>JAMPIV010004555.1:602500-1260064 GCA_024509875.1 Oreohelix idahoensis
ACTTCATGGAGGTGCTAAACAGACCACCACCAACAGTAACACCTGATTTTAATAATGAAACATCCACAACCACTTTGCCAATAACTTGCGATGAATTCACGCTGGACGAGATCAAACAAGCCGTTAAAAGATTAAAAAATTTTAAAGCTGCTGGAGTTGACGAAATTTCAGGGGAAATGATTAAAGCAGTTAATGACAACAACCTCTTGAGAATTTTAGATATTATAAATGAAGTATGGAGAGAAGAACAACCACCACAACAATGGAAAGACAGTATTATTGTAAAGTTACCGAAGAAAGGTGATCTATCAGACTGTAATAACTGGCGTGGTATATCTCTATTATCAGTACCTGGAAAATTATTATGTTGCATGATGTTAGAAAGACTTAAATTGCATGCTGACGAAAAGATCAGAGAAGAACAAGCGGGTTTCAGGCCGAAACGATCATGTATTGATCAAATATTCACACTAAGAACAATTATAGAAGAATCAGTGGAAAGGCAATCGCCACTTATTATCACCTTCGTCGATTTTCAAAAAGCCTTTGATAGTCTACACCGCCCATCATTGTGGAAGATACTTACAATCTATGGTTTTCCAACAAAATATGTGAATATAATCAAAGCGCTATATGACAATGCAAGATGTTGTGTTAGAACAAATAAAGGGAATACAGAATGGTTTACAGTAGAAACAGGGGTGAAACAAGGCTGTATTATGTCACCACTACTTTTTGGAATAGCTATTGATTGGGTTATGAGAAACTATACCCACAATGAACAATTGGGTATAAAATGGACAAATGGAAAATTCCTGGGGGACCTGGATTTCGCAGATGATGTAGCATTCTTAAGTTCAACACCAAGACAATCCCAAGAAGCAATAAATAATTTGTGTCATCTCTCGGTTAAAATTGGTCTCCAAATAAATGCCTCTAAAACTAAAGCTATGAACTTTTCTAACGAGACCTTTGATATCATCTTGAACGGGGAAAAAACTACAGAAAGTTGAAAGTTTCAATTATTTAGGCAGTAAAATGACTCAGGATGGTGACACAACAAGAGAAATCCATACTAGAATTGCTTTGGCAGCTAGCGCCTTCAATAGATTATCTAACATTTGGAAATTACGATCATTGAATATACATACCAAGCTTCGTCTGTTTAATTCAAATGTTATCTCAGTGTTAACATACGGCTGTGAGAGTTGGAAAATAACAAAATCATTGGAGAACAAGCTGAATACATTCGAGAACAAATGTCTTAGAAAACTCATGAACATCAGTTGGAAAGAATTCAAGACTAATCGACAAATAAGAGAAGACTCTAGGCAGAAATATGTCTCCGACTATATAAGGAAAAGACGATGGTCATATATCGGTCATGTCCTACGAATGCAAAACAACAGAATACCACTACAGGCGCTCACTTGGGTTCCTGAGGGTAAGCGGAAAAAAGGAAGACCAAAAGAAACACTCAGAAGAACAATAATAAGAGAAGGAAGAACGTTGGGCCTAAATAATGTGCAAGAGCTAAGAGGAGTGGCGTCACAACGAACAACCTGGAGAGCACTGGTTTCTGCCTTATGCGCCGTGTTTGGCGCTTAAAGAATTTATTATTATTATTATATATATATATACGCATCTGGAGCAGAGATTACTATTTCTTCTTTGTCATATCAGTCACTGAGTATGGGCTGGGAATACTAACGCTGTCGGTAACACTGTGAACGACTACAACGCATTCAAAATGAAGGGATGCGTATAGTCTTAGGTAGTACGCGTGATACCCCTATTTTGACAATGAGGTACATGCTTGGAGTGCTGTCGATTAGATTCAGATATGCTATGGTCCAGGCAAAAACCTATATACGAGAAACCACAGACAAACGTCACCCCCTGCATACAAACGCCACCCCGTGCATGGAAACGTAGCTGACATCAAGGTAGCAAGAATAAAGATGGGGGTGTCATGGATGGCACAGGCAGAAACAACGATCAAGCAGGTGACCACAGTTGAAAATATACTCAAAGGGGAAGAGTGAAGTAAGTCAGATCCGAACTGGATAAACTACCAGCAAGTCATCATCAGCCTTGGTAAAGAGTGTAGAACTTGGGGTAATGGGAAAGCGGAAATGGAAATTAATCAACTGATACTTGATCATGCCAGGGATAATGATGTCATTGCGTATACTGATGGCTCTGTGATCTGTTGTGAAAAATCAGGTTGGGGCTTCTCTGCTATGGTAAATGACAGAATCGTCGGAGAACATAGCGGGGTGTATGTCACGTATTGCCTCCCCTTAGCTCTGCAGTAGTTGTCCACCAGTGGCCAACACTCAAGAGTATCTAATATGGGCTTCAAATGTGCACAAGATTACTCTTGGCAGAGTTGTAGATAGAAGGATAATGATGCTTCTTTCTCAAGGGAATATTCACAAGATATTTTCAGAAGTCAAAAACAATGCTGCATAGGGCAGAGCACTAATAACTTATATCTGATCCGTCGCCTTTCGTGAAGAATTAAGCAATGGTTTTAGCCCGTTCAAGCACCCAGCTGGTGTAATCCAGCGACATTCTTTTAAAAGTATTTGCTCTAGATGTAAATAGATGACTAGATGTATATACGAGGGACGTTCAGAAAGTAATGCACCACATCGTTTTTCTCAGGAGCTGCTTATTCAAAAAGCATGGCATTTATACACAATATACATGGATATGTCATGTAAACATCGGTATTATTCAACATAATCCCCATCAACTTGTACGGCTTTATGCCAGCGCGAAACAAGTGCATGTATTCCTAGCCCGTACCAGATTTTGTCTTGATCATGTAGCCATTTCTTAGCTGCATGAATCACTCCTTCGTCATCTTCAAACCTTGTCCCACGGAGTGCATCTTTAAGTGGACCAAATAGATGAAAATCAGAGGGTGCCACATCGGGACTATAGGGTGGATGGGGTAGTAGAGTCCAACCCAATTTGGTGATTGCTTCCCGTGTTGCCAGACTTGTGTGAGGGCGCTCATTGTCGTGAAGGAGAAGCAGGTCTGCTGGATTCTTGTGCGGCCGAACTCTGCGAAAACGTTGATTGAGTTTTTTCAATGTCTTAATGTAAGCTGGAGAACCTTGCCTGTAGACACTGCGTCCAAGCTCGTCCCACAGATGTTCTATATGGGACATGTCTGGTGATAGGGCAAGCCAATCAATCGTCACAATGTTCTGCTGCTGTAGATATTGCTGCGTAATGCATGCGGTGTGCGCACGTGCGTTATCCTGCTGAAGAAGCTGCAAGTCTGGATAATTTGTGAACGCAGGAGCAACCAATGCATCCAGAACTTCATCTCGATATGTCACAGCATTAACATTTCCACGGAAGACGTGAAGAGGCAAGCGATGGTGAAAATGGAATCCTCCCCACATGTGAATACTGCCACCTCCAAATCGGTTGTGCTGACGAACACAGCAATCTGCAAAGCGCTCTCCACACCGTCGCCAAATCCGCATACGTCCATCAGCAAAGGATTTGTTGAATCTGCTCTCGTCTGTGAATAGGACAGCATTCCACTGCAGTCTAGTCCATCTGACATGTTGCTCTATCCATTGCAGGCGCTGCTGACGATGTGAGTCAAGTTTGGCCCAACATAAGGTCGTCTTGCAGTAAGGCCTGTATCTCTGAGTCGTCGTATGACTGTCATCCGAGAGACTTGCATACGTCTACCCACTATTGCTCTTGCTGTTTGACTTGCCGGGAGAGAACGATTCCTTGGGTGACTCAGCACAATATGACGATCTTGCGCAGGGGTAGTAACTCGTGGTTGGCCACTAAGAAGTCTGTCTCGGGCACTGCCAGTGGTTCCGTAACGTTCATTGAGACGTACAATAGTGCTGTGGTGGCAATTCATCCTTCTGGCAATGGCCCGCGAGCTCATTCCGGCCTCCAACATACCAATGGCTCGTTGGTGGTCGTTTTCAGATAGTCGTGGCATTTCAAGCACATGTACTTGGTGTTTTGTCTCAACGGCATTTTTATACCGAGTATACTGCCACAACGCGTACACATTTTCAGGGTCATAGCTGTAAATTAATATGAAATTAATGTTGGGAATCGTGTTGCACGTGTAACTTTCATTGTTTTCATGTAGTCTGTACACAAACCCGTGGGTTGAATCATGCACTTTCCATTCTAGCAGCCATTCGCGCTCTACCTCATGACAAACACGGGGAAAATCCATTCCCACACTTTTTTTCCAGCTTCTCGGCATTAATATATATAATAGTGGTGCGTTTTTAATGTGCTTCAGTATATATACTTCTAGACATCTATTTACATCATTAGAGCAAATACTTATAAAAGAATTTCGCTGGATTTACATCATTGTCCTTCTATCTACAACTCTGCAAGAGTAATCTTGTGCGAAGGTAGACACCTTTGAAGACCCATTTTAGATACTCTTGAGTGTTGGCCACTGGTGGATCCCTACTGCAGAGCTAAGGGGAGGCAATCCGTGACAGTAACCTATTTTGTTCCGACATTGTGTATGAAAGAAGCGATAATCAATATATATTTTTGTGACGTCACATTTCTTTATCCCCCTACCACCTTTTTCTGCTACTTCGTCACAAAAATTCTAAACTCCTTTCCCCCCCCCCCCTCTTTTTTTTTTCACTGCGTGACGTCACATGAGGACGCACCCAAATAAAGTGAGACTGACAGAAGCTGAAAGTGAAAACTGTGTGTTTGGCTCTTGTGTGCGTACCAATTTTCATACAACAATCCTTCATGTGGAACTCTAGAAAAATAGACTAATTCAAACGATATACTATTGTGACATTTCGTCTATATTTATCTCTTCGGTATTTGTTTGGTTTGGTTTTGTTTGGTTATAAGAACTATCTTCATTGCACACGGACAACTCCATCAGTGCTCCGATCTCTTCCCTTAGATCACACAAGGAAGATCTCAGTACAGTACACGAACTCCGTAGCACCGGTGAGAATCCCAATCTGTGTGTTTGTGTTTATACGAATTACTGAAGTTTATAAATATTTTTGTGGTGGGTAAGTTTTTAGTTTTACCACGGCAGCGGCCTTACGGCCTACTCTTAACGATTTCCAACTGCCGTGGAATTTTTAACGTCCGCAACTTGCATACGGTGTTGTGATTTGAATTAAATTTCTGTCACTTTTAGCCGAGTGGTCTGCCCGTCTTCTTCTCTAACTTTGTCAACGCCCACTTTTCTGTCTTTTAGCTCCTAATAGCACTATTTCTGGAATTGCTCATGTTAATCTTACGTTGGACAGGCTAAATTCCACCCCTTTCCACGTGGACATCGGCATGTCTTGTTACGTTAGATCCTTGCACGTTCAAAAGCCACCTGCAGACTTTATCTTGCTATTTAAGCGAGATGTCTTTTTCACTCAGTACCCTAGGGTTCCGCGTATCGCTGGTTGCGAAACCCTGTTGTAGGGCTTCAAGCAAGAAAATGTTAACTTTTCATTTCAGCCAGGATAATTCCCTGCAGCCTAAAATTGCTTCATCCATTATTGAAGTACCGTCATATCTATTTTCATGTTTACTAATGCAAAGTTGCCACTTCAGTTTGTCGCTGCTGCTACATTTAATATTTCTCTTTTTGGCGAGTCCCTTGGTTGTGGAGTTACATCAATATCCGCCATATTCTTCATTCGCTAAGGCAGAAGTTTCTCAACCTTTGTGTGTTCACGGCACACTTTTCAATTTTCTAAAAATTTGCGGTACACATATCTGACCACGCGCCTGAATAAAAAATTACAGTGATATATACTAAATTAAATACACTAATGTTTGGGCACTTTAGAATAAAGAAAACTCTCAGTTCGATTTTCTTTCAATTGTTTACAATAATTAGAACATATATTTGACAAACAAACAAACAAAAAAGAAATTCGATATTTAATAAGATCAAAGTGGAAGTACTATGCTTCGTCCATGCATTTTGAACGTTGTTTATGCGCCTCTTGCGTTTTAGTAATATCATTACATTTGGAAGTTGTCACAGCTTGATTAACACAGCTGTGGACGGTCGGTGCTCCGCTGGGAGCAGGTATGTAATGTCAGTCGTGTATGAGAGGTAGTCAGTAGAGTGGTCTGAACTGAACAACACGAAACTGCGAGGTCAGCAGGTCAGGGGTGAATGCAAGGAGAGTTCTGATTGGGGCAGGGAAGAAACGGGGGTCAGGAGAGCGACGAGATTTTTGGTGGTGATGGTAGACTTGAATTGTAGAGTGCGAGAAGATATTTATTTGTGTGAATATAATGCAATTTGTGATCTGGGATTTTCATCAATGTGATACACTTCGCTGACTATATATATTGTTGTAATTTTGTGGTCACAGTGATTTGAATACATTGGACAGAGTTGGGAATATGGCTTGTGTTGGTTATTACTTGAATGTGTTCCACTCCATCCCTCGCTCTCTTGTTTAGTATTTCGAGGACTAAGACATATGTGTGTTTAATATAAAATACTCTGCGTCAGGTGGATCCCGGACGTGCCCCTGATGGGGGTAAAAATGCAAACGCATGTAGCTGAGTAGAGCAATCCTTGGGCCATTTCTCGTGGTAGAGTGGGGCACATGACTGGGAAGATCTTTGTAAAAGACTGATTAATTGCACATTATTGTACTTGACAGATTGTGTGTTGCCAAAACTAGTTGACTAATTTACATCCGATTATATTCTATATTTTAAGTATTACAAAAAGAATATGGAGAAGGGGGTGAAGAGATTTGTGCCGACACATAAGAGGGGTCTGGGTTTTTATGACGAAATTTGACAATGTAGGGGGGAGGGGGATAAAAATGGCCAAAATTACGTGACGTCATATGTGGACGACCCCCATCCTCTCTCTTCTTCCCCCCACCCCCCCTTCCGTACATTTAATGTTTTATGAGAGATTTATGAAGATTGACATATCAGTCACTGAGTATGGGCTGGGAATACTAACGCTGTCGGTAACACTGTGAACGACTACAACGCATTCAAAATGAAGGGATGCGTATAGTCTTAGGTAGTACGCGTGATACCCCTATTTTGACAATGAGGTACATGCTTGGAGTGCTGTCGATTAGATTCAGATATGCTATGGTCCAGGCAAAAACCTATATACGAGAAACCACAGACAAACGTCACCCCCTGCATACAAACGCCACCCCGTGCATGGAAACGTAGCTGACATCAAGGTAGCAAGAATAAAGATGGGGGTGTCATGGATGGCACAGGCAGAAACAACGATCAAGCAGGTGACCACAGTTGAAAATATACTCAAAGGGGAAGAGTGGAGTAAGCTATCACAATTCGCTGTTTTTAACGCAAGTTGCTAACACGCTCCATTTCAACGGTTTAGGGCAGCCGTATTATTTGGCCAGTTGCGGTGCAATTTGATGCACACAATTGCCACATGCCATATTTGAAGTGTGCAAAATGTCATGCTTCTATCTTCATTAATAGCTGAGAAAAACGATGTGGTGCATTACTTTCTGAACGCCCCTCGTATATTAAAGAGTCTTACTCGTACGTTTGCTTTCATACCTATAATAACTGAATCAACATTGACTGTTTTGTTTTAAAATAGCATGTAACAAATTTAATAATCATTTAGTTTTTAACAGGTTAAAATAACGATGAAATGATGGTGAATTTTAGATATATATATAAAATTGTCTTCACTGAGACTTGGGTGAGGATTTATAAAAATTGTCCTTTTGCTGTTTCCTTTAATAAGAACGTAACTGATCTAAGTGAGTCCTGCAGCCGTGGTTTCGTCAATTCTTTTGTGATGAGGGCACTTCTCCATATACTCGTCCAATGTAGGTGGTTAGTGTTCAATTCCTGCTCTTGACTCACAACTAATGGCGTAGAAACTTTAGTCCAGCAGCTTCGTACCACGAACTTTAGACAAAATAAAAAGAACAAATGCCTCTGCTAAGTACACTGGGTTGGAAGATTGACAGGCGCATTGTCTCGCTGTGCACCCACCACTGTTAGCCTCTCTGAATAATTAGACCTAGTTATACAGCGTACATAACTCATGGAATATGATTAGAAATCACCGTTATTCTTCTGGTTACTTTAATGGGAAAAATGTGTCCGGACAGCGCGAGGGAAATGGCTTGCCTGAATTACAATTAACAAGGTACATATATCTCACAAAATGAAACTATACACTTTAGGCACATGTGATGTAATCATCACTCATCACTGCTCCATTCTGAGTCTGGGGTTGCTGCTACTTTTGCTTTTCTGTATGAGCTAGCATGACGCAATCACCAGCGCTTGCTGTAGTGGTTTATGAATATACTATTTTCATATGATGAGGTTGCCAGCTTCACACTTAGCAAGAAAAACATGTCAAATTCACAATTGTAAAAAAAAAGGTTCACAACTTACCTTTAAGTTTCAGAGTTGCCCAAATACTCTTTCGTGGTGTTTTCGTATGGAATCTAAGTCCTATTCTCTTCTGGCTCTCTCTCTCTCTCTCTCTCTCTCTCTCTCTCTCTCTTGGGAGTTGGTACTTTGACGTTTAGCGGTGCAGTGTGTCTTAGTCTCAAATTGTTAGATTATAAATCTCAATTTTTTGCTGCAAGTCCCACATGGTAATTCCGACGAATTTGCCAATGGAATCCAATGTCTATTCCGTCTCTCAAATTAAACCAATTCAGTTTCTTTAGAATTATGTGTGTTACTATCCCCCGCGTGTTTTAAAATATCAATTTTAAAATTTAAACGCGTGACCTCTTTCAGAAATGTCCGTAATACTTCCGTTTGCCCTATTTGCAAACTCACAAACACGTAAGTGAACTTATTTCCTGTCTAAATGCCTTTCCCACCATAATCTCACCAGACGGGGTATCTGTATTGTTGCTACACAAATGGGCCAGCGGAAGCGATTATCTAATTATCACCTGTGTTTTCGTGCAACCGCCAGGCGGACAAATACTGATCACTGGCAGCTTAGACAAACAACATGGCATTCTTTTCGTACTCTGCCGGGTCGTATTGTTATGAGGAGTAGTCGGGACCGGACCTCCTTGGATCACGCGTGACCGTCTCTATCAAAGGTGGTTAGACAACTTAAGTGATAAAAGTATTATCCGCTAACCTGTATAATTAGCTTTGTCATGCCATGATTCACATGGTGAAACGTAAATAAGTCTGGGAGCGGCTAGGCAAAAAATGTAGGTGCATAAAATATGTCAAATAATAGGACGATCGGTGAGGAAAATGAAGAAATGAATTGATACTGCCGGAGAGAACGACAGTTATGAAAAGTACACAACTGATTTCGTCACAGTGTACAAGATAACAACTTCCAGCATGGGAATGGAGCTACTGCAGCCTTATGGTGGCTAATTGAAACTTCAGTAAAAAAGGCAGTCATTGTGTCAGACTCTCAGTCCACGCTTCTAAAGGTTCAAAATGGTTGGCTACGGCATGAATGGAAAACTTTCATTGAAGCTTCAAATCTGCAGGAGCTGGTTTGGATCTACTGCCCCGGTCATGCAGGGTACGCGGTAATGAGAGAGCTGACAGACTAGCATCAAGAGCACCAACAGTCGGGACACTGGATATGGATAAGGGAGAGATACTGAGAACAATTAATGATCACCTGTTAGAGAATGACACTGCAGTAGATGAATCATCAAGGTTAAGACTGTTGGAATTTCGCATCAAACGTCAGGATAGCAGAGATGGACGTATGAGAGGATGCATCCGTCGTGTTTATAACCAGTGAGCTACCGGAACAGTTAGCATTCACTCTTCGGCATATACTGAGGGACACTGAGTACCTATAGGTTTGCCCGGAGTGCATTGATGTCGAATCTGTATAAAAATAACTATATATATATAGTTATATATATATATATATATATATATATATATATATAAAGGTAAAGGAACCCGTTACACGCCTATTGAGGCATATTGGGAATATGGTGTTAGGCCCATATTATCTTGACCGTCGGCACACGAGGGGTGATGTGGTCGGCATCACGCCGGCCGCCTTAACCTTCCCAGAGTAGCTCTGGTACCCATTTGGGGCTGGGTCGACCCAGGAGCCGTTTGTGGCCTAAAAATTTTTCCGCCTCATCTGGGGATCGAACCATAGACCACTGCGCTAGGAAGCCAGTGCACTAACCACTATGCTACCGCATATATATATATATATATATATATATATATATATATATATATATATATATATATATATATATATATATATATAGATATATATATATATATATATATATATATATATATATATAGAATTCTCGCCGTTTGTACGTCGGTCACATCTAAGGGATGCAACTGTGGTTGAAAATTAGACATTAATTGTATTGTTTCCCTTATATGTACTCTCCCGAAAATAGTACCACTCAAAGAAGAAAAGTCGGTGTACTACCCAGTTTCATTCTGGAAACGAATTTAACTCATCATTTTGTTAAAAATAACCTTAAAATGTAAGTTTTTGATTGTTTCTTCAAGACAAAATTTTAATTTAAAGTATTGCAGACTATTATTATGGATCAAAATGATGATGGCTGCAAAACGAGATGCAGATGCTAAGAGGAGGGAGTTTTCCTTCCTGGACCTGTTTTCGGACACGGCCAGTTCTATGTTTCCCTCACCCGAAGAGCAAATCATGAAAACTTGAAGTTTCTGTTAAAAACACTTGTTATCAGGGAACATTCTTTGAAACAAATCCACGCACTTTCACAAACAATTTTGTCACCAAAGAACTTTTATATTGAATTACAAAATATTTAAAAAATACATTACAGTTTTTGATTTACTTCCTTCATTATTGTCGGGTTATTGCTAGTATATCATATGTGTATTTAATATATTCTCGTGCTTTGTTTTGTTAATAGATAACAATTGTCCACAGACTACAACGCCTTGCATCGGGTATGCCTAAGAAGAAACCGAATCACCCTCATTCTGATGACAGCGAGCATAGTTTGGTATTAGTTTCCAGCACGCAATTAGACGTCACACAGATCGAGGGTGAACTTTTATCGCGTGATGATAGAACAACCAATTCACTCTGGAATGGGGCCAACGTCCCACAAACGGCAGGAAAATCGTCTCAAGCAGTCATCAAATCTCCACAGAGTTATTCATGCACCAGAACCCGACCAGTATCAGCAAACAGTAATGCGAGGATTGAAACCTCCCCCGTACAAACTAATTCTGGACATCCTGCTGCAAGTTCAGAATCGCGGTCCTCATGTAGCACAAGGAATGCCAACGAGAATGCTCTGCGGCAGTCACGAAGTAAACAAGGACCCAAGGGAAAATCTGGTAACGTAGGACGACCTCGAAAGAGCAGTACACGTTCCACAAGTAATGTTGTGGCGCTTCCGGTTAAGTCTGTACTGAAAATAAATCCAGTAAGTAGAGCCTCGTTTGATTAGCTTATTAACTAGATTTAAGAAGTCATGAAATTCAGGACAGTAATTTATTTACAATGTAATGGTTACCTTCACAGCTGCCTCCAGCTGGCAGTATGGATAACACCATTAACATACTAATACTGTCACTGTTATTATGCGCACGTGGAGAGGGACTTGGGTATTCTCAACCAATTGTACATTTTATGAAAATCATTTGAGAATAGTCTGACCGGCTAAGCGGTTAGTGCGCTTTCCTCTCGCGGCACAGTTACGGGGAATCGAAACCTGGTAGCGTCATGCTTGAGTCTGTCCAGCTGTAAATTGGCACCTGACTTTGCTCTTGACTTGGGGAAGGCAAAGGCACCATGGAAAATAATTGGTAAGTCCATATCAGTAAGGAATCAGCAACTGAAACAGACAGATGCCTTCACATACCTAGGATGCATAGTAACACCAGACGGCGGAGCAAGCAAAGACATCAACAACAGAATGAACAAAACAAGAACAGCCTTTTTTAGTCCTCTCAGTACAGCACAGGCACAAAATTAGGATTATATCAGAACCGGGTGCTTTCTGTGCTTCTCAATGGCGCGGAGAGCTGGAGAGTTACAGAGAAAGAAATGTCGAAATTGTCCTCTTTTCACACAACATGCCTAAGAAAAATTCTTCGAATCTTTTGGCCGAATACCATCACCAACCAAGATCTGCTTACTCGGAGCAAGCAAGAGGACATGCACACCATCATAGCTGTCAGACGCTGGAGCTGGGTTGGCCATGTCCTCAGAAGAGACACCGATGCCATCACAAGAACAACTATGCTATGGACCCCTGAAGGAAAACGAAAGAGAGGCCGACCAAAAACAACTTGGCGGAGGACTGTGGAGGCTGAGATGCAAAGAATGAACCAGAGTTGGGGCACTGTACGAAGGGTGGCCGCCGACCGAGCAAAGTGGAATCAATTTGTTGTTGCCCTACAAGACGCCACCAGGCGTAATGGCCACTGACTGCTTTGACGGTCGACGGCTAAGGATCAAAGAAGAAGATCTCATAAAAAAAGCTGGACGTAGTATGGTGAAGTCTGTAACGCTTCACCTCCCCTACTGTAGTTTGTTAAGTGAGACTATCTTTACAATTTGTAATGTCCAAATATAAATTATCTTCCGATCTACATCATCATCAGCTGCCATCTACGCAATGAAAGTCGGCTGCAGTGGATCTCAAAAGTTTTCTGTCTCTTGTCTTGATGGTGCACTCTTATAGACTCTTTCCTGTCCGTCTCTTGATGTTATAGCGATGACTCTGATAGACTCTTTCCTGTCCATCTCTTGGTGTTATCTTCCCACTCATTGCGATGTCTTCCCCTTGCACGTTTGCCTTCAACACTCTGCCTTCTATTATGATCTTCCAAAAGGTGTCTGAAAAGTCATTCCTGATTTTTAAATTGTTACTTCTGCACGTCAATCAATAGCATCTTCTTTTTCTTTGATCCTTGGCCGTCTGGTGGCGTCTTGTAGGGCAGCATAAAAATGTTTCCACTTTGCTCGGCCAGCAGCCATCCTTCGTGCAGAGCCCCGGCTCTGGTTTATTCTTTGCATCTCGACCTCCACAGTCCTCCGCCAAGTTGAACTTGGTCGGCCTCTCTATCGATATTATTGCTTATAAATTCAAATACTATAGAGATAAAATAGGGAGTTGTGTTCAACATCGTCCCCATAGCCCGCAGTCGTGTTGGTTCTAACAAGCAGTAACGCCATGGTAAACGATACACAAAAACTGTTAGCTTTTCCCCTCTCCGCAATACCCATTTCCTCTAAAATAAAAGCCCTTTGACAGACCGAAATGCATAGTTAGTTTCAAACGGAGTGATAGAATAAAGAAACGGAGGAGTGAAATGAGAGACGAAAAAATGCAACCGTGACAAGCGTTGTTTTTTTAAATCTCGAACTAGAACGACAGGCGACAGCTGATGTCTCAGACTTGCTTAGTCTAACACTAAACGTGAATGAATGGTTGGGAGTTTGAATAAAACTACTTGGCCTTAGTTACGCTGTTGCTAGGGCATATTTTTTCCCAAAAAGTTAACGTTAAAGAAAGCAGTAGTATCTGCTATTGAATGAGAGGAAACCCCACCGCTTGGTCTCCTACCCGTAGTGACAATTTAAATCTAACGAAACCGTTTTGCGTTAGGCAAAACGCGTACAAGCAAGAGAGAGAGAAAAATGTAAGTGGGGGATTTGCATGGAGGCATATTTGAAAAGATAGCTTATGCAGTGTGATACTGAAATTGAGAAGGGTAGAGAAAGGGTGGCCCAAGAAACCTCGATGAATAATAAAATAAAAGCAAGGACAGTTGACAAATAAAATGATAATATTTGTTTATTAGAAGATAATACTACCCATAATGTTATAATATCTTACAGTAAAAACGCTTAGATAATAACAGAAATATTGTAAAGAAAAGACAGAGAGACAGACGCATTGATGTCCTCACTCAACTTTGCCAGTCTTGGGAAAGGGGGGACGTTACATTTTTTGAAAGTGTAATTTATTTTTGAAAAAAAGAGGCTAGTGGGCATAACATAATTCGATTGGCTGTGGTAGAATAGACTAATAGGAATAATAAAAACGATTTGAAACCAGCGTTAGTTGCCAATCAAAAATAAATTTCAGAAGTAGTGTTAGCATCAGACGCAAGGGATTCTTGAGACATTGCCTTCGCTGTTCTGCACCAGCGGTGATCAGAGTGTGACCATTGATCGCCGGTTAACATACTTATTGTGAAATATTTCATTGATGCGGTAAGATAAACATTTATATAACCATTATTATTATTGAGATGTATCTGTATTATTGAATGTGTATGTATATTCGATGAGTAGAGGCATACCTAGAAAGGCGCCAACCTCAAACCTTTGTGTCATGCCACAAATGTTATTAGGAAAGATTATCACCTTGTATTAAAGCCAGACAGGCTTACTTAGACTTTGGGAGAAAATAAAAATACATAAAAGGGTAAATTGATGTATATTATTATGATGTAAGACCAGAAAACCACTGGCCGTCTTCAGCAAGTCACAGTGTTTGCACATGATTTTATATTCTTCTTCTTCTTCCGTCCTTAGCCACCGACCGTCAAAGCAGTCAGTGGCCATTACGCCTAGTGGCGTCTTAGGGCAACAGCAGATAGGTTTTCTTTGCCACTGTTTCCCATCACGCTTAGTGGCTTCTTTAGGGCAATGGCAAATCAACCCATCTGCTGTTGTTTCCGTAATCGAAGTGACTGGCAAACGGGTGATCAGCCCGTTGTGATGATTTTATATACTTAACTATAATTTCTTCTATGACAAGGAATGCTTCAAACAGATGTTTGAAGATTACCTGATGATGAATAGGGCACCAAATCAGATAGGAACGATAGCTATTTATTTAGCAGCTCCACTGAGCTTGAAACTGTTGATAATGTTTAATTGTTTAGAGGTGGAGATAGGTGTATGATGTACTGAGGAGGCCTTAATCCTCTGATTTCAGGGTTCCATCTTGAAACAATCAGTGAGCCACATACCAAAATATACGTACTCCTGAAGCTGCAAGCTCGAGGCAAAAACTACCTGTTTGCCTTAAATCTAAAGAGTTCGGAAGCAGTGTTAAGACGTTGCAGTCGTGAAGAAGGTGGTTGTGAGAAGGACATCACAAGGTTCCAGGAAACAAAGTTAAGCCCAATTGTCCATGGGCGTGTGTTAGTTCATTTAACCATACTCTCCATCATTATTATATCAATCAGTATTCTGGACATGATGATAAAAGTCGTTCCTCAGAAGCGTGTCCCTTCATGGGAGTTGTTGCTTCATCAGAACACTTCCTGTCAGAAACAATTTATATTAATATTAACAGACACAGCTGTTGTTTTAAATTACTTTGCTGTAAATAAATTGTATTATATTTTGAGTTTTAAACAGTCCTGTATCCCAGCCATTGAGATACAGGAAAATAAAATTGTAAAAAAAGATTATCATTTAAAATTTACACAGTGACTTGTTTAATTACTTGTTCATTAAAGTATAGGTGTAGTTGTTGTCATTTTATTAACATTACATTGCATATTACCCTAGACACCTAGCCAGATAACATCCAGACACCATAACATATAATTAGGCTCAAAAATATATAGCAGATTGAGGTAGTAGGGTGGTAGCAGACAGGTACCATGAGAACAACTTCATCAACAATTAGACTCAGGGACTTGCATAGCTGACCTCACATCTGTAGACAATTAATACTTAACCGGTTAACATCAAAACCCACCACAAGCCCACACGTGGAAGTATAACGGCCTTTGAAGATTCTCTATACGGGGAGCTAATCCTTTGATGTTCGTACATACAGGAAAAAGATAACTCTGATCTCGAGAAACAGGGAAAATTTAATTATTGAAAGAAGGAAGCCCGCTACACGAGTTAATCTTCTGTTGTTGGTTAGCAGCGGCCGACAGAAGCGACCATAAACCTTTTATCTGGGAAACGTAGTTTCAGATTCTCTGCTAGAAAAACAGATTGTGAAAATTCACATCTTCTAGAGATCATAATAACATGATCGTATATAAACTGCGTCTTTCCCAAATCATTTATCAGTGTAGCTCAGAATTTTTCGGAGAGTCTAAACACGTTACCTAGACCCATTGGAAATAGATATGTTAATAGTTCGTGGTGTTTTTTTCTGGTAATATAACTTTGTGCTTAAACGATTTAATGTGTTATGTTTACCACTATAATTCACGGTGACTTTCTAGCGTTAAAACTATCGAATTAAATAACGCGTATCTATTTTTATTCCAGAGGTTTCAGTTGTAATGTTAATTTTATCACTCGCTATCACACAGAAAGAGACGGTTTAGTTGACTAATTAATACACTAGGCACGACTGATAATTGACGGAATAAAATTCACTTTTATGTCATGGTGTGTAATTTAGTAAGTGACTGTGTTTGACTATCATGCGACTAAACAAACAGACGCCGACAATCTAATAGTTATTAATGACAGGCGATATTTGTTGAGTGCGCGCAGGGATAATTAAATCCTAATTGACATGCGCTGATCGTTGACCGGAGCAGGAGGGGTAAAAGGCTGCATGCCTCAACCAAACTTGCACCCGCTAAGCGACGCGCGATAGGATAGGCTAGACCCAACGTGCGCCTTTTAACTTTAATCAGGACTGACGGAGAGGATGAGAGATCGTCTCGTCCCCTTCCGTGTATATATATATATATATATATATATATATATATATATACATATATATATATATATATATATATATATATATATATATATATATATATATATATGTGTGTGTAAAAATATATTAGTAGCTTTATGTTTCTTAATGTTGTTCTATTTTTAGGCACGACCTGATCAACGGCGACCAGCGGTTTTTTTATGTTGCTTGATTGTGGCATATATTTTGGTCCATTGAGGTCCATGTTCGCCTTTTCTGCTTTTACTGATCGGATTAAAGTAGTCTTCTTTTGGCTTACGCTTCTCCCAGTTCAGTTGTGAATAGGACGGGCCACAGAGACTAACTGACATTTTAAAAAGTAAAGTAACTGGACTATAAATCACCATATATATATATATATATATATATATATATATATATATATATATATATATATATATATATATATATATATATATATATATATATATATATATTCAATTTTTATCAGCCCATTGTGGAGTAATACAAATAACAGTTCTCCCGACTTCTGATAGTTGTATCCAGAAGAGTTACGCTATTTCAGAATCGGCACTCACCAGAGCCAGCCAATAGGATATATTATCATCATCAAGTGACAATAATTAACAGTTTTTAGCAATCAGATGTTTTCCTACTGTCTACGGTGAACACCAGATCTCAGAGAGTATCAGCATTAACTATCCAAGGTGACAGGGTTTATCCAGGAAAATCAACCACCGAATTAGGCATTCCCCTTATAAAATTTAATTATTGAAAGGAGGGACTGGGTCCCAATTCGGAAGATAAATACTCCGGACCTTAGATACATATTCACGGATTACACATCCCACGGATTGTTTCACCAAGAATAGGGTAAAAAGCGAGAGTGTGTGGCCACGTATGACAGAGAGAGAGAGTGAAATATTTTCTTTAGTACAGGAAACAGTTTCATATGCACTCTTTTTGACTATTGTTTAATTTTATTGGATAACGTTTAGTGGGAACTGTGTTCTTTCTTTACCGTCTATACTGTAACCTAGTGCTAACCGTAAACCTTTGGGGTTATTAACTTGTTGGGTTATTTTCTTCTCTATGAGGGGATGGCATAGGTATTCTATTATTTTTTTCTTTGCATGTAATTCTGATTTATTTGATCTTTCTCTTTTAGATATTAGATGTTGTAAAGTTTAATGATAATAAACAACAAAAGAACTAAACTTTGTGTGTTGGTCAGACCCATACCCAAATTTACCATAGTTTTTTTCACGTTTGTGTGTCTTGTTGTCACATAGCTGTGTGAGTGTTTAGGTAACTTACATTTCTCAATATAGGGAGGTGAAAGGTTGTCTTATACTAAACTATAGTCGTATAGATAGGCTGGACTAGAGAAACTACTCAATCCAGAGACAGATCTTCTCCTTAAACTATTCACTCGTGAAAACTCTATTTCTTACACTTTCACTTCTCACGTACTATCGCCATCTCCTATACTCAGGCGGGACCATATATAACTTTAAAACCTATCTAAGCACGACAATGGTGTGCATATACTCTTGGTTGCTCCGAGTAAGCAGTTCCTGGTGATGGTATTCGGCCAAAAGATTCGGAGAATTTTCCGTAGGCAGACTGTGTGGAAAGAGGACAATTTCGACATTTCCTTCTCTGTTACTCTGCAGCATTCCGCACCATAGAGAAGCACAGAAAGTACACAGCTCTCTGTCATAAAATTAACAGTGATACAACGTAAAAATATCTCCAAAGGATAAAATGTAGGGATAAAAAGAATGCTTAAGTTACTAGAAGGCATGATCGCCCACGCCGCGGGTCATCACCCGCCATGGAAATTAAATTGCTAGAACGTTTACCCTTGGAACGAAATGAGAACGAAGATCAAAAGGAAAAATCTGACTGAACATGTGCTTGAAACTAGCAAGGCTAAAAAGATGCAATTGGGGAAGGGGGCGGGGGGGGGGGGGGGGGGGGGGGGGGGGGGGGGGGGGGGGGGAGCGGGGGGGTGCGGCGGGGGGGGGGGGGGGGGGGGGCGGGAGGCGGTGGGGGGGGGGGGGGGGGGGGGGGGGGGGGGGGGGGGGGGGGGTGGGGGGGGGGGGGGGGGGTGGGGGGGGGGGGGGGGGGGGGGGGGGGGGGGGGGGAGAAACGGAGGAAAAGTCACGTCCCCAAGTTGACACAAGGTAAAGAAATCGACAAAAGGGACCATAGTTATTATACGCAACAGTCATTTTTTGGACGCTTTTGCGATATTTTGTCCTTTATTTGAATGCAGCGGCAAACGTTTCACAGAAGATTCTAGAAAATATTTCGAAAAAAAACAACTAACCTTGAAAAGTAACTTTTTCTTAATAATGATGTTAGGAATATAAAACCTAGCTGGCTGGATGGCCCATCTTGAGCAGTGAAATAATATGCTTTCATTTATACAGTCGGATAGATAATAATAAAGATATTGACAAAAGACTGTGTTGTTCATATCGACGAACGACTGCATTGAAACACTAATGTCACTAATTTTCAAAAAAAGTGTGGCCTTGAAGACGCCAGTGCTAAAATCTAGTTAGAATGAAAGAGAGAGGGTGTTAAGGAGAATTGTGGCTAAAAATAACTTTTCAGGCAAAATTGTGTAGGGGAGGGCAGAGTTGGTTCAAAAAAAAACAAGAGTTTTTTTGTGAAACGCAAGTAGAGACGGACGGACCAACAGACAAATATGCATACTTGACTGAGGTATGACTGAAATGACTTTTGGTAGGATATTTGAATTTCAAAAAAGAAAAGGCAGTGATTGGCCATAGATGAATATATTATCGGCGCTCAGACGCGCATTTTGTGCCATTCAGTATAAGTTGTCCTTGTAGACACAGTGAATTATTTAGTGGTGATTTCCCAGAAGCAAATTGAAGTAGTTATAGGGACGCCATCCTATAGCCAGCAGCTCAGCTGAGTTTTGCTAGCATATACTGTGTTCTATATTCATAATTCTGGTAAGACTGAAATTATTTCTTTGAACATTTTAATATTTGTTTAAGGTTTCGAGTGATTTGATACTGCCATATCAAAATCTATCCCTTACAACAAGTAAGGATTCGATCTAGACCCCCCGCCCTAGTTCAGGGTCTAGAGACAAATACAATACATAAACTCCAGCAAGGATTAGGAAGGACAGATCAAGTGTTGAGATCAGTGGAACATATCACCTATCCTATTCTATGGCAGGAAGCTAATAAACATATTTCGGAATGTGTAGTCTGGGAGAACTTATCCTATGTGAAACCAACTTGGTAAGATGTGCTGTACGGTCAGAGAGATCTGACCCGTCTATATGGTGTTGTTGTTGTGTGGTGTTGTGTCCAGAATTAATTTAGAGGATGGAATTCTGACACATAACTAATACTTTGATTGCAGAGCTGTGAGTTTTTTATTTGGCACCAATGTGGTGTCAAATGTGTTGAATATTACAAGAGGGACCCGTGCAGTAACATTGTGTCAGAGCAGCCTATTATAGCCCCCAAGCACGGAGAGGCGGGGCCACCAGACTTCTGATATAGCCCCCAAGCACGGAGAGGTGGGGCCACCAGCCTTCTGATATTGCCCCCAAGCACGGAGAGGTGGGGCCACCTGATTCCAGCACCAGACTTACTCCTGCAAGTTACGTGAGAGTCTGGCCTGCTGAAAACTCACCAACTTGATTTCTAACACACCAATTATAATACCCTCAATAAAGGGGCAATGTGTAGTCGCTATAGATCGGGAGTGATGAGTCCACCCCAACAGCACATCCATAAATAGTTCTTTCCCATTAAGTACAACTATAAACAGTAATAATATTAACTAGTCTTGTAACATACCTATGAACACAATTTTCATGTATTATGCCATATATTCATGCATATCATTAATACTTTCAAAACCTTTCATATGTTCTGACCAAAATAAAACCTTGGTTCAGAACAAATAAATTTAAAGAAGATTTACTATAAAAAATTTACACAGCTTGAGTTAGTTTAGTGTGTTTTAAATTTAATAATATTATTAGACTTATTAGATATCTGTGTGTGTGTGTTTGTATATATTAATACAACACCTTACATTCAGTACCCTAGATTTTTTAACGTAGCCACATTCATTAGTAAAAAAAGATAGGTGTGAGGTCGTAGTGGTAGCAAGAAGGGCCTTCTGAAAATTCACAGCTACATTTTATCTCAGGAGCCTTCACAGCTGACCTCATACATCACACTTAGTAATATCACCATCATACAATACCATCAAAACCACTACACTCTCATATAATCTTAATTTTGTGTTTGTGCTGTATGGGAAAACTTCCAGATGTTGTTTAGACTAGCAAAGTCTATCAATTTCATTTAATAATATTTTGAAAGAATTTTACAGCATGCTTTACTTGCTTTTGAAGAAAAATTTGGGGAAAACTGGTTATACCATTCATTTACAACAACAACAAAAACTGTTATATACCCTTCAAAAGAAGTTAAGGACCATTTTTATTAAGGGTGCAAAGTGAAATGAAAATGAAAAATAAAAACATGACACTTCAAAATATAACATGACAAGCTTATCAGTGACAATCAACACTATTTTCATGACGGCTGCATTAACGTGTGTAAAATGACAGCACAGCAATCAATACAACCCTCATTTTCAAAATTAATGAGAATAACACCATAGGTCAACATTGTCAGTAGCGTGTGTGTCCTCCATTATTGGCGATACTTTCAAGGCACCGCTGTCGCATGGAAATGATGAGCTTGCGAATGAAGCATTGGGGCACTGCCTGCCACTGATGCTGAAGTACCAGAAGCAGTTCATGCAGAGTTGCAGGAGATGGCTGATGTTGCTTAACTCGTCGCCCAAGCTCGTCCCAAAGATGTTCTATGGGATTCAAATCAGAACTGTTTGCAGGCCAATCCATTCTATTGACACCCGCTTCTTGCGGGAAAGCATTTACTGCACGAGAACGGCGTGGTCTTGCATTATCATCTTGAAGGACTGCATTGTGCCCAATAACTTGCAGGACTGGGATAGCAAGAGGCTGTAGAATCTCGTCACGGTAGCTGTCACCATTCAGATTCCCAATCACATGATAGAGGAGGGTTCTGTGGAGTAAACTAATGCCTCCCCACAGCATCACTGATCCAGCACCATATCGGTTACGTTCGATGACTAAAGCGTTCACCACGACGCCTCATACTCTGATTCGTCCATCTGTAGGCTCCAAGACAAATCGGGACTCATCCGTGAACATAACGTTAGCCCACTGTGCACGTCGCCACTGCACGTGCTGCATATACCATGCTAAACGAGCTACTCTGTGGGCAGCAGTCAAGTGTGGTTGAATGGCTGGACGACAAGCACGAAGGTTGGCATCGTGAAGGCGATTCCGAATAGTCTGATCACTGACAACAGTGTTGGTAGCATCTCTGAGGAACTGTCTGATAACATTTGCACTTGCAGTTCTCCGTTGCAGTGCTTGCCTCTGAATTAAGCGATCTTCTCGAGGTGTAGTGACTCTAGGACGACCTGTGCGTTGCCGTTCCTCGACGATTCCAGTCTGGGCAAAGCGCTGCTGCAGTCTGGCAATAACTGAATGAGATACTGCAAGCCTCTGAGCAACATTTCGGACAGAAGACCTTCCTGCAACCACGCAATGGCTCTTCCTTTATCCACAACACTCAGCTTTCGTCGTTGAGGCACATTGTTTGTGCAATGGTTATGCAGCACTTGTGTTGCGTATAAAGACAATTTTGTGAGTACAGCTCACGACCAACACTATAGTCTCCCACATGCATCACGCATTTTTGGAATAGCAGGTATTTTTTTCATGCTCAGACATCATTAAAATCATCCACATTTTGGCGTCTCAGCAGCATTTTTTCAGCGTGCTTGCTGAGCTGAACACTAGCCACATGGTATGCTGGTGGCCCATGCAGCATGTGTTGAATGTTTGTCGTTCGAGAAAAATCAATGTCAAATTAATTGCTTGTGAAATATAATTTTTATTATTTTTGGGTCATTTTCACCTACTGGTCCTTAACTTCTTTTGAAGGGTATATATTATTTGGAAGTGGACCTTAACTTTTTTTAAAGATTCTGCTGTATGGAAAGCCTAATGATATAACATAAATGACAGTAATGGTTCCACACGACAGCACATGGCATTTTTCTCAGGTCCATTAAAGTAGCATACATTTATGTTATTATAATATCACGCTGCACAAGTTCTAAGACGTTGGCGTTGCTTATATTCTAACACAACTAGAAAGAGAAAGAGGCAAGCAAGGATGGAAAAAGATCCAAGAAAAGCCCAAGTGACTCTAGCAGTAACGAGAATGAGGTAACATATCTTTGAATGTTTCATTAAGAACTGTTAATCGTCACAACCATTTGTAATTGAGAGTTGAAGGAAGCTTCATTGTTAAGATATGAGGGCGAGAGACTCAAAGCAATTTAACAGTATGAGGGGAGCCGCGCTAGCGTAGTGGTTACAACACCGCTCTGGCGACCGGGTGATTCAGGATCAAACCCGGGCGACGGCATTTGAGGATTTTTCGTCGACCAGTAATTGGACTGGATTAACTCGAGACCTGGCGAGGACATTTGAAGTAGTGTTGTCGACCAGGGATTGGCGGCTCCTGAGCCGACCCAGCTGCAATGGGTACCTCCGAAATCGGAGAGTATTTGCCTGAATGGCGAGGGACACCTGTCTCTGTACAAGTAAAAAGGGATACTCACGTAAAATCAATGTCAGGTTAGACATAGTAATAACCTGAGATTTCGCCTCGAGTATTAGCGGGCGTACGCAAAAAAAAAAAAAAACAGTATGAGGGAGGCATCTTCCCTTTCTAGGTGCAAATATCAGCTAGAGAAGGAAATCTCTATCCTAAGATTCCCCTCACCCCCGCAAAAAAGCAAAAAAAAAACACATCTGATCCACGTAAATATTGTTATATTTTCTTTGTCTTTGCAGGTGATAGAGGTAGATGCCTTCCAAGACGAGAAAAGTGATAGAAATGAATCCAAGAGCAAACAGCGACAAGAAAGAATAGAACTCCAGCCACAACGAGCATATTGTACTAGGCGACTAATGCGGGGGGGGGGGGTGCATGAGACTAGCGACCTCATCATGCACAACAAATTGATTCATACACTGCTGCTGTAAGAGCATGTGAATGCTGGGTGCCGGCTTCAAGCAAGAGTGTGTGAATGCTGGGTGCTGGCTTCCTACAAGGGCATGTGAATGCTGGGTGCTGGCTTCCTACAAGGGCATGTGAATGCTGGGTGCTGGATTCCTGCATGAGCACATGAATGCTGGGTGCTGGCTTCCTACAAGGACATGTGAATGCTGTCTTCCTACAAGGGCATGTGAATGCTGGGTGCTGGCTTCCTACAAGGGCATGGGAATGCTGGGTGCTGGTTTCCTACAAGGGCATGTGAATGCTGGGTGCCGGCTTCCTACAAGGGCATGGGAATGCTGGGTGCTGGCTTCCTACAAGGGCATGTGAATGCTGAGTGCCGGCTTACTACAAGGACATGTGAATGCTTGGTGCCGGTTTCCTACAAGGGCATGGGAATGCTGGGTGCTGGCTTCCTACAAGGACATGTGAATGCTTGGTGTTGGTTTCCTACAAGGACATGTGAATGCTTGGTGCCGGCTTCCTACAAGGGCATGTGAATGCTGGGTGCTGGCTTCCTACAAGGGCATGTGAATGCTGGGTGCTGGCTTCCTACAAGGGCGTGTGAATGCTTGGTGCCGGTTTCCTACAGGGACATGTGAATGCTTGGTGCCGGTTTCCTACAAGGGCATGTGAATGCTTGGTGCCGGTTTCCTACAAGGGCATGTGAATGCTTGGTGCTGGCTTCCTACAAGGGCATGTGAATGCTTGGTGCCGGTTTCCTACAAGGGCATGTGAATGTTTGGTGCCGGTTTCGTACAAGGACATGTGAATGATTGGTGCCGGCTTCCTACAAGGGCATGTGAATGCTGGGTGCTGGCTTCCTACAAGGGCATGGGAATGCTGGGTGCTGGCTTCCTACAAGGGCATGGGAATGCTGGGTGCTGGATTCCTACAAGGGCATGTGAATGCTGGGTGCTGGATTCCTACAAGGACATGTGAATGCTGTCTTCCTACAAGGGCATGTGAATGCTGGGTGCTGGCTTCCTACAAGGGCATGTGAATGCTGGGTGCTGGCTTCCTACAAGGACATGTGAATGCTGTCTTCCTACAAGGGCATGTGAATGCTGGGTGCTGGCTTCCTACAAGGGCATGGGAATGCTGGGTGCTGGTTTCCTACAAGGGCATGTGAATGCTGGGTGCCAGCTTCCTACAAGGGCATGTGAATGCTTGGTGCCGGCTTCCTACAAGGACATGTGAATGCTTGGTGCCGGTTTCCTACAAGGGCGTGGGAATGCTGGGTGCTGGCTTCCTACAAGGGCATGTGAATGCTGAGTGCCAGCTTCCTACAAGGACATGTGAATGCTTGGTGCCGGTTTCCTACAAGGGCATAGGAATGCTGGGTGCTGGCTTCCTACAAGGACATGTGAATGCTTGGTGCCGGTTTCCTACAAGGACATGTGAATGCTTGGTGCCGGCTTCCTACAAGGGCATGTGAATGCTGGGTGCTGGCTTCCTACAAGGGCATGGGAATGCTGGGTGCTGGCTTCCTACAAGGGCATGTGAATGCTGGGTGCTGGCTTCCTACAAAGGCGTGTGAATGCTTGGTGCCGGTTTCCTACAGGGACATGTGAATGCTTGGTGCCGGTTTCCTACAAGGGCATGTGAATGCTTGGTGCCGGTTTCCTACAAGGGCATGTGAATGCTTGGTGCTGGCTTCCTACAAGGGCATGTGAATGCTTGGTGCCGGTTTCCTACAAGGGCATGTGAATGCTTGGTGCCGGCTTCCTACAAGGGCATGTGAATGTTTGGTGCCGGTTTCCTACAAGGACATGTGAATGCTTGGTGCCGGCTTCCTACAAGGGCATGTGAATGCTGGGTGCTGGCTTCCTACAAGGGCATGGGAATGCTGGGTGCTGGCTTCCTACAGGGACATGTGAATGCTTGGTGCCGGTTTCCTACAAGGGCATATGAATGCTTGGTGCCGGTTTCCTACAAGGACATGTGAATGCTTGGTGCCGGCTTCCTACAAGGGCATGTGAATGCTGGGTGCTGGCTTCCTACGAGGACATGGGAATGCTGGGTGCTGGCTTCCTACAAGGGCATGGGAATGCTGGGTGCTGGCTTCCTACAAGGGCATGGGAATGCTGGGTGCTGGCTTCCTACAAGGGCATGGGAATGCTTGGTGCCGGCTTCCTACAAGGGCATGGGAATGCTGGGTGCTGGCTTCCTACAAGGGTATGTGAATGCTGGGTGCCGGCTTCCTACAAGGACATGTGAATAAAATAACAGGAATCATAAGCTTTCATTAGATACATGGATTTAAGTTGTAGAAGCATGGACACAGGAGTTATGGGTGATTACATGCAGTAATAACTTAGAGCGAAGGCTGTTTTCCCCGGTTTCAACTGCGATTGCAAACGCTACAAGGGAGGCAGAAAAAGGTTAGCTTGTTAAAATGGTAGCGCCAAATTGGCCGGTTTAAACAAGACCTGGATGGAAGGAATCGGTTGGGAAACACCGGAAGAATAAATTATCGAAGTTTTGTAAGATTGACAGATCGGGGAGAAAGCGCTTGTTTACAGAAATTTTGGTAAACATAAGCTGACCCGGCCAGCCAATGGAATCGCTTGTCTTCCGTTCGCCCGCCACCTGTAATAAAAAGGGAAGCAAATCTGGAATATTTCTTATGAACACCAACACAAGACGCCAACGTCCTTCTCAGGACGCCACTATCCGAGAAAAGATCGCATTATCGTCAAAATGACCAGAAATAAACCACCACCACACGATGCCGAGTTGACAGCTGTGGCTACCCCAGGGAAGCTGCTCCTAACTCCGAAGACGATAAAAACACCTCTAAAGCAAGACGTCATAGTAGAGGCTCCAGTGTGTAGTGATCCGACAACAACTACAGAACGAGATCAGGAGTCAACAAAACAGAACGTGAGACCGTCCTATACACCACACACTCTAACGCAGACGGAAATCAGAGCGTGTCACCTGCGCAAACCAAGCAATGCCGGTTGTCATAAGGCATTACAGGAGAGGATTGTTAAGATCACACAGATGTCTGGAGGTGAGGCTTCACTCAGGGCCCTACCAGATGACAAAGTTATCAGCATCCTAGAGACAATAACAGGCAGGAGAAGCATCTCTAAGGTACGGAGGCACGAAAAGGGAGTCGTGCTTTCACTCAACAACACGGATAAGACAACTTCACTGATGACAGAACTGGAGGCCGGACCGAAAGAATTCATGCTGCCTCACCAGATAAAAGTAGTGATGGAGACCAGCAAGACAACAAAGAAATTGATGCTAAGAGGGGTGGATACAAGATGGTCATCTAGCGAAGTCCAGGGTTGCCTACAGACTGAAAACACAGGTGCCCAGGTCATACAGGTCGAGAGGTTAAGGACATGGAATGGAAAAGATACCAATCTTACAAGTTACTATTGAAGGAGTGACAAGACCTGAAAGACTGACACTCAAAGAGATATCAAAGAGGACAGAGGCATATATCCCTCCGGTGATGCAGTGCTCAGCTTGCCAGCAGTTCTCACACACAAAGAAAACGTGCAGGAGAGATGCAGTCTGTCGATATTGTGCGGGTGGCCACCTATATCGCGACTGTCCCAAGGCGAAGGAGGACCACAACTACAAAGCAATAAACTCAAACCGCACCTGTGCAAACTGCCTCGGAAACCACGGGGCTAGATACCGAGGCTGCCCGATGTTCCAGAAAACAAAGAGCATCCTGAAGGAAGCGGTTTCCAAAAACATCCAAGGAGGCAAAACACAGGGTGGCTGCGGATGTTGCAGAAAAACAGCGCACGATCGATAGAAGACAGTTACACAAACTAACCGCTGAAGTCAAAGAGATGAAAATGAAACTACAGGTCGAAAACAGAAACAAGCAGGCTCCCGAAGACGACAAAGACAGCGGTGATGACGCAATAGAACGACAGAACGTCAGAGAAATGATGAAAGACATGAAAAGCATTCAGCAGCAGATAGAAGCAGATGTAAAGAGGCTGACAGAACTGACGGAAGAAAACTCAGAAATCCTCAAGAGAATTGAAGCAGAGCGAAGAGCCATCGAGGAAATGACATCAAACACAATAGCGACCAAAACAAATGAGCAATCAGACGAAGATGTCATCGAAGAAACACTTGAAAAACTTCTCCCAGCAATAATAGAAAAAGCACTATTACAGATACAGGAGAAGAGGAAGACACAAGAACCAGAAACAAGGAGAGCAAAAACACACAAATCCAAATAAGCCAGATAGAGAGGCAGGATACGAACACCATGAACACACCACGACACCAAAAACAGCAACGAAGAGATATCCAGACAGTCAGCTAGCGGTCCTTTTCAGGACCAGTCCTTTTCAGGACAAACAACCGGCTAGCACCGAAGAAACTAAACGCACAATATACCCCAATTATAACCAACTTTCAGGTTGAACAGGGTGTAACAGCAACATAGTAGACAAACGAACGAACCAACGAACGAATATTTCTCTTGAACCGCCAGAAACAAATTCGTCAGAGGACAGAAATCAGATTCTACCACAGCTCTTTCGCCATTTGCCAGTGAAAGCAGACTGCATGGGTTTATTAAAAGCCTGTTGAATCTGAGATTGTGGGTCAGAGGTATCCTGTCACTCATCTTGTAGCAGAGACGAACATTGGTGTTGTACCTAGCGGTGTAGGATTTGAACAAGCACCCCGTACCTACATCAGTTTGAAGAGTGGGGACCCTCAGTGTTGGGCTTCTCCATCTTATATTCCTGCTTCAAGGAAAAGGCGGAAGCGAAGAAGTTAAGTCCTATTAGACAAGACTGACTCGCAGAGCATTGGCGTACCACACCCGGTCATAGTTGTAGTGATGAAAACAGTGATGATTAAATTAGTCTGGAAGCAACATAGACTTTAGTCTGAGTGACAGTTTAGTAGTGCACTGTTGTTATTACTTATGTCAGCTCTAAATTTAATTAATTCCCCTAGATACTATAACAGCCCATAGGTATAATTCTGATAGTGGCACCATAGAATACTGGTACTGAATATTACTATCTCGGCCAGAAATTCTTTACAGCCTGACTTTATACCTATGAACTCTATACACCATTGCTCTTTTCTGAGAATGGGGTATTTCTTATAAGACCAGACTCTTCTCTGGCAACTATCCTAGTATCACCTGATACACCTTGTTGTCGTATTCTTCATAAATTAAGGAACCTCTCGCGACAAAGGGCACCAGCTACAGTAAAGTAAAAATCTTGATGACATCTATAGTTCCTTATTATTGTTTGTTTAAAACATTTTGTCGGCTCTGAACATAATATATACCACTCAACGATCACTTGAATAGAATCCAACCTCCACATACTCCAGAACGCCAGCTATGTAACTACCCTTATGATACTGTTGACCACCACAGGAAAATGTTAGGAAAATGCTCCTTCCTCCAAGGCGAGATAAGTGGAACACCCTGTATGGAGCAAACGAACAACTTGCGAACACATGAAAATATCAGTACATGGCATAGGGCCGATAAGCGAGAGTACAAACGCCGCTGGATCAATAACATCATCAACAACATAAAAATTTACATTTTACTTCCTTTATCTTATCTCATCATCATCATGTAGCATGTCCTTTGCAGAACGTCGCTCTCATCACAGCCCGCCTGAAAGACTCGCGATCTCTAGCCAGCCTTCCCGCCTCCTCCATTGATGTATTGTCGTATTTCTCTTATTTACAGATTGTGAATACCTTTTAGCATCGTTTACCCAAGATAAACATACACATTACAGTTTACTATATTTTAAACCTACAGGAAAAGCCCCAACGGCCACAGAGATGGGGTTTTACCGAAGAAGGCTCAGAATACTTCTTCAGGTACCATGCCTAGTGGTGTAGGAGATCATGTCTCTCTACAACATCCTGTCTCTGCGGACAACAACAAAATGAGTATGAGTTTTTCTTGAAAGAAGCCGGTACACAGAAGAAGTGTGTTACGAACATTACAAAGAAGCAACCCAGTTTCTTTAGACATGCCGTGAGAAGAATAAGCGTGCAATATATTTTAAAAAATTGTAACGATAAAATCCATTGAAAAAGATAGTGAAAAAAAAAAGATAGGATACTGAACAGTTTGACATCATGACATGGAAAGAAGACAATAACAGAAGTTGTTAAACTGTACTGGAGATTTTTAAAAATCGTCGAGAGACACGATCACATACGCCAAGAGGCATGGTACTTGAAGAAAACTACAAAATGGACTTTATTTTTAAGCGCCAAAGTATAAACTGTAGGCATCCTAGCAGCAAACTGCATTACAAGAAAGCTCAGCCAGTTAAACCTTGTAAGAAATTAACAATACAGTATCCGGAACATTCCAAAAACCGATAAATTACATACTTTGTGGTTCCTTTTCAATCATGAGGTGTAGAGGTTTGGAAGAGAGAGCGCCATACTATCCTATCGGCTGTCTTCCTCCTGGCCTGGTTCCATTCTAGTTCTTGGTCCTTCAGAGATTGTCTAATGGTGTCCTCCCAGAGTACTCTGGGTCGTCCTAGAGGTCTGGATCCCTGGCTCTTAATTTCGCATACTTGTGGTGGTAGTCAGTATTCTCCCATTCTGCAGACATTGCCAAACCATCATAGTTGGGAACTGTTCTCCTTGGGTCTGCAGGAGTTGGAGTTGGGTTTTTAGGCCCTTGGGAGCCGCGGTAGCAAAGTGGTTAGTGCACTGGCTTCCTAGCTCAGTGGTCTATGGTTCGATCCCCAGATGAGGTGGGATTTTTTTAGGCCGCAAACGGCTCCTGTGTCGACCCAGCCCCAATTGGGTACCAGAGCAACTCTGGGAAGGTTAAGGCGGCCGGCGTGATTCTGACCACATCACCCTTAGTGTGCCGATGGTCAAGAAAATATGGGCCTAACACCATATTCCCAATATGCCTCAATGGGCGTGTAACGGGATCCTCCTCTCCTTTTAGGCCCTAACGTATCGTTGCGGACCATGTATCTTTTTCTTACTTCAACCACCTTTCTTAGATACCTCCTTCCTGAGGTTTGGATCTGGCTTGTGTGGGTTGTAGTCATTGTCCATGACTCGCATCCATAAATTAAGACGGTAATAGGTGGAGTGGTATACGGCAATCTTCGTCTTTTTACCAACTTCTCTTTTTCTGAGGAATCCTCGATTTAAGGCCTGAAAAAGTATCAAAGCTGCTGCTCTTCGAGTAGCCAACTCTTCTTTAATGCCTCCCTTCCAGTGTATGTCAGCTCCAAGGTATTTAAAGTGGTTGACCTGCTCTAGGACCTGTTCTCCCAGCCTAATCTGATGCCTTCTTTCCTCTCGTGATATCACCATGGCTTTTGTTATGGAATTGCTGATGACTATCCCTCTCTTTTCCAGCTCTTCCTTCCAGACTTTCAATTTGGATTGAAGATGTGCCTCTGATTTAGCAATCAGGGCAGCATCATCAGCAAATGCCAGCTCTGAAACACAAAACTATCTTCCAGTACCCTACTGAATACTTTCTTGTCATAAATCACAAATAATAATATAACAGTGCACTTAATTTAATAATGATATTTTGGATTATTTTATATTTCTTTGATCTAGGTCAGAATCCCGGTCTTGCAGTCGCTCTAAAAAAAGACGTCACGGGCACCATAGCCAGCGGAGCAGGTCACAGAAAAGCGCCTCTAGTTCTGATAGTAGAAAGTGTATATGCAAGTGCAATTGCAAATGTAGATTATGTAAGCACAAACCGCATCGCCGGTCACGATCCAGCTCTGAAACACGAAAGAGGAAGCGCGCACATTCTTGCGATAGCCCATCGAGAAAGAGGCGGCATTCATCGGCCTCAAAGAAAACACCTGCAACGGTCACAGACCAAGATACATGGGGCACTGCAGGGGACAACAACAACAAAAACACAGAGGATACCAATGAAAAGGATCACGACACAAAGTGTAGTAAAAGGAGCAGATCACCTGAGAAAGATAAGGACAAAGTAAAGAGACATAGGCATAGGAGATCAACTAGTTCCTCAGAACGACATCGCCACCGCAAGTCAAGACAGAAGAATGATTTGTTAATATGCCGGCTGATGTAATGCCGGATGGTCGCTCGAGCTTGTGTCTGCACAAGAAGTCTCATTTTGCCTCATAACCAGAAGTTATTGATTTATAAACAGCTGACGTCTTGTCAAGACGCTGGCAAGCATTATCAAACAGTTTTAAGATTAGAGAATGTCATAACAATTTCTGGCTTAATGCTTGTTCGTTATGCCTTTGAAAACATCAGGCTTGCAGCTAACAGGCTGGTTGCTATATATCACGTTTTAAAAAAAAAAGTTTCGTTTTCAGTTGAACCCTGCTAAAATTATTGCAAGAAAGAGAGACAGGGCAAAAAAAAACTTCTAGAAATCACTCATCGTATTACGTGATTTAAATACACTTCATGACAATTAAGCTTTCATCTGTTCTCTCAAACAATCTTGAGAACTGTCACTTTGTAGATTACGTTTTTACTATCTGCATAACATCTCCTTTTCTCCACCCTTATCATTCATTGTTAGTTTACAAAAAGCTGATATGAATGGCACATTTTTATGAAGATTTATGAATGTTCGTTGATAGCGAATAAATAATACAAGTTTCCTACAACTGTTCCCTTGTGGGTATGTGTTAAAATGTAGTTTGTTATCTGTATGAATGTGAGTCCAAAATCCTTGACGGAATAGAGAAACGTGGGTATTTAACAAGATCGTGCTTCTCTTCTTCTTCTTTGATCCTTAGTCATCGGCTGTCAAAGCAGTCAGTGGCCATCACGCCTGCTTCCACTTTGCTCGGTCGGCGGCCATCCTTTGTGCAGTGCCTCAGCTCTGGCTCATTCTTTGCATCTCGGCTTCCATAGTTCTCCGCCAAGTTGTTTTTGGTCCGCCTCTCTTTCGCTTTCCTTCAGGGGTCCATAGCATACCGTGCTTTCTGAACACAACTAATTATATTATCAGATAGAAAAAAATATATAGATTTAACAAGTGCTATCAGTCAGACGACAACCAAGATGTTTCAGACTGATAAATGGTAGCTGGCTCAGAACAGAACGATTTAAATGGTATGAGAAGATGAATTAGGAATTTAGGACAAAAACCAGACGTATCACTGAAACAAGAGGAAGTCATAAACAGCCAAAATCAACCAATGTTCGTTATCCCCCAAGGAGTATAGGCCTTTAACAAACACATCCAAAGTCCTCCTGTCACGTGCCATCAGCATTAGGTCTTTTAATATCTTCCTCAACATTTTCATTTCAGTCTCCAAAGTGTTTTTCAGTCTCTACCTCTCCATAACAAGGACTGCCTTGTAATGCCATCAACTTGTTTCTTCAGTGTGTGTCCAAACCATCGCCAGCGTTTTCTTGTCATCTGTTGTTCCACTGGCATTTGTCTGGATTTTTTTGTCATCAGTTCGACATTGTCATCATTGTACCATTTCAATCTTTCTATTCTACGCAAGCACCCATTTATGAAAGTTTGTAACTTCTTGGTGGTTGTATTAATTGTTCTCAGTGTTTCAGAAGCCATGCTGATTTGACATTTGAAGATTCTTATTTTTGTGTTGGTCTGGAATTCTTGTGATCTCCATTTATTTCACAAAATGCAGTGAACTCGCCTCTTGCCTTTTGTATCCTTTTCCGTTAAGTACAGTTTATCACTCACTGTCTGCCCCTCCAGCTCTTGTCTATATTGCTGTCTAGATGTATGTCTGATTTACTACATACTGCTCATCCTGGGTATTTCGTGGAAGGACAAAGTGACAAATGTCGAGGTGTTGTCACGCGCTGGCCTTCAAAGCATGTATACACAGCTTAGACAGCACAGTAAATATTATACACATAAAGGTCACGTGTTTCAGGCGCTTATGAGAAATAAAGAATCAGAAAACTAGACAACAGAAAAACAACAGAAGTGAGTGGCTTACCAGAGTATCGAACCCAGGACCTTCCTAACGGCACCCATGCCTAGCTACAGAAGCTAATCACACTATCCTCCCTTCCAGCTAGGCACCTAATATTTATTATCGAATAAATAATTTTATTTCATTTGTTTAGACAACGCAAGCTACGCTGGCTTGGCCATGTCTGCCGCATAGACGATGGTCGCATGGCGAAAGACATTTTCTACTGGCAGATGGCAAAAGAACAATCGGGCGACCGTAGCTGAGGTTCAAAGATGTGTGTAAGAGAGACATGAAGGCACTCTACATTAGTCCAGCAACCTGGGAGGACGAAGCTGCTGATCGCACCAAGTGGCGATGTTCCCTACGGCACCACCTCAGATTGGGCGAAAAGAAGCGTTCACAACAAGCAAAACAGAAAATAACACGCCGAAAGGGACACCAGTTAAAAAACATCACCATCAGCACACACACACACACACACACACACAAAACTGAGGGCTGTCATCTCAGGGGCGTATTCCCATAGTCAGTTATGGCTGAAGGGGGCTACTACTACCCACTTCATTTTATACTCCCTACTGTAAGACCTTTTTTTTTCAACACAGTAATAAGACAGATGAATCATACATTGCTCAGAGGCGGCCCTAGGTTTTTTCAAGGTGGTGCGGGGTCTCGTGATGGTTCTCTCCTCCCCCGGTGCAGTACTGTATGTACTCTTTGTGACGAAACGGGGCGACCTCTATCGATCTTTGGTTCACTCCGGCAGTATCGGTACATTTGTGGTACTGATTTTTATTAGGTGCTGTCAGTTATCGCACTTTTCTGTCTTTCTTTCTTTATTTGTCTGCTAAGTAGTCACTGTTGGACCACAACTGCAAAGCAGGGGAGGCAATATCGTCACACTCTTACGAGACTCAGTTTCTTTCTATTGAGTTGGATTACAATGTATGAGATTATGTATATGATCGTAATTTACGTTCAGTGTATCACACACACACACACAGAGAAATTTTTTTCCCCTTAAAATGTTATTGCAAGTAATTTTTGTTTTCGTTATTTACGTTGAATCACAGACGGTTGCTCATTGCACTGGTTTTTTTTTTTTTTTTAATGGAATAATAGAGACATAGCCTATAGAAAGAAAACTGATCAGTTTTATTTAAGAAAATATTTTTGTACTTAGACTCCTTGTTTCATTTTTCCTGTCCTTATAAAATTGTAATGATTTTATTATAATTTTTCTTCTAAATTTCGTCGCTTCTCCCAAGTCGGCGACAACTGGCACCACCCAAGAGCCGCCTCTGCATCTGCCTTATTACTGCGTGTTTTAAACAAAAGACCCAGTAAATTAATTTTTTGTTGCTTACTATTCTTCTTCTTGGGTCCTAAGCCTGTGACTGACAACGTAGTTAGTGGCCATCACGCCTAGCGGCGTCTTGTAGGTCAGCTACAAAGTGTCCCCATTCTACTTACTATAAGGGGTATAAAATGAAGTAGGCAGTGAGCTCGGGCGGTGGCGTAGCTGGCGAGTCCTTTTTAGGGCTTTATGCTAGCAGATAATGTTAGTCCTGTTCAGGACTTTATATCTATCAACGCTGATCGGGTTAGCAGTCAACAGAGTTGACTTTTATTTGGATGGTAAATGCGCTCTGATATAACCAAATAGGTTGAAAGGAACGCGCCTCGCCAGAAAAAGGCAAAAACTGAACCAAAAAAAAAAAAAATGAAGTAGGCAATGAGTTGAGATCAAATTAAGCCAAAAACGTTCGCTATATATGTCGTATTTTCGAGCTCAGCTGACCAAGAATGACAGAACAGACAGAAATCGTGGGACATATTTTTGGCGAATGACATCTTGATTTTACTTGTAGAAACACCGCTACGAGAAGTGAAATCAAATTGTCAGCAACATACATTTGGCTCGGTGGAGTCAGAGTCGGTTCTAGTGTGGTACAGCCGCACCGGGCGCCAACATGGGAGAAGCACCGAATTGCGTTTAACAAAAAATAATAAAAACCTTACAATTCTAAAAGAACATGAACGATGAAACATACAACTTGACAGTAAATAATTATTTGTTTATATGAAAGTGGGCGTTACCCACGAAACATCATCAACTGCCATCTGCGCAACGAAAGTGGGCGTTACCACGAGACATAATCAACTGCCATCTCCGCAACGAAAGTGGGCGTTACCCACGAGACATCATCAACTGCCATCTCCGCAACGAAAGTGGGCGTTACCCACGAGACATCATCAACTGCCGTCTCCGCAACGAAAGTGGGCGTTACCCACGAGACATCATCAACTGCCATCTCTGCAACGAAAGTGGGCGTTACCCACGAGACATCATCAACTGCCATCTCCGCAACGAAAGTGGGCTGCAATGGAACTTCAACGTCTTCTGTCTCTTGTCTTGATGGTCTATTTCCTGTCCATCTCCAGATGTTACCTTCCCATTTATACCGCGGTCTTCCACCTTGCCCGTTTACCTTTAAATCTGCTTTATATTATGGTCTTCTGCGAGGTGTTATGTATGTTTTATATGGCCAAAGATACTATTTTATCTGCCTAATTTTGATCTCCTGCATTAGTTCGCTGTTCATTCCTAGGTTTTCTATGACATCTTTACTTTTTTTTCTTGAGATGCGCCCCGAAATTCCCCAGACCTAAAGGTCTTTTGTATTTGGACATGCGCCATAATATAACCGGCTAGGTTGAACGGGACGCGCCTCGCCAAAACGAGACAAAATTTTATTTTTAAAAAAAATAAAAATAATTCTTCTATGTATCCAAATCTCTAGAGCCTCAATTCTTTCATCCAAGTGCTTATTCATTTTCCATGTTTCTACACCATACCGTAATGAAGAAAGTATATAACACGTGATGATTTGCAGTTTTAATTTGTTAGTTTATTGTTTAGATCAGTGTTTCTAACGTTTCAGAGGTCCCGCACCCCTTTACGGCATTTTATGAAGCCACGCACGCCTTTAAAGAATCTTGAGAAACCTCGCACTCCATTATCTTCTAGCTCACAAAATATGCCAGAAATGAAAGAAGAAAAAGAAATAAAAGTATGTTTTAAAAGTAAATGTTATTTACAAAATATGTCTAATGTTTGGTATCTAATTGACGTTGTCACTTTTCTATTTTTAATAAATACATGTGAGTTAATGTGTATTATATACTGAAGCACATTAAAAACGCACCACTATTATATATACTGATGCCGAGAAGCTGGAACAAAAAAAAGTGTGGGAATGGATTTTCCCCATGTTTGTCATGAGGTAGAGAGCGAATGGCTGCTGGAATGGAAAGTGCATGATTCAACCCACGGGTTTGTGTACACACTACATGAAAACAATGAAAGTTACACGTGCAACACGATTCCCAACAGCTATGGCCCTGAAAATGTGTACGCGTTGTGGCAGTATACTCGGTCTAAAAAGGCCGATGAGACAAAACACCCAGTACATGTGCTTGAAATGCCACGACTATCTGAAAACGACCGCCAACGAGCCATTGGTATTTTGGAGACCGGAATGAGTGTAGTGAATTTCTAAATACAATATCTAAATTAATATATAACAATATAGGGCATAAAGGCAAGATAAGAAAGTATAATAGAATTTTTTGCTAGAACTGTTGGTATCGCCTACGCCTTCAGATTATTTGCTAACGAATAGCCGAACAAAACGGTACCCAAATTTTTCTAATTCGTCCTTGACATAATCACTTTTCCTAGTTCTAAGAAACATTTCCCTAAAATGCATTGCGGAACGAGGAGGGGCAAGGAAAGATGAAATGCTTATTCGTTTCGTATTGATTTTAAACTAAAAGCCAACACTAGCACATTGGCAAGCCTTGCCTTAGGGGTTTCCCCAAAATACGAGGGAAAAGTTAGAACATGCAGACAACTCGTGTCACAAAAACAACCTTAGCTCTTATTTCAAAAGACGTAATTATCACGTAAATAGAGAAGACAGCACATGGAAACGAATTGAACGTGTAGTAGACTAAAAATAAAAACACTAACATAGAAGAAAAAAAACTGTGAACTTCTGAACCAAGCCAACTAGTCCCATATAAATTATATATTCGTGTACCTTAGGACTTGCTGACAAAGAATATAGTAATAGTTACGCAAATAGTCCATTAATTAACTAATTATAACCATAATACTATAGTGGACCCGACCAGACTGTCAAGTAAAGATCATGCCTGCTTATAATTTTTATGGCATGTTTTGAAAAAACGACTTTGGGTAAATGAGGTTAAAAGGTACGGGATATTTGATTGGGTGGATTTTGAAGGAAGGCGAAGTATGATTGGTTGACCTAAAACTAAAAATATATTTGCCTTGGCATATTGGGAGTTGTTATTTGAAACGATAGATTCAAATATCAATGTAAACATGGTCCCATTGGACAAAGCCGTAGATGCTGGTACGAAACGGGGACTGTTCACTGCCATTTCAAATAAATTTTGTGTAAAGCAAGATCGATGAGAGCAGGCGGAGAAATTTTCTAACATAGGAAAAGCCTGGACATAGGGCAGATCGAAAATGTGCCATATTGCCTAGTCATCGTTTAACTTGTGTTATTTCCTTGCATTTGTGGTAAGATTGATTTTCTTAACATTTTATTTAAAATAAAATTTGAATGTGAGATACTAACATACGACTGTAAGTAAGTGAGTCTATGGCAGACTCAAAACAGAGTCTAGAGATTGATCCAGCATATGAAAGACTATCAGAGAGGTGTAGACCAACTAAATTATATAGGATTATCATCAGGAGCATAATACCTATCCTATTGTATGGACAACAGATTATTGCTGGAATTGCAGAGGCGTTGTAACTATTAGGGGAGAGGAATACTGGTATACCTGGTCACATCAAAAGAAACTGGTGAAAGGGATTGTCGTAAAGAGCTGATCTTGCATGTTTGTTTGTAATGTGCCTGTACTGGTTGTTGAATATTAGTGTAGGCTGTTGATTACGAAGGAGGCATATCCTTCTAATTTCAGAGGGTTGTGGTTGCTGTCAATAACTGGTGCCAGACTACAGTGGGCCGATATATTCATGCCACAGTCTTGCCTTTTTCGGAGACAACTGTAAACCATCCTCATTCTTGAAGAAGTGGGAGCTGAAGGTTGTCGTTCAGCGAAGTGCAGGAAGATTCCTACATCAAATTACCAAGTTAGGTGCATGCTTCGGCACCTGATCGCTCAACTAACATTATATTAAAATAAGAGACTGAGAATAGTGATATAAACATTCCATCAGTGTCCATAAAAACTTACAAACAACATGCTGAGATGATGATAGTAAACAATTGTGGTGAAGTGGGATGTTATAAATACTTATAGGGAACTTAGTGTACTGACTGAGATCAGCTGTGAAGGTATCTATATCTATTAAGAGTAGTTCACTCGTAACTTTTCAATTAACAATATGTATTCATTACTGTCATAAATGTGTATGTGTCCTGATTCAAATACAAAGGAACCAGGAATCACAATCAATGTTAATTACAAGTTATGTACAGAATGTATTAATATGAATCTGGGAGTGACATATATTATTAAAAATATCCTATGTGTGTCAGTTGTGTAATAGTAGTATGAGGTAATACTGGTTTTGTTTTGTTCAAGCTCTGTTGGTATTTGTCATCATGACTTCAATAGTTTGTCTTTTGGGACTAGTATTAGAGATGTTCTCAGTTCCTGATATTAAGACAATTAAATTCCCCTCTTAATATTATTTTTACAAAGTCATTTCAAGATGAGGGGACATAATGTTGAGCTCAGCTGGCCAATTCGCTTATCTGGCGTGATGGCGGCAGGAAAGGACTCCTCTGCTCGAATTCTCCTCTGGGTTCAGGAGACACCTCACTGATAGCTAAAAAGACCAAGGAGTATGCTGTCCGACACTGGATTCAGCAAAGCTCTGACCAGGTGCTGCTCAGTACCATCAAGACCACGGTCCCTGAAATCAAGAAGGATGTACCTTCTACTTCATAACTAACTTAAACTCTCTTGTTACACTGATCACAACACAGCACAAACATTGAGTTCAGAGCATTAGGCCAACTGTCAGCTTCATTTGAAATACTTTATTCCAGTATTACCCTTCTTAATGGTTACTACGCCTCTGCAATTCCAGCATTATTTCTTTCTATTCAATCATCCAGGTGTCAGTGTACTGTTTGGCCATTCCATGCCGTTTTACTTCTCTCCGACACCCTCTGTTCAGGCTGGAGCATTACAGGCTTTATCTCCTGTTTGCCACTGAACTACACATATATATACAGGCATAAATCAACAATTCACATTCAATTTTCATTAAAAGATATTGAATGGTTCAAGCTTAACACAATTCATACGAATAAACACAGATACGTTGATTAGCAATGAATTCTGGCACAAACTGGCACAAATTCCCATCTGCTTATCTTCCAGGCTTTTATTTAGCAAAATATAAGCTGGCTTCAACGCACTGATGCTTTATCAAGCTTATTTAAACAAGTGGTTTCGAACTAACGCTCCCAAGTGTGTATATCAGCGAGTCTGACCAATGAGCCCCGTTTCGACAAGTGTTTGAAAAAATGTTACCTTTCTACGTCTCCCTAACAACCAAGATAGTATTTATAGCCCGACCAATCGTGGTTAGGCTTTCATTTGTTGCGCTCCAATCAATTGGGAGTTTACATGGTAGGCTATTTATGTAACGTAAGGTTTTTTTTCAAACACGTTAAAAAAAAATTTTATGAGCAGAAATGATTTTGTGTTGTCAGGCATCCCCACTATTTTATTTTGGTTATAATTTATTAATTCCTGGACTATTTGCGTAACGTTTTACATATTATTTGTCAGCAAGCCCTAAGGAACCCAAAAATACAAATTTAAAAGAGCTACGTGGCTGCGTTCAAAATATGTATTTTCTACCTCCTGTTTCGAAGATGTGATGTCTGGGTACTGTTATGTTTTCAACCGTAAACCCATCTAATGTTATCTTTTCTAATAAGAGTTTTTTTATGATTTATAAACCTAACTCTGGGAAAGGGTAGTGTATTTTATCACTGTCCGTCTGAAAAAAAATTAGTGCATGTAGACTTACACGCGTGATGGCAGCATTTGTGTATCGCGCGACGCGTGTTGCATGCGTTCCTGATTTTCAGCCCTCCCCTCTCTCTTTATCCTTTTGTCCATCTGTTCGTTCGTTTTGGTAACGCAGTGTAGAAAAAGACATGAATGGAATTTAAAATTTAGGTCAACTTGCATATTTCAAGGTTTTTCTTAGAAATACAGCACACGTTTCATTGAAGAAAGCGGGTATAATACAGTAAGCTTTTACTATCAACGTGAAAGCGTTACAATTTGCAGACGAAGCAGAAAACAAGGGGATTTCGAGTACAGTCATTGTGACAGCACTGTTATTTACCATTCTTCTTCCTTTATTTATTATATGTATTTATTAGGCTTTATATTTACTTGATAATTTATATATGTGGATTAGAATATTCCACGACACCTCCCCTCTTAAAACAGACATTATATGTCAGTCCTTTATTCTATATACACATAGAGAAATTTATTATTATCTCTGGGGTTTAAGGTGATTCTCATCACACGGATGGCGGCTTAAAAAATCCGCTCCCAAATTGGTTTTTCCAGATATATACTCAATGCTAAAATTATATGGAGCCAGAAGCAAAGACCATCGGAGTAACCTAGAGTTCTCATGCTTAGCCTGTGCTAGAAACGATAAAGGTTTGTGATCTGTTTGCAACTTAAATGCCTTCCCATATAGATAAATATTGAATTTCTTTATTGCCCATATTACTGCAAGACATTCTTTTTCGCTAGTTGAGTAGTTGATTTCAGCTTTATTCAACTTTCTGCTAGCATATGCCACTGGGCTTAATTCCCCATCCAATGCATCTGATTTCTGTAGTAAAGTTGCACCTAACCCAATATTACTTGCATCCGTCCTTACTATGAATTCTTGACTTAAGTCAGGTAATTTCAAAATGGGTTTACTTGTGAGCTTTTCCTTCAATTCTTGGTAAGTCATTTCACATTGTGGTGTCCATGTAATGCGATCTGGATGTCCTTTACGTGTCAATTCAGTTTAAGGTGCACATATGGAATTAAAGTTTTTGATATACTTCTGGTAGAAACCACATTATGAGACAAAGGATCTCACGTCCTTCTTGGTTTGTGGTCTCGGGGCTTTCTGTAGTTTCTCTAAATTCTTTGGGTCAGGGGTCATGTTTCCCTGATAAACTGTGTGTCCCAAAAATTCCAATTCTTTACATCCAACGCAACATTTGGTTGGTCGGGCTGTTAAATTTGCCTCCCTAAGTCGATCAAACAGCATGTTCAGAGAGTCAATGTGTTCCTCAAATGTTTCTGTTGCTATAAGGATATCATCCATAAAATTTGTTATACAGGGATTATTCAGAGGATCCAATAATTTTCTCATCATTCTAGAGAAGACACTAGGCGCATTCTTCAATCCAAATGGCAATCTATTAAACTCATAGTGTCCTTCTGAGGTACTAAAAGCTAGGTATGGTCTAACCTCAGGCTTTACTGGAATCTGATAGTATCCTTTACTCAGATCCACTTTTGAGAAATATTTAGCTTTATTTAGTCTGGCAAACAGCTGATTTGTATCCGGCAATGGATCCACCTGTCCTTCTGTAATAGCATTCAGTCTCCTGTAATCTATACAGAGTCTATGTTCTCCAGAGGGCTTCCTTAAGAGTACAACACCGGAACTATACGAAGACTCACTGTGCGAAATAATTCCTTCCTTCAAATAGATAGTCTATCTCTTCCTTCAAAGCTTTCTCCTTAGCAAACGGAATCGAATATGGTTTCATACAGACAGGTGTGGAGTCTATTAGTTTCATATCATATTCCAATAGGTTTGTATGCCCTGGTCGGTCTGTTAACACCTCTGCATGATTATTTAGAACCTGTTGCACTCTCTCTTTCTGAGTTTTCGTTAAATGTGTACTGATTTTCACCTGTGCTGCTGTCTCACAGGGGTGTAATGGATATTCAAATGATGAAAGTGGTTCCTTTTTCATCTCCATGGCGATGGACAAGGTCAACAAGTGTCTTCCTGATGTTCTCTTTCCAAATATTTCTTCAGGAGATTCACATGATAGATTTTTTCTTTCCCCTTCTTATCTATCTTATAATTTGTTCTAGACACCTTCTCTAGAACTGTATATGGACCCTGCCATCCAATTTGTAACTTATTCTGACTCCCGGGCAAAAGAAGCAGTACTTTCTCTCCCACAGCCAAATTTCTGTCTTTCGCCTTCCTGTTATAATAGGCAGCATGTTTCTTCCTGGCTTGTTTCAAATTTTCATTGGCAAGTTTCCAGCCAGTTTTTAACCGAGTGGTCAGCTCATTCACATATTGGTATGAAGATGTAATGTTTTCCTCTGCCTTTTCATCAGTCCACGTTCTTAACAAAGCTACATATGGACCTTTAATTGTGTGGACCTATTTGTCCATGCACCGGTATGGTCTCTTCCACTCGAAGCTTTATAGTGATGATTTTTCCTCCCAGAATTATCATTCACAAAACGACCGCTACCAATTTTTCTTTTGGGGCTTTCTCCCCTCTTAAAATTCTTGATGAGAGATTTCCTCTCTACATCCTCTTCCTCCAGTTTGTTTAAGTCCGATTGAGGGATTTTCGGCTTATCCTGGGGTAAGACATCTTTTTGCACTCTCCGCATAGTGGCCATTGTAAAACAGTTAAGTGAAGCTTGTCCGTGAAAAGGGGCTTCCCATTCCATTTGGTCCACTTTATCAAATCTATTTTTCTTTTTTATTATCAGGCCTAATTTTGCCCCGGGGCGTGTCCAGGTCCTGATCCATGTTCCCACTTGTGGGTGTTCCCTCATGTGCTATGCTACACCTTTCTACAAAATTCTCAATGTCCCATCTTGCTTTGGGCCAATAATAATTGTGAGCCACCTTTTGAATGATGGTACCTATCTTCTCATGGTCCCCATCTGGTTTCACATGTAGGCTCCTTATTAAGTCTGCCCTATATCTTTTTGGAAGAACCAGCTGTCCGTGACCTTTGGATCTAGCTCCAGTCTTCCTATACATCAACTTGTTTTTCATGTAAAAATCTCCCTTGCCTGGAGTTGTATGACAAGTTGACAATTTTCTGAAACAAGGCTTGAGTGTTTTATCCCCAGCCTGTGCCTTCCTCATCTCTTCTGGAGTGGTATCTAACATAATATCCTCCTCCTGTCTTGAGGTCGACCTGACCTGAAGGGTTGCCATATACACAGGTTTCCTTCTGCAACGGTCAGTGTCATGATTGTCCATCTGACAATTTTTACACCACCTTTTTCCTTGGTTGAAAGATTTTCTTTCATATTTCCTTTCATCGAATTGTGGGAATTTATTTTTATTTTCATACCGTGGCCTATCAAATTGGTGCTTACCTTTATTTTGATCCTTAGGATCAAATTTATTAAAGTTCTGTGGTGCCCTAAAGTTATCCACTTGTTTCTTTTTTATTACCTGTTACCTCTGCTTGAGCTGCTTGATACCTTTCAGCAACATTTAGCAACTCACCCAGCCTCTCTGCACCTTGTTCCATGAGAAACTTTCTCAGGTCTGGAGCCATGGACTCTCTTAATTGCTCTATAAGGACCATTTCCTTAAGATCTTGGGTTTTCCCCAGAGAAGTCCATTTCTCCAAGTATGTCTCTATTCGTGCAGAGAACTGGTGATAGGTTTCACCTGACAGTAGTTTAGCATTCCTAAATTTTTTCCTATAAAATTCTGCATTCTTTTCATACCTTAACAAAAGAGCCTGCTTTAGCATGTCATAATTTTCCTGATCACCTCTGCTCATTTTTGCAAAAACTTCATAAGCTGCCCCACGAAGTCCCTGAGATAACTTTAAGCTCCACCTTTCTCTCTCTAACCCATACGTGGTAGCTAGTAGTTCATACCTATTTAGGTAGCTCTCTATATCATCGTCTTTCTCAACAAAATGATCTAAATGAAAATTCATAGCTGAGGTTGAGGCTCCTTGAGTAACCGTAGCATCAGAGGCAAAAGGGACTGGCACCATTTTCAGGAGCATGGCCTTGAAACTCAAACTCCCTTAGTCGTAACTCATGTTCCCTTTGTAATCTTTTCTCCTCCTTTTCTGCTTCCCTCTCTGCAGCTAATCTCTTCTCTTCTCTTTCTGCAGTCAATCTTCTTTCTCTGCAGCTAATTTCTAATCTTCTGCAGCTAATTTCTTCTCTTCTTTCAGCAGCCAATCTTTTTTCTTCTCTTTCTGCAGCTAATCTTCTTCCTTCCAATTTCTAGCCTCTTTTGTCAGCCTCTTCTGCCTCCAATTTCTTAGCCTCAGCCTCAATCTGCAACCTCTTAGTCTCAGCCTCAGCTTCAAATTGTAACCTCTTAATTTCCCTTTCAGCCTCTAACTTTCTTTCGGCTTCTTTTTCTAATCTTCTTTCTTCGCGTTCAATAAATTTGTCACATTCCGTCGTGACATAGGCAACCATAACTTGCCCATCTAATCCTAACTCTTTTGCAGTCTGAACAGCAGCAGATCGAAATTTGGCCAGGTCCGCCATTGTCTATCAGGTAAATTTATACAATGTCTAACCAACAATTCAATCTCGAAATATATATCTAATGGACAACACAGGCACCGTGAGCTCAACCTTATTTAATTCCACCCAAGGATACCTTTTAATCCTTATATTCCCTGAAGTGAATTACCCCCAATATTTTTAATAGGGAAAGATTCAAAATCCCAAGAGCGAGACCCCAATATATGTGGTGAAGTGGGATGTTATAAATATTTATAGGGGACTTAGTGTACTGACTGAGATCAGCTGTGAAGGTATCTATATCTATTAAGAGTAGTGTATTATAGATAACCTTACTTGCTACCACATATCTATATATATCTCAGTCAGAATTATTCTGGAATAGTGTGATGCTACGTTATGTGTCTAGGGTATGTGTATGATGAAGTGTAAGTCACAACAACAGACAGATAAACAATTTAATTTAATCCACTACTCTTGACAACACTGTGACACTCACATACATATAACACTCTATGAGAATATCTTAAAGAGTCACTCGTAACTTTTCAAATAACAATATGTATTCATTACTGGCATGAATGAATATGTGTCCTGATTCAACTACAAGGGAACCAGGAATCACAATCAATTTAAATTACAAGTTATGTACAGAATTTATTAATATGAATATTGTAGTGACATATATTATTAAAAATATCCTATGTGTGTCAGTTGTGTAATAGTAGTATGAGGTAATACTGGTTTTGTTTTGTTCAAGCTCTGTTGGTATTTGTCATCATGACTTCAATAGTTTGTCTTAAGGAAACTAGTATTGGAGATGTTCTCAGTTCCTGATATTAAGACAATTAATTTCCCCTCTTAATATTATTTTTACAAAGTCATTTCAAGATGAGGGGACATAATGTTGAGCTCAGCTGGCCAAGTTAGCTTATCTGGCGTGATGGCGGCAGGAAAGGACTCCTCTGCTCGATTCTCCTCTGGGCTCTGGAGACACCTCACTGATAGCTAAAAGGACCAAGGAGTATGCTGTCCGACACTGGATTCAGCAAAGCTCTGACCAGGTGCTGCTCACTACCATCAAGACCACGGTCCCTGAAATCAAGAAGGATGTACCTTCTACTTCATAACTAACTTAAACTCTCTTGTTACACTGATCACAACACAGCACAAACATTGAGTTCAGAGCATTAGGCCAACTGTCAGCTTCATTTGAAATACTTTATTCCAGTATTACCCTTCTTAATGGTTACTACGCCTCTGCAATTCCAGCATTATTTCTTTCTATTCAATCATCCAGGTGTCAGTGTACTGTTTGGCCATTCCATGCCGTTTTACTTCTCTCCGACACCCTCTGTTCAGGCTGGAGCATTATAGGCTTTACATCATGTTTGCTACTGAACTACACATATATACAGGCATAAATCAACAATTTACATTCAATTTTCATTAAAAGATATTGAATGGTTCAAGCTTACCACAATTTCATGGAAATAAACACAGATACGTTGATTAGCAATGAATTCTGGCACAAACTGGCACAAATTCCCATCTGCTTATCTTCCAGGCTTTTATTTAGCAAAATATAAGCTGGCTTCAACGCACTGATGCTTTATCAAGCTTATTTAAACAAGTGGTTTCGAACTAACGCTCCCAAGTGTGTATATCAGCGAGTCTGACCAATGAGCCCCGTTTCGACAAGTGTTTGAAAAAATGTTACCTTTCTACGTCTCCCTAACAACCAAGATAGTATTTATAGCCCGACCAATCGTGGTTAGGCTTTCATTTGTTGCGCTCCAATCAATTTGGAGTTTACATGGTAGGCTATTTCTGTAACGTAAATTTTTTTCAAACACGTTAAAAAAAAATTTTATGAGCAGAAATGATTTTATGCTGTCAGGCACCCCCACTATTTTATTTTGGTTATAATTTATTAATTCCTGGCCTATTTGCGTAACGTTTTACATATTCTTTGTCAGCAAGCCCTAAGGAACCCAAATATACAAATTTAAAAGAGCTACGTGGCTGCGTTCAAAATATGTATTTTCTACCTCCTGTTTCGAAGATGTGCTGTCTGGGTACTGTTATGTTTTCAACCGCAAACCCATCTAATGTTATCTTTTCTAATAAGAGTTTTTTTTGATTTATAAACCTAACTCTGGGAAAGGGTAGTGTATTTTATCACTGTCCGTCTGAAAAAAAATTAGTGCATGTAGACTTACACGCGTGATGGCAGCATTTGTGTGTCGCGCGACGCGTGTTGCATGCGTTCCTGATTTTCAGCTCTCCCCTCTCTCTTTATCCTTTTGTCCATCTTAGAAATACAGCACACGTTTCATTGAAGAAAGCGGGTATAATACAGTAAGCTTTTACTATCAACGTGAAAGCGTTACAATTTGCAAACGAAGCAGAAAACAAGGGGATTTCGAGTACAGTCATTGTGACAGCACTGTTCTTTACCATTCTTCTTCCCTTATTTATTATATGTATTTATTAGGCTTTATATTTACTTGATAATTTATATATGTGGATTAGAATATTCCACGACAACAATCAACCAGTGTATACTAGAAGTCACCTCAGTTAAACAATACAACTACACCCTTATATAATAATATGTGTATTATGGTCATAAGACCCATTGTGTAAATTGATTGATGTAATTAATTTCTATGATTTCACTATTGATTGTCAGTCCTGATTCCAATTAAATCAGATTCAGGACAATAAATTGAAAAACCTTAACTTTCAACCACTGACTTACTAAAGATAATCTTTTAAAGTGTAGTTTGTATGTGATTGTCGTGGTACTGTGGTGTTGTATTAGATAATAAAATAATTTGTGTAATTGTTTATATGTTTAGTTGGTTAATGCAACCTTACACTAACATTTCATAACCCTAGACACCAAACGTAGTCATCTTATAGTCTGTCTAGAATAAGTCTGAATGAGATCTTAGTGGTGGTAGTAGAAAGGTGCCGTGGAAATTTACTCTAATATTTATTATATTCAGGGACCTTTGTAGCGAAATGTTTTTTTATTTTGAGGGGAGAAGGTGTACGTATGACAGACTTGATGGAAGAATAAAAGATAATCTTTAGAGGAAACTCTTCCAGATTGCAAGTTGAATGCACAGTCTCTCCTCGGGAATTAGTCCACTCAAAAAAACTTTCCAAGAGAATTCTGGTGAAACTAAACAGGATATTCTCTAGGCGATAAATTCTTTATCCGAGATCCTATAAAGGACTATGTATAGTACATACAGATGGATAAGAGATTTGGTGCCCAGCCACATTAAAAATATCCCGACCCAATAGGGTTTATTTAATTTTGGCTCTGCCCCCAGGGTGTAGATTTATGTTATTAAAACTATACAACCCAATTAAATATTACAAAGAAAATAACAACAGACTCTGTTATGTAAAGTTTACAAAATGAAAATAGAATCTCACAATATATTTAAATATACAACTATATGATATGTTCCCTAATCTATGAATGAATGGTTCTGATCCATGTCAGAATTAATTTTTAATCAATAGGACAATGGGAATATTCTTTAGTGGTTCTGCTGGCATGTTCCAGATACTCATCTCAATTGCTGATGTAGTCTTGTTGCCAAGGTTCAATATGTCCCAGCACTCCAGGTCCTGCAAGTTCTTTTTAGGGTTTTGGTGGATGGCAAGCTGCTTTCTCCGTCTGGGCTCAGGGCGCATCACCATCTGGGATGGATTAAGTCTGCCCTTGTGAACACTGCTTATGCTTAGGTCCTTCTGGTATGACAAACCTGATATGACCAACCTCCTATGGTTGGTAGGACTGGATTGACAAACAATTGAAGCTCCCATTAGTCATCATGCCAGAGAAGTCATTTCCCACATAATCTGCTGGACGCTAATCGTCCATCAGAAATCTAACAAAACATTCATAGCTAACATCAATAACAAAGTACTATTTATATTATCTATAAAGTACTATATAGCATAACTGATGTTATAAGCAAACAGGTGGATCTAAACCTTTATCTGGCTTCCAGCTTGTTTTAACGCAGTGATTTTCAAAATATGGGCCGTTGGCTTCACCCACTGTGAAGGTTGGGGCAGTGGTCATCAAAAGATTGAGAAACCACTGGTCTACCTTGTGTCCATAAGCGCAGTAAATTACAGTGTGGGGTCTTTGTCAACAATGGTTTGAGAACCACTGGGTAATAGTTTTCTATTCTTCTGTAACATGTGCAGGTGTCATTGCTGCTAAGGTTTGAGAACCACTGCACAACAATCCAGTCAACATATTCATGTTTATATAAACTTGGCTACAGTGCTGTTGCCCGAACATGAATTCCCTAACATAGTTCTAAGTTTATGTGATAGGCATTCATATCCCTTGATAATACCATCATCAATAACATAGGATACATGCACATTAACACATAATAAGGATATTTGCAGAAATCAGTTCAGGATTAAACTATGACAAGAATAATCATGGCTGAAATCATACAGTAGAAATCATTCAGTATAAAACAGGACATGGGTAGTTCATAGATGAAACTTTCAGTATACATAATGTTGTTGTCTCCTGTACAAAATCAAGGATATTAATTTCTGTCACAGTGAAAAACAAAAGATACTGACATGATATGTTGTAGATAAACATATGATTAATTCATGTTATTCATAGAACAATATAGATCACTTACTCGCTGCGCTCATAACCACTGCTGTTTAGAATGACCGGTATTTCTTAACCAGAATTTATCTTGTCCAGGCCGGTCGCTGCCTAGCGATAGAGAATGGGCTTACCAGACTATGCCTTGAAAATCGCGCCTAATTTCTCCAGGTTTCAGTTTTGGTTGCTGAGGTCAAAGGTCAAAAGACAATAATCCGCGCTCCTCTATCCATTGGCTAAACTGTAAACTGTAATTATTCAGGGCGCGGAAGTAAAAAAAGTTCACAGCGGAAAAAGGTCACAGTGGTTTTGCTGGTAACCTCGATTTAAGAAAAAGGAATTTATTTTCCGAAGCAAATGGAGATCTCCTGATGTGTATTTACGCGTGGTAGATTTTCTAGAGAATTTACAGAAAAGGAATGTTTTTGTATGAGAAAAGATAGACAGAGAGAAAAGAAGGCGAATACACTTCGTGACATAGGCCCCCTTTTAAAAGTTATGCCTACGGCTAACTTAAGTTGAGCCGACTATTCTCTTCTGTCTGCTAATACCTTCCTGTCTCATATCTCTTGTTAAATTCAATCCCATTGTTTCCTCTTTTTCCTCTGTCGAACGGAATGCCTGTAATCAACACATGTCTAATCCGTTTCTTCATTGTCAAGGAGTTGAGGGATGTTAAGCAATCCTGCTCGTATGATCTTCCCTCTCTTATGTTCCTCCTTGTGGACCCTACATTGTAGCTTGCCTCCTGGCAAAGAGCTTGCATTAAAGCCTACACTCTGCTTGCAATACGGTCGATAGCAAATCGTTTTGCATGATGAGGTTGCCAACCTCATACACAACCTTATTTTAGTCATATTACTTGACCTGCCTAAGGACACATACCTATCTCCCCAGGTATGAGAGCGTGTATGTTCTTCTTTCGCTGTTTCTCCAGTGACAGAGAAAGATATGTCTGTCAGTTGTTCCTGCTCACGAGGTACCAAGGAAATTTGAACCCGCTTCACTTTCTGATCCCAGATAGTGGGTGAGGTTATCGGAACTGACTGAAGACTAAGTGCTTGAGGCTCATGTTTCCTCTTCAGCTGCTTCTCTCATGATAAAGGAAGATATTTCTGAAACATGTTTCATCCCACCAGGTACCAAGAAACTCTGGCCCGGCTTCACTTTCTGGACGCAGTTAGTGGGGTGAGACTATCAAAAACTTGTTCAGAATTTAAGTGCACTGGGGATGGTCAATCCCTTTGCACTCTTCCAACTTTTCAGTGAAAATATTGGAAGATGAGTTAGGCATTGGAGTCTCCATAGCCTGTTCAGTCACGCCATCTCTGGATCGTGCTGAGTCTCCTAAGATGATATATTTCCCTCCTTGAGGTATGGGGTAAATTCGTTTCATCCAATATTGCGGCCTTTACTTTGCCGTTTACAAAGTTCGACCTAACTTCTACATAAGCTAAAGGCAAAATCATCCTTCTGTTGTTTATCATGGGTGCGGTTACCTCAACATCCTCTTCGGTGACTTGATCAAGGTCGATGACAGAGGCTGAGACAAGGGCATCACACCTAAGACCTTGATAATACAACAAACAGGTGATTTCTTCTCCATTTACTGTGGCAGTCTCCACATTTTGAGAATCCCTGTATCCACTCCGGGCCTTCGTCAAGTTCCCATCCATGGTAGGGACCTTAGCTTTGTATGAAGTCTGTGGGATTGGGTCTCGGCGCCTACAGTCTAACTGATGTAGGGTGGCCGACAGGTGATGCTCAAGAACATCCCTTCCCTTCCCATAGGGTTGCGTAATCCTCTTCTGTTGAGTGATCCTATTTGGTTGAGCGATCCTATTTACTTGAGCGATCCTATTTACCAGGTTGTTTGTGCGGCTGTTTTTGGTATGCCTGTTGTGAGTTTTTGCTGAGGATGAGGAAGGTCTCTTCAGATTATTTGCACAGCTGTGCTTAATCTTGTTTTCAGGGCAGTCTAGAGGTCTCTGTTTAGATATCCTAGCCTCTGCTCTGTCTGAGCCTGAATTCTGAGACATAGACTTGGCTTCATGTGGTGCAGTTATATTTACCGCTGAAGATGGTGATGCAACTGGCAAAGGAGTGGCATGATAAGTATTCCTAGATTCAAGTTTATCCCTGGATTCCATTTTTTGTAGGTTGAAACTGAGTTTCCATTTCTTGCAGTTCTTCCTTACACTGGAGGGATGTTTCTTGTCTTTGTCTCTCATGTTCCACATTCTCTTCCTTGCATTTTGCTCTCCATTCGTTCTGTTGCCCCATTATGCTCATGAAACATTCTACCTGTTCCGAGACATAATTTTCCAGCAAACTTCCCGAGAAGCCAGATAATTTTCCAATCTTATATGATTGCGCTGTCCATTTCTTCAGTCCTTCTATCTCATCCATTTTAACAGCAGTGGTTTTGCTGAGCAAGTATGAGATCTCTAACTCACTATCAAATAAATACAGGCTTAATACTTTCTATAGCCGTAACTAAACTAAAGTATTTTAACAACCTATGTTATTTAAAACCAGCATGCATAAAATATAACTTAAATATTAGTTAACAACATGTAACTAATAACCAGCAGTACCACCAAGAATAGTTTTCATAACATAACTTAAAATCTGTTTTTCTTGTAAATATTTATGTGTAATTTAGTCTAGGGTAATTTATATGTCCCCTCTTTAATCTAATCCTAGCCTGGACACCAATTAATGACAAGTACCTACAGCAGTAGTGGTCTAGGAAAGATAAGAGTTTTCATATCTCAGACAAGTGTCTAAATATGAAAAAAGTAAATCCCGGACACGAGCGTCCCAGTGTAGCGAAATGTTTTGAGGAGATAGGACAGCTTGAATGGAATGAATAAAAGATAATCTTTAGAGGAAACTCTTCCAGATTGCAAGTTGAATGCACAGTCTCTCCTCGGGAATTAGTCCACTCAAAAAAACTTTCCAAGAGAATTCTGGTGAAACTAAACAGGATATTCTCTAGGCGATAAATTCTTTATCCGAGATCCTATAAAGGACTATGTATAGTACATACAGATGGATAAGAGATTTGGTGCCCAGCCACATTAAAAATATCCCGACCCAATAGGGTTTATTTAATTTTGGCTCTGCCCCCAGGGTGTAGATTTATGTTATTAAAACTATACAACCCAATTAAATATTACAAAGAAAATAACAACAGACTCTGTTATGTAAAGTTTTCAAAAATGAAAATAGAATCTCACAATATATTAAAATATACAACTATATGATATGTTCCCTAATCTATGAATGGTTCTGATCCATGTCAGAATTAATTTTTAATCATAGGACAATGGGAATATTCTTTAGTGGTTCTGCTGGCATGTTCAGATACTCATCTCAATTGCTGATGTAGTCTTGTTGCCAAGGTTCAATATGTCCCAGCACTCCAGGTCCCGCAAGTTCTTTTTAGGGTTTCGGAGGATGGCAAGCTGCTTTCTCCGTCTTGACTCAGGGCGCATCACCAGCTGGGATGGATTAAGTCTGCCCTTGAGAACACTGCTTATGCTTAGGTCTTCTGGTATGACAACCTGATATGACAACCTGGTTGGTAGGACTGGATTGACAAACAATTGAAGCTCCATTAGTCATCATGCCAGAGAAGTCATTTCCCACATCTGCTGGACGCTAATCGTCCATCAGAAATCTAACAAACATTCATAGCTAACATCAATAACAAAGTACTATTTATTATCTATAAAGTACTATAGCATAACTGATGTTATAAGCAAACAGGTGGATCTAAACCTATATCTGGCTTCCAGCTTGTTTTAACGCAGTGATTTTCAACATATGGGCCGTTGGCTTCACCCACTGTGAAGTTTGGGGCAGTGGTCATCAAAAGATTGAGAACCACTGGTCTACCTTGTGTCCATAGCGCAGTAAATTCAGTGTGGGGTCATTGTCAACAATGGTTTGAGAACCACTGGGTAATAGTTTTCTATTCTTCTGTAACATGTGCAGGTGTCATTGCTGCTAAGGTTTGAGAACCACTGAATTACAAGTCAGTCAACATATTCATTTATAAACTTGGCTACAGTGCTGTTGCCCATCCCTACATAGTTCTAAGTTTATGTGATAGGCATTCATATCCCTTGATAATACCATCATAACATAGGATACATGCACATTAACACATAAAAATATAATAAGGATATTTGCAGAAATCAGTTCAGGATTAAAATATGACAAGAATAATCATGGCTGAAATCATACAGTAGAATTAATAGAAATCATTCAGTATAAAACAAGACAAGCGTAGTTCATAGATGAAACTTTCAGTATACATAATGTTGTTGTCTCCTGTACAAAATCAAGGATATTAATTTCTGTCACAGTGAAAAACAAAAGATACTGACATGATATGTTGTAGATAAACATATGATTAATTCATGTTATTCATATAACAATATAGATCACTTACTCGCTGCGCTCATAACCACTGCTGTTTAGAATGACCGGTATTTCTTAACCAGACTATCTTGTCCAGGCCGGTCGCTGCCTAGCGATAGAATGGGCTTACCAGACTATGCCTTGAAAATCGCGCCTAATTTCTCCAGGTTTCAGTTTGGTTGCTGAGGTCAAAGGTCAAAAGACAATAATCCGCGCTCCCTATCCATTGGCTAAACTGTAATTATTCAGGGCGCGGAAGTAAAAGTTCACAGCGGTAAAAGGTCACAGTGGTTTGCTGGTAACCTCGATTTAAGAAAAAGGAATTTATTTTCCGAAGCAAATGGGAGATCTCCTGATGTGTATTTACGCGTGGTAGATTTTCTAGAGAATTTACAGAAAAGGAATGTTTTTGTATGAGAAAAGATAGACAGAGAGAAAAGAAGGCGAATACACTTCGTGACAACCTTCACAGCTGACTTCATTCAGTACACTAAGATTTCTTAACAACAAACTGTATTAACATCAAACCCACCACATATATTGGGGTCTCGCTCCTGGGGATTGAACTTTTCATAACACCAGCTATATTGGGTAGTTTGCTTCTGGGATTTTAAATTCTTAAAATATTATCAATTATATTAGGAATCTCAGATAGTATAAAACTAAAAGCATTCCTTTTTGGAGAAATTAAATAGTGGTTGAGCTATCAGTGCCTGTGGTTGTTCTTAGTTATAATTAGAAATTGTTAGTTATAATTAGAAATTTGTCTAGTTAGAAATTTTAAAAGGTTTGCCTAGTACAAAATGGCTGATCTGGCGAAGTTTCGATCTGCTGCTGTGCAGGCTGCTAAAGAATTGGGAATGGAGGGGCAAATTATGATTGCTTCTGTCACAACTGAATGTGACAAATTTATTGAACGCGAAGAAAAAAGATTAGAAAAAGAGGCTGAAAGAAAGTTAGAGGCTGAAAAAGAAATTAAGAGGCTGCAGATTGAGGCTGAAGCAAAAAAGTTGGAGGCAGAGGAAAGGAAACAGGCTGCAGACAGAGAAGCTGAAGAAAAGAGACTAGCTGCAGAAAGAGAAGAAAAGAGATTAGCTGCAGAAAGAGAAGAAAAGAGATTAGCTACAGAAAGAGAAGAAAAGAGACTAGCTGCAGACAGAGAAGCTGAGGAAAGAAGACAGGCTGCAGAAAGGGAAGCAGAAAAGGAGGAGAAGAGATTACAAAGGGAACATGAGTTACGACTAAGGGAGTTAGAATTTTAAAGCCATGCTCCTGAAAATGGTGCCAGTCCCTTTACCTCAGATGCTACTGTTAGTCAGGGAGCCTCAACCTCAGCTATGAGTTTTCATTTAGACCATTTTGTTGAGAAAGACGATGACATAGAAAGTTACCTAAATAGATATGAACTTTTGGCTACCACGTATGGTTTAGAGAGAGAAAGGTGGAGCCTAAAGTTATCACAAGGGCTTCGTGGTACAGCTTATGAAGTTTTTGCTAAGATGAGCAGGGATGATCAGGACAATTATGACATGCTAAAGCAGGCTCTTTTGTTAAGATATGAAAAGAATGGGGAATTTTATAGAAAAATATTTAGGAATGCCAAACTACTGTCGGGTGAGACTTATCACCAGTTCTCTGCACGGTTAGAGACCTACTTGGAGAAATGGAATGCTCTGGGGAAAACCCAAGATCTTAAGGAAATGATCCTTATTGAGCAGCTAAGAGAGTCCATGGCTCCAGACCTGAGAAAGTTTCTCATGGAACAAGGTGCAGAGAGGCTGGGTGAGTTACTCAATGTCGCTGAGAGGTATCAGGCAGCCCAAGCAGAGGTAGTTGGAAATAAAAAGAAACAGGTAGACAATTTTAAGGCACCTCAAAACTTTAATAAGTTTGACCATAGAGACCAGAACAAAGGTAAGCACCAGTTTGATAAGCCACGCAATGACTATAATAATAAACCCTCACAATTCAATGAAAGGAAATATAATGATAGAAAACCCTTTAACCAAGGAAAGAAGTATTGTAAACATTGTCGGATGGACAACCATAACACTGAAAATTGTAGAAAGAAAACTCCTACTTTCGCTGCAATGAAAATGGGGAGTAAAGGTCAACCTTACTGAACAACAGGAACCGTACCACCCCCCAGTGTGTGAAGATGTAACATGCAATGGTGTCACCATAAGGTGTTTGTATGATACTGGATTAGATTATGATTCAGTTGTGAGTTCTCACCTGGTGCAGGCAGATCAATACACCACAGAAACAGTGGAGATTCAAACTGCAACCAAGGACGTAGCGACCATGACACTTCCCGTCGCCAGGATAAATGTGAAAACGCGATATGTGGAAGGAATCATAAAAGCAGCAGTGATAAATGAACCAATCTACCCTATGATATTGGGGTGTAAATATGTCTTCTTGGGGAATCCCAAGAGACCTGTGACCATGGCAACAGTGCAGACCAGATCACAGTCTAAAAAGGAGGAGGATAATCCGATAAATACCCATCCAGATGAGATGAGGAAGGCACAGGCGGAGGATAAGACCCTCAAGCCTTGTTTTAAGAAATTGCCCAAATGTCATACACCTCCAGGCAAGGGAGATTTCTATATGAAGAACAAATTGATTTACAGGAAGGCCGGAACTGGATCCACTGGTCACGGACAGTTGGTTCTTCCAAAGGCATATAGGGCAGATGTGATAAGGAGACTACATGTTGGAAAAGATGGGGACCATGAGAAAATAGGTACCATCATCCAAAAGGTGGCTCAAAATTATTATTGGCCAGATGAAATGTTTGACATTGAGAATTTTGTAGAAAGATGTGGCTTATTACATGAGGGAACACCCACAAGTGGGAAAATTGATCAGGACTTAGACACGCCACGGGGCAAACTTAGGCCTGACAATGGAAAGAAAAATAAAATTAATAAAGTGGACAAAGTGGAATGGGAGCCCCCTATTCACAGACAGTCTTCACTTGGATGTTTTACAATGGCCACTATGCAGCGAGTACAAAGAGATGTCTTACCCCAGAATAAGCCGAAAATCCCTCAGTCGGACTTATGTAAACTGGAGGAAGATAAAAGAGAGAGATCTCTCACAAGGAACTTAAAGTGGGAAGAAAACCCCAAGAGAAAAATTGGTAGTGGAAGATTCTTATATGATGACAAGAGGAAGAAATGTCCTCAAAACAAGGCTTCCAATATTATGAAAACTATGTCAGGAAAATTAAAAGTCCATATGTAACCTTGTTAAGGACCTGGACCGATGAAAAGGCAGAAGAAAATATTACCTCATCATATCAATATGTGAACGAGCTGACCACTCGTCTTAAAACTGGCTGGAAACTTGCCAATGAAAATTTGAGACAAGCCAGGTAAAAACATGCTGCCTATTACAATAAGAAAACGAAGGATCGAGAATTATTTGTGGGAGAGAAGGTGCTCCTTCTACTGCCCGGCAGCCAGAATAAATTGCAAATTGGATGGCAAGGTCCATATACAGTTCTAGAGAAGGTGTCTAGAACAAATTATAAGATAGATAAGAAAGGGAAAGAGAAAATCTATCATGTGAATCTCCTGAAGAAATATCTGGACAGAGAAAACCAGGAAGAGAGACACCTACTGACCTTGTCTGTTGCAATGGAGATGAAAAAGGAACCACTCACTTCTCATGAATATCCTTTACATCCCTGTGAAACCGCCGCACAGGTAAAAATCAGCACACACTTAACGGAAATTCAGAGGGAGAGGGTTCAACAGGTTCTGAATAATCATACAGATGTGTTAACGGACCGTCCGGGGCATACAAATTTATTGGAGTATGATATGAAACTCATAGACCCAACACCAATCTGTATGAAAGCCTATTCGATTCCGTTTGCTAAGGAAAAAGCTTTAAGGGAGGAGATAGATTATCTGTTGAGAGAAGGGATTATCTCACACAGTGAATCTCCCTACAGTTCCAGTGTGGTTCTGTTAAGAAAACCCTTTGGAGAACACAGGCTGTGTATAGATTACAGGAAACTGAATGCTGTCACAGAAGGTCAGGTGGATCCATTACCTGATACAAATCAGCTGTTTGCCAGGCTGAATAGAGCTAAATATTTCTCTAAAGTGGATCTGAGCAAAGGCTACTATCAGATTCCAGTAAGGCCGGAGGTAAAACCTTATTTAGCCTTTAGCACCTCGGTAGACATTATGAATTTAATATGTTGCCATTCGGGCTGAAAAATGCACCGAGTGTGTTTTCGAGGATGATGAGAAAGTTACTGGATCCCCTGAAGAATCCATGCATCACCAACTTCATGGATGATATTCTCATAGCAACAGAAACATTTGAGGAACACATTAACTCTCTGAATATGTTGTTTGATCGATTGAGAGAGACCAATTTGACAGCTAGACCGACGAAATGCTGTGTTGGATGTAAAGAGCTGGAATTCTTGGGCCACACAGTACATCAGGGAAACATGACCCCTGACCCCAAGAGCCTGGGGGTTAAAAAAAGCACCAAGACCACAAACAAAAAAAGATGTGCGATCTTTTGTCTCATTATGTGGTTTTTACCAAAAGTATATAAAAAACTTTAACTCCATATGTGCTCCATTGACTGATTTAACGCGCAAAGGAAATCCTGATAGAATTATTTGGACAGCGCAATGTGAATTAGCATACCAAGAATTGAAAGAAAAGCTCACAAGCAGGCCTATTTTGAAATTACCTGACTTAAGTCAAGAATTCATTCTGAGAACGGATGCGAGTAATATCGGTTTGGGTGCAGCTTTATTACAACGGTCAAATTCACTTGATGGGGAATTAACCCCAGTAGCTTATGCTAGCCGTAAGTTGAATACAGCAGAACAAAAATATTCAACAAGTGAAAAAGAATGTCTCGCAGTTATCTGGTGTATAAAAAAGTTCCAGATTTATCTCTATGGACAATCATTTAGGATCCAGACAGATCATAAAATACTAGAAAATGCTAGGTTACTACGCTGGTCTTTGCTCTTACGGCCATTCCAGTTTACCATAGAGTACATTCCCGGAAAAACTAATGTGGGAGCTTATTTTTTTAAGCAGACATCCGTACGACGAACATCAGAGTAGTCACCAGGCATAGATAGTAAATTTCTCTATGTGTATTAAGAAATAGGAACTGACATATGATCGTCTGTTCTAAAGGGGGGACATGTGTAGTGAATTTCTAAATACAATATCTAAATTAATATATAACAATATAGGGCATAAAGGCAAGATAAGAAAGTATAATAGAATTTTTTGCTAGAACTGTTGGTATCGCCTACGCCTTCAGATTATTTGCTAACGAATAGCCAAACAAAACGGTACCCAAATTTTTCTAATTCGTCCTTGACATAATCACTTTTCCTAGTTCTAAGAAACATTTCCCTAAAATGCATTGTGGAACGAGGAGGGGCAAGGAAAGATGAAATGCTAATTCGTTTCGTATTGATTTTAAACTAAAAGCCAACACTAGCACATTGGCAAGCCTTGCCTTAGGGGTTTCCCCAAAATACGAGGAAAAAGTTAGAACATGCAGACAACTCGTATCACAAAAACAACCTTAGCTCTTATTTCAAAAGACGTAATTATCACGTAAATAGAGAAGACAGCACATGGAAACGAATTGAACGTGTAGTAGACTAAAAATAAAAACACTAACATAGAAGAAAAAAAACTGTGTACTTCTGAACCAAGCCAACTAGTCCCATATAAATTATATATTCGTGTACCTTAGGACTTGCTGACAAAGAATGTGGTAATAGTTACGCAAATAGTCCATTAATTAACTAATTATAACCATAATACTATAGTGGACCCGACCAGACTGTCAAGTAAAGATCATGCCTGCTTATAATTTTTTATGGCATGTTTTGAAAAAACGACTTTGGGTAAATGAGGTTAAAAGGTACGGGATATTTGATTGGGTGGATTTTGAAGGAAGGCGAAGTATGATTGGTTGACCTAAAACTAAAAAAATATTTGCCTTGGCATATTGGGAGTTGTTATTTGAAACGATAGATTCAAAAATCAATGTAAACATGGTCCCATTGGACAAAGCCGTAGATACTGGTACGAAACGGGGACTGTTCACTGCCATTTCAAATAAATTTTGTGTAAAGCAAGATCGATGAGAGCAGGCGGAGAAATTTTCTAACATAGGAAAAGCCTGGACATAGGGCAGATCTAAAATGTGCCATATTGCCTAGTCATCGTTTAACTTGTGTTATTTCCTTGCATTTGTGGTAAGATTGATTTTCTTAACATTTTATTTAAAATAAAATTTGAATGTGAGATACTAACATACGACTGTAAGTAAGTGAGTCTATGGCAGACTCAAAACAGAGTCTAGAGATTGATCCAGCATATGAAAGACTATCAGAGAGGTGTAGACCAACTAAATTATATAGGATTTATCATCAGGAGCATAAATACCTATCCTATTGTATGGACAACAGATTATTGCTGGAATTGCAGAGGCGTTGTAACTATTAGGGGAGAGGAATACTGGTATACCTGGTCACATCAAAAGAAACTGGTGAAAGGGATTGTCGTAAAGAGCTGATCTTGCATGTTTGTTTGTAATGTGCCTGTACTGGTTGTTGAATATTAGTGTAGGCTGTTGATTACGAAGGAGGCATATCCTTCTAATTTCAGAGGGTTGTGGTTGCTGTCAATAACTGGTGCCAGACTACAGTGGGCCGATATATTCATGCCACAGTCTTGCCTTTTTCGGAGACAACTGTAAACCACCATCATTCTTGAAGAAGTGGGAGCTGAAGGTTGTCGTTCAGCGAAGTGCAGGAAGATTCCTACATCATATTACCAAGTTAGGTGCATGTTTCGGCACCTGATCGCTCAACTAACATTATATTAAAATAAGAGACTGAGAATAGTGATATAAACATTCCATCAGTGTCCATAAAAACTTACAAACAACATGCAGAGATGATGATAGTAAACAATCAACCAGTGTATACTAGAAGTCACCTCAGTTAAACAATACAACTACACCCTTATATAATAATATGTGTATTATGGTCATAAGACCCATTGTGTAAATTGATTGATGTAATTAATTTCTATGATTTCACTATTGATTGTCAGTCCTGATTCCAATTAAATCAGATTCAGGACAATAAATTGAAAAACCTTAACTTTCAACCACTGACTTACTAAAGATAGTCTTTTAAAGTGTAGTTTGTATGTGATTGTCGTGGTACTGTGGTGTTGTATTAGATAATAAAATAATTTGTGTAATTGTTTATATGTTTAGTTGGTTAATGCAACCTTACACTAACATTTCATAACCCTAGACACCAAACGTAGTCATCTTATAGTCTATCTAGAATAAGTCTGAATGAGATCATAGTGGTGGTAGTAGAAAGGTGCCCTGGAAATTTACTCTAATATTTATTATATTCAGGGACCTTCACAGCTGACCTCATTCAGTACACTAAGATTTCTTAACAACAAACTGTATTAACATCAAACCCACCACAATGAGCTCGCGGGCCATTGCCAAAAGGATGAATTGCCACCACAGTACTATTGTACGTCTCAATGAACGTTACGGAACCACTGGCAGTGCCCGGGATAGACTTCGGAGTAGCCAACCACGAGTTACTACCCCTGCGCAAGATCGTCATACTGTGCTGAGTCACCTAAGGAATCGTTCTCTCCCGGCAAGTCAAACAGCAAGAGCAATAGTCGGTAGACGTGGGCAAGTCTCTCGAATGACAGTCATACGACGACTCAGAGATACAGGTCTTACTGCAAGACGACCTTATGTTGGGCCAAACTTGACTCACAGACATCGTCAGCAGCGCCTGCAATGGGCAGAGCAACATGTCAGATGGACTAGACTGCAGTGGAATGCTGTCCTATTCACAGACGAGAGCAGATTCAACATATCCTTTGCTGATGAACGTATGCGGATTTGGCGACGGTGTGGAGAGCGCTTTGCAGATTGCTGTGTTCGTCAGCACAACCGATTTGGAGGTGGCAGTATTCACATTTGGGGAGGATTCAGTTTTCACCATCGCTTGCCTCTTCACGTCTTCCGTGGAAATGTTAATGCTGTGATATATCGAGATGAGGTTCTGGATGCATTGGTTGCTCCTGCGTTCACAAATTATCCAGACTTGCAGCTTCGCCAGCAGGATAACGCACGTGCGCACACCGCGTGCATTACGCAGCAATATCTACAGCAGCAGAACATTGTGACGATTGATTGGCCTGCCCTATCACCAGACATGTCCCCTATAGAACATCTGTGGGACGAGCTTGGACGCAGAGTCTACAGGCAAGGTTCTCCAGCTAATCTGCAACAGCTCGAAGCTGCTCTTACACGTGAATGGGACTTGATTCCCCGGAATTTCCTTCAGAGACTTATGCGTTCCATGCGGAGCCGCTGCCAAGCTTGTTTGCAAGCACACGGTGGACATACCAGATACTGAGGATAGTGTGAATGAATTTTTTTATTGGTTGCATTTTTGGTTTTCTCCCTTGCCTGCACAGAATGCAATGAATTTCATAACAATCAAATGTACAAATTAATGACCAGCATGGATTCATAGGAAAATGAATAAAGATTCCAAATATGTAAACTTGTAAACACTTATATTTTCATTTCACACTCTGTTCCTGGATTATACAGGTGGTGCGTTTTTAATGTGCTTCAGTATATACTGTTTATTATGAATGGATTGGAAAAAATTTATGATGTATCTCGTACCCCTAGGGGATGCATGCACCCCTGCTTAAGAAGCACTGGTTTAGATGTCAGTATTTAAGACCTATCACCACCCTGAATAATCCGTAAGGCGGGCTCTAGGTGGAGTTCTCTGTGGGTCTCTGAGAAGACACAAAATAAGTGTACTGCTACCGTTGGCATGTCAAAAGAGGCGTCTAATGTGAATTTGTGCACATGGCTAGCAGTTTTATCATCAGGGTTAAGGAGCTGGCCAAAAACAAAAAAAAAAACTCCATCTCCTGAAATTTTCGAAGTCCGACTACTTACTTCGTCTACAGTTTTTACTAGTCATATGGCTTACAAGTCGGAGGTCCGGACAATTTTTTACCAACTTCTCTAAAAAAACGACTCCGACTTCACAGCCCTGCTTATTATGTAACTCAAACTGTTACATAAACTTTAGCTGGAACAGCCAATGAATGCTTAGGTTCAAGGGAGCCAGTTGTAGTAGTGGTTCTATGCCCCAAGATGCAAGATGTTGTGTTAGAACAAATAAAAGGAATACAGAATGGTTTACAGTAGAAACAGGGGTGAAACAAGGCTGTATTATGTCACCACTACTTTTTGGAATAGCTATTGATTGGGTTATGAGAAACTATACCCACAATGAACAATTAGGTATAAAATGGACAAATGGAAAATTCCTGGGGGACCTGGATTTCGCAGATGATGTAGCATTCTTAAGTTCAACACCAAGACAATCCCAAGAAGCAATAAATAATTTGTGTCATCTCTCGGTGAAAATAGGTCTCCAAATAAATGCCTCTAAAACTAAAGCTATGAACTTTTCTAACGAGACCTTTGATATCATCTTGAACGGGGAAAAACTACAGAAAGTTGAAAGTTTCAATTATTTAGGCAGTAAAATGACTCAGGATGGTGACACAACAAGAGAAATCCATACTAGAATTGCTTTGGCAGCTAGCGCCTTCAATAGATTATCTAACATTTGGAAATTACGATCATCGAATATACATACCAAGCTTCGTCTGTTTAATTCAAATGTTATCTCAGTGTTAACATACGGTTGTGAGAGTTGGAAAATAACAAAATCATTGGAGAACAAGCTGAATACATTCGAGAACAAATGTCTTAGAAAACTCATGAACATCAGTTGGAAAGAATTCAAGACTAATCGACAAATAAGAGAAGACTCTAGGCAGAAATATGTCTCCGACTATATAAGGAAAAGACGATGGTCATATATCGGTCATGTCCTACGAATGCAAAACAACAGAATACCACTACAGGCGCTCACTTGGGTTCCTGAGGGTAAGAGGAAAAAAGGAAGACCAAAAGAAACACTCAGAAGAACAATAATAAGAGAAGGAAGAACGTTGGGCCTAAATAATGTGCAAGAGCTAAGAGGAGTGGCGTCACAACGAACAACCTGGAGAGCACTGGTTTCTGCCTTATGCGCCGTGTTTGGTGCTTAAAGAATTTATTATTATTATTATTATGCCCCATAAGGAGAAGAGGGAAACGCTGGTGTTCATGATCAAACAGTTCAAGGAGCGGACAACGATTTCAGATTATGGATGCATTGAGAATTTCGTGGGCATTTGTGAGATGTTTCTTTAAAATACGGGCTTTGCCTTGTTGTTTTTTTTTTTTCGTTTTTTTTTTTTTTTTTTTTTTGCGAGGCACGCTCTTTTCAGATTAGGTTCAAAGTTAGTCGGCTGTATTAGCATTAGCATTCCCACACTGAATTTTGAAGAAAAAAAACAACCTACATATCGGCGACTTGGGCTATTTTGGGCTACTCTGTGCAATTTTGGCGATGTTTTGGCCGATTCTGGGAGACATCTTGGTGGTGTTCTTCAACTGCTGAAATAAAGTGACACCTAGGTGGGACTAAAAAAACCTAGATCTAAGTGAATTCACCATGGAGTGGCAACACTGATTAGTACAGCACGTCCCGGAGGTCCCAGCACCGAGCGAGCCACGGAGTAGTGGTCGAAAAGGTACACGATTTTTTTTTTAAATCTTTTAATTTTTCTTTGTTCCAGTGTTAAGCATGTCCCAGTTTATGGAGACAGAAATGAACCGATAAAGAAGAAATGCCGGTCTTGAGGAATAGTATATGACAGGAGGACGAGGTACATATTTCTTGACGGCCTTAGCTTCTTGCGCATCAAGTTTGGGTGGGGGGGGTGGGGGGGGGGGGGGGGGGGGGGGAGGGGGAGGGGGGGGGGGGGGGGTGTCAGTGTAGCTAAGAGGTACGGCGTCCGTCTGGAATTCTAAAGATTCATTAGAGGTAATGTGAGTTATGGACATTTGTTGTGCAGAACCAATGGTCCTGATGATGTCATACTTCCCCTTGATCTCCTGGGCAGTGAGATCGAATGCATAGCCTTATTGGATAAGGGCAGAAAAAAAAATGAGGTGTTCCCGTGTTATCGTTGAGCACGTTTAAAAATCCCACGGCAGTTGAAAATCCTAAAGAGTAGGCCACATGGTCGCTGCTCTGACAAAATTTAAAAATTAGAAACGTACGCACGCAAAATTACATACATACACACGCTCATTCAGGGTGGTGAAGAAGTGCCACCGAAAGAACAATGTTTTCTCAGAATTACTTCCCTTTTTTTTCGTTATACCAATATCGTTTATTACCCCCCTTTTTTTCTTTTTTCTTTTTTAACAAGTTTTCTCAGAATTACTACCCTTTTTTTTTTTCGTTATACCAATATCGTTTATCACCCCCCTTTTTTTTCTTTCTTTTTTTTTTTTAACAAAGTCTGCCGTCCTAGGCGACGGTCCGGTTCCTAAAATTGTTAATCCGGCCGTGGTAAAACTTGAAGCAACAGAAGAAGAACAAAAATAAACTTTTAAGCAATTTTTAAGGTTTTTAACTTGATGGAAATTAATTTTTAAAAAGTTATGAAAATAAATCACAATTGATTTGAAGGCATAAGTAACTGATGTTTTATTTTACGTATTAAAATTTCTAGATTTTTTTCTTGACGGCGTCTGCAGATCTCCGTCCGGTTAATTTTGTTTGCTCACGTCAGCAAGGCCTTCGGGAAAACTGTTAATATTTCGGTAGAAGTCGGATAACGGCAAAGACGGCGGTAAACAAGGCGAAAGCTAGGTATACGTCCAGTCTGGCGTCATTTCCCACTGCCACTGGGAGATAGGACCTGACAGTACTGAAATTTAATATGGGGATATAGGATTAGTGACTTAACAACAATGTTGCTGTTGCATGTGATGGAAGTTTGACAATAGCGATGTTGCTAGTGGTGGAAGTTGACTGTAATATGTTGCTGGTGAGGAAGTTTGACAATAGCGATGTTGCTAGTGGTGGAAGTTGATAGTAATATGTTGCTGGTGAGAAAGTTTAACAATAGCGATGTTCTTAGTGGTCGAAAATGACAGTAATGATGTTGCATGTGATGGAAGTTTGACAATAGCGATGTTGCTAGTGGTGGAAGTTGACAGTAATATGTTGCTGGTGAGAAATTTTGACAATAGCGATGTTGCTAGTGGTGGAAGTTGACAGCAATGATGTTGCTGGTGAGAAAGTTTGACAATAGCGATGTTGCAAGTGTTGGAAGTTGACAGTAATGATATTGCTGGTGAGAAAGTTTGACAATAACGATGTTGCTAGTGTTGGAAGTTGACATTAATGATGGTGCTCGTGAGGATGTTTGACAATAGTGATGCTGCTAGTAGTGAAAGTTGACATTAGTGATGTTGCTGGTGAGAAAGTTTGACAATAGCGATGTTGCTAGTGTTAAAAATTGACATTAATGATGGTGCTTGTGAGAATGTTTGACAATAGTGATGCTGCTAGTAGTGAAAGTTGACATTAGTGATGTTGCTGGTGAGAAAGTTTGACAATAGCGATGTTGCTAGTGTTGAAAGTTGACAGTAATGATGGTGCTCGTGAGGATGTTTCACAATAGTGATGCTGCTAGTAGTGGAAGTTGACAGTAGTGATGTTGCTGGTGAGAAAGTTTGACAATAGCGATGTTGCTAGTGTTGGAAGTTGACAGTAATGATGTAGCTGGTCGTGGAATGTTAACAATAGTCATGTTGCTGGCGATAGAAGTGTGACACTACTGATGTTGCTGGTGGTGAAAATGTGACAATAGTGTTGTTGCTGCAAGGGAAGTTTTACAAAAATGATGTTGCCGGGGATGGAAGTTTAGTGATGTGCTTGTGGTGGAAATTTGACAATAATGATGTTGCTGGTGGTGAAAATTCGACAATAGTATGTTGAACGTTTGACAGCAGGCATGTCACTGGTCGTGGGAGTTTGGCAATTGTGGTGTTGTGGTTGACAGAAGTGACATTATAATAATGTTGCTAGTGGTAGAATTGTGACATTAGTGATGTTGCTGCTGGTGGAAGTATGACAATAGTTATTTTGTTGGTACTTGAAGTGTGACAATAGTGGAAGTTTGACAATCGCGACGGTCCTGATGATGAATGTGCGAAGATAATACAGATGACACCGCTAATAATGCTGGTAATTGTCGCTATTGTTGCATCTCTTGAGTTATAAGTGAAAAGGAAGCAAATACCATTGTTATTAGTCAAACTTTTTGAGGATGGTAACCCACCACTGACATCAGTACGTTCTGCAAGTTCATCATTTGGTTATTTCTGACACTTGCCGCATTTGTAACCACTTTGACAATGGCACCTCAGATCTCAACTCAGTGTCTTCTGTTTATTTTGTCCTCGATCTTTCTCTTGTTACAATACTGTTCTTTCTTCTACTGTTTGTTTGTCCTCTCCACATCAACACATATCTCTGTCTGATTTTCAGTTTGTTGAACAGATGGTGGTTACAACAGCCGTTTATCAGTCCGATATCAGTCTTTTTGGTAATGACTCATTCAGTGGAGACGTGTTCGTTATATTCTGGATTTACTAAGTCTTTTGGATTTGCTTCTACGTTGTTTGCGTCTGAATCTATTTTGTCCATATATGTATGTGTGTGTGTGAGTTGTGTGTGTGTGTGCGTGCGCGTGCGTGCGTGTGTGTGTGTGTGTGTGTGAACATTGGACGACTCACTCGATTTAGATAGCGCTATTAGCGCAGGGTTTTTAAATCTATGGTACAAGGTTCCGTGAATGGATTCTAGTGGGGGTCTGTTTACATAACCTACAATTTTGAATTTTATTTTTACCAAAATTGTTACTCCGAAAATTATTATTATGGACTCTTTTAATCTCTCAAGGATGATTCTGTTTAATACTTTTCCTGGCACTGACAGTAACATTATTCCTCTATAATTTGTGCACTCTTGTAAATTTCCCTTCTTAGGCAACTTGACCAGATAACCTTCCTTCCATTCTGCTGGTATTTCCTCTTTGTCCCAGACTTTGCCAAGTAGTTTGTATAATATCTCTGTAGAGGTATCAATATATGTTTTGATGGTCTCTGCTGGAATGCAACCTGGACCAGCTGCTTTTCCATCTTTCAAAAGCTTTATGGCTTTCTTTATTTCTTCTCTACTTGGTCGTTCACAGCTGATTTGTAGCTCCTCTTCTGCTGGCTGGATGTCTGGGGGATTAGTTGGAGATGGTCTATTGAGAAGTTCCTCAAAATGTTCTGTCCATCTCTTCATTTGTTCTTGTATATTACTAAGCAATTTTCCATTCTTATCTTTAATGAGGCCATTTGCCTGCTTATATTTCCCTGTTAACTTCTTTGTGTTGTTGTACGGGTCCTTCATATTTCCTTTGGCTGCAGCTTCCTCTGCTTCCCTTGCCAAATCCTCAATATATTTCATCTTGTTTCTTCTTACTTCTTTGTTTGCTTCTATGTACACTTCATGAGCCTTGGCTTTGGAGCTTCTGGTTTTCCTTCTGTTTAAATCTGCTTTCTTGTTTTTCCTGTCTTCTATTACTAATGGTTTCTGTTGTTATCCATGCTTTGTGCCGATGTTCTCTTTTTCTCAGTACTTCTTCACATGTCTCGTTCCATATATTTTTTACTTGTTGCCAGTGGTCTTTGAGCTGTTGGAGTACTTGATATTTGTTGGATACTGTGATTTAAAATTTTTCTCTTATTTCCTGATTTCTTAGATATCCCACATTATACTGTTGTCTATAGCTATATGCTGTTGTAAATTTCTTGAGTTTTAATTTTGTTTTAGCCAACAGAAAATGGTGGTCTGATACAACATCTGCTCCTCTACATACTTTCACATCATGCAATGATGACCTAAACTTCTTACTTATGCATATGTGATCAATCTGATTCTCAGTTCTGTGGTCTGGTGATATCCATGTTGCTTTATGTATTCTTTTATGTGGAAATATGCTTCCTCTTATAGCTAGTTGATTTGAAGCACAGAAGTTTGCTAATAGTTCCCCATTCTCGTTCATTATACCTAATCCATGCTTCCCCATGATTTCTTCAAAGCCAGTGTTGTCTGTTCCTATTTTCGCATTTAGGTCCCCATCAAAATTGTGATGTCCTTTCCTTTTTTATTGTCCAAGACATTTTGTAGTGTTGTGTAAAAGTCTTCTTTCACAGATTCTTCTTTATCGTTTGTTGGTACATAACACTGGATGATGTTTATATTTACTTTCCTTTTGGCTGATTTAAACCTTGCTGTTATAATTCGGGGTCCCATTGCTTCCCATTCTATAAGTGCCTTCTGTGCTTCCTTGGACAACATTAGAGCTACCCCTTCACTGTGGTGGACTCTTTCCTCCTCATGTCCTGAGGACAACACCCTTTCTTCTGTGATCAATCTCCTCTTCTCTATGCCTTTCCACCGTGTGTCGCAGAGACATAGGATATCAATCCTGTAATTTGTCATTTCCGCTGCTACCTGTGCAGTTTTCCATTGTTCACACCGAGTGCGAACATTCCAGGTGCCAATCCTGGAGATTTTCCTAGACGAAAAAAGGTTAGTCGGCAACCCAGACTCCTTTCGGCTTTCTCTAGGCTGCTTCATGCGCCTCCTTTCCAGAGGACCTTCTTCTGTCTTGGGCGGCTGAGTTGATTTATATTCTTTATTTGACTTGTCCATGTTTGTTGAAGTTTCTGTGGTAAAAAGTTTTTTACGGGATAGGGTAACCAGCCCCATGCCCAACCCTCCTTAGTCACTTTTTACGACATGCATGGTAGGGTACAGTGTTACTATTCTTTGCTCCCCTTTCGGGCCCCGGTAACACACGGGTGTGCTCTCGAGTTAGGGAAGGAAAGGACGGTGAGGAAGAGAACTGGTCATCTTATCCCACGATTCTGGACCCCTAGTTTAGTGAAGTCTCACACTCCACTCCTCTACGGCACCATCTGCTATAAGACTACCTTCACCTTTAAAGTAAGATGCTTCTGCATTGAACGAACTAAAAATCCATTTGCTTCCAGGTCTATACAGTTTATTGGAAAGGTCATTTAATTTAAAATAAAAATAAAAAGAAATGTATAATTTAAAAAAAAAATTAAAACAGTTAAAGGTTACAACAATTATCCGATGTTTCAGCTGACATTACACGTAATAATATAAATCGTTCACGAAGGAGTTTTTTTTTTTTTAAAACCAGCGGCACTTGGGCTTTCAGCCCTTCGGCCCAATGACATGTCATTGCTAGGCTGGGGAGCCTGTGGACTTTCCTTCCAACCCGGTCAGGAGCTTCGCTCCTTCCCATCCACAGAGGGTTTATCTCAGGAGCCGTTCAGGTTATTCAGTCAAAATCCCGGTCGATGACACTTCTTCAAATGCCCACGCCCGGGCTTGAACCTTGAACACCTGATCGCCAGCGCAATGTGGTAACCATTACACTAGCGCGGCTCCCGAGGGAGTTGTTAACTATTGCAGATAAAAGAAGATTATGAGGATGGAGGTCACAAAAAATATTTTCTTCGGAAATCATTTATGAAAAAGAAATTTACCGCACTCGTATTCGCTATGTGACGCAACATTTTTTTTTTTCAAACTCGCCCCCTATCGTGAAACAATTTTAGACCCCCCCCCCCCCCCCCCCTCTTTTTTTTTTTTTAAATTGCGTGACGTCATATATGGATACCCCCTTGCGACACAACCTTGTTGCACTTCTGTGGTTATCTCAAATGCATCAGTGAGTCCATAATTTGTTCTTACTATGCTTTGGCTCGGATAGTACAAAGCTATCACGATGTTGTTGTTGTTTTCGTCTACTATGTTGCTGTAATACCCTGTTCAACCTGAAAGTTGGTTATAATTGGGGTATATTGTGTGTTAGGTTCTTCGGTGCTAGTCGTCTGTTAGTCCTGAAAAGGACTGGTCCTGAAAAGGACCACTAGCTGGTTGTCTGGTTTCCTCTTCGTTGCTTGTCGGTCGTGGTGTGTTCATGGTGTTCATTTCCTGCCTTCCTATCTGTTTTGTGTCGTTTTGTTAGTTTTTGCTTTCCTCGTTTCTGTTTCTCTTGTCTTCCTGCTTTCCTGTATCTGTAATAGTGCTTTTTCTATTATGCTGGTAGAAGTTTTTCAAGTGTTTCTTGGATGCCTCCCTAGTCTGATTGTTCGTTTGTTTTGGTCACTCTTGTGTTTGATGTCATTTCCTCAATGGCTCTTCGTTCTGTTTCGATTCTCTTGAGGATTGTGGAGTTTTCTTCCTTCAGTTCTGTCAGCCTCTTGACATCTGTTTCTATCTGCTGCTGAATTCTTTTCATTTCGTCCATCATATCTTTGACGCTCTGTAGATCTATTACGTCTTCACCACTGTCGGTTGGTTCTTCGGGAGCCTGCTTGCTTCTGTTTACGACCTGTAGTTTCATTTCTTTGACTTCAGCGGTCAGCTTGTGTAACTGTCGTCTATTTATTATGCACTGTTTTTCTGCACCATCCGCAGCCACTCTGTGTTTTGCCTCCTTGAAGGGGATGTTTTTGGACACGGCCTCCTTCAAGATGCTCTTTGTCTCCTGAAACACAGGGCAGCCTCGGTACCTTGCCCCGTGGTTTCCATGGCAATTTGCACAGGTACGGTTTGCATTAATTGATTTGTAGTTGTGGTCCTCCTTCGCCCTGGGGCAGTCGCCATATTGGTGGTTTCCCGCGCAATATCGGCAGACAGCGTCTCTCCTGCATGTTTTCTTGGTGTGTGAAAACTGTTGGCAGTTAGAGCACTGCATGACCGGAGGTATATATGGTTCTGTCCTCTTTGTTGATGTTTCGAGCGTCAGTCTCTCGGGTCTTGTCGATCCTTCTACCGTAATTATCATCAGGTTGGTATCTTTCTTGGCCCAGGTTTTTAGCCTTTCGACCTGCGTGATTTTTAGATTTGCGTTTTCAGCTTGAAGGCGTCTGTGGACCTCGCCTTCGGAACATCTGGTATCCACCCCTCTGATGACCAACTTCTTTGTTGTCTTGTACTTTTCCACCACCACTTTTATTTGGTGGGGCAACTGGATTTCCTTTGGACCGGATTCCAGTTCGATCATCAGCGAGGTTGTTTTGTCTGTGTTGTTGAGCGAAAGCACTACTCCCTTTTCGTGCCTCCCTACTTTGGCGATACCTCTCCGTCCAGTTATCACCTCGAGGATGTTGATTACTTTGTTGTCGGGTAGGGCCCTGAGTGAGGCCTCACTTCCTGACGTCTGGGTGATCTTAACAATCCTCTCCTGTATCGTTTCTGAGTTGTTTGTCTTTTTAGTGTTTGGTCTTTGTTTCCTTCTACAGGCTTGGTTCGAATCTTGTTCTTTGTTATACGGTGTCATATCTTGCGTCTGAGCCCTTGAGTTGTCAGTTGTTGTTTCCTCAGGACCAGGAATGGTAGCTTGCTTCTCGGTGGTATCGATGTCCAGCACACCTGGGGCTACTTCTACTATCGCTTCTTGAAGAGCGAGCCTAAGGGACTCGTCTCCGTCTTCAATTCTTCGAAGTGCATCTAATATGGTCTCTGTAATATCTTCCTCTTGTACCTGTCTGTGTTGAGGAGCTGTCTCTATCACTTCTTTCATAGTGCTTGCAGGTGGGTCTGCTGTCATCTCGGCATCGTGTGGTGGTGTCATCGTTGTCTGGTGCAGCTTCTCTGTGGTAGACCGGGTTTCTGCGTATGGTGGTGGCAGCTTGGATCTAAGCTCCTGTTTTCTTTTCTCTATTCTTTCCGTCGTCTGCTCCAGCTGTCGTAACGCTCTCAGTATTTCTTTATGTTCTGGGTCTTCTTCATCTAGGCAAGGAGTCGGGCCACTCAGACTTTCAGTCGGGTCGACGCACGTCACAGCTAACTCCGTCGTGTCAGGAGTTATAGAAGGGCCGGTCCCGGCACAAGTACTTGGGGCAGTCTTGCTCTCTGGCTGTTTGTCATTGTTGGTTGTGGTATTGTGATTACCCTGGCTGTTCTGCGCTGGTGGGCTGGTGTAGACCTTCCTCTTTTTAGCGTGTGGTTTATGTTTGGTCATTTTGACGATAACGCGATCTTTTCTCGAGTAGTGGCGTCCTGAGAAGGACGTTGGTGTCTTGGCTGGCTGTGTATGGTGTTTTGTGGCTATCACGATATCGGGGTTTCCCTTCCTTATGTATCACGATATCTCAGGTGTTCTTAACCTTTCTTGCGCCATGGACCCCTTTGATTGTCCGGTGAAGTCAACGGGCTCCTTTGATTATCCGGAGAAAAAAACTACGGACCCCTTCTTTAAAAAAAATGCAGATACAAGCATACAAATAATACCTTTTGTTAACACGGAATTATCATTAACCTTGCCTTTAGTCATAATGAAATGCAACGAGAATATATAAAAAGAATATATTTCTTTAAATGTAAAAATTTTAATAATAATTTTCGGAGTAACAATTTTGGTAAAAATAAAATTCAAAATTGTAGGTTATGTAAACAGCCCCCCCCCCCCCCTTCCTCCTCCCCCAGAATCCATTCACAGACCCTTGTACCATAGATTTAAAAACCCTGCGCTATCTAAATCGAGTGAGTCGTCCAATGTTGACAAGAGTTTATTCCTATCCACTTCATCGAAGGCCTACTCCTGATCTATAAACACTATATGTAGCCGTCTGCCATATTCGGCTGTTATGTTCGCTTAATTGTCTTAAATCAAACAACACATCTCTACATCCCATTCCTTTCTTGAATCCAGATTGGGCCTTATTTGACTGCGGTTCAGTGATATGTCTTTTAATATATTTATTAATTTTTACTTTGAGCAATCAACATCAAGTTAGAAAATTAAAAACATTCTGTATAACAACAAGTTTCGTATGAAATATAGGCTATCAAGTACTTAATGTCAAGCGCGCCGCCCCCCCCCCCCCCCGCCCCCCCCCCCCCCCCCCCCCCCCCCCCCCCCCTAGCTGTGCCATCCTTTCAAAATTATTTCCATGCCCATTTTATCCTTCGTGTCCTTCTTATCCTTATCTGCCTCTACTGCGTCATTATCATCTTTACTGTAGAGAATTCTATCCTTGATCGATGATTTCAATTGCTTGATTTGGATAATGTGTTCCATTTACTTTGATAGTGCATTCTGGCTTCCCTAGGAAATGGTTGATACAATAGTGCCAGAAAGTGAAAGTAAAGGCCTCAGCCTTAATAGCAAAAGACAGAAGTAATGGTCGTCTCAAAGGCAATGGCTTCCCCAGACTGCACTATCAAAGTAAATGGAATAGGTTTTTTTCTTCTTCTTCTTCTTCCTCGTTCGTCCTGAAAAGGACAGTGGTTGCGTTGTGTCTGTGATATCTGCACCTTTCGGTCGACACATCCGACTTCTGCACGGCATTTTTTTAGGACCGGGTTTGCCTTCCCATTGCGATCCACACTCGTTCAGCCAGACTGCACTGCTGCAGACTGTTTCCAGGACCACCACGTGGAGGTGGAGTGCGGTCTTGACCAGCTCTGGTTCGCTGGTCCTGACGCAGGCAGTCAAGCTATGAGTCGCTGACTGCGTTCACTATTGCTGCGTCTTTTGATCCCGAATAGGTTTAAAACAGGTCAATAGATTCAAATACCTGGGCACATTTATAACAACGGATGGAAGATGCATCTCAGAAGTGAAGAGCAGAAAAGCTCAGGCAAAAACAGCATTCTATAAAACGAAGTGTGTTTTATGCAACAATTCTTTGTCAATGGAAGTAAGAAAGAGAGTTCTTCAGTGTTATATGGAACCAATTCTGGCATATGGGAGTGAGTCATGGACAATTAGTAAACAAGTAGGGAAGACACTTGAGGTCACAGAGATGAGGTTTTACAGAAAAATGTTAAAAATACCATGGACAGCCAGAAAGAGTAATGAGGATCTCCTGAAAGAGGTCAATGCGCAAAGGAAATTTATTTCATAAGTTAGAAAGAAGCAATCCACTTGTTTGGACATGTTATGAGAAGAGAAAAGCTGGAATACATCGTAACAATAGGAAAGATTGAAGGGAAAAGAGATAGCGGAAGACAAAGAGATCAAATATTGGACAGTTTGACATCGTGGCATGGAAAGAATTGAAAAATTGTACTGGAGACACGAAGTTGTGGAGAGACATGATCTCCTACACCACTAGGCATGGTACTTGAAGAAGTTTCTGATCCGCAGTTAAAATGTGGCCAGTCCCAAACTTAACCTTGCTTCGTCGTCTTTTAAGACATGCCTGGTAGGCTCCCACATATTAAGTCCCAGGAGCAAGGTATAATTTTTAATTTTTTTAATATATAGGCCTAGTTCAGTTGTAAAACTGAAGCTACACCTAATTTTAATTATTTTTTTCCCCCCATTTAAGAATGGTAGGCTTGGTATTTAATCCTGGCCATAACAGCGTAGTCGATGCAGCAGTGCACAATTAGGTTTAAAGTACTTTTGACTGAACTACATGCACTAATGATAGTGGATTCACAATAAACAATCGTCTTACCTTCGTTTTGGACTGCTTGATCGGCATCTCTTCTTCCTTTCCTTTGGGGTGTCCGAACCACTAGGATAGTTATCATTACCCGGGCACTCCTCGTAGTATTCCATAATGAAGATATAGGCCTAGGTAAACTTGTGCGCAAGTTCTTCTTTGCTATTCAAGTATTTAAAAAGAAGCTGATAATCAAGTTTTGCAAACGTGAGCAATTAAACTGGAGAGGTTCAATGATGTTTTATACACGCTTCGATAGGAGGACACTTAGACGGAATTCTTGAGTGGTGCTGTGGTTATGAGAACCGCTCAATAAATGCTGAAACTGATCACGTGTGTTAAAATACAAGGCAAGCTGTTTATAGAGTTAATCACATCTCCTTCTCAACCATCTCAATCTCTGAAGCCGGACCTCTTTATCTTCCTTGAAGCTCCAGCAATGAGAAAGGTTGTTGGAAGACGTGGACTCTCTGTTGTAGGACAGCGGTTTACCGATGTAGTTATGGTTTCATTTGCGTAGCAAAGTCAGTTTCCGGTCATCTTGATGCTTTGTGCACCAGTGCGGTTTGGTGCAATGGTGAAAGCAATTTTAAAATTGTTTTGTTGTGGCACCTGTTGTACAAATTCATTCATTCATTTCCCGTCAGATCCACAAGAAGCTAAGTCCTTCAGCAAATTAATGCCAAGTCCTCCTGTCCTGTGCCATGCGTTCAAGACCTTTCCATGTCTTGCATACTCTTGTCATTTCTGTCTCCTGTGTTTTTCTCCATATGTTTCTCGATCTCTCTCTGTGACACAGGTAATTCACATAACAAGAACTGCCTTGCAATGTTGTTAACTGGTTTCCTCAGCGTGTACCCTGGGTTGTTAACCTCTAATAGGTATAATTAAGGGTATAGGAGTAATTCATCCGCCAGAATATCTTGGGTACTTTCTGTTGCATGCCCTAATTACGGCACTAAATTCTCCTGTGGTCAATTCATTTGTTTCCATTTTGCTTCATAAGTACGGAAATGGTGGCACGAAAGCATAGAAGATTCATCTATGATGAGTGACACAAGTCGTCCCTTCTCCTGTGACACCGTGTAGTATTGGTGTGTGTCGTTAGGTGTATGTGCTGGGAAAGACACAACCTGTGTGATGGCGCGTATGAAAGTCTAAGAGTATGACAAGGTCCTTGTAAATCACACATTCACGCTTGAATGAACTAACAACTCATAAGTTTAGTCCCACAATATAATATAAGGAATAATGTTATGAACATCGACATTAACTAAGGAATACAGACGAACAGCACGTCACTGAATACGTTGTAATTCGTAATCCTATTCCACTTCTTCACTTCAGAATAATACAATAAGGCAGCTAGCTCAGCATTCAGCCTGCAACCACCTTCTGTTCACAATCGCGATGCAACAACTTACTGAACACTGAAAACCTATTCTCGCGTGTTTTGCTGACACATTCACAACACGAGACAAGCTCACGATCTATTCATGCCCCTCGTGTTCCTCAGCCTGTACAGCAAACATTCACCCTTACCTTACACACAGGCCTACAACTGTTTACGCAAGAGACCTCTCCATTCTTTATCTGTTACCACTCATACACACCACCACCACCATCATCATCATCATCATCATCTTGTGACAATGAGCAACGAGGCTGCACTGGCTAAATATATTGCGAAGACACTTAGTCATACTTACCTAACTGCTTGATATAAATAGGAAAATTCCTGAAATTCTTTCACCGAATAGCCACAGAGGCAGGAATATTTTTTTTTTAAAATCCCGAAGTATGTATTGTTGTTGTTGTGTAATTAGCGATGATGAGCTTTTCGCTCTTTTGGAGGCAATACCAAGTTGAAGAGTCCTTGGTATTATCTATATTGTAAATCTAAAACCTCTACACCTCACGGTAGAAGGGGAACGACTAAGTAAGTAAGTAAATCTAAACTTTTCCTGTGGCTATTCTGCCATTCCGAAACGTGTTGAGTGGAAGTCATGAGCTCCAGTTTCTCCAGTTTGGCTTGCATTTAAAGGATCATCACATCTGGTCCCAAGCTAGGATGAAGAAGAGTGTGGTATTCTGTGCATTCCCCGCCATCCAAGGGGGCTCTTCAAATATACAAAGATAAAATACTGTAATCTGATTCTGGGCTCTCCCAAGGAATCGTCACATCCTACACAGAGCCACTTCTCAGCTCCCCCTGCCTATCATGGGTTCATAGTGAGATCCTCCTGCATGCAGGCAACCAGGTGAAAGTTGCGTCTAGGGCTCAAGTGACTTCTCCAAGCTTAGTGTGCAATGCTGGGTTCTTTACATGTTTCAGCACAGGGGAAATCCCTGGAAGTGTGTCGATTATTTCAAGAGTCAATGAGGGTGTAATTATCCTCACAGAGGTTCAAATCAAAATCCACATACTATAGCATTGTGCATAGTAGGTGGTCATATAAGGATGACTCCAGATTTGCCTACACGCATCCCAAAGTATGTTTAAATGAAGTATATTGGGAAGAAATGCGCGTTATTTCAGCAGGCGCGTAATTCCCTGGCAGGAACGTGTCATGAAAAGATCGCAACTGTGGTGGGAAAAGATGGGATTAACGTTACCGATAAGACAATTAGTATGGTTAACAAGGAGGTAAAAAGGGATCCCGTTACACGCCCATTGAGGCATATTGGGAATATGGTGTTAAACCCATATTTTCTTGACCATGGGCACACGAGGGGTGATGTGGTCAGCATCACGTCGGCAGCCTTAACCTTCCCGGAGTTGCTCTGGTACCCAATTCATGAGGCTCGGTCGACCTCGGAGCCGTTTGCGGTCTAAAAAATACCACCTCAACTGGGGATCAAACCATGGACCACCGCGCCAGGAAACCAGTGCTCTAACCACTTCGCTACCGCGGCTCCTGGTATGGTTAATAGCGTCTATAATTTTAGATGGTATGTTCAGTTACCAATAATATATTTCTTACTTACTTAGTCGTTCCTTTTCTACCCTGGGATGCACAGGTTTGTCAGAGAGAGCACCATACTATCATATCGGCTGTCTTCCTCCCGGCCTGGTTCCAGTCTAGCCCTCAGTCCTTTATAGATTGTCTGATGTTGTCCTCCAAGCGAACTCTGGGTCGTCCTGGAGGTCTAAATCCCTGGCTCCTAGTTTCCCCATATTATCTTATCGCGCTTCGCTTAGCGAGTACTGGTTTGGTTTTTAGGCATGCAGCCGTTCCCCCCTCCGTCCGGTAAACGCTTCAGCGCACAATGTCAGTTTTTTAAATTTAATTATGACTACGCGCCCTTAACAAATATCGCCTGTCATTACTAGCTAGTTGATTGTCGGCGTTTATAGTTTTGACACAAGATATTACCACTAGTCATTAAAAAAAATGTACACACAAAGAAATATAATGCGCATACTACTCTGTCACTTTATCCGTCACTCATATCATTATACTTAAGTCAGCTAACCCGTATCTTCTGGGTGTAAAAAATGGTTGATGGATTTTACATTACTGAACCACTGGTAAGAAAATATCTACGCGTTTGCTATTTCGCTAGTCTTAACGCTCGGGAATAGCAGTGAATAGAAATGGTAAAACTTTTAACACATTTAATACTTAAGCAAAACTTATATTATTACCACAAATCAGAAAATCCAATCCCCACGGGACAATTTAACTCATTTAGTGAATAAAATGGTTCTAGTCTGGCGTGATTAGATTATCCAAAATTTCTGAGCGACTTGATAACTGAATAGGAGAGAATGCAGTATATATACAGATTTTGTGCAATATTTCTACAAGATGTTACAATTCCCATCTTCGGCCTAGCCGAGAAACTCAACGAGCTTGGCTTTCCGAGATAAAGGATTCTACGGCTCGATCTATCCGCGATGCCGACATCAAAAACACATGCGTGCGGACGGGCTTTCTTAGATTCTCTCCCCTTGCCGTAGATCAAATACTTAAGTCCCCTGAAAATGTAAACATCAAAGGTATGGGAATATTATTATCGCCCTTCAATTGCTTTGCCGTTGTTTTCACGTGCTGTGACTAATGACCGATAATTGGCAGCTCAGCTCACGTGAGAAAACTCAGGTAAGCAAACGTGATTCGCTCCCCTGGTACGACTGCCGGGTGCGAAAATTGATAAACGCTCATCAGCGCATGTAAACAGGAAAGATATGCGTGGCTTTAAAATATGAGTCAGACAGACAGCGAAGTTCGTGGTATTTTCGTAGCAAAATTAAAACACTAAATGGGGAAGCGAAGGTGTTCGGATTTCTGAGGCTATATTTACATTTCCACGTCACATAGCCGATTTTCTGCCACTCTGCAGACATGACCAAACCATCGTAATTTGGGCTAATCTACTCGGGTCTGCAATGCTGGGTTTGAAGCCATGAAGTATTGTTTGGTTGCGGACCATGTCTGTTCTTGTTAGTTCAACTACCTTCCTCAGATACCTCATCTCCGAGGTTTGGAGCTGGATTTTATGGGTTGTAGTCATTACCCATGAATCGCATCAATAAGTCAGGATTTGAGTCAGGCATAATTCCTCTACAGTTAGCGAATATTGGGTACTTTAATATGTCATATTTGTGTGTGTATGTTTTTGTTTTCCTTTCATGGTCCTAAAATAGTAAATTTTTCATACTTGCTATATTGTAAGGGTGGGTGAGGGATGTGATGAAAAAATCGGAGGTACGTGGGTTAATATATTAAATGACTTTTAATTTGACCGACATTAATTATATGTATTACTGATCCAGACTTTTATAAACGGGTGCTTGCGTAGAATAGAAGGACTGAAATGGTATGACAAAGTCACAAATGTGGAATTGATGACAAGAACCAGACAAGTGCCAGTGGAACAAGAGCTGAGAAGAAGACGCTGGCGATGGATAGGACACACATTGAGGAAACCTGTTGATAGCATTACAAGGCAGTCCTTGTTCTGGAATCCACAGGTAAAGAAAGGCAGAGGTATACCAAAAAAACACATGGAGAAGAGAGCTGGAAACAGAGGTGAAAATGATGAGGAAAACATGGAAAGAACTTGAGCGGATGGCACAGGACAGGAAGACTTGGCGTGTGTTTGTTGAAGGGTTATGCTCCTCGGGGAGCTAAAGGGTATTTATTGATTGACTGATTGATTGATTTCCGTGGCGTTTCCGAGGGTCTCTGAAGAATCAAAGAAGGAATAGGACTACTGCAACCTCATGCATGTCGTATGAGGCGACTAATTTGAGATTGTGCTCGAGGCTGGCAATATCATCGTGTAAAACATATTGCCACAGAAACCATTGATGCAGAAGTATGTGACTGCTTTGTGCAGGCTTCCTGTGTTTAGTAGATACAATTATGTGTCGCCAACGCAAGGGTAACAATACAGACACACACAGAGAATTCTCATTGAGACCGTAAACTGTGTCTTTAGTCAAGAAATCTTTATAATTAAATTTCAGCTTAGTATGGACCAGAAGTGATGATTTCCCTTGGGTGTGGACCAGGACTGACGATTACCTCTTGGTGTGGACCAGGATTGATGATTACCTCTTGATGTGAACCAGGACTAATGATTACCTCTTGAAGTGAACCAGGACTGATGGTTACCTCTTGATGTGAACCAGGACTGATGATTACCTCTTGATGTGAAACAGGACTGATGGTTACCTCTTGATGAGAACCAGGACTGATGATTACATCTTGATGTGAACCAGGACTGATGATTACCTCTTAGTGTCGACGAAGACTGACGATTACCCTGGGATGTGGACGAGAAGTAATGATTATCCTGGGATGTGGACGAGGACTGACGATTACCCTGGGATGTGGACGAGAAGTAATGATTACCGCTTGGTATGGGCAAGGACTGATGATTACCTCTTGGTGTCGACGAGGACTGATGATTACCTCTTAGAGTGGGCAAAGAATAATGGTCGTCCCTGGGAATGGGCGATGACTGATGATGATAACAGCTTCCATTTTATTTAACTTCTGGAGGCAATCTATAGAAATATTAAAATTGTTGGTACCTGGTGACTTGGTCAAGAGTAATGACTTTTACGACTTGGTCCAGATCATGAGTCATGACTTTCGCGACTTTGTCTTTATCAAAAGTAATGACTTTTACAATTTTGTCTGAGACAAGAGTAATGACTTTTACGACTTTAGATTCAGAGTCATGCATTTTTCGATGTTACGACTTTGGATCAAGTGTGATGACGATGTGACCTTAGTAATATAAAAAGTGGTGAAGCTGGTGACTTTACATTAGTCAGGAAAAGTGCATTTTGTTGTTTTGTCTCCTAAACTTACCGCGCTTGTATCTTTGGATTGCAATCGTTATTGTTCGCCATTTCTCTTTCTCCATTATCGTGTTATGAGGTGTTGTTTCTCTTCCTAGTGCTAGCTTGTACTTCTAGTATTTTAGAAATTGTTTATCGCTTGTTTGTTTTTCCCAGTAAACCTAATTTCAAATTCTCCCTGGTGTATTTTGTTGGAGATTTTAGTAAAATGAGTAAAGTCCGTGTTTATTTATTTGTCAGGCAAAGGAAGAATAGACCTACTGCACCGACATGCATGTCGTGCATGGCGACTAATGTGAGTTTGTGCACGGGGCTGGCAATATCTTATTGTAAAGCTAATTGCCACAAAAACCACCGTTTGGTACATTGTCATGCATGAAGATCGCAGTGATGGTTCTATGCTCCGTAAGGAGCGCATTGGAAACTGAATCATATTTATCTTCTCCCGGCGTCAATGAATTTGTCATACTGACAACGTTATGGTAAATAGATGTAAAATGGATTTGGCCACCAAATGCTTAAAAAAGTCTACTTTACAATATGACAACTCAAATATTATTAATTACTTACTTCCTTACTTACTTATTTACTTACTTACTTACTTGGGAGCCGCGGTAGCAAAGTGGTTAGTGCACTGGCTTCCTAGCTCAGTGGTCTATGGTTCGATCCCCAGATGAGGTGGGATTTTTTAGGCCGCAAACGGCTCCTAGGTCGACCCAGCCCCAACTGGGTACCACAGCAACTCTGGGAAGGTTAAGGCGGCCTGCGTGAGGTTGACCACGTCACCCCTAGTGTGCCGATGGTCAAGAAAATATGGGCCTAACACCATATTCCCAATATGCCTCAATGGGCGTGTAACGGGATCATTTACCTTACTTACTTACTCGTTCCTCTTCTGGTGTAGAGATTTGGAAGAGAGAGCGCCTTACTATCCTATCGGCTGTCTTCCTCCTGGCCTGGTTCCATTCTAGTGCTCGGTCCTTCAGAGATTGTCTAATGTTGTCCTCCCAGCGGACTCTGGGTCGTCCTGGAGGTCTGGATCCCTGGCTCTTAGCCTCTCATACCTGCCGTGGCAGCCGATCTTCTTCCATTCTGCAGACATGGCCAAACCATCTTAGTTGGGACTGTTCTACTTGGGTCTTCAGGGGTTGGGTTCTTAGGCCTTGACGTATCGTCTGGCATAACACCTTGCAGAAGACCATAACAGAAGGGAGAGTTAAAGGCAAACGTGCAAGGGGAAGACAGCGCTATAAGTGGGAAGATAACATCAAGAGATGGACGGGAAAGAGTCTATCAGAGTGTACCACCAAGACAAGAGACAGAAGACGTTGGAGATCCATTACAGCCAACCTTCGTTGTGGAGATGGCAACTGATGATGATGATGATCGTCTGGTTGCGGACCATGTTACCTCAAGTACTATGTGGAGCTGAAAACGCTGGTTGTCGAAATTCATTGTCTCATTAAGTTTGTAGCTTGTGAGTCTCAGGATATGCTGTGCTTATAATCTCTTAACTAACCTGTAGCCGGAGCCGGATAGGGTCAGAGTTATAAATAGTTCGTCATGTATCACTGTTATAAATGTTGTGACCTATTTTTGCAGCGTCATCCCAGGACAAATAAATAAATAAAATTACAGTACTTACACTTTACACTTCGTGAAACTATAAATTTAGCTTTCCATTTCTTCCCTATTGTTGCAGTCGACAACATCAGACCACAAGGTTTTTTTTTACATTTAGACTTGCGCCTTAATATAACCAACGGAGCGCGCCTCGCCAAAACGAGGCAAATGTCTTTTTTTTTAATTGTTACAGTCGCCTCCATTTATGCTTGTAAGATTAATTATGTCGTGGGACCAAACTCATGAGTTGTTAGTTCATTCAAGAGGGAATGTGTGATCTACAAGGACCTTTTCATACTCTTAGACTATCATACGCGCCATCACACAGGTTGTGTCTTTCCCAGCACATACAACATACAGTACTTTGCAAAAAAAATGGCAGTCATATTTTCGCAACGCAGCACACTCATAGAAGCAAATAATAATTAAAACTGTATGTCCAGAGGAAGATTGGTATCTCCCCTATCTATTAACACTGGTTTCAGTACAGTATAATGTTGCCTTCTCCAGCAAGGCAAGCCTGGATGCGGCGAGGCATACTTCCCACAAATGTTTGTAGGTAATTGTGAGTCAGACTGTCCCAGTATTTTGCAGCTACCTTCTTCAATTGTTCAACGTCTCTGAGTCCACTCTTTTTTAAATGATTCTTGAGTAGTGCCCAAACGTTTTCAATTGGGTTTAGATCGGGACTGTTGCTGGGCCACTTCAGCACTATCACATTCTTCTCTTGCAGCCATGCTTTGGTGGTATGAGCTGTATGATTTGGGTCATTGTCATGTTGAATGTGCACCCATCGGGGTACATGACCTGCATAAATGGCAGAAGGTGTCCCTCTAGTATGTCGATGTACCTTTCTTTCGTGAGAATTCCTGTGAAAACACACAGTGGGGTGACACCTCTTGCTGACACCCCTCCCCAAAGATGGAATTTCTAGGTATGTTTCGGTCGCTGGTACACAGGCGTTACAGAGCCTTTCGTCCAAATATTTATTTGAGCAGGATAAGACCAAACAGAACATTCATCTGAAAAAATCACATTGTCCCATGACAAATTTTGGTGTTCGTGGCACCAGTTCAAGCGCATCTGTTTGTGAGTCTCTGTGAGCAATGGTGACACGAAATTACCCGCTTTTTTGTGTAATTCATCCTGTGTAGCTCCCGGTTGACAGTAGCATTAGATACCTCTGGGATTCCCAACTCGATCATGCGCTGCCGTATGTTTTCTACACTCTTCATTGACCCAGCCCGAACGATTTGGGCGAGACGCCGATGGTCCTTTGTGTTCAAAATTCTTGGCCTCCCACTACCTTCTTTTCGCTCGATTCCATTACCTGCTTTTAATTTACTCACAACTCTGTAGACAGTCCGCTCAGGAATGTTCAAGGTTTTAGAAATGTTAGAACATGTTTGATTTCCTTCATTCCAAAGCTGTGAAATTAACATACACTTTGACTTTGTATCCTTTTTCTGCCACTAGCATTAGAAATTGTCGTCTGCTCTATTATCAAGGGACGTTACTCTACGCTAATTTTTTTTTTTACTTTTGGTAGTGTTTGCTCACTTCAGTGGAGTGCAAATTTGGGGCAGAACATACATATTTAATTAGATTTCAGCTTATTTAGCTGAGCAATATGACTGCCATTTTTTTTGCAAAGTACTGTATACCTAACGACACACACCAGTACCACTCGGTGTCACAGGAGAAGGGACAGCTTGCTTCACTCATCATAGATGAAGCTTCTATGCTTTCGTGCCAACGGTTCTGTACTTTTGAAGCAAAATGGAAACAAATGAAACGATCACAGGGCATGCAACAGACAGTACACAATATAATTACTTACCGCCATATTCTGGCGGATGAATTACTCGTATATCCTAATTATACATATTGGAGGTTAACAGCCCAGAACACACGCTGAGGAAACCTGTTAATGTCTGTTACTCGTTCTCTTGTTTGTTTTATCTCACTGCCTCATATGATTTTTACTCTTTCTGTCTTACTTTGTTTCTGTCTTACTTTGTTTCTGTCTTACTTTGTTTCTGTCTTACTTTGTTTCTGTCTTACTTTGTATCTTCTTATTTTGTTTCTGTCTGTGATAGATTTAGATGTTAGGAACTGTTGTTGTTATGTATTTATATTGTACTGAATGAGGTCAGCTGTGAAGGCCTCTGAGTATAACAATTATTAAGGTGAGTTCTCAGGGAGCCTTTCTGCTACCACCTTATGATCTCATTCAGGCTTATTCTTGACTAGTATGTATGATGACTACGTCTAGTGTCTAGGGTTATGAACATGTGGTGTGAAGGTAATTTAATACTAAAACACACACACATAAACAAATATTAATGTCTATGATCAAATGAACTAACACCGTGTTTGAAATTTTGGTATTAAACTATTTTTTACAATTTTATTTTGTCCTGAACCTAGTATTCTTCTGGTCAGGACTTTCAACTCAAATGTAATCAATTTATATACATATATGCAAGGCAATTTCACAAAAGGGACAATCTGTCCAAACACATATTTTAAAATCTAATAATGGTGTTAAAATATTTCTAATACTACTGTTAAACTAGCACTAGATGACGGGTCGGGATTCTGTAATCACTCCCATGTCTTTATTTCACAACTTTTAATTTTAATTTCTTGGGTGGAAATAGTTTTATTTCTTTCAGTTAGGAAACACTAATTTTCGTTGATGAACGGTCATATGCCAGATGATATACTTATCTAGCACATGAAGTAGCTGTCAGTTGTCACTCCGGCCAACGGCCACTGGTGTACTTGTCCAAAAGTAATAAGGTAGACAGCGTGTACACCTATCACTACTGGAATACAAAGTCTTCTCAAATTCACCACTCAGAAATCTGGCACTGGGCTAGTGCCAGACAAAAACCCATAAATTCAATGAAAACACACAGGTACGTTGATTTGGCACAACTTCAGACGTGCCACTGGCTGGACTATGACGCCTTTTACTTTAATATATATTTGATAAGGCAAGTCACACTTCACAGACTTTCAATCGTCCTGTTCAATGGACAGTAATAATTCAAATGGCGTCGAGCCTTCAAATGTTTTTCTCAATATTAGCTAAGCTGGCCAATGGGATCGGACGATTCCCAATTCTGACTTCAATGTGAAAATAAAGCCAAAATTACAGCCCAATTTTGGTGTACCTCTGTCGGTCTGTCCGTCCGCTTTTGGCGTTAGTTAAAAAATAGACTTGCTTTTTGGCCTAATACATTTGCCTCTCACTTACTCCTAGATTTCCCCCTTGGACTTTGACCCTCCCTCTTCTGCTTCTTTTCAACAACGCGTGCAAAAAATTGTCACCGATAGTGAATGCAAAAACGAGGGTCTGCTTGTCAGTCTGTACGAACCAAGATAGTATTTTGTCAATATTTCTACTATTAATTGGGTGTTTTTGAAGAATAAAACATATTATTAATCAGAAGATCATATTCTATCAAAATAACTAAGTTTTATGGTCCTAATCCTAGTAATTATGAATTCCATATATTTTCCATATTATTTGGCAATTTCTACTTTTATATAAATCCACCATCTTCCCCCCCCCCCCCCCCCCCCCCTTCGTTGTTCAAACCGAAACAACAAGTGGGTTACGTCAGAAAAATCCGCTACTTGGCAGACACTGCGCTGTGTGTGTGGTTATATATGTCAAACTGCGTGCCGATAGAACGAACAAGTATTGGCTTTTCGTTGTATTTTTTTAATCTGCCGCTAGCGATATCGCTCGCTCGCTGACAATTTTGTGGTTCAAACCAACAGGTGCGTCTTACTTTGTTTCTGTCTTACTTTGTTTCTGTCTTACTTTGTTTCTGTCTTACTTTGTTTCTGTCTTACTTTGTTTCTGTCTTACTTTGTTTCTGTCTTACTTTGTTTCTGTCTTACTTTGTTTCTGTCTAATTCTACTGTACTCTTTCTCTCTCACTCACAAGCCACTGTCTTACTCTTTCCATCTAACGTATCCTCTCTGTCTCATTCTCATTTACCCCTTTCTCAATCTAGAATCTACGTTATTATATAAGGTTTAACTTCTTTTATTCAGGCAAGAATCATACAATAAGAAAACAAGGACAACAACCACAAACTTCTTTACACAAAAATAAATGGACCAAAGACAGAAGTGTACGAGAATGGTGTTAAATACAGGCGTTTATTTCATCTATACACAATAAATATACAATTCAAACATAAACCGGGCATGAGGCATATGAACAATAAAAGTAAAATTAGTAGAAATAAAATAGTAAAATAAATGAGCAACATTGTCGTAACGAGCCAATTTCTGGAGACCTTCTTGATAACATTCCACAGGCCATCCCCAGCGATAGCTACTGTTGTAGTTGCACCAGTGTACAGTTACGACAAACATTAAGAATTTATACTTGTAGTGCTCTGCTGGCAGAGAGGATAGTAGTGATTCGCTCCCGTGGCTAGGCGGTGGGTGCCGTTCGAAAGGTCCTGGTCCGATTCCTGGTAAGCCTATCACTTCTGTTGTTTTTCTGTTGTCTAGTCTTCTACTTCTTTATGTCTCACTGAGTGCCTGATAACATACCTTTGTGTGTTGTTTGTTCATTTATTTAGAATTTATACATACTACGTTACAGATCTGTGTATACGTCTTCAGCCTTGGTTTTGGAATAGTCAGTCCTATTGTATGGCTCTGAAACATGGAGAACAAGAAAGACAACAACCAAAAAGCTATAGACTTTGATAAATGGATGCTCGCGTGGAATAGATGGATTGAAGTAATATGACAAGATCTCTAATGTGGAACTGATGAGAAGATCTCTAATGTGGAACTGATGACAAGATCTCTAATGTGGAACTGATGACAAGATCTCTAATGTGGAACTGATGACAAGATCTCTAATGTGGAACTGATGACAAGATCTCTAATGTGGAACTGATGACAAGATCTCTAATGTGGAACTGATGACAAGATCTCTAATGTGGAACTGATGACAAGATCTCTAACGTGGAACTGATGACAAGATCTCTAACGTGGAACTTATGACATGAACTAGACGCCAGGGGAACAAGAAATAAGAAGAAGACGCTGGAGATGGAGAGAACACACACTGAGAAAACCTGCTGATAGCATTACCAAACAATCCCTATTCTGGAAACCCCAGGGTAAGAGAAGATGAGAAAGACCGAGTGACAGGAAGACTTGTCATGAGCTTGTTGGACGCCTATGCTCCTTTGAGAGTTGAAAGATGAAAGAAGTAGAAGAAAAAGAAGAGAAGAAGAAGAAAAGAAGAAGAAGAGAAGAAGAAGAAGACGTTAAAGATCATCTGTATGTGATAAACGATTAGGAGAGGGCTCAACAAGCATTCATAGCATACGCTGGAAAGGATGAGACAAAAAAATAAACTTAAACTTTATTACGCTGATCCTAACCCGTGTCATTCCTGGGGGGTCATCTGCATTCCCAGGCCTGTCGTACAAGACAACTAAATGAGGTTGTGCACGAAGTTGGCAACCTCATCATGTAACATAACTGCCACAGAAACCACCGCTACAACAGCAAGCGACAGGCGCAGGTTTCTTGCTACAATGGTGGCGCTGTATGCGATGTAAGGTGGCTGTATGCGATGTAAGGTGGCTGTATGCGATGTAAGGTGGTTGTATGCGACGTAAGGTGGCTGTATGCGATGTAAGGTGGCTGTTTGCGATGTAAGGTGGCTGTATGCGATGTAAGGTGGCTGTATGCGATGTAAGGTGGCTGTTTGCGATGTAAGGTGGCTGTATGCGATGTAAGGTGGCTGTATGCGATGTAAGAAGCGTGAAGACAAACCATGATAATGCTGATAGCAGTTAAGATGTTTCCCCCTTCGAGAAGACAAAGAAAGAACAGGACTATTATTTCCTCAAGCATGCCGTAACAGGCGACTAACATGACATTGGCAACCTTATCATGAAAAACAAATTGTTACGAAAACAACCACTGCAAGAGGAAAGGAATGGTTTTATGATTGCTTCCATAGGGGACCTGCTGCAGTGTGATCACATGATCCATAAAAAGCAACAAAGGAGCTTCCATAGGGGACCTGCTGCAGTGCGATCACATGATCCATAAGAAGCAACAAAGGAGCTTCCACAGGGGACCTGCTGCAGTGTGATCACATGATCCATAAGAAGCAACAAAGGAGCTTCCACAGGGGACCTGCTGCAGTGTGATCACATGATCCATAAGAAGCAACAAAGGAGCTTCCACAAGGGACCTGCTGCTGTGTAATCCCATGATCCATAAGAACAAAGGAGCTTCCATAGTGGACCTGCTGCAGTGTGATCACACGATCCATAAGAAGCAACAAAGGACAACAAGAAGACAGACAAAGTTGAGATGTACCATAAAAATATAAACGAAGTTTTTTTTCTCAGGAGAGACCTAAACACTCTTGTACTTAAGAAAGCTCAGCACAAGAGAACAAGTGGTCATCTTCAGATTCCGCACGGGCCACAACAGTTTGGGATACCATCTATTCAACAAGCTAAAGATAGGGACTACGGATCAGTGTAACTGTGGCACAGATAAAATGACTGCTGAACATCTGCTTCAAAGATGTCCAACATATGAGGAACAGAGAAAACACATACGGCCGTCACCAGTACTAAACCTGGAAAAACTCTATGGAAGTACAATTAGCCTCAAGCTAGAAAATATTCAAGCAGACGTCTGAGAGTGAACGAAGAAGACGAAGAAGTACTTAAGAAAGAAAATTGTTCCCCTTTTCAGATTATTCAGTTAGAGTCCATCATTTTACAAAATTCTTTTCAGTGGTATAAGTATAACAATCCCAAAGTAGAGACTTTGCTCAACAGTTTCTTCACATTAATCATTTTATATGCATGAGGTGAACGCTCGTTAGCGCCCTGATAAGTGTAAAGAATTAAGATCGTCATTAATGCAAGAACGTTTAAATTGTGGGTCAGTTTTTTTAACTTCATAGTCGGGCATTGATAGTGATGAACAAGACATGGACAGACCTTTAGCTGATGGTAGTGGACAGGATGATTTGACATAAGTTTGTAGAAAACCTAAGCTCCTTGGGAAGCTGAAGGACTATGATGATGATGATGATGATAATGATGGTGACGATGATAATGATGATGATGACAATTAGCTCAGTCTTAAGTTTTGTTTTGTTTAAGTCGAAAGATGTGTAACATGTTTACACGGGCTCCCATACACAGTTAGTTTTTCTTGCGTTGTTGGGTAGGGCCTTAAAGGTAGGTCAGTGAAAAGGGCTCTCATGAATTTAAATCTACTGCGAAGATGAGACACATATTGTTAGCATTTTATACGCTGAGGTTATGCCACTGAATTACATTTATTTCTTTTAGAGTAAGTGAGGTACGAAAGTGTAATTAAACTTGGCTGTTTTATCTTATCAAAATGAAAGTGAAAGAAGTTTAGCACAGTCATACCCCGCTAATACGGCGGGTTAGGGACCAGACCCCAGTTCGTAAAGCAAAAATCACCGAAAAGCGAAGCACGGCATTTTTTTTTTTTTAGCTTGCATGTAGGGTGCCTAAAAGCCTAAATAACATTATTTCAATATCATATGAGTAAATGGAACAGTTGTAAAGCAGGTCAATACATTCAAATACCTAGGCACGTTAATAACATTGGATGGAAGATGCATCTCAGAAGTGAAGAGGAAAATAGCCCATGCGAAAAACAGTATTATATCAAATGAAGAGTATATTATACAACAATGCGTTGCCAATGGAAGTAAGAAAGAGAGCTATGCAGTGCTATATAGAACCAATCCTGACATACGGGAGTGAGGCATGGACAATAAGTAACCAAGTTGAGAAAACACTTGAAGCCACAGAGATGTGGTTTTACAGAAAAATGTTAAAAATACCACGTACGGCCAACAAGAGTAATGAGGATGTCATGAAAGAGGCCAATGCGCAAAGGAAGCTTATTCCTCATGTTAGAAAGAAGCATTCCCTTTTCCTTGGGCATGTTATGAGAAGAGGAAAGCTGGAATATATCGCAACAACAGGTAAGACTGAAGGAACAAGAGATAGGGGAAGACAAAGAGACCAGATACTGGACAGTTTGAACTTGTGGCATGAGAAAGAAGTCAACAATAGAACTGAAAGATAATACTGGAGACATGAAGTTGTGGAGAGACATGATCGCCTACGCAACCAGACATGGTACTTTAAGAAGACACTATCATATATTAAGCGCGCAATAAAGCTAGGCCTAAAATAACAACATGAAAGTATAATAGAACAAATCCGACATAAAAGCTACAAAAGTAAACTGAATAGAGTTAGTAAAGTCAAGTTAATGTTAATCAGAATCGACGTCATTGCACTCCGGGCAAACCCATAGGTGGTCAGTCTCCCTCAGCAAATGTCGAAGGGTATGAATGCTAATTGTTCCTGTTGCGCACTGGTTGTGTACACGGCGGATGCGTCCTCTCATACGTCCATCCCTGCTGGTCTTACGTTTGATGCCAAATTCCAGCAGTCTTAACCTTGATGATTCATCGATTGCAGTGTCATTCTCTAATAGACGAACATGAATTGCCCTCAGTATTTCTTCCTTATCCATGGCCAATGCATCTTTTATGGGTGCTCTTGAAGCTAGTCTGTTAGCTCTTTCATTGCCACGTACCCCGCCATGACCAGGACAGTAGTGAAGTAAACATGGTTATTTCACACATAAAAAAAACATATTCTTTAACACTTTAACCTTAGCATTAACAATTGTACTAACTGTTTGGCGAACTAGGCCTAGGTTACGGGCTATCTCAGCCATAGACATACCTTGCTCACTTAGTTTAATCATATGTAACGTTTTTTTTAAAGTAAGAGGATTACGGTGTTCTGTTCTATCGCTACACTTCATTTCCATTATTTAAAAAAAACAAAACATAAAAATATTACACTTAATATACAACAATAAGTAAAAAGTTTGTAACAGTTTCAAAAATTGCCAGTAATTCACAACGAGAGGCAGAGTGAACAACTTCTGTAAACAGACTGAACGACACAAGGTGTGAACAACCGAGAATACAATGGCGCATGCACACTCGCTTCTCTTTCTCAGCTGTCGTGTGTCTTGCCGAAAATCGCCGAGTGAGCGAGGCATGCGCCGAAAATTATGAATTTGATTGAAAAGCGCCGTATTAGCGACGAACCGAAAAGCAGGGTAAGACTGTATGTTTATGGCATGTATACGAAAAATAGACATTATTTACACCAACTTCAACTGTAGATGCTGTCTTACTGGCCGAAGGTAATAGTCTGAGATATTTGGCACTAGTTAACACGACATGTTGTAGAAACACTTTCACATCTTTTGACTGCATCATCCCAAACCGTAAAATTTGGACACGGCCTATTTTCTGTCAGGATGCCATTATTACACGTGGCATAGACGCTACATCCTAGGCATGACTGATAATGGTCAGATGCTAGTCCTTTACACGATTTAACACAGTTGAAACTCTTGGACTTTTCTCTGGTAGACTTACATGTTGTAGAATTTAGCTCACACCTTTTGTTTACGTCATTCCACACAAGATTCTCTGGGCACGGTCTGTTATCAAGTATGATGCCATTATTGCATGTGACGTACACGCCGCAGCCTTTACATGACTGATAGTCACCGGATGGAAGTCCGATACATGATAACACGCAGTCATTAGGGGCCTGGCAAGTGGTGGAGCGCACTTCACATCTTTTCGAGCGGTCGTCCCAAAGAAGTTTAGCTGAACACGGTCTGTTGTCGTAGAGTACCCCTTCAACACATGTTGCATAAACATTGCAACCTGAACAGGAGTGGTAATTTCCTGATTGAATCCCTTTACATGACCTGACACACGAGCTGATGATATTGCTCGAGTTGGTGGTGCCCATAGTGGTAATGGTCACGTTAATGTTTCTGTTACCACTCAGACTAGTAGTGTTTATATTGCTGATCAAGTTGGTAGCACTGTTGATGATATTGGCCTTGTTAACGTCCGTGGTTCTAGTGGAATTCGTGGAGTGTATATTATTTGTCAAATTGGTGGTGCTTGTGTTGATGGTCATGTTAGTGATGTTTGGAGCCTTGGTGATGTTAATGGTATTCGAAGTACTAGGCATGTTAGTGATGTTTGGAGCCTTGGTGATGTTAATGGTATTCGAAGTACTAGGCGTGTTAGTGGTGTTCCTGGGGCTAGTATAATTGGTCTTCTCGAAGTTATCTGTAACCAGCTGGCAAGTTCTTCGAGACACAATCTGCTCAAAAGACTGGACCAGAAGGGTGGTGACTTTTGCTCTGTCTTCTCCTGAAAGTGGACAGCTTTCGTAAACAGCACATTGAAAAACTTTGTTGCTGGCCTTGCACAATGCGTCAGGCTCTGGCTGTTGACCTCTTTGGACCGAGAGAAGCACGGGTGTAACGTGCAGTAATGTACAGTTTGGCATGACTTCGTAGCAAGCATATTTGGCAAAAGTCTGCTCGATTTCCCGTGTAATGTTCTTCTCTCGAGTTTGGCATCCTATTTCATCAGATGCGTCCCCGCAGTTGTCAACTGCATTACAGATCTGATCAACACTTACGCAGTTTCCATTACCGCATCTAAAGTTTCCTCTTCCGCAACCTTGCGGTGCGTATTTCACATAAGGTGCTGTGGTTTTGGTTTGTGTCCTTGAAGTTACTGCCGGCGGCGTAGTTACGGTGGTATTTCTGAAAATATTAACTGTAGTATATGTGCTGCCTGCAGCAGATATCTGAGTATCTAAGGAACACTTTTTTGATTCCCAAAATCTAAATTGCACCTGAGAAACGGCTTCTTTTACGATGAGTGGTCTGTGAAGCTCTGAAAACCCACATTCTGTTAGAGCTAGCAGACACTTAGCAAAAGATTCTATGATAGCGCAGGTCTGGTTCCGATAACCTGATCTCATCATTAAGTTGACCTGGAATTGTAGGTAACAGTTTCTTACCTTCACGTCACATGGATTCAAAGACTCGTAAATGTTTCTACTGCCGACTGCTTGCGCTGGCGGCTGTGACGCAGCAGCAGCAGCTGTGCCGTACGGATTGACTGGTGCGCTGGTGAGTGGCAGAACGACAGTTTGATTAGTATGTAGAAAAGTCAGTGGATATGGTCTAACAGCCCAGCATGATGTCATCCCAGCTGCTTGAAGATTACGTTGTCGTTGCCCTAGTTCGCTGAGCTGTATGGCGGACAGTTGACATCCACTCTGCACCACTCGAGCGATGAGCAATGCCAGAGAGCTGCACTTCTCGGTAAGTTGTTCTTCATTTTTCAGCTGTGGTTTTTTCGATATAATATCTAACTCGTTGTCGTACCACACCAGGTTCTTGTAAAACTGTTCGATGCACGAGATGGGGCGAGCGCTGTTTACACCTGAAGATGTATAAGCGACATTTTAAAACTACTTAAAATCTGACTACAAACTGGTATGTAAACAAGCAACAGCAATATGATATAGCAAGAACTACTATTCACGCATTCGTTATTTTTCAGCTCACAAAGGAGCATAGGCCTTAAATAAAGACATGCCGAGTCCTCCTGTCCCATGCCATCAAGATCTTTCTATGTCTCCAGTTCTCTTCTCCATGTGTTTTTCGGTCCCCCTCAACATCATTACCCTCTGCAGAATCAGTGCTGCATTCATAATGTAAATCATCGCTGGAACTCATGTTTAAATTTTTCTTTTGCGGAGACAAAGAAATCGAACTCAGACTAAGTTTTAAAATGGCGTCGTGTGTTTTCGTTCTTCACTCTCGTTTTCAACGTTGATTATTTTCTTATAAAACTTGTTTTAAAAGAAAGTTTTTACGTTTTAAATAAATTTTGTGCAGTATTTTATTATAAAATAACGATATTAATTTTAAAATAAATGTTTTAAGGTTCTTTCAGTGGCTTCCGAATTTACCTGCCAAATTTGTCGGGTTTTATAAGGATAGAAACGAATACTATAAATACCAATAATAAAAGACAAAAAAGATAAATGTGACAAGGAGGTCTGCTGAAAAAAAAAATAATACAACAAAGGATGGCAAATGTGAAACAGAAGTGAGGAATAGTCAAAGTACATTTTACAACGTCCAGACATATATAAGCAACCAAACAAATATCAAACACATCGAAAACCAGTCATCACGTGTTATATATACCCTTCGTGTATGTGTACTATACAGCCATGTAATCATCATTATTATCAACACTTTATTTTTGGTTCATATGGAACACCTGCCATCAATGGTACCTATACCTTGTAGCGGTATGGCAGCTTGTGTACCCTGACAATCCCCAGAGCTATGCCAGTGGGAGATTTACTTCTGGTAGGTTCAACCAAGCTGGACTGGTCTGCGTGGGTAGGGTTCAGACAAAAGCTGGTACTCTGGTCCTCCAGGTTGGGGGTTTTAGCACAGGGCCGACACCCCTGTCTATGTAAAAAAATCGCACGTTACGGAAACAACAATAAATGGAAAAACTTTGCTGCGGGACGGACATCCGGAGTCTCAGGCTCGTATGACTGACAGTGGTGAAAGCCGAAAGGAAGCCACTGGCATGAAAACGGATGCCCCGACAACAAAACACGAACCAGAGTTGGGGCACTGTACGAAGGATGGCCGCCGACCGAGCAAAGTGGAATCAATTTGTTGTTGCCCTACAAGACGCCACCAGGCGTAATGGCCACTGACTGCGTTGACGGTCAGCGGCTAAGGATCAAAGAAGAAGAAAAGAATATGGAACACGGGACCACCACTGTAGCTGGCCTCCTTGCAGAAAGCCTCCCCAAAGTATTCACATGATCTTGCAGGAGTGTTTTCTGTAGCAATATATTTTACATGATGAGGTTATCAGCCACACACACACACATATATATATATATATATATATATATATATATATATATATATATATATATATATATATATATATTTTTATATATATATATATATATATATATATATATATATATATATATATATATATATATATATATAATCATGTAGCATGTCCTTTGCAGAACGTCGCTCTCTTCACAGCCCGCCTGAAAGACTCTCGATCTCTAGCCAGCCTTCCCGCCTCCTCCATTGTCGTATTCAAGATGTCTTCAATGTCCTGTGTCCACCGTCGTCTTGGTCGGCCCCTGCCTATCCTTCCAGGTACCATACCTTCCATCACTGCTCTCTCTCTCTAAGCCACTATGACGTTTAATGTGGCCAAAGTATTTCAGTTTCCGGGATATGATATGAGCCAGTTTTCCTCGATGTTCAGGTCGTGTAGGATGTCTATATTTTTCTTCTTCTTGGTCCCAAGATATTCTGAGAATTTGCTTCGAAAGATTCGATTTTTTTCTTTAATGTTTGTGTAATGGTCCATGATTCACATCCGTACGTTGCCACCGGATATATATATATATATATATATATATATTATTATATATATATATATATATATATATATATCCATATATATATAGATATATATATATATAAATATATATATAATATTAGTATAATATATATATACAGTACTTTTGCAAAAAAAAATGGGTCATCAATTGCTCAGCTATATAAGCTGAAATCTAATTTAAATATGCATGTTCTGCCCAAAAGGAGCACTCCACTTTGTGAAGTGAGCAAAACACTACCAAAAGCTTAAAAAATAAATTTAGCTTAGAGTACCGTCCTTGATAAAAAGCAAGACGACAATTTCTAAAAGCTAGTGGCAGAAAATGGATACAAGTCAAGTGTCGATGTATTAATTGACAACAGCTTTGGTAATGGAAGGAAATCAAACATGTTTTCCAACATTTCTGCAAAAACCTTGAACATTTCTGAGTTTCTGGACTGTCTACAGAGATTTTGTGATGTAAATTTTAAAAGCAGGTAATGGAATCGAGTGAGAATCACGGAAGGTAGTGGGAGTGCCAAGAATTAGTGGACACAAAGGACCATCGGCGTCTCGCCCAAAATCGTTCGGGCTGAGCCAATTGAAGAGTGTAGAAAACATACGGCAGCGCATGAACGAGTTGGGAAGGCCCAGAGGTATCTAATGCTACTGTCAACCGGGAGCTAAACAGGATGAGATTACACAAAAAAGCGGGTTAATTTCGTCACCATTGCTCACAGAGACTCACAAACAGTGCGCTTGAACTGGTGCCACGAACACCAAAATTTGTCATGGGACAATGTTATTTTTTCAGATTAATGTTCTGTTTTGTCTTATCCTGCTCAAATAAATATTTTGACGAAAGGCTCTGTAACGCCTTTTGTAAACCAGCGACCGAAAACATACCTGGAAATTCCATCTTTGGGGGAGCGGGGTGTCAGCAAGAGGGGCCTCCCCACTGTGTGTTTTCACAGGAATTCTCACGAAAGAAAAGGTACAATCAACATACTAGAGGGACACACCTCTCTGCCATTTAATGCAGGTCATGTACCCCGATGGGTGCACATTTCAACATGACAATGACCAAATCATACAGCTCATACCCCCAAAGCATTGCTGCTTGCAAGAGAAGAATGTGATAGTGCTGAGTTGTGGCCCAGCAACAGTACCCCGATCTAAACCCAATTGAAAACCTTTGGGCACTACTCAAGAATCAATTAAAAAAGAGTGACTCCGAGACGTTGAACAATTGAAGAATGGTAGCTGAAAAATACTGGGACAGTCTGACTCTCATTTACCTACAAACATTTGTGGGAAGTATGCCTCGCCGCATCCAGGCTTGCCTTGCTGGAGAAGGCAACATTATATTGTACTGAAACCAGTTAATAGATAGGGAGATAACAAATGGTCCTCTGGACATACAGTTTTGTATTATTTATTTTTCTATGAGTTGCTGCGTTACGAAAATATGACTGCCATTTTTTTTGCAAAGTACTGTATATATATATATATATATAGCAAATAAATATATTATATATATATAACTATAATACTGTATATATATATATATATATATATATATATATATATATACAACCACACAGTGAGTCCCAATGGGCTTGATCACCCGTTTGGCATTGTCGCCACAAACGACCGATTACGGAAACAACGGCAGATGGATCTATTTGTTGTTGCCCTAAAGACGCCGCTAGGCGTGATGGGAAACTACAACAGAGAAAATCAATCTGCTGTTGCCCTTAAGACACCACAAGGCGTGATGGCCTCTGACTGCTTGGTCGGTCTTTGGCTAAGGACGGAAGAAGAAGAAGAAGATACACACAGTGAATAATAAACATAACTGGGTTGCAATGTCCAGACAATGATTACTGTCCATGAATCACTATTTTGATGGTGTTGAGTTGGCAGTGAGTTTAATGACTATTAACTCCCGTAGCTAGGCAATGGCGCCGTTCCCATGGTCTTTGGTTAGATTCCCCTGTAAGCCCACCACTTTCAGTCACTTTTCTGTTGTCTAGTTTTCTACTACTATTTGTCTTACAAGTGCCGGCAACATACTCATTTCCATTGTTTATTTACTATCTCCAGGCCTTGAGTTTCCCTTTGTATTTATTTCTATACACAGAATTTAGATTTGGAATTCAGCCTTCGTGAACAGAATATTAAGGGTACACAACAAAAATGTTTGGTCGTAATCTGCATTTCTAATAGGCTACAAGTAATTTTCGTTTTTTTTTTTTTTTAAATTTTATTTATAATAATTACAAATACAGCACTTACGCCAAAAATATTACTTCTTTACTTACCTAAAGTAAACAAAAGGATTGTAAACCCAAGAAAAAGTGTGAAATTCTCCATTCTATAATTTAAATGCTCCAAGTGCTTATTTGGTAAATCCGACTTTTTTTACGTGCCCAAGAACTGTTTTACTGTGAAAACTAACCAGCTTTGTATTCTTAACGGCGGACAATTTATTTATATTGTGTCCGTTGACGTCATAAGGGTACATTCTCTTATAAATTATGTGCTGTTTATAAGATTAAATGAATGAGCAAAGTAGGCAGATCCTTCACACAAACAGTGCACGATATCTGCTGCTGTGTTTCAGAAGAAACATTCATTAAGTGGGTGTAGCTTTAGAATTGACGACGTGCTATTAACAGCCGAGGGTGCGACTACTGCGTAGTGAGTACGGAACTCCACCCTGAAGGTCAGTCAAAGACATTAAACAGTGGCCCCCCCTTTTAATTATGTCATTTCTTGTCATATCGTTTTGACCTTTGCAACATTTTATCTTGTGTCAGGGAGGTAATGTAGTAATAGTGCAGGCGGTAAAAAGCACAATTATGCATGGGTTTGCGCAGGTCGGCCACGTTTGCTTCTTTTAAATCAGGGTTTCTTAAACTTTTCTGTATCATCTGTATTTGATTGTCCCATAAAGGCTATGGACCACTTACTGAAACAAAAATGTACATAAAAGCATTTTTTAAAAAAATCTTTAGATCTTAAATTTTAGGTTATGTAAACGGACCTCATAGAATCCATTCAGGGCCCCCCCCCCCCCCCCCTCCCCCCATGGGGCCTACAGACCACAGCTTCAGAAACCCTGATTTCACTGTCATATCCGTCACAAGAAGATAATATGCAAAATTTGTGAACAGATATATGGAGAGTGACGATTAAAAATAGAAAAAGAGTTAACGGTAATTAAGCCATGTCATACTATTTACTGGTGTCAGTCATATCCAGCATCGTCATCAGTCTTAGCGCGGCAGCTCCACGCGCGTGATCTTGTCCGCCCTTGAATCCACGCTACTGCCACCATTTTTCCGCTTCAGATTTTCCCCCTTAATTAAATAATTTCCGAGCACTGCTCTTCTACTTTCAAGTGACTTCAGTGTCGTTCACATATGACGTCACGCAAAGTTTGTCATTTTTATCCCCTCCCCCTTGTCACATTTCGTCACAAAAAAATCCCAAGGCCCGCCTCTTATATGACGTCACAAATATCTTAAACCTCCTCCCCCCGCAATTAAATACAACAGTTGTTAGCTAACACGGAGGCGGTACGTCAGGGCCGTAGATAGGACTTAATTAAGGGGGGTTGGTTTATAAAAAAAATGTCGGCACAATACATGTTTGGTACAGTATAATTAATTTCCCCACAAATATTTTTCACCATACCCTAAAGGGGATTGTGTGTTTGAAACCCCCCCCCCCCCCCCCAACTATCTACGGCCCTGAGGTACGTGCAGCTTGCGCGTAGCTGGCAGTCTTAATCATCAAGCTAGCAGATAGATAACGTTAGTCCTTATCAGTACATAGTATCTAATCAACGCTGCTCGGGCTCGCAGTCCTTTTCAGGGCTACTTCATGCCAGCTGATAGATACTATAGTCCGTTCGGAAATTCGTGCCCACAGAAAGTGTCAATTTTCTCCAAAACTGTTTGTTGTATGGACATGATTTTTTTGCATGCAGTCTTAGATTTTCCATGCAGTTATTAAAATATTTTTTGCCCTTACAAAACTCATGTCATGTTCGAATTTTCTTCTTTACGTTATATAAAAAACTCTTACTGCTGTCTGGGTTAATTTTTAGTAGTTTTGCGGGAAAGTTACAAGATCCGTTCAAAAATATTTTTTTTTGTTTGAATTAGTGTAGAGACTACATGTCCGCACGAGTGCGCACCTATTGTACACAGTTGCGAGTAACTAATTCAAACCAAAAAAAATATTTTTGAACGGATCTTGTAACTTTCCCGTAAAACTACTAAAAATTAACCCAGACAACAGTAAGAGTTTTTTATATAACGTAAAGAAGAAAATTCGAACATGACATGAGTTTTGTAAGGGCAAAAAATATATTAATAACTGCATGGAAAATCTAAGACTGCATGCAAAAATTCATGTCCATACAACAAACAGTTTTTAAAAAAATTTACGCTTTCTGTGGGCACGAATTTCCGAACTGACTATAGCAGTCCTTTTCAGGGCTTTATCAACACATCGCTTCAGTCAACATAGGTCACATATTTTTGAATGGCAAACTGCGGTCATTGTATAACCAATGGACTTAAGTCTAGATTGAAAGGGACGTGCCTCGCCATAAGAAGGCAAAACCCTCAACAAACAACATTACCCCCCCCCCCATTTTTTTTAAAAATGCTTAAAAGAAAGAATTTTTCGCATGTTAATTAGTTAACTAGTGCAGATAAAATAACAATCTTTTAAGTAACATAGTGGGGGTTTTAGCATAGGGCTGACACCCCTGTCTATGTACAAAAAAAATTGAAGTTACGGAAACAACGAATAAACAATTAGACGCTGGAGCTGGGTTGGCCATGTCCTCAGAAGAGACCCCGATGCCATCACAAGAACAGCTATGCTTTGGACACCTGAAGGAAGACGAAAGAGAGGCCGACCAAAAACAACCTGGCGGAGGACTGTGGAGGCTGAGATGCAAAGAATGAACCAGAGTTGGGGCACTGTACGAAGGATGGCCGCCGACCGAGCAAAGTGGAATCAATTTGTTGTTGCCCTACAAAGACGCCACTAGGCGTGATGGCCACTGACTGCTTTGACGGTCGGCGGCTAATGAGCGTCCGATTGACAGTGGTTAGAGCGCAGGTCTCTCGTGGCAAAAATGCCGGGTTCCAATCACCGTACCGACAAACACTCCAGTCTACCCAGCTGTAAATGGGTACCTGACTTTGAGTTAGGGAAGGAAAAGGCAGCGAGGAAGGGAACTGGTCACCCCCACCTCTCGATGCTGGACCTAGTATGGTGAAGTCTCTAACACTTCACTCCCCTACGTCAGTATCTGCTATGGGACAACATTTACCTAGTATTTTTAATCATGCTTGGCTAGATGTGGCAAACTGTGCACACTCCCCCCCAAATGGTCAAACACCTTTCAACTTCCCAAACTTGTGTGTCTTTGATCTCATTGGACGTTGGGATGGTGAGAATTTGTTACAACTCTACGGTGTTTTTTAAAGGTATGTTTTTTTTAAAAAGATATAATTAAAAACAGTTTTAACCAATGAAACATTACAACAATTATCAGACAATTCACAACAGACTGAGATACCATCTATTCAACAAGCTTAAGATAGGAACTACCAATCAGTGTAACTGTGGCACTGATAAAATGACTGCTGAACATCTGCTTCAAAGTTGCCCTACAAATGCGGAACAGAGAAAGCGCATATGGCTGACACCAGTACCATTAGTGAAAAAGCTGTACGGAGATTCACATTGCCTCAAACTGACCATTGCTTTCTTTGAAAACAATCAAGTGGACGGGACGTCTGAGAGTGTACGAAGAAGATACTTCAGCTGAGATTATAATATTAATGTAAGTCGCCCACGAGGGAGTTGTTAACTATTGCGGACAAAAGTAGACTATCAGGATGGAGGGAGGTTACATAATCTATTGTGGTTCTACGTCAATATGAAGAGGTGATATTCACACATATATTTTGCGCGACGACACATTTCTGAAATCGCCCAGAGTTTAAATACCTAATGTGTAAACTCTCAAGGAAGTTGGTCACTACTAGAGATGAGTTTAAAACAAATGAACTGCTGACTCAATTGTCGAAGAAACATATTGATTCGATCAGCACATTACTATTAACCACTCGACGCCTGCCTCTTCAAATACGAAACACTCTTTACTCACAGCTCATTATTACCTGAACTTTAAAAACACATACTCTAATTGAGTTATTTCCACCTTAATTATTATACAAAATCGGCTGGGCCAGCGCCGGTCAAAACTTGAAATATTAAAATGTACGAAAAAAACCGGGGGGGGGGGCTGCATGCAAAGTTTCAGCTTTCTACAATGAGTCGAACATTGAGCATCAACACGATAGGTAACGCGACTAATACATAAAACTCAGATGAAGTTAAATAAAAGTATTTTCAAATGGTTTGGAACCTCTGGTCTGACAGCACAGAAAAACATCCTGTTATCAAATCAAATCTATGAATTTTTTTTGTCACAAATCTACTCCCCACTTTCTAATTTCGCCGTTAATGACATTCTGTCAGTTACCATAAGACAGCAATTAACACTATTCAAGAACATAGGATTGTGCGCATCACGTGCTGTAGACAAGTGGTTCCCAACCTATGGTCCGCGGTGTATTATCAAGTGGTCCGCGGCTGCGTTATTGATTTGGTACTAAGGGCTTTGATTTTGCTCTGATCCTCCCTACGTTTTTAGTGATCGTATATCATATGCGATACTTTGACAGACACGGGATGGTGAAATTTAAAAAAAAAATGCAATATGAACTGTCAAACTTTTTGGAACAGTGGAAGCATAATTTTACTATTTCTGCATTCAAAAACCTAATTTTGGTTCATTAAGGAACTTTCTTTGGGTTGCGGTTATAACCGTCATTACGCCAGTGGAACCCAAAAATACGATGTGATATGACAATAACGGCTATTACCGCCATAATTTTACCATTACATTACTATTACCTTTCAATTTCCTTGTCATCTGGCAAATAATGGACAACTTGTGTTATTGAATATAGGCCTATTCATCTATTGAAAATGGTTGTGTTTATGGTATTGCGATATTTCATATACGCTGGTGGTACGCAACTTATAGCATATGTAGTTGGAAAAGTGGTTCTTAGATGTAAAAAGGTTGGGAATCACTGCTGTAGACGTTTTAACAAATAGCCTGTCAAGCACGCGATGATGTCACAACACGCGTACCGTCGTTGTTTGGTTGTTTGGGATTCACTGAATCTTTCAAACGTTTGTCGCGCAAATGACAAAAACAAATAAAATAAATGTGTAGCCCCTTCATAGGGTGTTGACTACTTGTTTTGATTCAAACAAAAGTCACGAAGCTATACATCTTACATAATTAGCACTTTCGTCTTTATTAGCACAAGCAGATAGTATCGACATCACAAAAACTGTAGAGCAGCTGTAAAAGGTAAAGGATCCCGTTACACGCCCATTGAGGCATATTGGGAATATGGTGTTAGGCCCATATTTTCTTGACCATCGGCACACAAGGGGTGATGTGGTCAGCATCACGCCGGCCGTCTTAACCTTCCCAGAGTTGCTCTGGTACCCAGTTGAGACTTCACTATGCTAGGCCGAGTTTTATGAGGTGAGGTCACTAATTCCCTTCCGCGCTGCCTTCTTATAGGAAAGAATGGCAAATAACAAGAGAAAAGAGTGTAATGAACGAAGGGAATGGGACATAGAGAATAAAAATGGGCATATGACCACACACACAAATAAAAACACCCACCCATGCTTTCCTTCTAGCCATGTCTTCACTTGTCTTGTTAAAAAAAATCTCCCTGATTTTCTGAACCCCTGCCATGGTCTGTTCATATCCTGTCTGCTGCTTTGACATCTCAGGTCAACCATAAGCCATGTTCTATAATTAACTTTTTGTAACGTGAATCAGGTCTGTCTCAAGCAGTACCTAAGGGTCTCTTACGAAGGTCTGTCTCAAGCAGTACCTGAGGGTCTCTTACGAAAGCCTGTCTCAAGCAGTACCTGAGGGTCTCTTACGAAGGTCTGTCTCAAGCAGTACCTGAGGGTCTCTTACAAAAGTCTGTCTCAAGCAGTACCTGAGGGTCTCTTAGCTTACGAAAGTCTGTCTCAAGCAGTTCCCGGGGGACTCTTACAAGACAAAGACAGAATAGGACTACACTGTCTACTACCCCCTCAGGCATGTCGTACAAGATGACTAATATGAGATTACGCATGGGGCCTGGCAACCTCATCATGTAATACAAACTACTACAGAAACCACCACCACAAGAGTATGTGAATGTTTAGTGCTGGCTTCTTACAAGGGGATCAACTCCATAGGGAGCAAGTGAAAAATGATGATGATGAATCGGGTCTGCATGCGTATACTGAGACATAGTTTAAGTACAAAATATGTCACAGACTTCTGAATATCACTTCCATATTATCTAGTTATATCATCAAACTCCATAATTCTCGCCATTTGTACGTCGGTCACATCTAAGGGATGCAACTGTGGTTGAAAGTTATACATTAATTGTATAGTTTCCCTTATATGTACTCTCCCGAAAATAGTAACACTCAACGAAGAAAAGTTAGTGAATTGTGCAACACAAAGTGAGTGACAGTGATATATGAATAAAATGTAAGTTTTTGATTGTAGAACCCAGTTTCATTCCGGAAACGGATTAAACTCATCATTTTGTTAAAAATAACCTTAAAATATAAGTTTTGATTGTTTTTCCAAGACAAAATTTTAATTTAAAGTATTGCAGACTTATTGTTAGAGCTACTTGCTGGAAATGAAACGGTTTATTGTAGCATAGATACTATGATTTCCGATGATCCCAACGATGCAGTTGATTTCCCAACCGAGTTCCTTAACGAGCAGTGCCCATCAGGAATGCCACTGCATTTGCTGAAATTAAAGATTGCTGCATTTATCATGTTATTGCGAAATCTGAACGCAAAAAACGGACTATTAAATGGCACGCGTTTGGTCATTAGAATTCCATTGATGCAGAAATTATCACTGGCAGTAATAAGAGAGAATGAGTCTTAATTCCTCGCACTGACTTAGAACTGAGCGAGCGCAGTTTGCCATTCAGGATGTGACGTCGTCAGTCCCCAGTGATATTAGCATTTGCAATGACGATCAATAAGGCGCAAGGACAATCATTTGATCACCCTGAACCTGTTTTCGGACATGGCCAGCTCTATGTCGCCCTCACCCGAGGAACAAATCATGAAAACTTGAAAGTTTTTGTTAAAAACAATTTTTATCAGGGAACATTCTTTGAAACAAGTCCACGCACTTTCACAAAAAATGTTGTCCTCAAATAACTTTTTTTATTGAATTAAAAAATATGTTACAGTTTTTTATTTACTTCCATCATTATTGACGGGTTATTGCTAGTTATTTCATATTCCCTGTTAACTAATTCATTTGAAAAAAAAAAAAAAACAGATGACTGACACGTGTATCCTGCAATGAACCCCTCAAGGCCCAGTGGTCCATATATGACCCATCATATTTAACTCTAAGAACATTTTATGATAAAACACATATTAAAACCCTCTGGGTCAAATGTGGGTCATTTTGTAAGCAAATGGATGGCGTTCAATGTTATATAAAATACTTCATTCTAAAATACGTATTCAGTCTAGAAACATATATAAAGTTTAAAATTTAGTGTTTTAGATTTTTTATATGTAGTTTTAAAAGCTCTTGGACTTTAAGGGGTTAATTAGGTCAGGCATGTATATAGAGGTAAAGGGTGTCCGAGAATTATTCACCCGATTATCAAGCTAAATAACCATGACCAGATACAAGTGTTACAGATACATGATACTACATTTGCAGCCTTAACCCAATTTTATTGGTTACATTCATTGAAATGGTATGGGAGGCTAAGAGCCAGGGATCCAGACCTCCATGACGACCCAGAGTCTGCTGGGAGGACAACATTAGACAATCTCTGAAGGACCAAGGACTAGAATGGAACCAGGCCAGGAGGAAGACAGCCGATAGGATAGTATGGCGTTCTTTCTTCCAAACCTTAACACCTCACATTAGAAGAGGAACGACTAAGTAGTAGTAGTAGTACATTCATTGAAACTCACATTAAGTAACAAATTCATAGAATGGAACCAAGCCAGGAGGAAGACAGCTGACAGGATAGTATGGTGCTCTCTCTTCAAAACCTTTACACCTCACGGTAGAAGAGGAACGACTAAGTAGTTGTAGTAGTACATTCATTCAAACTAACATTCAAAATTAAAAGCTCAGGATACAAGTTGTTCAATATGTCCACCCTACGTAACACACATACAATGTCCAGCTGACACCCCAGTTCTCACCATGAGTTTTGCAGCATCACTTTTGAATGTGAATTTAAATAAATGTACTCATAAAGTTCCTTTAGTCATTCACAACAGTGATTTCTACTCAAGATTTCTGAACTTCACAAGCCAGTGATTAATTCTCGGACACCCCGTATATTTATTAATAGTCCATTCACAGTCATTCATCGTAATATAAATGACATATTATTAAATGCCAGTCAAAAGAATCATTATCATCATTACTTTTCAACTCTCCTGCAGAATAGGCCTTATACCAACTCAGGTCTAACCTTCCTGTCCTGTGTCATCCATTCAAGGTCTTTCTATATTTTCTTTACCATTTTTAAGTCGACCTTTAGTTCTCTTCTCCATACGCATTTTTGGTTTCCCTCTATATCTCTTTCTCTGGAGATTCCCAAACAAGGACTGTCACGTAATGTTATCATCTGGTTTTTTTCAATGTGTTTTCTATCCAACCTCACCATTTCATTTTCACCTGGTATTTGTCTGGCTGCTTACATCAATTTCACATCTGTGAACTTGTCATCCATGATTGTACAAGGGATATTATGACGGTAGTTTCCCATTGCTTTCCGTCGGTTTGTGTACGATTGCCTGTGCTAGCCTTTGACTAAAAAGTCAAACCCAAAGGCAGTGGGTAGGGAAGAGGCTAATGCGCCTCCATCTTGCTGGTTGTCACATCATACAGCTTCAGAGGTGATTTGATTCAGACAGCTGTCCCTCACAACTATCCCACCGTGCCCTCAGTGATAACCACCTGTTTTGGTTCATGGCTGCTTAATAGGCCTTAATAACAGGCATATGAGCATGTTATGAGATGAGGAAAGTTTAATTTATCGTAACAACAGTAAGATTGAAGGAAAAAGAGATACAGGACAGTTTGGTATCATGACATGGAAGGAGGTCAACAAAACATTTGATAAATTGTACTGGAGACCGGAAGTCGTGGAGAGACATGATCTCCAATGCCACTAGGCATGATACTTGAAGAAGAAGTTGTCACATCATTTTAATCCTTCTGTTCTCCACAAGAACACACTTCCACACAGTAAGGACATATGTAACACTAAATGTGGGCATCCTGATACAACCATCAATTTCATGCATACAGATAAAGGTGAAAGATGCGCTATATGGAAACATAGCAAACTATTAAAAAATTTATATATAAAATTGTCATTTTTTTCTGTTCTCCATGTCTCAGAGCCATACAATAGGACAGTCCTGACTTTTGAAATGAAGATTCTAATTTTTTTATGTTGATCTGGATTTCTTTTGATTTCCACTAATTTTCATATATTTCCTTATAAAAATAAAGCTCCTCGTGCATTTTTTTCTATATCATTGACTGGTCCTCAATCTTTGCCTGTGACACTGTCAAGATTTACGTACAAGTCCAAATCTTGTAGGTATGTTATTCTCAAGAGCATTCTGGCTATCATTTGCCATATTTATCTCATAATCCTTGTCTTTCCATTGCTGTGGTGAAGTGGGATGTTATAAATATTTATAGGGGACTTAGTTTACTGACTGAGATCAGCTGTGAAGGTATCTATATCTATTAAGAGTAGTGTATTATAGATAACCTTACTTGCTACCACATATCTATATATCACTTGCTACCACATATCTATATATCTCAGTCAGAATTATTCTGGAATAGTGTGATGACTACGTTATGTGTCTAGGGTATGTGTATGATGAAGTGTAAGTCACAACAACAGACAGATAAACAATTTAATTTAATCCACTACTCTTGACAACACTGTGACACTCACATACATATAACACTCTATGAGAATATCTTAAGGAGTCACTGATAACTTTTCAAATAACAATATGTATTCATTTTTGTCATAAAGGTATATGTGTCCTGATTCAAATACAAAGGAACCAGGAATCACAATCAATTTTAATTACAAGTATATGTACAGACTTTATCAATATGAATATTGTAGTGACATATATTATTAAAAATATCCTATGTGTGTCAGTTGTGTAGTAGTAATATGAGGTAATACTGGTTTTGTTTTGTTCAAGCTCTGTTGGTATTTGTCATCATGACTTCAATAGTTTGTCTTTAGGGACTAGTATTGGAGATGTTCTCAGTTCCTGATATTAAGACAATTAAATTCCCCTCTGAATGTTATTTTTACAAAGTCATTTCAAGATGAGGGGACATAATGTTGAGCTCAGCTGGCCAAATCAGCTTATCTTGCGTGATGGCGGCAGGAAAGGACTCCTCTGCTCGAATTCTCCCCTGGGCTCTGGAGACACCTCACTGATAGCTAAAAAGACCAAGGAGTATGCTGTCCGACTCTGGATTCAGCAAAGCTCTGACCAGGTGCTGCTCAGTACCATCAAGACCACGGTCCCTGAAATCAAGAAGGATGTACCTTCTACTTCATAACTAACTTATACTCTCTTTTTACACTGATCACAATACATCACAAACATTGAGTTCAGAGCGTTAGGCCAACTGTCAGCTTCATCTGAAATACTTTATACCAGTATTTACCTCCTTAATGGTTACCACGCCTCTGCACTTCCAGCATTATTTCTTTCTAGTCAATCATCCAGGTGTCAGTGTACTATTTGGCCATTCCATGCCGTTTTACTTCCCTCCGACACCCTCTGTTCAGGCTGGAGCATTATAGGCTTTATCTCCTGTTTGCCACTGAACTACACATATATATACAGGCATAAATTAACAATTTACATTCAATTTTCATTAAAAGATACTGAATGGTTCAAGCTTACCACAATTCATAGAATAAACACAGATACGTTGATTAGCAATGAATTCTGGCACATTTACTGGCACAAATTCCCATCTGCTTATGTTCCAGGCTTTTATTTAACACAAATATGAGCTGGCTTCAACGCACTGTTGCTTTATCAAGATTATTTGCACTAGTGGTCTCGAACTAACGCTCCTAAGTGAGTATATCAGCGAGTCTGGCCAATCGAGCCACGTTTCGACAAGTGTTTGAAAAAATGTTACCTTTTCACGTTTCCCCTAACAACGAAAGATAGTATTTATAGCCCGACCAATCGTGGTTAGTCTTTCATTTGTTGCGCTCCAATCAATTTGGAGTTTACATGGTAGGCTATTTCTGTAACGTAAGGTTTTGTTCAAACACGTTATAAAAAAAAATTTTATGAGCAGAAATGATTTTATGTTGTCAGGCATCCCCACTATTTTATTTTGGTTATAATTTATTAATTCCTGGACTATTTGCGTAACGTTTTACATATTCTTTGTCAGCAAGCCCTAAGGAACCCAAATATCCAAATTTAAAAGAGCTACGTGGCTGCGTTCAAAATATGCAATTCCTTCTACCTCCTGTTTCGAAGATGTGCTGTCTGGGTACTGTAATGTTTTCAAACGTAAACCCATCTATTGTTATCTTTCCTAATAAGCGTTTTTTATGATTTTAAAACCTAACTCTGGGAAGGGTAGTGAATTTATCACTGTCCGTCCGAAAAAGTTAGTGCTTGTAGTCTTACACGCGTGATAGTAGTAATTGTGTATCGCACGACGCGTGTTGCATGCGTTCCTGATTTTCAGCCCTCCCTCTCTCTTTATCCTTTAGTCCATCTGTTAGTTCGTTTTAGTATAATTAATGTTAGGATTAATTTAGGTCATTACGCAGGGTGCCTCTCAATGTTTTTCCAAGAAATACAGCACACGTGTCATTGAAGAAAGCGGGTATAATACAGTAAGCTTTTACTATCAACGTGAAAGCGTTACAATTTGCAGACGAAGCAGAAAACAAGGGGGATTTCGAGTACTGTCATTGTGACAGCACTGTTCTTTACCATTCTTCTTCCTTTATTTATTATATGTATTTATTAGGCTTTATATTTACTTGATAATTTATATATGTGGATTAGAATATTCCACGACATCTCCCCTCTTAAAACAGACATTATATGTCAGTCCTTTATTCTATATACACATAGAGAAATTTATTATTATTTCTGGGGTTTACGGTGATTTTCATCACACGGATGGCGGCTTAAAAAATCCGCTCCCAAATTGGTTTTTCCAGATATATACTCAATGCTAAAATTATATGGAGCCAAAAGTAAAGACCATCGGAGTAACCTGGAGTTCTCATGCCTAGCCTGTGCTAGAAACGATAAAGGTTTGTGGTCTGTTTGCAACTTAAATGCCTTCCCATATAGATAAATATTGAATTTCTTTATCGCCCATATTACTGCAAGACATTCTTTTTCGCTAGTTGAGTAGTTGATTTCAGCTTTATTCAACTTTCTGCTAGCATATGCCACTGGGCTTAATTCCCCATCCAATGCATCTGATTTCTGTAGTAGAGTTGCACCTAACCCAATATTACTTGCATCCGTCCTTACTATGAATTCTTGACTTAAGTCAGGTAATTTCAAAATGGGTTTACTTGTGAGCTTTTCCTTCAATTCTTGGTAAGTCATTTCACATTGTGGTGTCCATGTAATGCGATCTGGATGTCCTTTACGTGTCAATTCAGTTAACGGTGCACATATGGAATTAAAGTTTTTGATATACTTCTGGTAGAAACCACATAATGAGACAAAGGATCTCACGTCCTTCTTGGTTTGTGGTCTCGGGGCTTTCTGTAGTTTCTCTAAATTCTTTGGGTCAGGGGTCATGTTTCCCTGATAAACTGTGTGTCCCAAAAATTCCAATTCTTTACATCCAACGCAACATTTGGTTGGTCGGGCTGTTAAATTTGCCTCCCTAAGTCGATCAAACAGCATGTTCAGAGAGTCAATGTGTTCCTCAAATGTTTCTGTTGCTATAAGGATATCATCCATAAAATTTGTTATACAGGGATTATTCAGAGGATCCAATAATTTTCTCATCATTCTAGAGAAGACACTAGGCGCATTCTTCAATCCAAATGGCAATCTATTAAACTCATAGTGTCCTTCTGAGGTACTAAAAGCTAGGTATGGTCTAACCTCAGGCTTTACTGGAATCTGATAATATCCTTTACTCAGATCCACTTTTGAGAAATATTTAGCTTTATTTAGCCTGGCAAACAGCTGATTTGTATCCGGCAATGGATCCACCTGTCCTTCTGTAATAGCATTCAGTCTCCTGTAATCTATACAGAGTCTATGTTCTCCAGAGGGCTTCCTTAAGAGTACAACACCGGAACTATACGAAGACTCACTGTGCGAAATAATTCCTTCCTTCAACAGATAGTCTATCTCTTCCTTCAAAGCTTTCTCCTTAGCAAACGGAATCGAATATGGTTTCATACAGACAGGTGTGGAGTCTATTAGTTTCATATCATATTCCAATAGGTTTGTATGCCCTGGTCGGTCTGTTAACACCTCTGCATGATTATTTAGAACCTGTTGCACTCTCTCTTTCTGAGTTTTCGTTAAATGTGTACTGATTTTCACCTGTGCTGCTGTCTCACAGGGGTGTAATGGATATTCAAATGATGAAAGTGGTTCCTTTTTCATCTCCATGGCGATGGACAAGGTCAACAAGTGTGTCTCTTCCTGATGTTCTCTTTCCAAATATTTCTTCAGGAGATTCACATGATAGATTTTTTCTTTCCCCTTCTTATCTATCTTATAATTTGTTCTAGACACCTTCTCTAGAACTGTATATGGACCCTGCCATCCAATTTGTAACTTATTCTGACTCCCGGGCAAAAGAAGCAGTACTTTCTCTCCCACAGCCAAATTTCTGTCTTTCGCCTTCCTGTTATAATAGGCAGCATGTTTCTTCCTGGCTTGTTTCAAATTTTCATTGGCAAGTTTCCAGCCAGTTTTTAACCGAGTGGTCAGCTCATTCACATATTGGTATGAAGATGTAATGTTTTCCTCTGCCTTTTCATCAGTCCACGTTCTTAACATAGCTACATATGGACCTTTAATTGTGTGGACCTATTTGTCCATGCACCGGTATGGTCTCTTCCACTCGAAGCTTTATAGTGATGATTTTTCCTCCCAGAATTATCATTCACAAAACGACCGCTACCAATTTTTCTTTTGGGGCTGTCTCCCCACTTAAAATTCTTGATGAGAGATTTCCTCTCTACATCCTCTTCCTCCAGTTTGTTTAAGTCCGATTGAGGGATTGTCGGCTTATCCTGGGGTAAGACATCTTTTTGCACTCTCCGCATAGTGGCCATTGTAAAACAGTTAAGTGAAGCTTGTCCGTGAAAAGGGGCTTCCCATTCCATTTGGTCCACTTTATCAAATTTATATCTCTTTTTATTATCAGGCCTAATTTTGCCCCGGGGCGTGTCCAGGTCCTGATCCATGTTCCCACTTGTGGGTGTTCCCTCATGTGCTATGCTACACCTTTCTACAAAATTCTCAATGTCCCATCTTGCTTTGGGCCAATAATAATTGTGAGCCACCTTTTGAATGATGGTACCTATCTTCTCATGGTCCCCATCTGGTTTCACATGTAGGCTCCTTATTAAGTCTGCCCTATATCTTTTAGGAAGTACCAGCTGTCCTTGACCTTTGGATCTAGCTCCAGTCTTCCTATACATCAACTTGTTTTTCATGTAAAAATCTCCCTTGCCTGGAGTTGTATGACAAGTTGACAATTTTCTGAAACAAGGCTTGAGTGTTTTATCCCCAGCCTGTGCCTTCCTCATCTCTTCTGGAGTGGTATCTAACATAATATCCTCCTCCTGTCTTGAGGTCGACCTGACCTGAAGGGTTGCCATATACACAGGTTTCCTTCTGCAACGGTCAGTGTCATGATTGTCCATCTGACAATTTTTACACCACCTTTTTCCTTGGTTGAAAGATTTTCTTTCATATATTTCCTTTCATCGAATTGTGGGAATTTATTTTTATTGTCATACCGTGGCCTATCAAATTGGTGCTTACCTTTATTTTGATCCTTAGGATCAAATTTATTAAAGTTCTGTGGTGCCCTAAAGTTATCCACTTGTTTCTTTTTATTACCTGTTACCTCTGCTTGAGCTGCTTGATACCTTTCAGCAACATTTAGCAACTCATCCAGCCTCTCTGCACCTTGTTCCATGAGAAACTTTCTCAGGTCTGGAGCCATGGACTCTCTTAATTGCTCTATAAGGACCATTTCCTTAAGATCTTGGGTTTTCCCCAGAGAAGTCCATTTCTCCAAGTATGTCTCTATTCGTGCAGAGAACTGGTGATAGGTTTCACCTGACAGTAGTTTAGCATTCCTAAATTTTTTCCTATAAAATTCTGCATTCTTTTCATACCTTAACAAAAGAGCCTGCTTTAGCATGTCATAATTTTCCTGATCACCTCTGCTCATTTTTGCAAAAACTTCATAAGCTGCCCCACGAAGTCCCTGAGATAACTTTAAGCTCCACCTTTCTCTCTCTAACCCATATGTGGTAGCTAATAGTTCATACCTATTTAGGTAGCTCTCTATATCATCGTCTTTCTCAACAAAATGATCTAAATGAAAATTCATAGCTGAGGTTGAGGCTCCCTGGCTAGCAGTAGCATCAGAGGCAAAGGGACTGGCACCATTTTCAGGAGCATGGCCCTGAAACTCAAACTCCCTTAGTCGTAACTCATGTTCCCTTTGTAATCTTTTATCTTCTGCTTCCCTTTCTGCAGCTAATTTCCTCTCTTCCCTTTCTGCAGCTAATTTCTCTCTTCCCTTTCTGCAGCTAATTTCTTCTCTTCCCTTTCTGCAGCTAATTTCTTCTCTTCCCTTTCTGCAGCCAATCTTCTGTCTTCTCTTTCTGCCTCCAATTTCTTAGCCTCCGCCTCAATCTGCAACCTCTTAGTCTCAGCCTCAGCCTCAAACTGTAACTTCTTAATTTCCCTTTCAGCCTCTAACCTTCTTTCGGCTTCTTTTTTCTAATCTTCTTTCTTCGCGTTCAATAAATTTGTCACATTCCGTCGTGACATAGGCAACCATAACTTGCCCATCTAATCCTAACTCTTTTGCAGTCTGTACAGCAGCAGATCGAAACTTGGCCAGGTCCGCCATTGTCTATCAGGTAAATTTCTACAATGTCTAACCAACAATTTAATCTCTAAATATATCTAATGGACAACACAGGCACCGTGAGCTCAACCTTATTTAATTCCACCCAAGGATACCTTTTAATTCTTATATTCCCTGAAGTGAATTACCCCCAATATTTTTAATAGGTAAAGATTCAAAATCCCAAGAGCGAGACCCCAATATATGTGGTGAAGTGGGATGTTATAAATATTTATAGGGGACTTAGTGTACTGACTGAGATCAGCTGTGAAGGTATCTATATCTATTAAGAGTAGTGTATTATAGATAACCTTACTTGCTACCACATATCTATATATCTCAGTCAGAATTATTCTGGAATAGTGTGATGACTACGTTATGTGTCTAGGGTATGTGTATGATGAAGTGTAAGTCACAACAACAGACAGATAAACAATTTAATTTAATCCACTACTCTTGACAACACTGTGACACTCACATACATATAACACTCTATGAGAATATCTTAAGGAGTCACTGATAACTTTTCAAATAACAATATGTATTCATTTTTGTCATAAAGGTATATGTGTCCTGATTCAAATACAAAGGAACCAGGAATCACAATCAATTTTAATTACAAGTATATGTACAGACTTTATCAATATGAATATTGTAGTGACATATATTATTAAAAATATCCTATGTGTGTCAGTTGTGTAGTAGTAATATGAGGTAATACTGGTTTTGTTTTGTTCAAGCTCTGTTGGTATTTGTCATCATGACTTCAATAGTTTGTCTTTTGGGACTAGTATTGGAGATGTTCTCAGTTCCTGATATTAAGACAATTAAATTCCCCTCTGAATGTTATTTTTACAAAGTCATTTCAAGATGAGGGGACATAATGTTGAGCTCAGCTGGCCAAATCAGCTTATCTTGCGTGATGGCGGCAGGAAAGGACTCCTCTGCTCGAATTCTCCCCTGGGCTCTGGAGACACCTCACTGATAGCTAAAAAGACCAAGGAGTATGCTGTCCGACTCTGGATTCAGCAAAGCTCTGACCAGGTGCTGCTCAGTACCATCAAGACCACGGTCCCTGAAATCAAGAAGGATGTACCTTCTACTTCATAACTAACTTATACTCTCTTTTTACACTGATCACAATACATCACAAACATTGAGTTCAGAGCGTTAGGCCAACTGTCAGCTTCATCTGAAATACTTTATACCAGTATTTACCTCCTTAATGGTTACCACGCCTCTGCACTTCCAGCATTATTTCTTTCTAGTCAATCATCCAGGTGTCAGTGTACTATTTGGCCATTCCATGCCGTTTTACTTCCCTCCGACACCCTCTGTTCAGGCTGGAGCATTATAGGCTTTATCTCCTGTTTGCCACTGAACTACACATATATATACAGGCATAAATTAACAATTTACATTCAATTTTCATTAAAAGATACTGAATGGTTCAAGCTTACCACAATTCATAGAATAAACACAGATACGTTGATTAGCAATGAATTCTGGCACTTTACTGGCACAAATTCCCATCTGCTTATGTTCCAGGCTTTTATTTAACACAAATATGAGCTGGCTTCAACGCACTGTTGCTTTATCAAGATTATTTGCACTAGTGGTCTCGAACTAACGCTCCTAAGTGAGTATATCAGCGAGTCTGGCCAATCGAGCCACGTTTCGACAAGTGTTTGAAAAAATGTTACCTTTTCACGTTTCCCCTAACAACGAAAGATAGTATTTATAGCCCGACCAATCGTGGTTAGTCTTTCATTTGTTGCGCTCCAATCAATTTGGAGTTTACATGGTAGGCTATTTCTGTAACGTAAGGTTTTGTTCAAACACGTTATAAAAAAAAATTTTATGAGCAGAAATGATTTTATGTTGTCAGGCATCCCCACTATTTTATTTTGGTTATAATTTATTAATTCCTGGACTATTTGCGTAACGTTTTACATATTCTTTGTCAGCAAGCCCTAAGGAACCCAAATATCCAAATTTAAAAGAGCTACGTGGCTGCGTTCAAAATATGCAATTCCTTCTACCTCCTGTTTCGAAGATGTGCTGTCTGGGTACTGTAATGTTTTCAAACGTAAACCCATCTATTGTTATCTTTCCTAATAAGCGTTTTTTTATGATTTTAAAACCTAACTCTGGGAAGGGTAGTGAATTTATCACTGTCCGTCCGAAAAAGTTAGTGCTTGTAGTCTTACACGCGTGATAGTAGTAATTGTGTATCGCGCGACGCGTGTTGCATGCGTTCCTGATTTTCAGCCCTCCCTCTCTCTTTATCCTTTAGTCCATCTGTTCGTTCGTTTTGGTAACGCAGTATAATTAATGTTAGGATTAATTTAGGTCATTACGCAGGGTGCCTCTCAATGTTTTTCCAAGAAATACAGCACACGTGTCATTGAAGAAAGCGGGTATAATACAGTAAGCTTTTACTATCAACGTGAAAGCGTTACAATTTGCAGACGAAGCAGAAAACAAGGGGGATTTCGAGTACTGTCATTGTGACAGCACTGTTCTTTACCATTCTTCTTCCTTTATTTATTATATGTATTTATTAGGCTTTATATTTACTTGATAATTTATATATGTGGATTAGAATATTCCACGACAATTCCATATTTTCAGACCCACTTGCTGTGATTTCCATGATACAAAGTATTCTCATTTCCTCTTTCATCTGTTTATGGCTAAAGGACAGAAGAGCCAGAATTCAAAAGAATACGAATATGAAAAGATCTAAGACCAAATAAATAATAAAAAAGCATGATAAACTCAATATTCAGTCTGTTTTGACCTAAGACCAACAAAAAAAAATGCATGATAAACTCAATATTCAATCTGTATTGACCTAAGACCAACAAAAGAAATGCATGATAAACTCAATATTCAGTCTGTTTTGACCTAAGACCAGCAACAAAATGCATGATAAACTCAATATTCAGTCTGTTTTGACCTAAGACCAAGAAAAAAAATGCATGATAAACTCAATATTCAGTCTGTTTTGACCTAAGACCAACCAAAAAAAATGCATGATAAACTCAATATTCACTCTGTTTTGACCTAAGACCAACACAAAAAAATGCATGATAAACTCAATATTCAGTCCGTTTTGACCTGACCCAAAAAAAAAAAATTCATGATAAACTCAATATTCAGTTTGTTTTGACCTAAGACCCCAAAAAAAAAAAAAAAATGCATGATAAACTCAAAATTCAGTCTGTTTTGATATTTCTGAATATACCACCTATTTGCACTAAGACAGAGAATGACAATCATGTTCTCTTGCCATGAAAATAACAAAACTTTTGGAAGTATCTTCCAGCACCTACACTCCTTCAAGATTTGAACTGATTTCTTTTGTGCTGCTAATTCTTACTTTTCAAAACTGAAGTGTCTCAGTTATCTTTGTGATTTATCTCTGCTACACCAATTAACAACAAAAAAAAACATCAAATTAAACTTTTTGTTAGTATCCATGTCTTTCTCATTATTATCAAACGATAGTGTATCTGCAGATTTGATTACTCAGTCAATGTTTCATAAACACATCAATAAGTTTTCTCTTCTCCAGTAAACAGCTCTTGACCCACGTCCATATCTGTCTCATTCTCCAAGCTGGATCGTGCAGATGCCGGATCACCCACATTGGCCACAGGATGCGGTGAGTTCGGGTCAGTTACACATGTACTCAAACAGACAGAGTCATTATCTCTGGTGTCTAGCAATGATTCTCCATCTTGTTGTGGTAGATTTTCTCTGTTCTGAACTGAAGGCTCTAGGTCTGTACTTTTTACTGAAGGGAGAGGGCTAACTTGTGTCTGGCACGGTGTAAGTGGTAGAGATGACATCATGTTCTGAGATTCAGCTGCCTGGAGATCTGGGTTTTGTGCTGGCATTTCTGATGGCAGTTGTGCCTCCTGTGATGTTAGTATCTGAGAGTGTATACTTTGTGACTCAGTAGGCAACCCCTGATCTGGTGCTGTCTTTGATTCTGTAAGTGGTATTTCATGGAGTGGCATTCCTTGTGGATGCACATCAAGCAGTGGTATATTGGATGGAGGTATAGGCATGTGTGTTAAATCTTCCAAAGGCTGTAATGATGCAGCATGTAGTGATGATGTCTGAAGCTGAATTGGTGTGTCAGTCATCTGTGACTGCCAACCCTCATCTGGGGTTGAGAAGGCTTGATCTGAGGGTGTGAGAGCTTGATACTGAACAGCTGTGCTTGCTTGTTGTGATGAAGACAACGAAGTATATCCTACTTCTTCAAGTGCAGTATAAACAGAAGTTGTCAGTGTTTCCCTTCCTGAATCTGCCACAGCTTTTGCTGCCTGGTTCAAGATTTCACTTCTTAAAACATCTGCAGTATCTGCAGTTGTCAAACTTAATGATGACTCACTCTTGCTCCCATCTACTGTAGGTCTGAGCTCAAATTCTTCAAAGTTTTCCTCTACCAAGTGCATCTCTGTCTTATCAGCTGACAATTCACTGGTCTCTTGGGCTGGTATTTCTTCCATCTGCTGTGTTGAGGTGCTTATGTCACCTTGCTGATATATATTTGCAGAACTGCTTGGTTGAGTCCCAGTGTTCTCTTCATCAATTACAGAATTCAGTACCTCCATGTCCTTTTCCTCATCATCATTCTTATCAAACAAGCTTACAAAACTATCATCCACCCCTTCACTCACCATTTCCTTGAAATCCTCTAGAGGAGTTCCCTCCCTAACTATTCTCCTCTCAGTCTTATAGCTACTATCCACACTCTCCTCCATATCTTCTTCTTTAATTCTGTTTTCTACCTCTTCTCCATCCCCTGTCTTCTTGCCCGTTTTCTTCTGTTTCTTCAGTATCTTATCTTCCTCATTCTTCTTTCTTTGCTCCTCCTCTACCTCTTCCTTTATTATAAGCCTCTTGCTCTGCCTTGCTCCTGTGATCTTCTCTTGTTTAGAAGGTTTGGGTTTTGGAGTAGCCTTAGACTTAGGCGTGACCGTGGTGCTTTTCTTTTTACGGCCCCTAGTTTCTACTTTCACAGGGGTGTTCACTTTGCTGCTGGCTAACCCCTCCTTCTCGCTGCTGGCTAATCCCTCCTTCTCGCTGCTGGCTAATCCCTCCTTCTCGCTGCTGGCAAACCCCTCCTTCTCGCTGCTGGCTAACCCCTCCTTCTCGCTGCTGGGGGCTTCTTTCTCATCACTCACTGAGCTGATCTGCTGCTCCTCCTGCACATTATCGGTGGGCGTGGGAGTCTCTCCGCTCTTAAAGTCATCATCATCTTCTCCAGTCATCTCTGGCTCATTTCTTAATGCAGAAGCTGATTCTGCTGCTGAGACTTGCAGAGCTTTCTTAGACCTGACCAACTGGTTTCCGTCAATAACACTCGACCTACAAAAAAAAAAAAATCAGTGAGCTACTTGCAATTTATAAAATGTATGTGATACCATCCTTTTCCTTTCTGCTGTTTAGGGAGCACTGTGTCACCATTAAACTTGCTCCCCTTGCAGGAAGCCTGCCGTCACATAAGCACTGCTTTATTCCATACCCACGTCAGCTTGTTTTTAGAAAAATGCGTTCAAAGTTGTTGGGTTATTAGTTGAAAAGAAAGCCATATCATATTAAAATGAAATTTTGCACGATTATCCAAAGTGCGTTAACCGTTAAGTATTGTGTAGGATGATAGATTAAATTATATGATGTCGAATTATGACCTCAGGTCAATTTTGGTCAAAAATGGTGATGGAATAAAGCAATACCAAGGCGATGCTGCATACAATCCCCCATGCTCTTGTAGTGCTGGGTGCTGTAGTAATTTGTTTTACATGATAAGGTTGCCAGCCTCATGTACAACCTCATGTTCGTTGCTTCTTAATTCTGTCTACCCTGAGTCCTGGGGTGTACAACTATGTGGTACATTGTATCCCTGAGGGCCACCTAGGACGCCCATCAGGTTTCATTCAGTTTACTTATGCCTGCCTTTTGCATGGTACAGAACACAAGTATTTGTTGCATGTAATACTTACAACACTTGAATATATTCTTTTGCCAATTTCCAACTATTTTATATGTCATCATATCACCAAGTTAAATGGCATCATGTCACCTAGTCATGTCACCATGATATGTGATCATGTCACCAAGTCATATGTGATCATGTCACAAGCCATATGTCACCGTCATAATGCCACCAAGTCATGTGACCATGTCACCACATCATATGTGATCATGTCATCAAGTCATGTCACCATGCCACCATGTCACCAAGTCATTATGTCACCAAGTCATGTGACCATGTCAGCAAGTTATATGTCACAATGTCACCAAGTCATATGTCACCATGACATGTGATCATGTCACCAAATTATATGTGATCATATCACCAAGTCATATGTGATCATGTCACCAAGTCATATGTCACCAGCCATCAGGTCATATGTCATGTCACCAAGTCATATGTCATCATGTCACCATGATACGTGACCATGTCACCAAGTCATATGTGACCATGTCACCAAGTCATATGTCACCACATCACCAAGTCATATGTGATCATGTCACCAAGTTATATGTCATGTCATATGTGATCACATCACCACATCATATGTGATCACATCACCAAGTCATATGTCACCATGTCACAAGTATTATGCCATCACATCACCAAGTCATCAGATAATGTCACCATGGCATGTGACCATGTCACCAAGTCATATGTCACAAAGTCATATGTGATCATGTCACCAAGTCATATGTCACAAAGTCATATGTGATCATGTCACCAAGCCATATGTCACAAAGTCATATGTGACCGTGTCACCAAGGCATATGTCACAAAGTCATATGTGATCATGTCACGAAGTCATGTGTCACAAAGTCATATGTGATCATGTCACCAAGTCATATGCCATAATTTCCACTTTCACATCTTATGGAGCAAGCAGCTACCACTGCAACTGGGCACCTTGCAAGAAGCCTGCACCAAAACATTTGTGTACTCCTGCCGTGGTGGTTTCTATAGCAATATGTTTCTACATGATGAGGTAGCCAATACCCATACATAACCTCATATTAGTCACCTCTGACCACATATCAGATGGAGTTCAGTTCTACTCTTTCTTCGTCTTCTCAAAGACCCTAGAGAACTACATGGGGAGACTCTTTCTTCGTCTTCTCGAAGACCCTAGAGAACTACATGGGGGGAGATTATATTTATATGTGAGGCGCTATAACCCCCAGACCTAAGGGTCTTTTATGTTTGGACATGCGCCCTAATATAAGCGACTAGGTTGAACGGGACGCGCCTCGCCAAAACTTTATTAAAAAAAAAAAAAAAAAATTACGTAAATATTTATATATCTTACAAGATATTTTATCATCAATATTTATGTTTAGTGCTTGTTTTTAGACATCATCAGTGGCGAAACATGGGCATTCATTGCCGCAATGGGGTCAAACCTAAAAAAAAACTGGGACATGGGACAGACCTGAGGCAAGAGTAGTCCTATTCCCTCTTCATCTCCTTGGAGACCCCCACCCACCCCCCGTGGACAACACAAGGTATTTATAAAACAAGGAGAATGCTTGCAGTTTTGGGCTGGGATTTATTTTTTAAATCTTAGTCGATTAATCAAACTTCTTTAATCGGAGATTAATCGACCTATTTTGGACATTTAAAATCATAAATACATTTTTTGTTTGTTAAATCTCTAAGGACTTGATGTATTTATTTTACTTGTTATAAGGCAACATCGTCCTGGAAATATAATGAAAATTGACAACCAAACAATTTTTTATTATTGACGATACTTGTCAAATTCCATATCACAAACCTCTAATATAACAAATGATCTCGCATTTATGCAAAAAACATAAACATTGCTAAAAATGTAATAATCGATTAAAATTTGTTTTATCAATTAATCAATAAAAAGCAAAATTTAACAGATTAATCGATTAATTTATCGTTAAAGATCCCAACCCTACTGCAGTTTACTATTATTATCAGATATGGAGCATTAGTGAGCAGAACAAGGCTCAACTATAGTATTTGAAAACAGAAAGGTAAGAAGAACACACATGGTGTCAGACTGGTAGAGTGGTTAGTGCGCTGGCCTTTCATGGCAAAGGTGCTGGGTTCAAAATACGGTGTTGTCACAATCCAGTCTACCCAGCTGTAAATGGGTATCTGACTCAGCTCTTGAGTAATGGAAGGAAAAGGCAGTGATGATGGGAACTGGTCAACCCACCTCACGATGGTACACTCTGACAGCCTCTTTTCTGTCCATCTCTTTATATTATCTTCCTACAACAGCACTGTCTTTCTCTTGCATATTTGCCTTCAACTCTTTCTTTCATGATGGTCTTCAGCATTTTTTTGGTATCTTTATACATGGCCCAAATACTTTAGCTGTCTAGCTTTGATTTTCATTAATTCTCTGCTCATCCATAGCTTTTCTATCATCTCTTTGTTTTCTTTTCTTTCAACAAGATGCACTCCATTTTTCTATATATCCACATCTGAAGAGTCTCAGTTCTTTCTTCCAACTGCTTGTCCATTGTCCCTGTTGCAAGTTACATACTCAGACAAACAAATCTCATGAGCCCACACAACTGGCTTACTTTGAATTTTCTGCTGCCTTCGGTCTTCCCTCACAGCTCTTGCATTCCCAGTGACCAGTAGGTAGGGCTTCCAGACCAATACAGAAGGTGTGATAGCCTCTATCACAGCGATCACAGAACATCATCTTATCCTGGAAACATAAAATATCATTTTGATATTTCTTTTTAATATTCACTTGTATATCCTATATATAAAATCATAGCTTTTTCTGTCAGTTCATAACGCTAAGGGATGGAACTGTGGTTGAAAGTTAGACATAAATTGTATTGTTTCCCTTACTCTCCCAAAAATAGTAACACTTACCAAAGAAGAATGAGTAAATGATGGTGTGCACAAAAATATATTTATAGAATGTGTGATCCCGTATACACACATTGGGATCCTTGCTGCTGCTATGTAGTTCGTGTACTGTGGTGATGCAGTGGTTTTTAAAAAATACTTATGAATAAGTAAAATTGCCGTTAGGTATTGGTGCTTTTGAATTTAATTCCCATCTTATGACGGGCTTTTACACTAGTAATATAATAGTTGATGTCTACATGCACAGCTTTTCATCAAATTCTACAATCTTAATCACTTATTTTACCACTGCACAGGTCTTTAAAAATATTTCCTGAAATGTCAATATCTGTGTTGGTCAAAATGCTGACTCGGCTTTCACTGCGTTGAGTTACAAAGTATTGGTATTTAGTGATTTGCTGCCACTGTCCGGCACATTAACATTAAGTTGACTTTACAGAAACAAATTTTAATACTGTGATCATGCAGTATTTCTTTTCTTCTTATACTCTTAGACATCAACTTGAATATGTTCAAAGAAAGTAATGGTCAGCTTGAGGCTATTTCTATCTCCATAGATCACTTCCAGGAATGGTACTAGTGATGGCCACCTGTGCTTTCTCTGTTCATCATATGTTGGACATCTTTGAAGCAGGTGTTCAGCAGTCATTTTATCGGTGCCACAGTCACACTCATAGGTAATTCCTATCTTTAGCTTGTTGACGTGCAGTATTTGATTTTTGTAAGTTAAAGTGCTTTAAAATTTTTTAAAAACTGCTCTAAGGTGACATTTTAAAAAAAACAACATCAAAACTAAGGCCCAAAATGACTGACAAGAATGAGCTGTATTATACTATAAGAGAGAAATGAAGACTATTCGGAGTCAACCTTCTAAAAGGGATTTGATGCATTTACAGTCCTTGTAAAATTTAAAATAACTGGAATCCCAAAAAACCTTTTAAAAATCAGCAAGAATCATGCATGTATTTCAAAACTGGCTGGTCGAGTGTAATAATACACGAAGGCAACATTAATTAATTGTTATTGTTGATTAACTAGGGCTGCAGAGCTTCTCGCTCTTTTGCAGCCAATTACAAGTTGAAGACTCCTTGGTATTATCTACACTGTAGATCTAGGCTTTTCCTGTGGCTTTTCTGCCATTCTGAAATGTGTTGAGTTAAGTCATGAGTTCCAGTTTGTCCAGCTTGGTTTGCATGTAAAGGATAATCACATCTGATCCCAAGCTAGGAGGAAGAAGCATATGGCATACTGTGCATTACCCGCCATCCAAGGGGGGCTCTCCAAACTGACAGAGCTGAAATACTGTGCTCTGGTTCTGGGCTCTCCCAAGAAACTGTCACGTCCTACACACAGTCACTTTTCAGCTCCTCCCACTTATCATGGGTCCACAGTAAAATCCTCCTGCATGCAGCTAACCAGGTGAAAGCCATAGTTAAGTCTGGGGCTCAAGTGACTCCTCCAAGCTTAGTGTGAATGCTGGGTTCTCAATATGTTTCACGACAGGGGAAATCCCTGGAAGTGTGTGGATGATTTCAAGAGTCAATGAGGGTGTAATTAGCCTCACAGACAGAGGTTCACTTCAACATCTGTATACTACAGCACTGTGCTTATCTGGAGGTCATATAAGGATGACTCCGGATATGCTTCCAAGCCTACATTAATTAATAAAACTGTTATGTTTAAAAGTAAAAATATGCTTCAATGGTTGTAAATGTATGTGCTCCACAGACACCCTGCCTAAATTACATACATTATACAAGAAAATTAATAGATCTTCAGGAACACATCCCTAGCATAAAAAGCGGCACCACTGTATCACGCCACACTCAAGGAATCAATCAATCAATGCCCTTAAGCTCACAGATCAGATATCCTGTTCTTTTCACAGTCTCTCTGGCACATTTTTTAATCTCCCGTCATATGCTCCATCTTTTAGACTTGTCGTAGTGTCACTCCTCCATGCGTTTCTTGATCTTATTTCTTCTTCTCTCCTGTGAGTTCTATGTCAATACATGTCAAGTTTTTCTAGTGATAGGCTTTCTCAGTTATGCCAATTCTTCTTCTGCACACAACTTCAGATGTCATCTTGAATATGTTCAAAGAAAGTAGTGGTCAGCCTGAGGCTGTTGATATCTTCTTAGTTTTTTTTTTCTGGAATAGAATGGAACTGGTGATGGTTATGTGGGCTTTCTTTGATCCTCATATGTTGGGCACCTATGCAGCCAATGTTCAGTAGTCATTTTCTCTGTGCCACAGTTACACTCATCAGTAGTTCCTATCTTTAGCTTGTTGAATAGATCTGTTGTGGCCTGTGCGGACCCTTAAGATTATGACTTGTTCACTTTTGCAGAGCGGTCAGATGCATCATTTTTCTGGTCAACTGGATGCTCTGCTTCCCACTTGTTCCTGTATTTGCTTCTGATAAAACTCTTGGCCTCTTCATAAGTTATGCTTCTATCAGGTTGAGTTAGATATCCACCTTCCTTGGCTAATCTGTCAGCCTCTTCATTGCCAAAAATGGGATCCACTGTTTCACAACTCTTCTGAATCACTGACAAGTTTTCTTATTTACAGCTCAGCAGGTTACTCTTTAGTTCCATCAGGTTTTGATCATGAAATACTGGCAATCATCCAGTTCATACCTGCAGATGTGTTACATCTTATGTTGAGGTTACATTCTGAAGATTACGTGTAAAGCAAAATTGTGTGTAGTCAAAATTTCCTTTGAAAATTCAAGAAAGTACTGTTCCCAAGATACTTATTTTTTTTTCCGCTGTACATAAAATATACTATGTTCTTATTTTTCGGTCAAACACATGAAGGAGTAGTTGACCTGAATTCAGGATACATGCTGAACGAAAAAATATGTAAACTTAAATATTCCACGACACTCAGCGCTGTGTGATGTACAACTAACACCACGTAAATATAAACTATGATGCACTCACTTCATTATAATTAGGGACAGTTATTTCATTTAATGGGCATAGTGGCATGGTGAGCTTTTTCTTTTTTTATGTGAGCATGTACAGTTGAATTTTTTAAAATTTAATGCACATAAGATGCAGATAAAACTGTACATTTTAGCATCTAAGATACACATTTCAATATAAGATGTGAAAAGAAGTGTTCAATGTGACTACCTCATCATAAGGATCCAGGCACTCCACACAAGTCTTACACTCCATGCATTGCCAAGGGTAGGTAATGATCACTGCCACCAGTTCTTCAGGCAGGTCAAGGCAGGCCACATGACCTGTAGAATGAAAACAACGGATTTTTAGCAAGTGATACACTTTTAATTTTCTTTAAAGGCATCTGCAGCACATCTAGACATAAATACATAAATTAAAAAATAAAATGGTATTGAATCAGTTTTACAAATTAACAGTACACAGGAAACATGGGATGTTTCAGGTTTCACCCTTTGTCAGCCACAATTACAAACAGGCGACAATGTCAAGAAATATAGACAAGTTAACGAATAATACTACAGACACTCAAAACACATAACAGGATAAGAAACACAGATAGGAACGGCAATACAAACAGATAAAGGTATAAACAACACAGGTGATGCACGGAAAACGAACAATAATAAAGCAAAAACAAAAAAATATACAAAACCAGAAAAAAATAAATACCAATTCAAGAAATTCAACAATCAACGAAAATCAAAAGGAGAAAATGTAATAACAAAACAACAAGTCCTGATACAAGAATCTGATGCTATAAGATCCATCCATGGAGGCTTATATCTAGTGAATATAATGAATGTCCTCTTTCTTTCCTAGACATAAAAAACCACAGAAAAGTTTACAAGCATTTAGGGAACTGATGGACTAACTCAACAATACTACCTGTATTTCAAAACCTGCCTCCATTTTGTCACTCTTACAAGCATGAATCACAGATTATTCATATACGATCAAAGTAAACACATTTTTTTTAAATAGCATAAAAGGTAACGTATAGGTAGTCCCATTGCAGATACTGTCTCAGGGGAGTGAAGTGTTACAAGACTGAGTAACTTTACCTTTTAATATAAACAACTTGAGATACGCTGATTATACAGTCTTAATAGCAAAAAGTGAAAAGGAGCTGCAGGAAATGGTTGATACACTAGTGATAAAAAGTGAAAATAAAGACCTCTGCCTTAATAGCAAAAAAACAGAAGTAATGGTTGTCTCAAAGAAAAGGGCTTCGCCAGAATGCACTATCAAAGTAAATGGAACAGTTTTAAAACAGGTCAATAAATTCAAATACCTGGGTACATTAATATCAATGGATGGAAGATGCATCTCAGAAGTGAAGAGCAGAATAGCTCAGGCAAAAGCAGCATTCTAGACAATGAAGAGTATTTTATGCAACAATTCTTTGTCATTGGAAGTAAGAAAGAGAGTTCTTCAGTGTTATATTGAACCAATCCTGACATATGGGAGTGAGTCATGGACAATTAGTAAGCAAGTAGGGAAAGCACTAGAGACAACAGAGATGTGGTTTTACAGAAGAATGTTAAAAATACCATGGACAGCCAAAAAGAGTAATGAAGATTCCCTAAAGAGGCTAATGCGCAAAGGAAACTTATTTCACAAGTTACAAAGAAGAAATCCACTTTTTTTGGGCATGTTATGAGAAGAGGAAAGCTGGAATATATCGTAACAACAGGTAAGATTGAAGGAAACGGAGATAGGAGAAGACAAAGAGAGCAAATATTGGACAGTTTGACATCGTGGCACGGAAAGAAGTCAACATCAGAATTGATCAATTGTACTGGAGACAGGAAGTTGTGGAGAAACATGATTGTACTATCTACACCAGTGACAATGACTGTGTAGCACTTGAAATGATTCTTCAATGCGATGTAGACAATCTAACAAAATGGAGTAATATGAATCGTATGCCAGTAAACACAGCAAAAACAAAATCTATGTTGATTACCACCAGACAGAAACTCCTAAACTGCACCAAAAGATCACTACAGCTACATGCGGAATCAATACAAATTGAACATGTAACAGAACACAAAGTTCTAGGGATCACGATTGACCAGCACTTAACAAGGAACTCCCACGTACGGAATTTAACCAAACACTTAGCTCAAAAGACATACCAGCTGGCCAAAATAAAACACTTCTTAGATGTAGACACTAGACTATTGTTCTACACCTCACATATACAGACACATCTAGATTACTGCTCTACACTATGGGATGGTTGCCCTGCTTCCACCTCAAAGAGACTGCACTCCCTGCATAAGAGAGAAGTACGTCTGATCACAGCTAATCGCACGATACCACACGCAAGGACATGAAAAGAACTCAAAATAGTGTCCCTAAAAAAGTCTCCTCTACAACAAAGCCAAGCTGACTCACACAATTCTATCAAACAATGCCCCGCCGTACCTACAATCATTGTTTCAAACCAGTAGAAGAGAGAGACTACAATTACATCAGTTACGTCTGCCTAAACCTAGTTCAAAAAGAGTCTAGCCTACTCTGGAGCCTACTTGTGGAACAGCCTTCCACACCACATAAAAAACCTACCTACACAATACTCATTCAACAAAGCACATTTCAAACTCTTCATCAACACCGATTATCTACCCCCATAGAAGTCTTTTCCTCTTCCGCGCATTATTGTCTATGTGAATAATTTGTTTTATATCCATGTAGTGTTACTATATAATGTAATGTATGTGAGAATGTACCTGCATAGCACTTTACTTTTGAAATATGTAATGTATTTGTTTGCTTAAATGTGATGATGTGTATGAGAATGAGCAGATACACATTTTTTACTGCTCAAAGATTTTTCCTGCTACAGAAATGCGTAAGAAATTATTATTATTATTTCATTTTCCCTCAAGAATATATGGATATAAGCGAGAATGTGTTTATGTAATTTTTGTTTTGATGTTTAATGACACATTCACAAATGCAGATTAATTGTTGATGACCGCATAATTGAGTGTCGAGATACAGAATGAAAGATAAAGGGCTGGATGGTCGGACAGACCTAGGTCCCCAATTCTTTACCCTTTTAAATAAAGTTAAGCCTATCTATCTCTCTTACTGATTCTGCTCTTGGGTTAAGGAGGGCAAAGAAATAACACAAGTCTCACCCCATTCAATAGCAGACTGTCAAATACTTCATGAGTTCTGATACCATGCCACCAAATCTGATTGTTCAAATGCATGATTTACTGTACGGATATATTTTTTTTGCTTTGTTTGTTTGTTTTAAAAAATACTTAATTTTGATTATGACTGCATACTGTAAACGTACGCTGTTATATTACCTTTATAATGTTGCATGCCTTCATATTAATGCTTTAAGTAACATGTGGGAATGAAAGGATATAGTATGCAAGATAAATGAGAGTGGAAGGTCAGAATGTTAGACGGGCCTGCACGCCCAATTCTTAACCCTTCGAAAGTAAAGTTTGTTCGTTCGTTCTCCTACGCATTAGGCATGGTACTTGAAGAAGAACTTTGCCTCCAGAAGCAAGCACTCTAACAACTCTGCCACTCTATGCAAATGATATGAAAACAATATTAGCTAAATGGCTTGCCCCTATCATAATCATCCATCTTTTTCATTCCTTGTAGAAGATAAGAGATACAACAGCTGCACGAAATAACTTTCAGTAGTATTTAACACTGTCAGCATGGATATTAGAGTCCAATATTGGGCAGCAAAGAACAGGACCACTGTGCCCTACAAGGTATGTTGTAAAGAGTAACTAAAGAGAACTGTACATGGGGGCTAGCAACCTCATCATGACAAACAAATTGCTACATAGTCTTACTGCAAGCTCACACAAGATGGTTTGGCACACAAAAATAGCAAACTGCACTGGTGACCTCATGTGCCTTTAGGCAGGGAAAACAGGGACATGAAGAAGAGGTATCTGACATACCTATCTTTCCACATTCTGCGCACTTCACTATCTTGTCATTCTTTCTCTCTTCTTTTGTTGATCGCTTCTTGCAAATCCTGCATTTTTCAAGTCCATGAATCTAAAGGGTGAAAAAAAAAAAAAATAAATAAACCAAACAAATAAATCAAAATTAAAATAAATTCTACATTTACAGCATGCTGCATAATTTTAAAGAAGCACAAGAACAGATTATGATGAAGAAGAAAATTCAGTGAAACATCATTCAAAACCAATACAACTGAATGCTGAATGGTGAAACAAAAAAACATTTTCAAAGCTAAAAACAAAAAAAAAAAAAGATAAAGAAAACCCTAAAAGAAACATAACATTACAATTCTCTCTCTCTCTCTTGTATGACAATACCTGGGGCATCTAATTCACTCCCATCTACAGAATTCCAACAACACTGCTATATATGAAACTGCTGCTTAATGAGTGCCCAAAGTCAAAGAGGCACTTTTTTGGGGGTGCTTTGCTGGCTGTTTGTCCTTTCATAACGGACTCTCGCAATGAGGTGATTGGCGTCATTCCCTGGTTTAATTCCCCGGTGAGCCTGTCACTTCTGTAATTTTTTATTGGGGTCAATTTCTCGGTGAGCCTATTACTTCTGTTAATTTTCTTTTCTCTAGTGTCCTCCTTCTTTCTGTCTTATGAGTGCCGGCTATTTACTTATATTTGTTTATTTATGTACTGCTCACAGGCCTAATGTTTCATTTATTTAAGCCCAAAATACTGTTGTCTCCAACACTGTTTTTGTCTGCTTATTCAAAGATCATTATTTGCTTCTGTTTGCATTGGGAAACATGTATGAAAGTGTTAGAGAGATATATGACTGTAAATAGTTGAAATAAGCAAAGAGCAAAGCCTGCTGTAAATAGCTATCAGCAAGTACAATGAATTCTAAATAACAATATAATGTAATTAAACCACAAAATGGAAAATAAAGTTAAACTGAATACCCTCATTATAACTGACAACTTGGTTGAACGGGGTATACTCTCTGCCAAGATTGTGGACGAGCAGAGGCAAATGAAGCTTATCCGCTCATCTCCCATTTCTAATTTAATTAAAAGAACAAAAGAGGTTCTAATGTAAGGAATTATATATTCTAACAATATTATCTTACCCTTCTTGGCATTTTAAAATCCGGACTCACTCCTTTCTCATCTCCTTCCTGGTTCGCCTTGTCATCACTCTTGTCTACCTCCCCATCTTTACTCTTCTTTCCTTTTTTCAGCCTCTCTGGAGAGGCAATCTTTGACAGTTTCCTCTTTGTTGCTCCTTTGGCCTTCTTCTCTAACTTGACAGGCGAGATCATCTCCAAATCATCCCCTTGTGCACTTTCATTTTCTTTGTTCTCATTCTCAACATTATCGTTTTCACTGTCTTCGTCGTTATCATCGTTGCTGCTGCTGCCACTTTCTTCCCCTTCGGAGTCTGCAGCATTGTTCTTCTGTGGAGGAGACACATATAATGAAGTCAGTTTAACCTGCTACTAGCTGATATACAAAACTTTATGGCAAAACCATCTGAGATTCAACCAGCAGGAACATGCTTATAGGGTCAGATTGAATGATCCATGAACATAAATTAAAAGCTGGAGAAAAAAATCACACTCATTACTATCGATGTTAAAAAATTGTCACTAAAATTGGCCTGTATAAGGTCTACTAGTAGATCACAGAGGATGATTTGGTAGATCTCCAGGGGATGGGGGGAAGAATGTTTAAGCTAGGAAAATTTCAGGCTAGCCCTGTCCCGTCGACATTTTAAAATCATGGTATCCCCAGAATTAAAAGTACCTTTTTATTGCATTCCCAGTGAAAAATCACCAGCTAGCTTACAAATATCACTTTAAGTATGGACAGGAAAGTGATCCCTTCTTTTAAGTGAATTTAATATTCTGTCAGATATAATTAAGTTTACATTTTCCACTGCTCTGTTGAAGCAGATCAGTCAGCAAAGATAAAAGTTGCATGTAGGCAACACTTATATTACAGATTTCAAAACATGCATGATTTTATCACGGTAGATCTTTACAGACTTCAGTATTTATAAAGTTAACCTCCACATCTCCTGGGCTGCCTTTCACTGATCTAAGCATAGTGCAGGTCTATAACGTTTTATCTGAACACCGGAAAACTGAAATATTCTGAAAACCAAAAGTTTCTTCGGGCTACTGTTTGATCACCATTTGGATGATTTCCTACTATTTTGGCAGACTTTTGGCTATTTTTCGAATACAGATGGGGCAACTTGGGTGAATCTGGGCTATTTTTCAAATAATCTGGGCGACATTTGAAAACCAAAAAAATTCAGTTTCCAAAACAAAGCTGTCCATAAGGATTTTTGGATAAAGGCATAAGAGACGTGAATGAGAAAAGTACCAGATTAATGAAACATGAAGAAATCAGGAAGCTGGCTGTTAAGTCCTTTTTAAATCACGACCCAACACTGGCATCAGTTACATGTAGGAACAGAAAGATAAAATCATTTTAACACCTTGCAGAAAACAACCAAATCAGCTACCAAAACAAGCCTTCATTAATATGAGCTATGTCTTTAGGCCATAGGTATGTAACCTATTTTTTCAAATTAGCCACAGATGTGGTGAATGAGAAGTGAAAATCATTCACATCAAGCAAAACTTGAGAAATTAGGTTGCTCAACAAACAAATAAAAACACTGTTTGAATAATATACTACAAGTATAACTTTTGAAGAGCCAGAGTTTTATCAGAAGCAGATCATTCAGACCACGCAAAAAATGATTCATATTATCAGCTTAGCAAAAGAGGCAATCTTCAGACTCCGCATGGGCCACAACAGATTGGGACATCACCTATTCAACAAGCTAAAGATAGGACCTACCGAGGAGTGTAACTGTGGCACCTATAAAATAACTGCCGAACATGTTTCAAAGATGCCCAACGGAGAAAACACATATGGCCGTCACCAGTACCATTCCTGGAAAAGCTCTACGGAGAAGCAGCTTCAAGCTGACCCCTGCTTTCTTTGAACATATTCGAGTTGACGTCTGAGAGTGTACATAGAAGTTTGTTCAAAAAATTCCCATTTTGACTAGGTACTCAGTTACAATTACAAATGATGTTAGTCATTTTTCAAACTGAAAAAATGAGAAAATTTAATGTAAAATTTGACAATCATTTTGCTGATATGTTGCAGAAATGTTGTGTGGGGAATAAAGAGTCAAAACTTCACTAAACTGGGTCCAGTGTAGAGAGGTAGGATGACCAGTTCCCAGGTATCTGTTTACAGCAGGGTAGATCTACAGCAATTGCCAATCTTCAGTAACTTGCAAGTTTCTATACAAATATGCAATAAAATTCTAAATAATGATAAAATAGCAGTGAAATAAAACATTTTATTATCTTTTCCCTTTACTGTTTCTGAGAATGCCTGGTCTGAGTCAAGGTAATGAGCCTTTGATTTAAATTTTATCCATCTGTAATGAGCGTCCGATTGACACGGTGGTTACAGCGCTGGTCTCTTGTGGCCAAGGTGCTGGGTTCGAATCATGGTACCGACCTGCTCCAGTCTACCCAGCTGTAAATGGGTACCTGACTGAGTTCGGGAAGGAAAAGGCAGCGAGGAAGGGAACTGGTCATACCCACCTCTCGATGCTGGACCTAGTATAGCGAAGTCTCTAACACATCACTCCCTTATGGCAGTATCTGCTATGGGACTATCTTTTAACTTTTTTTTAATGATATGCATATACCTCATAGGAGCCGCGGTAGCATAGTGGTTAGTGCAACTGGCTTCCTAGCGCAGTGGTCTATGGTTCGATCCCCAGATGAGGTGGGATTTTTTTAGGCCACAAACGGCTCCTGGGTCGACCCAGCCCCAAATGGGTACCAGAGCAACTCTGGGAAGGTTAAGGCAGCCGGCGTGATGCCAACCACATCACTCCTAGTGTGCCGACGGTCAAGATAATATGGGCCTAACACCATATTCCCAATACGCCTCAATGGGCGTGTAACGGGTTCCTTTACCTTTTTTATATACCTCATGTGTCCCTAAATAGTTTCCTAAGGATCTCTGATGAGATCAAGAAATAACTACTGCTCCTTAAGGCATGTCATAAGAGTTAACTAAAATGAGGTTGTGCACAGGTTGGCAACCTCACCAGGTAAAATAAATAGCCACAGAAACCATTACTGCAAGAGAATGTGAATGCCTGGTGCATGCTTCGTACAATGGGACCAGCTGCAGGGGTGGCTCAATGAGGACCAAAAAGAAAAGTGAAGGTGATGGTACTTCATGTGACACAAATTATAACTGGTTTAAGTCTAGCTAACGAGTTTTCAGTCAGCTTACACGTAAACATTTACACTTAACTCTTTGCTTCCCTAATTATTTTCCAGCCTGTGCCGTAATTTTTTGAATAATTCTAAACGATGAAGTGTACTATCTTTTAGTGTAAATCTTTTCTGTGAACATGTACATATTATATATCAAACTGTATGGAAATAGATAGAGAATTATAATATATAGTGCCTTTTGTATTATTGATACAAGTACATTTGGTATACTTAAAAAATGTTGCATGTAAATTGAAAAAAAACACTAAACAGTTCACAGCAGAATATGAGCTTACCAAAGACAACTTGCTGTTGCAGGCTATAAAACTTACTTTTTAGTCTTCAAACATCAAAGTAATCCATTTACAAAGTAATAAAACACTGATTATGGCCCCATTTAGTATATTTAGTGTTATTCACACCAATTTTTACTGTGGTGCCTTATAAGGAATAAAAAAAATTAGGCAATATTGCACTACATAATTTTCAAACAAATATAGAATAATAACATCATATAAAAGCTTTTTACCCTTTTTTCAGGTTTTAATACGTAGTATCCCAAGCTTCATCTTCTACTTAGGACTAGAGATTAGATGTTACTGTAGGCCTAGTTCTGTTGCTTTTCGTTCGGCCAGAATAGGACCACGTCCACTCATCAACTAAATCGAATGTGTCTAGCTTTTCTGTACCGATTGTGTTATTTGACAAACAAACTGTGACTACCAAACAATCATCGTCAATGTCAGCAATGTTTCTGAGTAGTTTGATAAAATTATTAACTTAGACGGTTTAGAAATTGCAAATATAAAGGTCGACATATTTCTGTAGCAATAACAACAACAAATGCAAAAACACGAATCGTCACTCAAATTGTAACAATAACATCAAAACACGCCCACGAGCCACTTAACTACACTAAAATAAGTTGTTTAAATAGCAGCGGAAGTAATTTTACGAGTTTAAAAATATGAACTGCATTAAATGGACGATTTTTTTGGGTTTATTCGTGACAAACTAAAAACAACGCTCTGCCCATCGTTTTGGCATGTGCAGCAAATCTGACCAACGGTCTGAGCATTGTAACGGAGTCAAAGAGTTAAGGAAGATAAAAAGCATTTCTCTTCAAAGTATTTTCATTTCATATTTTGACCCCGTGTCATTCCCAAGGGTCTCTAAAGAGTTAAAGAAAGAACATGGCTACTGTTCCCTCAGTTATGTCGTACAAGGTGACTAACTTGTAGTTGTGCATGAGGCTGGCAACCTCAGACATGTCGTACGAGGTGACTAACATGAGGTTGTGCATGAGGCTGACAACCTCAGACATGTCATACAAGGTGACTAACATGAGGTTGTGCATGAGGCTGACAACCTCAGACATGTCATACAAGGTGACTAACATGAGGTTGTGCATGAGGCTGACAACCTCAGACATGTCATACAAGGTGACTAACATGAGGTTGTGCATGAGGCTGACAACCTCAGACATGTCATACAAGGTGACTAACATGAGGTTGTGCATGAGGCTGGCAACCTCAGACAAGTCATACGAGGTGACTAACATGAGGTTGTGCATGAGGCTGGCAACCTCAGACAAGTCATACGAGGTGACTAACATGAGGTTGTGCATGAGGCTGGCAACCTCAGACATGTCATACGAGGTGACTAACATGAGGTTGTGCATGAGGCTGGCAACCTCAGACATGTCATACGAGGTGACTAACATGAGGTTGTGCATGAGGCTGGCAACCTCAGACATGTCATACAAGGTGACTAACATGAGGTTGTGCATGAGGCTGGCAACCTCAGACAAGTCATACGAGGTGACTAACATGAGGTTGTGCATGAGGCTGGCAACCTCAGACAAGTCATACAAGGTGACTAACATGAGGTTGTGCATGAGGCTGGCAACCTCAGACAAGTCATACGAGGTGACTAACATGAGGTTGTGCATGAGGCTGGCAACCTCAGACATGTCATACGAGGTGACTAACATGAGGTTGTGCATGAGGCTGGCAACCTCAGACAAGTCATACGAGGTGACTAACATGAGGTTGTGCATGAGGCTGGCAACCTCAGACATGTCATACGAGGTGACTAACATGAGGTTGTGCATGAGGCTGGCAACCTCAGACAAGTCATACGAGGTGACTAACATGAGGTTGTGCATGAGGCTGGCAACCTCAGACAAGTCATACGAGGTGACTAACATGAGGTTGTGCATGAGGCTGGCAACCTCAGACATGTCATACGAGGTGACTAACATGAGGTTGTGCATGAGGCTGGCAACCTCAGACAAGTCATACGAGGTGACTAACATGAGGTTGTGCATGAGGCTGGCAACCTCAGACAAGTCATACGAGGTGACTAACATGAGGTTGTGCATGAGGCTGGCAACCTCAGACATGTCATACGAGGTGACTAACATGAGGTTGTGCATGAGGCTGGCAACCTCAGGCAACCTCAGACATGTCACGTTGTATGAGGTGACTAACATGAGGTTGTGCATGAGGCTGGCAACCTCATCATGTTGTATGAGGTGACTAACATGAGGTTGTGCATGTAACATGAGGTTGTGCATGAGGCTGGCAACCTCATCATGTAAAATAAATTTCTACAGAAACCACAGCTGTAAGAGCATACACGCTTCCTGCAGGGGGGGGGGGGGGGGGCAGTTGTGACTCTTGGTTTTATATCGAGAGAAAAAAGGAGATGATGATGATTTCATATTTGTACATTTCAACTTCTCGTGTGCTTTGTTATTGTTACTGTTAATCAGAATCGACCTCACTGCACTCTGGGCAAACCCACGGGTGCTCAGTCTCCCTCAGCAAATGTCGAAGTGTATGAATGCTAACTGTTCCTGTTGCGCATTGGTTGCATACACGCCGGATGCATCCTCTCATTTGCCAATCCATGCTGGTCTTACGTTTGATGCCAAGTTCCAGAAATCTTAGCCTTGATGGTTCAACGACTACAGTGTCATTCTCTATCAGGTGATCATTAACTGCCCTCAGGATCTCTCCCTTATCAATATCCAATGCTCCTTCTATGGGTGCTCTTGAAGCTAGTCAGTTAGCTCTTTCATTGCCGCATACCCCTGCATGACCAGGACAGTAGACCCACACCAGTTTCTGAAGATTTGAGGCTTCTATGGAGGTTTTCCTTTCATGCCGGAGACATCGACTTTGGACCTTCTGAAGCATGGACTGTCTGATATAGTAACTGCCCTCTTTAATAACAAGTTTCAGACAGTTCTTTAAGGCTGCAGTAGCTGCCTCTACCTCCATTCTCATGCTGGAGGTTTTTGTCTTGTAAGCCTCGCTACATGCAAGCAATGATTCTGCCCTTTACTCTAGCACAGAAGCCTCACCCTTTCTCACCACAGATTACAGACCCATCAGTGTACACAAGGGCATCATCATCCCCAGCATTGTTTTATTTATCAGTTAATCAATTTCCAGCTGTGCTGTCCCACTAGCCCAAGTTCTGCACTCTCTACCAAGGCTGATGCTGACTTGGTAATTAGTCTAGGTCTCATCTGATTTACTCCACTCTGCCTCTTTGAATATATTTTCAACAGTGGTCACCTGCTTAATCGTTGCCTCTGCCTGTACCATCCATAACATCCTCCACTTTATTCTTGCTCCCTTAATGTCAGCTATGTGAATCGTGCGCTTTACTTATTAATAACATACGTTTTAGTAGCAAATTTAGCACCTACTTCGTAAATTTGAACAAAAACCACAATATGCTTTTTTTTTTTAAAAATCAGACAATGTCTGGGCCATATTCGAGGTGAAGAGTTAACTCTTTTGACATCTAAACAATTGAAACTTTAATTTCACACGGGGCACAATAAGAATATAAGCAATACCTCACCATGGTACAAGTTGAAGTTGACAGACCAACGTAAACAAAGCACTTACGGCTAATACTTTCCTAACCATGCCATTCTCAACAGTTATAGAATAAGAGAGAGCTATTTCTCTTAGTTGTTATCTAAACAATTACCTTTCTTAGCTTGACACCAGTCAGTCTTCCACTGCCTCGCCGACGGTTAGAGCCCTGTGAAACTATTCTTGATCACAGAAAATGCCTTTACCATTACTGGTAAAACAATCGAGGTTCAAAATCACCAGAGTGAGACAGGCAGATGGAGACTGAAAAAAATGCACAGAGAATAGAACTGGAGACGAAAATGAAAGGGATGAGGATGATATAATTAAAGATACAGAAAGACCTGGGACTAATGGCGTGGAGCAGAAGGACTTCACACGAGTGGTTGAAAGCCTACGCACCTTGGTGAGATAGAAGGGACTTCTCAACATTTTATTATTTGAAGGTTGCAGCTACAAGCAAAACATATTCCAAATACCTGTTTGTCACTGATAGGCAGCTTAGCACCTGGTGGTGGGGGTTGAACATATTTTACAACTTTGGGTGGGTCCTTCAGTGATGTTTTTATGGGATAATACTTGAGTTCTTCTGCTGAATATCTGTGAATTCACATAAGAAATTATTATTCTGGTAATTCATGCAGGCTGACAATCAGGCCCTTATGATCTGAATATGATAAAATGCAATTATATTTCTGGAAATGATATATTACTCTGCATGTGAGCTTTCATTGCACTGAGAAATAAATGAAGATCATCAAGTCCCAACACAAAAATAAGACTCCTCGACTCAAATGTCAAGTCAGTCCTATTGTATGGCTCTGAAACATGGAGAACAGCAAACACAACAACCAAACAGCTACAGACTTTCATAAATGACTGCTTGCCTAGACTAGAAAGGATTGAAATAGTATAACACGGTCATCAATGTGGAACTTATGACAAGAACCAGATAAGCGCCAGAACAACAAAATATGAGAAGAAGATGCTGGCGATGGACAGGACACACACAGAGGAAACCTGTTGGTAAAATTACAAGGCAGTCCTATTTCTGGAATCCCCTGGGTAAGAGCGGCACAAGTAGACCAAAACAGACATGGAGGCGAGACCTGGCGGCAGAATTTCAAATTATGAGAAAGACATGGAAAGAACTTGAGCTAATGGCATGCAACAGGAGGACGTAGCATGTGTTTATTGAAGGCCTATGCTCCTTGGGGAGCTAAAGGGGATTGACTGATTGATATGATATAGTCTATTAATTATTTTCCTACATTGGAACTGTGGAGATTAACATGCACGTGTCAATAAAATGAAGCCACAAGTCTCCAGCATAGAAAAGCATAACCCAAAAAAACAGATGAAGAAGAGAATGTAAAACAATACATAATAATCAAAATAAAGAATATGTAGAAAGAAATTGAACAGATGGCACCAGACAGAGGAACTCTACAAGCAGCTGAAAGACAGAGGAGAGGAAGATTAATGGTAAGAACAGCTTTTTGTTCACTGCTGCTCATTTAACAATCATCATTATCATCTCTTTCATTTGATCTTTAAGGAGCAAGGAGCCACCACTGCAGATAATTCCCTTGAGGAAGCCTATGCCAAAGCATAAACTCTCGCAGTGGTGGTATTTGTAGCAATTTGTTTTACACAATATGCTTGCCAGCCCAATGCACAACTTCATACTAGTCACCCCTTTTTTTAAAAATGCTGACATAAAAATGTCTCTTTCACCAGCAGAAGCCAAGGATTACATCTGCAGCCATGTGTTAGTAACCATTAGTATGAATTAAAAATTAAATGGTTTTGAACTTGCTACAGAAATAGTCTAATATTCTTCAATAAAAGGAAGCTTTTAACATACAAAGTTTTAGAACAATTGTAATTGCTGATGAGAAGAAGAGAAATAAAAGTCAGGACTTCTGAATTGCTTGCTATATCATGAAACAAGAATAGGATTTTAGAATGTCAGGACAATGAACGAGACAGGAAAACTGAAATAGATCACAACGGAAATGAGACAATACAGGTTGCACATCCTAGGGATAAGCAAGAACAGATGGACTGGGACGTGGGACAGGTAGAATTAAAACACCAACAGGGGAAATAGTACTTCACTCTGGATTAAGCAAATATAAACTGCACTTTATAATGATAGCTTTACAAGGCAGTCCTTGTTCTGGAATCCCCAGGGTAAGAGAGGTAGAGGTGAAACCAAAGAACACATGGAAAAGAGAACTGGAGACAGACATGAAGGGGGCAAAGACATGGACAGACCTTGAGCTGATGGTACGGGACAGGAAGACAGCATACATTTTTTGAAGGCCTATGCTCCTTGGGGTGCTGATGATGATGACTTTATAATGAACATGTGTTCTGACACAAAACAATGATCACTAACTTTTTATAGTTCTCTTGAAACTGTCCAGGAATGAGTGCCACAGGGAAGGCTCCAACCTTGGTGTACTGAGGGGGCAGTGTTCGAAACTTGTTTTTTGGAAAATGGATAGTCTGAAAATTAAAAAACTCAAGATTCAATAACCTGTTTCTACTGTAAAACACACTGTAATCTACAACAGTAATGCTAATATTTCTCATAGTGAATGGTTTCCAGAGCCGGCCTTAGGGAAGGTGACCAGGGCAGCTGCCTTGGGTGTTAAAGGTAAGGGGTGACGGAGTTGGGGGGAACTCGGCTTTTCTTTAGCCGCGACACAGTTCGACCAGGCCAAAGCATGCAATGTACATTTTTTATAAGAAAAAGCTAAAACCGAAATGTGACATAATTAAAAACAATTTTTTTTTTTAAGCTGTTCTCTGTTCTCACGTTCAATGTTCTGAAAGCAGTAACTATCTAATACTTATCTGCAATTTTACTCACAAATCTTAACTTTATTTTATGTAACTTTCATGGCAAAAAGTGTAGGGGAAAGGGTGCATATCAAACCACTCACCCTGGTGCCAACTGCTCTAAGGCCGGCTATGATGGTTCCCTTAAAAGATTTATTGCAATTGTATACTTTGGCATATTCTATATTTAATAAATCACTAAATTCTACAGAATAGTTACATTTTCTCTTACCTTTAAAACTTTATCAACTTAAAATTAAATTTTAATTTACTGTATTTAATAAAGTTCCAGAGAATTGTCGTTCCCTGCTTCAGGCCCAAGTTCCAAATCTCTTTTTTCAAGTTCAACATGATACACTATGCTGTGTTCAAAATCTGATATATGACGAGAAGTGTCTGCAGTGAAAGAACCTGAATTAGATAAGTACTCATAACTTTGAAGAAACAAGATCCAGAAGTCACCAACTGCCCGAAATTATGAACAAAGACATTGACACCTTATAATTTTCCAATTTGTGAAAATACATAACTGCAATCTTTACCAAACTTATATTTTAATTAATAAATGTACAGATATAGTTCATAAATTGCAGTTGACTGATTTTGTATACATTCAAAGTTTCTGTTCAAAATTTTGCTACTGGGTGGAAATTAAGAGAAATTTCTTAAATTGGTAGGAATAATTAACGAGCTGCAATTCACATCAACTATTAATAGAGACACCCTTGGAGCATAGGATACATCTAGCGAGGTGACTTACTTCACAGCTCTCTTCTACAGCTACCATCTAAACTGTGCAGTTAACTACCTGACTTGACCTGGGCCATCCCTATACTATTTCACCAGTTCTCTTCTCAATTCCTGGGAACTATATCTATTATTTTCTATCCAACATCCATCTATGATGATGATGATGACACAAAACCACAGGAGCTTCTATTTTTTAAACCAGTGCTTCTTAACCAGGGGTGCATGCACCATTTGGTGGTGTGAGACTCACCTTCCGGAGGTGCGAGACATACCAGATATTTTAGAATGCGAATCATCATAAACAATATATAATACACAGAACTCAAATGTATTTGTATAAAACAGAACATTGACAACGTGAATCAGATGCAGAACCTTAGTCACATTTTGTAAATAACATTTTCTCAAAATAAACTTTTAAGCATTTCTAGCATGTTTTCCAAGCTAGAAGATAAAGAGGTGTGAGGCTTCTTAACACATTAACTACCGAATTGACAAACACACTGTGGCTGAATTAAATTTTTTTCCCATTTTCATCCTGTAGATGTTTGCACAAAGTAAGCTGTAGTTTTCGTAATTGTTTACAGATTTATATGAATTACATGTTATTTTAAAGATAAATGAATGTACTATTACAATAAACACCGGTTGTAACTCTAATAGAGGTTGTTGCTTTTTAACGGCCCTCCGATGGCCGGGGACTTGCAATATTTTCACAACTATAACTGCTTGCGCCCCATCTCTATCAAAATCACTATTTCAATCAATGTGCACACCGTTTTCACTCTTGTCCTCGTCGCTAGATCTATCAGTCAATTGTTGAAACACGTTTCTATCCCATTCAGCCTTTGGCGAGATGTACACGCATTTTTTGTAGTCCTATCACTAGTTGCCAAGGTAAACAGTCTTACACGATTTGGTAACTAACCCAAAACGCTGAAAAATATGAACATAATATCAATTTTCCAGTGTTCTACAACAACCATGCTTTGGGAATTTGTTTTTCGGTGGCAACTTAAAATCTCGAACCAGATCAGAGAGTGTTTCAGTACATTTTTCATTAGTGTTATTACTAAAATTAGATTGGCGCTCTGAGCGGCTTGCGGTCCAAATGTGATTATTTTGTGAGCCGCTGACAGCGGCTTGCGGTAGTTAATGTGTTAAGATAATGTAAAGGGGTGCGAGGCTTCTTAAGATTCTGTAAAGGAGCTCAAGGCTTCTTAAGATGCTTTAAAGGGGTGTGAAGCTTTTTAAGATACTGTAAATGGGTGTGGGACCTCTAAAAGGTTAACAAACAATGCTTTAAACCTATGGGTTTACGTCTGTTTAACATAAAAAATTAAAAAACTGATATATGAAAAACTGATGCTCACTGTGTAATCTGGGAAAAAATGGCTAGGAGTAGAAAAGTTAAATTGTATAAAATAACACTTTCCAAAGAACAGGTACTTCACAGCACTTTAAAAGGAAAAAAAAACAAACACATACACATACACACAGTTAGAAAGAGAAGAAACATACAAACTCACATATGTCTGTAGGTCGAAGTATGCCCTCCTCTCCTCCTTCTTATCCCTCATCAAACTGGCATTAAATTCAGCGGCCGATCTTGCTGCTTTTTTGGAGTATGAATCTATCTTGGACTTGTCCAGTTTGGCTTGCTGATCAAAAAACAAAGATAATAGCTATTGTGCTTCAAAAGTGGTGTAACAAAACAGTCACATACAGCAACAGATTTAATGTCCAGCATTCTGAATATATCACTGAATATACATACCAAGCTTCGTCTCTTTAATTCAAATGTTATCTCAGTGTTAACATACGGCTATGAAAGTTGGAAAATAACAAAATCATTGGAGAACAAGCTGAATACATTCGAGAACAAATGTCTTAGAAAACTCATGAACATCAGTTGGAAAGAATTCAAGACTAATCGACAAATAAGAGAAGACTCTAAGCAGAAATATGTCTCCGACTATATAAGGAAAAGACGATAGTCATATATCGGTCATGTCCTACGAATGCAAAACAACAGAATACCACTACAGGCGCTCACTTGGGTTCCTGAGGGTAAGAGGAAAAAAGGAAGACCAAAAGAAACACTTAGAAGAACAATAATAAGAGAAGGAAGAACATTGGGCCTAAATAATGTGCAAGAGTTAAGAGGAGTGACGTCACAACGAACAACCTGGAGAGCACTGGTTTCTGCCATATGCGCCGTGTTTGGTGCTTAAAGAATTTATTATTATTATTATTATTCTGACTTCTAAAACTGAAAAATATTTAGATATATATATATATATATATATATATATATATATATATATATATATATATATATATATATATATATATATATATATATATATATATATATATATACTAATTGGTGTTACGTTAATTTCCTGGCAACCATTTTGTTTTCATAATGAATGCAGTGTAAGTTTATGCTAATTTTTGAGTCATTTTCTGGCAACATTGTAAGCTTGTATTGTGAATGTTCATGTGTGTAGATTCTGAATACATTTTTGGATACATAATATTGCTCCATATAGCTCCCGGGTGTCTCTGAAGAGACAAAGTAAGAATTGGATCACTGCACCCTCAGGCATGTTGTACAGGGTGACTAATATGAGGCTATGTATGGGGCTGGCCACCTCATCATGTAAAGTGCCACAGATACCCCTGCTGCAAAAGCATATGAATTCTTGATGCAGGCTTCCTGTAAGGGTATCAGCTGCAGTTGTGGGTTCCATACTCCGATAGGAGCGCAAAGGAATAATGATGATGATATATAATATTCCCTGACAATATGTCAAAAAGGTTTTTAGTAAAGTCTCTGATTTACAGTAAATACTGAAATTTGAAATTAATTCCCAAGTCATTGCTTTGTCTTCACAGCAAGCACAACTTAATGTTTCCAATAGATTAGTGTCAAAGTGCACTGCGAATGTTCTTGGGGCTTGTATTTGCAATGTCAACTGGGAATTTATTGTGTGTATAACAATATTGTTAAACAATGTGTCAAAACGATTTCCAGTAAGATTTTTGGATACAATAACTGCCAAGGAAAAGGTAAATGGGTATCTGACTGAGTTAGAGAAGGAAAAGGCAGCGAGGAAGAGAACAGGCCACCCCACCTCTCGATGCTGGACCTAATATGGTGAAGTCTTTAACACTTTAATCCCTTACAGCAGTATCTGCTATAGGACTACTGTTACCAACAGATTACTGGTGGCAATGAATATATATATATATATATATATATATATATATATATATATATATATATATATATATATATATATATATATATATATATATATATATATATATAGGAAGATATTTATTTGTTTGTATACTTATTATGTTTGGAAATATTTGGTAATATTATTTTGAGTCTAAGATTAGAACTCTAGTCAAAGGGCGAATACTCATGTTTTGCTTCGAGTGAAAGTAAATATATAGTCGCCCCACTTGAATATAGTTGAAAGGTTAACATAAGCGCATGCCCAATGAGACGATTAGTCGTCGTTGGCGCTTCCGTGATGATGGACGGATCTTGAAGGCTGTCGGACAAATGAGAGTCCGAAGTTTTTCGTCATTGTGATTGATTCTGGGGAAGAGAGGAGTTTTCTCTCAGTATACTATGATGGTCGATACTTCTCCCAGAATATATATGTTAGTGTGCTAGTTACTAGTATTTTCTGAACTGAAGGTAAAGAAGGAACATTTTCTAAAACTTTACCTAGGCCTAACGACGCCACAGATGTTATATCATCTATCTATATATTTGATGGATCGTATGTAGACGATTCCTGTACTAGCAGCACTGTGAGTGGACATATGTAACATTCCTTATGGGTATGGAAAACCCAAAGACATTAGATGAGCAAATGAACGGAACTTTCATTTGTAGTGAGGATATCTTTTGGATGAACGTCGCTCACTTGGACCGGCGCCATTTTGAATCCCACTGTTGGTCTGTGTGAATTGTCAATCGGAGAACGGAGATATCTTATTACCTGATGGCGATACCAAGACCTACATTGTATTGAAGTCTACTCTTTGATTATTTGAGATTGTCAACCTTAAAAGAAAGACCCTGTTGAAGTTAAAGCCTAAAAGACTTAGCCTGAAAGACATAGTCAGCAGAGGGTCTGTAAGGGAGCATTGTGATGACCATTATTATTGTTAACTCAAACTGATGTGACTAGTCAGTGGAGGTATGAGACGATAGACTATCATATATATATATTTGCTCCTATCGTCCGATTATATTTACATGCTATGAGATTGCCAAATTGCTGTTGCCACCCATTTGTCAAGTATCCAATGATTTATTGTGTCAATATGTTCCAATGACTGTCAACCGTGCTGTCAGAGTGTGTGTCATTAAACTGTCTAAAACGTCTCCAGTAGTTCCAGTTATCATTGACTTCCAGCCGTGAGGGTATGAGTGCATTATTACCAACTTGTCAACTCTACAGAACCATTTATGCATTCGCGCATTGACACTCATACTAACATTCATTGTCAATAATACATTCTTGTCGGGGCCTCATTACATTCCGGGACAAGGTGACCTATATGACCAACACTGTGCCGCGTTTGAGTTTGAGTTGACCACTTAATCTCATCAAGCCCTTATTAACGTGGTGACCTAAAAAAGGAGCTTTATCAACGTGGTAGGCCAGCTTTCTGGGTCAACCTGCACAGTGGACATTTTGAGAAGTCAGCTACTGATACCAGACCGTTTCCTGTGGCCTGTTACGACACCTTACAGCTTACAGCAGTACAACTCTACAGTCGATGTCAGCATGACCTGTCCTGTCAGCGTATACGGTATCTAGGTCAGCGTTTGTTGACATTTCTGATAGAACAGACAGCGTTACACAGCAGGTGTGTTTGGAAGAATTAACTGTGTTAGCAAGAAGTGCTATGGAACTTAAAGGTCTTACGCTTCATCGGTGGATCTTCTTGTGTTCTGCTACATATCATTGAACTTTGTAATAGTTTAGTTCAAAATTTAGTATTTATTAAAGTGGCAGTTTATTTTCTTTAAATTAGAAATTTTGCATTAGATAACAGACAACCTTCTCTGCAACACATTACATTGCATTTATATGATATATATGTATTTATGTTTAATGTTTACATGTTATAGTGTTGTGTATATGTCTGTGGGAGGTTGGGTAAGGTGACTATTATAAAAGATACCACGTCATAGAGGTTTTATAATAGCGTTCAGTAGGTGCGAATTTTCTTAATTGAAAATTTGCTAGCGACAATTTGTTGCTATTTCTGTTAGTTGTGAAGACGCGTTTTTTCTTCGTCGTTTTTGTGATATTTTCCTGTTCTTTAGTTTTGTTTTGATTTGTGTGTATTTGTTGGTTTCATCTTTCCTGTCTTTTAGTTCTATACAACTTGATATTTATACACTGTGACGTCATTTGTGTTGTTTATTTCCTCGCGGTTATCATCACAGGTTCTGTGATTATTTTCTTCAGTTTTCTATTTAACTTATTGGATTTCTGCGAATGTTTTCGTATTGTCTTTCTTGATTGACCTTTGTTTATGTTGTTGGTTGACATATACTATAAAATATACTTGATCATACACTACTAGCTGTGTAGTGAACTTATGAGAAAGAATCAACTGATGATTAATTGCTATTATTAGAGGTACACAGTTGATTATACAAGACCTTATTTAAAGGCTTGTTTCCCACAGAGACTGGGATAAAGGGAGCTGATTATTCAAGCTATTAAGAGCTTGTTTCCATTTATTTGGAGATAGATTTCATTATTGCTATTTCAGGTATCTAGTCACATATTAGTATACATTATGTCGACTTTAGATTACTTTATTGAGCAAGGGAAATCCCTAGGCAAGACTGGTGATAAGTTGGAGGAGTATGCTACCAATCAATATGAAAAAACACAAAAAATTGGAAATTGATAAACTGAAAGCTGAGACTGAGCAAAAGAACTTGCAGATGCAGGTGGAGGAAAGAAGATTCCAGATGGAAGAAAAAAGATTAGAAAGAGAAGCTGAGGCTGAACAAAAGAGATTAGACAGAGAAGCTGAACAAAAAAGATTAGAAAGAGAAGCTGAGGCTGAACAAAAGAGATTAGACAGAGAAGCTGAACAAAAAAGATTAGAAAGAGAAGCTGAACAAAAAAGATTAGAAGCTGAGGCTGAACAAAAGAGATTAGATAGAGAAGCAAAAGCCGAGGAGAGAAAAGCAAAAAGGGAACATGAGGAAAAACTGTTAGCGTTTGAATTAGAAAAATTGAAATTGACAAATATGGGTATTGCTAATCAGTCAACTGGTAATAATGGTAAACCTTTTACTTATAAGGTCAAGGTACCACCGTTCAATCCTTCCAGTGACGATATTACATTCTGGCTGGATCGTTTTGAACGTTCTTGTCGAACTCATAATGTGGATAAATCACAGTATGCTAATCAGTTGTCAGAAAATTTGAAAGGTGATTCTCTTACAAGTTTAAGCTTGGTAGAAGAGGCTGATAAGGATAATTATGATATTATTAGAGCAGCCTTGATAAAAAAATATCAGTTGACAGAAGAAGGTTATCGTATTTTGTTTAAGACGATGGTGCCTGAGGCAGGAGTAGAGTTCTCAGAATTCATTGCAAAGGCACGTCTTACATTTACACAATGGATTGAGCTATCCAAAACAGAAAAAACATATGAATCACTTATGGATTTGTTGCTCAGAGATAAGATTATGTCATGTGTAAATAAACCATTTCTTGAATTTATACATGAGCGTAAGCCCAAAACACTAAAAGAAATGGAAGAATATTGTACCCAATATGTCACTGCACATCCTGACGTGACTTTTGGCAACATTAAGATTAAGGAGAGTATGCCAGTTGCTTCAGCAACACCATACAATCCTAATTATTCACACAAATTTCAGGGACCACAAAACAGGTTTGATAAAAAAGGTAACCATAATAAGTATCAAAACCAAGGTAACCAATCATTTCAGGGTTCTTCTTCGAAGAACTGGAGACGAGCCGACAGCCCTCGATTCAGGGGTGGTCATAATTATAGGAATTTCCGCAGAGGAAGTCATTATAGGAACTATCCAAGTCATCCATCATGGAGACAACAAGATCATAGTTATAGAGATACTCATTATAATGAATATGATAATGGTAACCATGAGAACTATGACTCAAACCCAAATAGGGGTTACAATAGAGGAAATAATAATGATTACAGAGGCGATAATAATCGAGGTAGATCACAATACAAAAAACATAAACCACATTATCAGAGAAACCCTGCACAACAAGAGTCACATGAAGCCTATAAGCAGACTAAAGATAATAATGATGCTAATAATATGGCATGTTCCGCTTTTGATTTTGGGAGAGCATCTCAGTGCCCCCAATGCAAAACATTATTTGAACCAACTACGGTGTCCACTTTAAGTTGTGGCCATCCTCTTCCCGTTCTTCCTGCGTCAGTCACGCATGATGGAAGAGGTTCTCTTGTCTTACATAAAGGTTTAGTAAATGACAATCCAGTCTCAGTTCTTTTTGATTCTGGATGCACCACGATTGGTGTTAGGCAATCACTTGTAGATCCTTCTCGTGCCACCGGAAAAGTAGTCAAATGTGTAAAATTTGGCGGCACCTTAGAGAAATACTCTACTGCTATCATTAAGATAGCTACTCCTTTCTTTACAGGAGATGTACACGCATGTCTTCTGCCGAATCCGATCGCTGATCTTATCATCGGTCGTATTCACGGAGTCAAAGAATGCACTCCACAACAAATTTCCGTTTGGGAAAAACAAAATATGCAAACTGCTAATGCTGTAGTCACTAGAGCTCAAGCTCTTAATATGCCTCAAACTTCATCTACTGAAGATAATGAAGTGCATAACCAAGATGATCCCTTGGTAATTTCTCGTGACTCGTTTATAAAACAGCAAGAAGATGATCCGACTCTAAAGAAATTCTTCACTCTTGCAACAAAAGGTGATCTGAATAAAGATACAAAGCGTAAATCTTGGATTACAATGAGGAATGGCGTACTTGTACGTATGGTGCAAGACTCCACTAAGTCAAGTCATTCTCAGATTCTTGTGCCCAAGAATTTGAGAGTTAAAATTTTGCAGCACGCTCACGACTCTCAGTGTGCTGGACATATGGGTTTTTCCCGTACTAAGTCAAGAGTTCTTGCGGCTTTCTTTTGGCCTTTTGTGAACAAGGACATACGGATTTATTGTCGATCTTGTAAAGTATGTCAAGAGGTCAAATCCAAAGGTCCACGCCATGCTGCACCTATTCAGGCTGCAGACATCCCTATTCGACCATTTCAGAAAATGGCGATAGACATCATTGGTCCATTTAAGATCAAATCTGCTAGAGGACATCAATTTATCTTGACGTGTGATGATATGTGCACACGTTGGCCATAGGCTATTCCTCTGAAGAGCATTACTACTGCTGACATTGCAGATGCTCTTTGGCTTATATTTTCTCGTCTGGGATTCCCCGGAGAGATATTATCAGACCATGGCACCCAACTAATATCGGATACCATGTCTCAAGTAATGTCTACTCTGCAGATAGAGAGATCTTTGAGTAGTATCTATCATCCTATGTCCAATGGGATGGTCGAACGGCTAAATAGAACACTCAAAAACTTACTAGGGAAGATAACTGAGGATCATCCTCAAGATTGGGACAGGGTTTTACCCGCGGCCCTCTTCGCTTACTGAGAGGTCCCCAATGAACATACAGGATTTTCTCCCTTTGAACTTGTCTTTGGCGCGCGACCACACGGCCCTATGTCTTTACTTCATGATCTCATAACCGCTGATAATATTACCGATGACACAAAATCTTCTTACGAATATGTCATCGCGCTGAGACAAAAGATTATCGAAGCATGCAAATTGGCAACTTCTTCTTCTGAATTTGCTAAACAGAAGGCAAGACAATTTGCCAATAAGAAAAGAACCTTACGACAACTTTGTCCTGGTGACAAAGCATTTGTTTTGCTACCTTGTAGGGAAAACAGACTTCTTATTTCTTGGAAAGGTCTGTACGATATAATCTCGAAAATTTCCGATGTTGACTACATTGTCGATATTGATGGAAAGCATAAAACCTTCCACATCAATATGCTTACGGAATTCCATGAACGTCCGGATTATTTACAGCCTATTTTCCAGGCAACGGACGATTCACCAGTCCAACATGGTCATTACTCATCACTGTCTGTAATACAGGATGAGGAAACAAGTTTTTCGGATGTTAATCTTCCGCTTCCAATGATTCCACTTCATTCTAGTGAATCATGGAAAAATGTTACTGTTTCTCCTGATTTATCTCTAGGAGAACAGCGACAAGTTTCGGCTATGTTACAAACATTTCAGGATGTCCTTACTGACATCCCTGGACAAACTCATGTCATTGAACATGACATTATTCTAACTGACATAATCCTATTAGGGTCAGACCTTATCCTATCCCTATACATTTTCAAGCACAGGTTGAAAAGGAGTTGGATGAGATGATAGATTTAAAAATAATTGAACCATCCACTTCTGCATATTCTTCGCCGATGGTTATTGTTCGAAAGAAAGACAATAACATACGTCTTTGCGTTAACTATCGCAAATTGAATCAAGTTACGAAGTTTGATGCTGAACCTATGCCTTTACTAGAAGAGCTACTTACTAGGCTTTCTAAATCTCATTTTTTCACTAAACTTGATTTGTCTAAAGGATATTGGCAAGTTCCTTTATCTGAACGCGCCAAACCTTTTACTGCTTTTTCTACACCTAGAGGCATTTTTCAATGGAATTTCATGCCTTTCGGCCTTATGAACGCACCAGCTACATTCGTACGCATGATGCGTCGAATCCTATCTTATCGGTCAGATGTCATTGCATACCTAGACGACATCTGTCTTTTCAGCGATACTTGGGAAGATCACTATTCAGGGTTAGTTGAATTACTATCTACTCTACGCGAGTATAACCTGACAGCGAAACCCTCTAAAGCCTGCATTGGTTTTAGCGAAATTTCTTTCCTAGGCCATCGAGTTGGTCATGGTTTCCTAAAGACAGAGGACCATAATATCACTAAGATACTTAACATCTCTATTCCTAAGAGTAAAAAGCAAGTGCGAAGTCTCTTAGGTCTTATTCAATTTTATGGAAGATTCATTCCGAATCTATCCTCTATCATGGCACCTCTTTCTACACTACTAAAGAAAGGGTCGCCTAATATGGTCCACTGGTCACAGGAATGCCAATCCTCTTTGGATAAGATTAAAAAATTGTTTTCAACACCACCCATTTTAGTGTTACCTACTACAGATAAGACATTTGTTCTTCGTAGTGACGCTTCGTCCACTGGGATTGGAGCGGCACTAATGCAAGAGTACTCTGGAACTCTGCATCCTGTAATGTATATCTCCAGAAAACTTAATGCTGCAGAAAGGAATTATTCGGTTTTAGACCGTGAGCTATTGGCTATGGTATGGTCAATTCTCAAACTACAAAGATTCCTTCTAGGCGCACATTTCATAGCAGAAACCAACCAGAAAGCTCTTACAGCTATACAGAGTAAGAATTTGAAGAGCTCGAGGTCTACTCGATATGCAATTGCTCTTCAACCTTTTCATTTCTCAGTACGAGCTATCCGTGGATCAGATAATGTGATGGCAGACATTTTGTCTAGATGCCCACATGATTCCACCTAACTGTTAGGTCTTGGATTTCTTAACACATCTAAGTCTATAACAGTTCTTTCTCTATATCAAGATAGATACACATTGTAATTTGTAATATAGTGATTGTATCACTACTATCACTACGTTCATTGATATATATTCACTGCTACTCTTTGATGATTTTTCTTCTTTATTAATCATGTACTTATAGTGCTTAGATATGAAATTGTTATATGCATTGTGTCTTTGCCAGCATTGTAGTATACGTTGGTGGCACCCTCCTGGAAATATTTATACTTAAGAGAAATGCTTTCTCTGAGATGTTGAGATATATTCTCACGAGTCGATCTATGACTTTACCTTAATTTGACATTATAAATTGCTCTTATTAGTCATCTGCGCATTATTCATGCGTTGTGAGCCTATTGTATGTTGCTCTCAGATGAAAAAAAAAAAAAAAATTTCATTTTTTTCCCCGGGGGTTGCGGTAGTCTGTTACCAACAGATTACTGGTGGCAATGAACATACATACATACATACATACATACATACACACATACACACACACACACACACACACACACACACACACACACACACACACACACACACACATATATATAGGAAGATATTTATTTGTTTGTATACTTGTTATGTTTGGAAATATTTGGTAATATTATTTTGAGTCTAAGATTAGAACTCTAGTCAAAGGGCGAATACTCATGTTTTGCTTCGAGTGAAAGTAAATATATAGTCGCCCCACTTGAATATAGTTGAAAGGTTAACATTAGCGCATGCCCAATGAGACGTTGGCGCTTCCGTGATGATGGACGGATCTTGAAGGCTGTCGGACAAATGAGAGTCTGAAGTTTTTCGTCATTGTGATTGATTCTGGGGAAGAGAGGAGTTTTCTCTCAGTATACTATGATGGTCGATACTTCTCCCAGAATATATATGTTAGTGTGCTAGTTACTAGTATTTTCTGAACTGAAGGTAAAGAAGGAACATTTTCTAAAACTTTACCTAGGCCTAACGACGCCATAGATGTTATATCATCTATCTATATATTTGATGGATCGTATGTAGACGATTCCTGTACTAGCAGCACTGTGAGTGGACATATGTAACATTCCTTATGGGTATGGAAAACCCAAAGACATTAGATGAGCAAATGAATGGAACTTTCATCTGTAGTGAGGATATCTTTTGGATGAACGTCGCTCACTTGGACCGGCGCCATTTTGAATCCCACTGTTGGTCTGTGTGAATTGTCAATCGGAGAACGGAGATATCTTATTACCTGATGGCGATACCAAGACCTACATTGTATTGAAGTCTACTCTTTGATTATTTGAGATTGTCAACCTTAAAAGAAAGACCCTGTTGAAGTTAAAGCCTAAAAGACTTAGCCTGAAAGACATAGTCAGCAGAGGGTCTGTAAGGGAGCATTGTGATGACCATTATTATTGTTAACTCAAACTGATCTGACTAGTCAGTGGAGGTATGAGACGATAGACTATCATATATATATATTTGCTCCTATCGTCCGATTATATTTACATGCTATGAGATTGCCAAATTGCTGTTGCCACCCATTTGTCAAGTATCCAATGATTTATTGTGTCAACCTGTTCCAATGACTGTCAACCGTGCTGTCAGAGTGTGTGTCATTAAACTGTCTAAAACGTCTCCAGTAGTTCCAGTTATCATTGACTTCCAGCCGTGAGGGTATGAGTGCATTATTACCAACTTGTCAACTCTACAGAACCATTTATGCATTCGCGTATTGACACTCATACTAACACTCATTGTCAACAATACATTCTTGTCGGGGCCTCATTACGTTCCGGGACAAGGTGACCTATATGACCAACACTGTGCCGGGTTTGAGTTGACCACTTAATCTCATCAAGCCCTTATTAATGTGGTGACCTAAAAAAGGAGCTTTATCAACTACCTTTACCTGGCTGACTTGAGTTTAATATTTTGATTTCTGTCTTAAGACTTGATTTCTTTTATCTCCATCTTTTCTTTAATCCAATGAAAACTCCTCTCGTCTTTTGTATTCTTTTTTTGATATCTGTCCCATTGTCTATATTACTGCCAAGATATATATATATATATATATATATATATATATATATATATATATATATATATATATATATATATATATATATATGGGTTTCTTCCAATGCAATCTTGTTATCGTTTCCTGCATTTATTCTCATTATCTTTTCTCTGTTTATTTTTCTAACAAGTCAGGGAAGGCAACAGCAGTGAGGAAGGGAACCAGTCACCCCCACCTCATAAACCTGGGTCTATTATAGTGAAGTCCCTAACACTTTACTCCCCTAAGGAAGTATCTGCAATGGGCCTACCTCTACCTTTGATGAGATCATCTTTTTCATTTGTTCATTGAATCTTCGGGTTTTTTTTTCTCTCTTCATTATTTGATCTCATCATCATCTCAACCCGTAATGGGTCGTAGGGGTGCCATGGTGGAAGCATCAGCAGACAGGGTCCTCCACTGCTTTCTATCCTCAGCAATGCGTACAAGTGTGGAAAAACCGTGCCCTGCCCATTCTTTGATGTTATCAGCCCAGGATTTTCTTTGCCTTCCTCTTCTCCGTTACCTTCGACTGTTCCCTGAAGGATCGTTTTCGAAAGGGAGTCATGACGAGTTACATGCCCAAACCAGGCAAGCTTTCGACGTTTCACTACTGACAAAAGTGGTTCTGGGTGGCCTGCATACATGTTTATTTTCTCTCTAACATAGACATTTGTTTTGTGCTCTTTATAGCAAATGCACAAAATTCTTCTATAACATTTATACTCGAAAGCTTGAATCCTTCGCTCCGTATCTGCAGTGAGTGTCCAGCCCTCACACCCATACAAGAGAATAGATAATACAAGTGATTTGTATAATTTGATCTTCACAGGAAAACTGTTACTTTTCCAGATCACATTCAGCCTTGTCATGGCAGCTGAGGCCATCTCAAGTCTTGTCTTGATTTCTTTACTTGATCTTCCATCACTACATATAGTGGACCCCAGATATTTAAAGTGTTCACTTCTTCTAACGTTTGCCCATTTAACGTAATGTTGGTCGGAACATGTTTCTTATGGCTATTCACCAATATCTTGCTTTTTTTCTATATTAATTTCCATCCCATACGTTCTTGTTACTTTCTCCAGTCTAGAGGTAAGGTCTTGAAGTTCTGATTCTGTTCCAGCTATAAGATCGATATCATCAGCAAAAGGTAGATTGCAAAGAGATCGGCCTCCAATCGATATGGTTGTTTCGATCTCATATAACCACACATCTCTATTAAAACGGACATGATGTCTCATTTCAGGCTTCTCTCATCACTACACCATTTCTCCATCAAGGAGGTCAGAGAAGGTCATTTTACCTGTTCACTCCTCTCATACAGCCTGTCGCGTAGCGTTTGAAGGATAAGAATTTATTAGAAGAAATAACAGATATGAATGTGGAAGATTTGGCTCAAGGAATTCCTGCTGGGTTTTCCACCACTGAAGGGAGACAAAGAGGGTAAATTCTCCTAACTAGACAGGTCACGAAAAGGTTGTAAGGAGATATTTGGTCTCTCGCTACCGTCGTCCCCTTCTCAGTTATCTATTATTGTTATTCTTTAAATTATAGTATATTTTACGAGCCCCCCCTCTCTTATAAAGGAAGATAAACATTGGACAATATTCAACATCTAACAGAAGGAACAAAGCATGGGGTACATTATATACACCCAACTGGTTTATTGCAATTAAAATGAATAGATGGTGAATGATAGTATTGTCGATGGAATTAGTGTCTGCTGTATGTAATATGTGTCTCACAATTCAAGTGTTTTTCATCATGGATGACAAAAATATATGGCATTGATCTGGTGAGTTCCCTTTCTATAGGAACTTAGCTTTTCAGCCCCCGGCTGATAGTGAAGCGTGGTTAGTTCTCCGGTCTCCTGACGTTGCCCCAGGTAGGTCTTGAATGGTTCGGATTTGCCTTCTCTGTGCTCGACTCCGTATTCTGCTCTGAGATTGGACTGTCGTGCAAGGCTCCACCATAGACTACTCAGATGGACCAGCAATTTAGACACGTGGCTTCAGTGCGTTTAATGCATGAATTCGCAGCTTGTCTAGATTAGGTCTAGCTTTCTTGATTACCTGGGCGTAAGTGAAAAATGGCTGGATTTGCCGCACTTTTAGCGGGTCATTTCCGCTTGGACACGTGATCCGCAGCGTGCATCATGTGACCTTAGCATCAATAAGACGCTCCAATCAATAACGTTAAAAGTCACGTGGGGGGGGGGGTCCGAAAGTGGCATAAACTGGTTCTATCTACCGAGGTCAGTGGTCAACAATGATGTCGTATCTAAAAATAGCATTAAACTTGAGGAGAAAATCACCGAACGGTAGGAGATTATCCGCAAGTGACAATTCCCGGGACTTTGCGATCATGCATTGAAGATGATAAAAATGGCGTCTCGTAATTAACCTTTAGCACGCTGCAGTCGCATTATTGCGACAGAAGTACGCTATGCTCTGCCAGCTGGAGGCGCATTATTGCGACTGCGGATATCTTCGTTTTTTTAGCATTAGGACTTGTGTACATGTGATTTCAGCCCCGGATGTTAAGTTGTAATGTTATTTGCAAGTGAGTTAGCTTCCGTTTCCGATCTTAAAAAAGTGATGGGTGTATCCGCGTTTATTTTTTGTAAATTTTTAAAATCGAAATAAATCGGCATCAACACGCGGCCATTTTCGCTCTAATTTCATTGCATTCTGACGCCATGTGGTGGGGATGAGATTTTTGTCTTTATAAGCGCTGATATCGGTTCTCAGAATATGTTTGATGGCTGAGATGGAAACGAAAGTAAAATGGCATTTCTAGTATGTATAATTTTCGGGGTTAGGATTAGGAATATCGGAAAGGTTTAATTTACGGCCGAATGTCACTGCTGGCTAGGGAGTTTGTTGCTTTGCTACTGATGATGGGTGTAACGAAAAGATCGTTATTTCATTTGTATTGGTCAAATGACTTTCATTGAGATGCAAGGGATATGGACTCTTCGTTTGTTGGTCATTTTTTTTTAATTTTAAAATTAAAAAAAAAAATTTTTTTTATTTTTTAAATTTTTTTTTCGTTGTTTTCATCTTTCCTTTCCTTTCTTCCTATCACATCTAACATGTACACAAACAAATTTTATATCATCAGATTCATCATTCATTCATTTCTATACAGTCTAAAAATTAGAGCAATTGACCAAAAAACAAAAAAACTATAGAATTTACAAGTCACCCACTATAAAAATGGGGGGGTTGTGAAAAAGAATGCAGTGGTTGGGCAAGTTTTCTGAATTTTTATGCAGCGTGCTAAAGGTTAATAAAAAAAATGAAGAGAAGATTGGGCAAGTCGTCACACAAGCCCCTCCTCAAGTTTGACGTTCCGTCCAACTCCTCTGGTCCTGTCTTCCTCTTCTTTTTCAGTTTCTCATTATCTCCTCGGTTGCGTCCGGATGTCTGCTCAAAAAATCTGCCCCTACGTTGTTCTTCCCAGGTATGTATTCTATGTGAAATGAATATGGCTGCAACAGGAGTGACCATCTCATAAGCCGGGCATTAAGGTTCTTCGACGCTGCAAGAAATATCAACGGTTGGTGATCACACTGCACCGTGAACTTTTTCCCGTATATATATGGTTGAAACTTCTGCACAGCCCATATTAGCGACAGACATTCTCGTTCGATGGTAGAGTAGTTCTGTTCAGCAGGGTTCAATTTCCTACTAGCATATGCAATGGGGAATAGAGTTGCAGAAGGTCTATCACTAGGCTGCAGGAGAGTGGCTCCTATCCCTATATTGCTAGCATCTGTTCGCAGCGTAAAGTTCAGAGTTAAGTCAGGCAGTCGCAGAATTGGCCTAGCTGTGAGTTTCTCCTTCAGCACCGTGTAGGCATTTTCGCACTCCGCTGTCCAGGTTACTTTGTCCGGGTTCCCATTCTTGGTTAATGCGGTCAGTGGCGCACTCAGGGTATTAAAATCTTTAATATATTTCTGGTAGAAGCCACATAGAGACACAAATGACCTGACATCCTTTTTAGTCTGGGGTCGTGGGGCCCGCTGTAACTTCTCAATATTACGTGCATCTGGGTACATGCATCCATGTGAGATGGTGTGTCCCAGGAATTCTAGTTGCTCGCAGGCAATTTGACATTTTGTAGGGCGAGCGGTGAGTCCTGTTTCTCAAAGTCTTTCGAAGAGTAGGGAAACTGCGTCCACGTGCTCCTCAAAGGTGTTCGTGGCAATAAGTATGTCGTCCATGAAATTACTTATCCCAGGGTGGTTCAGGGGTTCCAGTAGTTTCCTCATCATACGAGTAAAGACGCTTGGGGCGTTGCTTAGCCCAAATGGCAATACATTAAACTCGTAATGGCCCTCAGAAGTACTAAATGCTAACATGTGTCGAATTTCCTCTTTTACCGGGATCTGGTAGTACCCTTTGCTAAGGTCTATCTTCGAAAAGTATCGCGCTCTACTCAGCTTGGTGAAAAGCTGATTCTGATCAGGTAAGGGCTCCGCTTGAAATTCAGTTACAGCGTTGAGCCTTCGGTAGTCTATGCAGAGGCGATGTTCTCCTGTGGATTTTCTAAGCAACACCACACTCGCACTATAAGGCGACTCTGATTTTGAGATAATATTTTCCTTAAGCAGGTACTCGATTTCCTCACTCAATGCCTTTGCCTTAGCATAAGGAACAGGATAGTTCTTAACTCGTACCGGGGCGAGGTCTGTTAGCTTCATATCAAATTCTATCAGGTTGGTCATGCCAGGTTTATCCGTGAGTGTACTAGTGTGTTTTCTCAACAACTGTTGCACCTGTGCCTGCTGATCCTCCGTTAAAGTTGAACTAATCTGAACATCTTGATGAGTTTCAGCCTGGCGAAGAGGGTATTCACATGAGGTCAGGGGTTCTGCCTCAGTTTCCATCGCAATAGCCAGTGTCAGGAAATGTGCTGGTTCTGCACCCGGTCTTTCATAATATTGCTTCAGCAGGTTTATGTGGTAAATTTTCTGCTTCCCCTTTATGGCAATCTTGTAATTGGTGTGCGACATTTTCTCAACAATTTTATATGGACCTCTCCACCCAATTTGCAATTTATTATTGCTACTGGGCAGGAGTAATAAGACCTGTTCTCCTACTTCTAGCTCCCTATCCTTCGCAGTGCGGTTGTAGTAACGCGCATGTTTACGACGGGCACGACGTACATTTTCCTTTGCCAGTTCCCATCCTGTTTTAAGGCGTTGGGTCAACTCATTCACGTATTGGGATGCAGAGGTGACCGTCTCATCAACTTTATCATCTGTCCAAGTACGTAACAGTGCCTCTAACGGTCCTTTTATAGGTCTACCAAACAGCAATGTGGCAGGTGGCATCCCAGTAGAATTGTGGGGTACTTCGCGGTAAGTAAATAGTGCTGCGGGTAAGTATTGATCCCAGCTCTCTGGTTTTTCCTGCGCAAGTTTCCGAAGGATGGAAATAAGGGTCCCGTTAAACCGCTCCACCTGGCCATTTGCTTGGGGGTGGTAGGGAGAGGTGTGGATATGTCGGGCCTGAAATATCCTAAACACTTCCTCGGTGAGTTTTCCTCGGAATTGCGAACCATTATCTGTCAGGATCTGTGACGGAAACCCTAGCCGAGTAAATATGGTGAGCAGAGCCTCAGCAACATGCTTGGAATCACAGGCGGGCATAGCGATAGCCTCTGCCCACATGGAGCAACAATCCACTAACGTGAGTATATAACTGTTTCTCTTTTTGCTACGAGTAAGTGGACCCACAATATCCACCGCTACTCGTTCGAAGGGTGTGCCCAAGATTGGCATTTCTCCCAGAGTGGCTGGGGCCGTCCAGTGTTTCGGCGCTGTCCTCTGGCACTGCGGGCATGATTTCACATATCTCTGGATATCGGCGTTGATACCTGGCCAATAATAATGACATGAAATATGCTGAATCGTGGCACTTATGCCCATATGGCCACTAAACGGAAGGGCATGGCCCATTTCTAGGACCTGGGCTCGGTATGCTGACGGAACCACAAGTTGCCCATGTTCCTGTCCTCCATTTCCTGCTTTCCGATGCAACAGCCCATTTTTCTTGTAGAAGTCTCCCTTTTGGAGAGGAGTGTGCGCTCTCGGTAGTTTTTTGTAGCAGGGTGCTAGAGATTGATCCTCAGTTTGTGCCTTTTTTAATTCCTCAGGAAGGATGTTGGGTGGGGATTCCAACTCCGTATTCCGTTTGGCCTGTCCTCTAGTGGTGACAGCCGCCACAACCAGAGGGTGAATGGGTTCTCCCAAGAACACATACCTACACCCTAAGATCAAGGGATAAATAGGGTCGTCCAAGATCGCTGCACTGATTTCCCCAGTCACATATTTCGATTTGACCTGAATCTTGGCTATGGCCAAATGCATAGATGCTGCACTTTTAGTAGGTCCTTGTATTTCTATAGTGTCTTCTGTCATCTGGTCAGGCTTGACTAGGGATGCACAGACAACTGCGTCGAATGCAAGGCCTGTATCATAAAGGCAGGTCACCTCTTGGTCATTTACGAGGACTGTCTCAATGACCGGGGGATGTCGGGGTTTGTCCAGAGGTTCTTCCGGTCCCTTTCCCCTTGCGGCACTTTTACGTAAGCAGGCAGCATGATGAGGTGGGTTTTTCCGGTTGCACTCCTGCGTATTGTGGGTGATGGTTCTACAGTGCTTACACCATTTTTCCCCTTGCCTCTGCTGCTGGAAATTTGATCTCTGAGTAGTCTTGTAGTCTGGCTTGTCATGCTTTTTGAAGTTAGTATACGGTGGTTTCACTTGGGGGTCCATGTGTGACTGAGCTGTCTGTCTAGATACGTAATCTGGTTGTTTCCGTCTGGGTGGTGGATTCTCTCATAGTGCTGCCTGATATCGTTCCGCTAACTGGACTATGGATTCTAAAGTGCTGGCCCCATTCTCTGTCAGGAATCTTCTCATGTCGGAAGTCATGGTGTCCTTCAGTTGCTCGATCATGACCATTTCCTTCAGGCCTTCCCAATCATGAGTAAAATTCCCTAGGGCACCCCACTTCTCCACGTAGGAATCCAGTCTAGCGGCAAATTGAACAAAGTTCTCTCTGACTTCCCTCCTAGAGTTACGGAACCTCTTCCTATAGGCGTCAGCATGTAGCTCATAACAAACCAATAGTGCCTTTTTCAGAGAGTCGTAGTCATCCTGTAAACCTGGAAGAAGCTTGCTATATACGTCATAAGCAGTTCCTCTAAGCCCTTGCGACAGTTTCAGGTTCCACTTGCTCTTCTCCAAACCAAACGTGGTGGCAAACTTCTCAAATTTGTCCAAATACCTATCGATCGAGTCGGCTTGTTCCGAGAAAGCTTCAAATGGAAACGTCAAGGGTCCCAAGAGTGACATGAGTGAGGATGGCAAAGGTCCTGTGCCCCCTGCATGCAAGGATGGCATATCATCTGACCGTGGCGATAGGTTGCCTGAGGAGGTAGAGGCTGTCGCACCGGCTACCGGTTCAACTCTTTGAGCCTGTCCCTGCATCTCTAACTGCTTCATCTTCAATGCATGCTCGCGTTCATTTCTCTCGCTTCTTTCCCTAGCGTCTACAGCTTTTATCCTCTCATCTATTTCGGCTAACTTTATTCGCTCTTCTCTTTCAGCTTTCGCTGTTTCTTGAGCGTAATACTTATCAGTCTCGACACTGACATAATTCGCAAGGTCCACCCCACTATAACCCAGATCTCGACTGGCCTCCCCTAGTGCTGCCTTAAGCTTAACTATTTCAGCCATCTTTTGCTGTTATAGTCCACACTGAGTAAGCTAGTGCTACCTGCCAATAGTATTTCTAACAACAAGCAAAAACTTACTAATTATCAGACTGCTGTAGAATTAAATGACTACAGTTATGGAGACTTAGGGTCTGTAATTCAATGAAATACAAAATCATGAACTAACTTAATTAAATACAACATAAATAAAGGGATTCACCAATCAATGCCTGAAATTCTAGAAAAAATGTTTTCTGTCTTTCTAGAGCTCACTGTGTGAAAATACATGTGTTAAAATGGTATACTGTAATGACTGAATGAATGATACTATCCCAGAGGTATGATAAAATACATAAGTTCAAATCCCGGACTGAGACCCCAGTGTCGCGTAGCGTTTGAAGGATAAGAATTTATTAGACGAAATAATAGATATGAATGTGGAAGATTTGGCTCAAGGAATTCCTGCTGGGTTTTCCACCACTGAAGGGAGACAAAGAGGGTAAATTCTCCTAACTAGACAGGTCTGGAAAAGGTTGTAAGGAGATATTTGGTCTCTCGCTACCGTCGTCCCCTTCTCAGTTATCTATTATTGTTATTCTTTAAATTATAGTATATTTTACGAGCCCCCCCTCCCTTATAAAGGAAGATAAACATTGGACAATATTCAACATCTAACAGAAGGAACAAAGCATGGGGTACATTATATACACCCAATTGGTTTATTGCAATTAAAATGAATAGATGGTGAATGATAGTATTGTCGATGGAATTAGTGTCTGCTGTATGTAATATGTGTCTCACAATTCAAGTGTTTTTCATCATGGATGACAAAAATATATGGCATTGATCTGGTGAGTTCCCTTTCTATAGGAACTTAGCTTTTCAGCCCCCGGCTGATAGTGAAGCGTGGTTAGTTCTCCGGTCTCCTGACGTTGCCCCAGGTAGGTCTTGAATGGTTCGGATTTGCCTTCTCTGTGCTCGACTCCGTATTCTGCTCTGAGATTGGACTGTCGTGCAAGGCTCCACCATAGACTACTCAGATGGACCAGCAATTTAGACACGTGGCTTCAGTGCGTTTAATGCATGAATTCGCAGCTTGTCTAGATTAGGTCTAGCTTTCTTGATTACCTGGGCGTAAGTGAAAAATGGCTGGATTTGCCGCACTTTTAGCGGGTCATTTCCGCTTGGACACGTGATCCGTAGCGTGCATCATGTGACCTTAGCATCAATAAGACGCTCCAATCAATAACGTTAAAAGTCACGTGGGGGGGGTGGGGGGGGGGGAGGGGGGTGGGGGGGGGGGGGGTGGGGGGGGGGGGGAGGGGGGGGGGGGGGGGGGGGGGGGGGGGGGGGGGGGGGGGGGTGGTTCCGAAAGTGGCATAAACTGGTTCTAACTACCGAGATCAGTGGTCAACAATGACGTCGTATCTAAAAATAGCATTAAACTTGAGAAGAAAATCACCGAACGCTAGGAGATTATCCGCAAGTGACAATTCCCGGGACTTTGCGATCATGCATTGAAGATGATAAAAATGGCGTCTCGTAATTAATAAAAAAAATGAAGAGAAGATTGGGCAAGTCGTCACACAGCCAACAATCCTGGAAGACATTATCTACTGTTTACTTCTGTTCCCCACATCAGCACACGCATATTATTTTGAAATTTTTTATTTATTAAATGGATGGCATTTAAGTTGGTAGTGGCCGACTCTCCAGGCAGATTCAATAAACATCTGAAAAGTTTAATATGAACTTACAGAACTGTATTCTTTGTGCTTCTCTCGAATTACTTTTTTCTGCTTCTCCTGCAAATGGGATATGTAGTCCTGAAACAAGCACAAAATAGACAGCAGAAAATAATGAAACCTGCATACAATTTTATAAACCTGAATACAAGCAAGCTATCACTATAACCAACATCATCATAATCTCCTTTTTAGCTCCAGCTGGAGCACTGGGCCACCATTGCAGATGGCCCACTTTGTGGAAGCCTATGTCAAAGAACAAACTCTAGCAGTGGTGGTTTTTGAAGCAACTTGTTTTACAAGATGAGGTTGCCCTGTGTAGTTACCAGGGGTCTCTGAGAATAGGGTAATCCTTACCTTTAGTGCCGTCGAGTATGATAATATGTGTATTGAGTTAGGGTTAGGGTTAACCCTAACCCCAACCCTAAATGGTACGAAAATACACATATTATACATCCTCGACGGCACTAAAGATAAAGATTACCGAGAATAGGACTACTACAATCTCATGTCATGTCGTACGATGCCACTAATATGAGGTTGTGCATAGGGCTGGCAACCTCATCATGTAAAACATATTGCAACAGAAACCACTGCTGCCCGAGCATGTGAATGCTTTGTGCAGGCTTCCTGCAAAGGGGGCCAGCTGCAGTGGTGGCTCCTTGCTCCAGAGGGAGTTAAAAGGAAAACGATGATGAGGTTGTTAGACCCAATGCACAACCTCATATTAGTCACCTAGTACGGCATGCCTGAGGGAGTAGTAGTCATATTCTTTCTTTGCCTCTTCAGAGACGCCCCAAGGACTAAACAGGGCTGTCACTATAATACAATTAACTCTTTAAGCCCCCAAAAGCCGATATATCGTGCTTCCTTCTAGACCCATTTGGCACAGATCAACATTAAATCGGCTTTCGTATCTTTTGCTCCTTTTTCTAGAGCTGTTTTCTAATTTTAACAACCAAAAACATCATTTCTGACAGGAAGTACTTTCTTTTAAATACCGCATGTATCTGTGCATATGAACATAAAAAAATTTTTTTTTCCAAACAACAACAATAAAAAAGCACCTGGGGTGGCCATTTTTGTTTGGGCCAAACCCAATTTTTTGCTTGGGACTGAAAGAGTTAAATACAACTATAGTTGATTCTTAAATGATTTTCAATAGATCTCTTAGCAATTCAAACTTCAGAACTGTAAATATCTTTATAATCAACCTCAGGAGCAATCTTCATTCATGAATGCAATGAGACAAGATATGAAAGTGGAACCTTCTGCAGGTGTGAAGGTGGTGTGTTACAGTACTTAATAATATAAGACGTTCCAGTGGAGTCTTCATGAATCTAAAGAGACAAGGTTGGGAAGTAGAGTATTCATGTAGGTGTGAAAGTGGAGTGTTAATGAGCTTAATAATATAAGGCATTACAGTGGAGTCATGAATGTGAAGAGACAAGGTATGAGTCTCCATGTAGGTGTGAAAGTGAAATATCATAGAACTTAATAATATAAGGCGTTATTACAGTGGAGTCTTCATGTTAGTGTGAAAGTGGAGTGTTAAACTTAATATAAGGTGATTACAATGGAGTCTTCATGAATGTAAGGAGACAAGTTATTGTAGCAGAATCTTCATGTTGGTGTGAAAGTGAAGTGTTAATAAACTTAATATAAGGTGATTACAATGGAGTCTTCATGAATGTAAGGAGACAAGTTATTGTAGCAGAATCTTCATGTTGGTGTGAAAGTGAAGTGTTAAACTTAATATAAGGTGATTACAATGGAGTCTTCATGAATGTAAGGAGACAAGTTATTGTAGCAGAATCTTCATGTTGGTGTGAAAGTGAAGTGTTAAACTTAATATAAGGTGATTACAATGGAGTCTTCATGAATGTAAGGAGACAAGTTATTGTAGCAGAATCTTCATGTTGGTGTGAAAGTGGAGTGTTAAACTTAATATAAGGTTATTACAATGGAGTCTTCATGAATGTAAGGAGACAAGTTATTGTAGCAGAATCTTCATGTTGGTGTGAAAGTGAAGTGTTAATAAACTTAATATAAGGTGATTACAATGGAGTCTTCATGAATGTCAGGAGACAAGTTATTGTAGCAGAATCTTCATGTTGGTGTGAAAGTGAAGTGTTAAACTTAATATAAGGTGATTACAATGGAGTCTTCATGAATGTAAGGAGACAAGTTATTGTAGCAGAATCTTCATGTTGGTGTGAAAGTGAAGTGTTAAACTTAATATAAGGTGATTACAATGGAGTCTTCATGAATGTAAGGAGACAAGTTACTGTAGCAGAATCTTCATGTTGGTGTGAAAGTGAAGTGTTAAACTTAATATAAGGTGATTACAATGGAGTCTTCATGAATGTAAGGAGACAAGTTATTGTAGCAGAATCTTCATGCTGGTGTGAAAGTGAAGTGTTAAACTTAATATAAGGTGATTACAATGGAGTCTTCATGAATGTAAGGAGACAAGTTATTGTAGCAGAATCTTCATGTTGGTGTGAAAGTGAAGTGTTAAACTTAATATAAGGTGATTACAATGGAGTCTTCATGAATGTAAGGAGACAAGTTATTGTAGCAGAATCTTCATGTTGGTGTGAAAGTGAAGTGTTAAACTTAATATAAGGTGATTACAATGGAGTCTTCATGAATGTAAGGAGACAAGTTATTGTAGCAGAATCTTTATGTTGGTGTGAAAGTGAAGTGTTAAACTTAATATAAGATTATTACAATGGAGTCTTCATGAATGTAAAGAGACAAGGTATGGAAGTAGAGACTTCATGTAGGTGTGAAAGTAGAGTGTTAATAAATTTAATATTATAAGGTGTTATTTCAGTGGCGTCTTCATGAATGTAGAAATAAGTTATGGTAGCAGAATCTTCATGTTGGTGTGAAAGCGGAGTGTTAATAAACTTCATATTATAAGGTGTTATTACAGTGGAGTCTTCATGAGTGTAAAGAGACAAGTTATGGAAGTAGAGTCTTCATGTTGGTGTGAAAGTGGAGTGTTACTATAAAAGTAATCCCATATCAGAAACTACCTAGGGTAGGAGTATTAGAAACTTCACCATACTAGACCCAATTTTGTTGGGGGGGGGGGGGGGGGGGGGGGAGGGGAGGGGGGGTGGGGGGAGGGGGCCAGTTTCATTTCTTGCTGACTTTGCCTTCCCTAACTCAAGAGCAGTCAGATACCCATTTACAGCTGAGTAGACTGGAGAGTGGTGCTACCAGGTTTCGATCCCCAGAAACCAGGAACTATGCCATGAGAGGAAAGTGCTCTAACTGCTCTTAGCCCAACGTATACAGTGTGAAAATGGAGCACAAATGAAAGCAAAGAGACAAGATGTGGAAGTGGAATCTTCATGACGGTAAAGACATACAAAAATTTAAAGGCAGTCCCATAGCAGGTACTGCTGCAGGGGAGTGAAGTGTTAGAGACTTCACTATACTAGGTCCAGCATCGAGAGGTGGGGGTGACTAGTTCCCTTCCTCGCTGCCTTTTCCTTCCCTAACTCAAGTGCAAAGTCAGATACCCATTTACAGCAGGGTAGACTAGAGTGTGTCGAGACAGTGAATCAAACCTGGTACCTTTGCCACATGAGCCCAGCACTCTAACCACTCTGTCAATCGGCCGCTTGTAAAGACACAGGGCATTAAAACAAAGTATTCTTGAACATACAGAGATAAGGTGTGAAAGTGGTGTGTTCTTATGTGTCAAGATGTGTAAAAAAAAAAATATCTTATATGTACGTACACATTCATGAAGACATCGCTTACAAAAAAAAAAAAAGATTGTATTTCTAACCTTATACTTGCTATTATAGTCTTTCATCATCAGGTCATACACCTCCTCACTTCTGAGAGCCGTTAGACCTGAAAATAAAAACTACAGTAAAACACACAAAAAACAGAACTTGGTGATAGACTAAAAGAAGAATTTATTTCAAAGAAAAACAAAATAAAGATCTTCCTTTTTCATTGTGCCAAAATATTTTACTGTAAAGTTAAATTATTGATTAAAATGCTAAAAGTGGCTGCTACCTGGTAGTGGCATTTGCTTTCCAGGGGTCAAATTAGCCAGGTAAAGCTTGCCACAGTGTGAACATTTCCTTTTCTTTCCCTTATCCCGCTGCCTTGGAGACAGTGTAATTATGAAGACAAACTTCTCACTTTGAAACTTCCAGGGGGACAACTGGTGGCTAATTATCTCCCCATGATTCTTTCTATGAGGCAATGCTTGCCCCAAAGGGCATTCCCCCATGTGAAGAAGTGATGGTGGTGACGTGTGCGGTGTCATTTGTCATCTTTAGTCCTTGTCTTGACTTTGCTTCAAGACAACTGAATGCTTGTGTTAATCACTGGTAACATTAATTTTCACCAAGAAACTGTTAGCATATGCAAAAGGAGGCAGCATTTGATTGATATACTGACAAGTGAGCTGAAAGATGGAAGACATTATAAGTTTTGCACGATGGAGAGGTTAAGGATAACTGTATCCCAGCATGACACCTGTTTTATTACTAAATGCATCTTGATGAACACTGAAAGTGACTGTTCTAACAGGGACCAGCAAACGAGAGTGACTCAATTTATTCATATAAAAACTGAACTGACATTCTAACAGTCAACTCTTGACTGTACACTCATGATGGGCTAAAATGAAAAACAAAAGGGGGAAAAAAATCTCCAGCACATTCCTTTGTTCTGCATTTCTTTAAACCAGAAATGATACTTTCAAAATACGGTTGTGTTCTAAACCTCAATGAGTTACCAAAAACTAAAATTCAAAACTGATTTCTCTAACTTGGCATCTCATCTTTCAGTCATTTGCCACTTGGCTGGTACCAGAGGAGAAAATAAACCAGAGAAAAGGCCAACTGCTGGGACAATGGCTGTGTTGCCCACTACTCTGAAATGAAAGCTGGTGACATCATGTGGTGTTCTTGTCATATTTCACTACCTCTCAAATTGTGTCTATCCCGGCGGTCGGTACTGGGGTTTGCAATTAACTAGCCACACGTCTGCGCACAGCCTTTAGACTTCAGTCTAAAGTTAGTATAAATAGTTCCAATCTTGGATGTTATTTCATAACTCTGGGTATAACTGAGGAGTTAAGGTGAGTAGTTGTATTGGACAGCTTTAATTAACATAAATTTTAGTGGAAAATATGAAATTATATTTAGGAAATTTTTTAAAAGCTACCTTTACAGTGCTAAAAGCTATTATCACTAATTTAAACTGTATCATACACATAACCTGTGGTCTGTATTCAGAGTACAATGAGATGTTACTTAATCCAACAGAAAATTTTAAGTTGGAAAGATAATTTACATGTTTCACCGCATGGAATTATAGCAAGAGGGGTGTATGGTTCTCACAGAAACAATAAATCTCCTTAATTAAGACAGCTATCACATACATTGAAATAAAAAGAAGATAAAAAAGCAGCTTACCTGTTGCACACCTTCATGTTAAATAAAACTGTACCAGCTCTTGCATCCTTTCATACTGATTTCTTCTTCTTCTTTTTTGTTCCTTACGGAGCATGGAGCTGCCACTACAGCTGGCCACCTTGCAGGTAAAAGGTCAAGGATCCCGTTACAAGCCTCTTGAGGCATATTGGGAATATGGTGTTGGGCCCATATTTTCTTCACCATCAGCACACTAAGAGTGATGTGGTCAGCATCACGCCAGCCGCCTTAACCTTCCCAGAGTTGCTCTGGTACCCAATTCATGAGGCTGGGTCGACCCCCGGAGCCGTTTGCGTCTAAAAAATCCCACCTCAACTGGGGATCAAACCACGGACCACCGAGCAAGTAGCTGCATGACATTATTCATGAGCTCTTGCAAGGGGTGGTTTCTGTAGCAGTTTATTTGACACGATGAGGTTGCCAGCCTTGTGCACTATCATCTCTTAGGGCACACCTCAGGAAGCTGTAGTCCTTTTCTTTCATTGGCACCCCTGAGACCCCCACATGGGGCTCATACTGACTCAGTTATCTCATTTCTCAAGCTTAAACAGTCAAACACAAAAATGAATTTTAATTATGTCAGAAAACTTCAAAGAGAGATAAGGATATCAGCAAATGTTTGGGGGGGGGGGGGGGTTTGATGGGGGGGAAGGAAACATGGAGGGGGGTGTGAGATCAGAGTGGAAGTGCATGTGTGTGGTTTTTTTTTGGGGGGGGGGGTGGGGGGGGAGGAACTGGCACATGTAACAGTTACCACAGTGAAGAGAGATAGCTCAAGCACTGACCTAGATCTGACTGAGTCTCTGTGACGACACCTTTTTCTCTCAGGAAATCTTTCTCCTCCTTGTCGCATGTTCTTCTGTATAAATCTAAGGAGGTTTAAAAAAAAAAAAAAAGTTTTATAATATCTGCATGGAAAATAAAATGTTTTATTGTTGGCAAGTTGCTAATGCAGTGATGTAATAAGATAAGTGTAATGATTTTGCACAATCTGTATTGGTTTCCAAAAATATTCCAAAACACACCAGACTCAATAAGCACTTAAACAAATTAAATCCCACACATGAGCCTAATTTCCGCAACTGTACCCATCCGTATGAGACAGTTCAGCATGTGCTGCTCACTTGCTCAGGCTCCCCACAGAAAGACGAAGGCTACTACCGGACTCCTGTTGAGGACTGATTCATAGTTTTGCCAGCATCTCCGTTTGGTTTTATTTGAGATGGTCGCACTATGAAGCATTGCCTCTGGTCAGACTCATAACGTGATGCGTACATTACTTGCTGACGTGTTAGATGGTAACGCAGAGTTGACATGTGGCCTTATGGCATAAAGCAGTGTTTCTAGATTATGTGTGGTTAGCCCACTAAAAGATATAAGTGTAGGCTTGAATAGCCAATGGTAAATGTAAGGTATAAGGACGTTCGAGTCCAGAATATATGGTACGCATTTTATCGGTGAATAACGCATAGACTAATTAATATAATACGGTGTGTGTAGATTAAGGTTAACGGGTTCAAGTTTTGATCGTGAGCAGCCAAATTAAATATAACGCCAGGCTCCTAGTAGACTAACCTGTTAATATAATACGGTGTGTGTAGATTAAGTTTAGTGTACTTATTGTAAAAGAACTAACAATGCTTGACTATTACAACTCTGAAGAGTTTAATATAACGTTAATCGTGACGGTTCAACAGTTGAGGCTAATGTACAATGTGTTCGCTACTGCCTATGTGATATATGAACCTTATGTTTTTGTCATCAATTATCATACGATGTTGTATGCATGGATATATATATAATAAATGCAAAAGTCGTCATTCAGGCATTCCTGTCGATTGCTTGTGAGTTACAGAAGTTTGTGCTGCATACTTAAGCACTTCTGTTCTTCGTTCAAGAGTTCTGATCGACCATGTTGGGTTGATTACACACACACAACGAAGAGATATCAAGAAATATAGACGACAGGCTGTAACTGTCTTTTTTTTCTTGTTGAGGTGATCACTGGCCCAAGACAGTTTACATGTTGTTAGATGTGTAGTGCGAGCGTATGATGAGTTGAGTGTGGGTGCGAATGAAGACGCGAATGTGTTTAGGCTCGTATCGATGTAGATCCTGCAACCCATACTCTCACATGCAGTAATCAAGGATGCTTTGACACTGCAGGCATGTTTCAAGACATTTATTGACGGGAACACACATAATATCAACAGGAACAGTCAGTGTAACAAGGTCATGCTGACCTGACATCGATAGGTATACATTTGGCATTCAAAAAGGTAAACATCAGAATAGACGTGCATGGTCAATAGCAAAGTTCTTCAATAATTACAGTTCGTAGCGTCGCCCTTGGCGTCTCTGACTAAACGCGTCAGATGCCTTAGTTACCTTGACACACAGGTGCAACTTGGCACTCCGCCAATTGCACATATCAGGCTGTAGTATAATAGCCGGAAGCACAGGCCTCGTTCTGACGTCGGCCGTGTACTTCTGTTAAATAGGTTATCATCAACCCTGCAGTAATACTTATTGTAGATAGAAGTTCCGCCAATCTGCGGCTCCCACAATATATCTTCGTCACTGGATTTATGGACAATATAAGACTAACAGTCTTGGATGGCTACCTCGAGCACAAATATATAAGTTCTGAAATGGCGGATCCGTGAACTGCTGTTCACCCTAGGTAATCCTTTACATGTTCTGCCACCGAAAAGCGTAATAATGCATAAAGGTCGGTATTACCTGGTAAATGAATCCTCAGAACTACACAAGGAATTCTGTCGTCATCCCGACGCACAGAGATTCACTGGGGAAAACTGCCATAGCAGTTACTTCGAAGATTCTCCCCGAAAAACAATGGACTCTTGGTCCCTTCAGAAAAACAGGACCTCCCGGCTTCCCGGAAGTATATCTCACTCCCGCTTAAAAAACCTTCCCATAGGCCCACGCCGAACTGTCAACCTCTGACCCTAAAGGTCAACACAATGAATGAATAAACAAGGGAAGACAACCCCTAATCAACCTGACATCGCAGGTAAAGACACAATTATACTTATGATACAAACATAAGCAAATAACTTGACAGATGACTCCGTCGAAAATGACAGCAACATTACTACCACCCCCCTGTAAAAAAAAAATGCAATTTTTTTTTTTTTAATATGTTCATGAGCAAGATAGCACCAGTATCACTTCTGTGCTCATGCAAACAATGAACCTAATATCAGGTACAATAGAAGAGGGTACAAATCATCTCCCAACATAGGAGAAAATATTTCCTTTAAGCCAAACAAACTAAGGGATACCATTCAAGAAACCTAAGTTGCTGGCAATACCAATCATATATCAAACATTACTAAATAATATAATCATAGCAATATACAAATGTCAATGCTATTTTAGCAACATATCACTGATGGATGGACAAAAATGAAATTTGTTAAATTATCTAAACATCATCCAAATACATTTGTATTACAACATATTATGATATTAAGGACAGACCTAAGTCTGAAAATATATCAGGAAAAACTAGGACACAAGATTTAACTGGAATCATGTGGGCATCTAGACAATATGTCCGCCATCACATTATCCGAACACGGATAGCTCGCACCGTGAAATGGAAAGGCTGAAGAGCAATAGCATAACGAGTAGATCTCGAGCTCTTCAAATCCTTACTTTGCATAGCCGTAAGAGCTTTTTGGTCGGTTTCCATAAAGAAATGCGCGCCCAGAAGGAACCTTTGTAGCTTAAGAATGGACCAAACCATAGCCAACAATTCACGGTCCAAAACCGAGTAATTCCTTTCTGCCGCATTCAGCTTCCTAGAAATATACATTACAGGATGCAGAGTTCCTGAATATTCCTGCATTAGTGCCGCTCCAATGCCAGTGGAAGAGGCATCACTACGAAGGACAAAAGTCTTATCAATCGTCGGTAGTCTTAAGATAGGATGAGATGAGAACAAATTCTTAACCTGATCCAATGAAGATTGGCATTCTTGGGACCAACGCACCATATTAGGAGAACCTTTTTTCAATAACGTTGAAAGTGGTGCCATAATGGAGGACAGATTCTCAATGAATCTTCCATAGAATTGTATCAATCCCAAGAGACTACGCACTTGCTTTTTTGTCTTCGGAACCGAGATATTTAATATCTTTGAAATGTTTTGGTCCTCTGTCTTCAACAGACCATGACCAACTCGATGACCTAGGAAGGAAATTTCACTAAACCAACAAAAGCTTTAGAGGGTTTAGCAGTCAAACTATGCTCACGTAGAGTAGATAGCAATTCCTTCAGACCCACATAGTGTTCTTCCCAAGTATCGCTGAAAAGACAGATGTCGTCTAAATATGCAATGACATCTGCACGATCTGATAGAATTCGTCGCATCATGCGCACGAAAGTCGCTGGGGCGTTCATAAGCCCGAAAGGCATAAAATTCCATTGAAACAGACCCCTAGGTGTCGAAAAAGCAGTGAGAGGTTTGGCGTGTTCCGTCAATGGGACTTGCCAATAACCTTTCGACAAGTCTAGTTTAGTAAAGAATTTAGCTTTAGAAAGTCTAATAAGTAGATCATCTAATAACGGCATAGGTTCAGCATCGAACTTCGTAACTTGATTTAATTTGCGATAATCAACGCAAAGACGTATGTTATTGTCTTTCTTTCGAACAATAACTATCGACGAAGAATAAGCTGAAGTGGATGGTTCAATTATTTGTAGTTGAATCATTTCATCCAATTCTTTCTCGACTTGTGCTTGAAAATGAATAGGTATTGGGTATGGTCTTACTCTGATCGGATTACGATCAGTAAGTATGATGTCATGTTCTATGACATCTGTGTGTCCAGGAATGTCGGTAAGGACATCCTGATATGATTGTAACGTAGAGGATACTTGACGTTGTTCCTCAAAAGACAAGTTAGAAGAGACTGTAACGTCTCTCCACGATTCCGTTGAAATAAGTGGAATCGTAGGAAGAGGTAAGTTCACGTCAGAAAAAAATAGTTTCCTCATCCTGTATAACGGACAGGGATGAGATGTGACCATGTTGAACTGGAGAGTCGTCCGTCGCCTGGAAAATAGGCTGTAAATAGTCTGGACGTTCAATAAACTCTGTTAACATATTTATATGGAAGGTTTTATGCCTTCCATCCACATCGACAATATAGTCGACATCAGAAATTTTCGAGACTATAGTGTATGGACCCTTCCAAGAAATGAGAAGTCTATTCTCTCTTGAGGGCAGTAAGACATATGCTTTGTCTCCAGGACAAAGTTGACGTAGGCGTCTTTTCTTATTAGCAAATCGCCTAGCTTTTTCTTTCGCAAATTCGGAAGATGAAGTTGCTAACCTGCACGATTCGATAATCTTTTCTCTAAGAGCTATAACATATTCATATGACGATTGTGTATCATCGTCAATATTATCGGAAGTTATCAAATCGTGTAACAAGGACATTGGCCCGCGCGGTTGCGCGCCAAAGACAAGTTCGAAAGGAGAAAACCCTGTATGCTCGTTGGGAACCTCTCTATAGGCAAAGAGGACTGCAGGTAAAACCCTGTCCCAATCTTCAGGATGATCCTCCGTTATCTTGCCAAGTAAGTTCTTTAGTGTCCTGTTAAGACGTTCTACCAATCCATTGGACATTGGATGATAAATACTACTGAGAGACCTTTTAATGTCTAGCGTAGCCATTACCTGAGACATAACGTCCGAAATTAACTGAGTGCCGTGATCCGACAGTATTTCTCCGGGGAATCCCAGACGAGAAAATACGAGCCAAAGAGCATCAGCGATATCGACAGTTGATATGCTCTTCAGAGGAATAGCCTCTGGCCAACGCGTGCACATGTCCACGCAAGTGAGGATAAATTGGTGTCCTCTGGCTGACTTAATTTTGAACGGACCAATGATGTCTATAGCCATTTTCTGAAACGGCCGAATCGGAATATCTGCAGCCTGAATAGGAGCAGCATGTCTCGGACCCCTAGACTTGACCTCTTGACAAATTTTGCAAGATCGGCAATAAATTCGGATGTCTTTATTCACGAATGGCCAAAAGAATGACGCAAGGACTCTAGTTTTAGTTCTGGAAAAACCCATGTGTCCCGCACACTGAGAATCGTGTGCATGCCGAAGAATTAAGGCTCTCATACACTTAGGCACAAGAATTTGCGAGTGCATAGACTTGTCCGAGTGTTGTACCATTCGTACCAATATACCATTCTTCATAGTGATATACGATTTGTGATTCGTATTTTGATTGGGATCCCCTTTCTTTGCAAGAAGGAAGTATTTCTTCAAAGAAGGATCCTCTTCTTGACGTTTAACAAACGAGTCATGGGAAATCACCAAGTGCTCGTCTTGGCTATCAACTTCATTACTATTATCAGATGAAGTTGGGGGATTAAGAGCTTGAGCTCTTGTCACCACTGCATTGACCGTTTGAATGTTTTTTTCTTCCCAACTAGAAATTTGTTGCGGGGTGCATTCCTTAACCCCATGAATACGACCGATTATAAGATCCGCAATAGGATTAGGAAGAAGACATGCATGGACATCTCCTGTGAAGAAAGGAGTGTCAATCCTAATAATAGCAGTAGGATAGCTTTCCATAGTACCACCAAATGTAACACATTTGATTGTTTTTCCCGTGGCACAGCAAGGATCTATCAGAGACTCCTTAACCCCGACGGTAGTACATCCCGAATCGAAAAGTACTGAGACTAGCCTATCATTTATTAGACCTTTATGTAAGATGAGAGATCCTCTCCCATCATGCGCAACTGTAGCAGGTAGAGCAGGAAGAGGGTGACCACAACTTAGCGTAGATACAGTTGATGAGTCAAACAATGTTAAGCATTGGGGGCATTCAGTTGCTCTCCCAAAATCGAAAGCACAACCAGTGATAGCCCTAGAGTTACCACTATCATTTACTGTATTACAGGCTCCATCAAACTCTTGTTGCGCAGAGTTTGCCTGTTGGTAAGGTCTTTTTTTGTTAAACCTAGGTCTACCTCGACTATCATTTCCCCTGTAATTGTTATCATATTGCCTATTGTAATCATCATTCCGGTTTGAATCCCGGTTTCTAAATTCACCATCGTCATAATCTTGACGTCGAGAATGATTACCTCGAAAATTTGAATAGTTATTATTTGGATAGCCTTTACGAAAGTGTCTCAAATTATTACCACTAAAATTACGAGAACTACCATCTTGTCTCCACTGCATAGACGAAGAACCATCATGTGTTGGATTACTCCGCTTCTGAGTGTAATTTTGATTACTTCCCCTATTCCAATTTTGTTGAGCACCCTGAAATTTTTTTCTGAAATTAGGGCCATATGGTGTTGCCGAAGCAGCTGGCAACCTTCTTTCACTTTAGAATTGCTAACTGTAGCATGGGGATGTGCTGTGGCATACTGACAACAGTATTCCTCCATTTCTTTTAAGTTTTTAGGCTTACGCTCATGAAGGAATGCAAGAAAAGAATCATTAACAGATGACAAAACCTTATCTCGCAATAATAAGTCCATTAGACCTTCATATGTTTTCTCAATCTGAGACAACTCAACCCATCGTGTAAATGTACGACGTATCTTTGTAACAAAATCAGAGAAATCTACTCCATTTTCTGGAAACATTGTCCTAAAACGAAGACGATAGTCTTCTTGTTTTAATTGGTATTTCTTTAGTAATGCTGCCCTGACAACATCATAATTAGTCCTCTCATGTTCGTCTATTGTCATAAGAGTAGTCACTGTGTCACCTGTAAAAAATGGCATCAGTTGTTCAACATATTTTTCCTTTTTTATGTTATGCGTATCGCACAAAAATTGGAATCTATCTAGATAATCTGCTACGTCATCCTTTAAAGGATTGAAATGAGGCAATTTAATCCTACTAACAAACTCCTTTGTCGTACTCGAAGTTGTTTGCTGAGCACCCGTACTCGCCAATTTCAATTTCTCTAACTCCAAAATTGCGAGTTTTTCATCAAGTTCCATCTTCTGTTTTCTTTCCTCATGTTCCATTTTTCTAATTTCAGCCTCAGCAGCAGCTTGAAGTTTTTTTTCCTCTGCAGCAGCTTGAAGTTTTTTTTCCTCTGCAGCAGCTTGAAGTTTTTTGTCTTCTTGAATTTTTTGTCTTCCATTTCCATCTGGAATTTTCTTTCATCAGCTGCAGCTTGAGCTTTCCTCTCCTCAGCAGCAGCTTGAGCTTTTCTCTCCTCAGCCTCTCTTTGATACCTTCTTTCTTCAAGTTCTAATCTTCTATTCTCAGCTTCTAGCTTCTTTAGTTCAGCTTCTGCTTTCAATTTAATTTCCTCTTTTTGTTTCTTTTCTTCTGACTTTAATGCAATGGCGAATTGAGCAGATGAATATTCTTCCAATTCTTTACCAGACTTACCAGGGTCAACCCTTGCTGGATGAAGAAATCCAATGTAGACATTCTGTCTAATGAGATCAGAAACCTGAAAAAAATTAAATAAATTACCTTATCCCACTTCAATGGGAGACAAGTCTGAAATGCTAGACTTGTATACTCACTTCACTTTATTTTACTGTCTCAATCTTTGTAGATAACAAGTCTTTTATCAAAGAACTTGTATAAATATATCTTATATAATATTATTTAACAAACTCTATATGAAGAGTCTACCTTATCAATAATATCAAAACATGACCAAGTATGTGTATGTAGACTGTGCATGACAGTAATGTAGTACAACCAAAAAAAAATACAAAGACAAAAATACAAAACAATACAAATGGCAACACTGTTTTAACCAAAAATGTGTAGAGAAATACACAAGAAAGGAGAGACCTACAGAATACAAACAAAACAAATCGACAATCAAAACTGAAAAACAGACAAAATATTACAAAAACAACGTTAAGTACAATTACATCACAGCTAACATCAATAGCGACCAATTGTCACTAGCAAATTTCCAAATTAAGAAAATTTGCACCTACAGACCGCTTACAGTAAGCCTCGATCAAGTGGCATATTTACCGTAAGACCCACCAACCGAAAAACCCGCAGAAAAATACACAAAACAGTAGAAGTGACATAAACATATAGCAATCAATTTCAATGTGTTGCAGAACAAGTTCAGTCACAGCTGAAACTAAAATAAATTTCTTGCTCCTTGCGAACACAGAAACGAAATGTCAAACGCGCACTGAACGTCAAATCCACTGTAACATAAAGTGGTATTCACGAACAAAGTTACTATGACCTTCTCAAATTAGGGCTTGCACATTGAATGTTTACAATTTCACGTACTGTTTACAGACACTTGACCTCCAACAATGTAGCTTGAATGCTCTGACCTAGAAAAGTCTGTTGTTGAATGAAACGTGTAACAACCCGCAGTACTGTTTACAATAGGAACCCGCCTTCTATGCAGTTATGGTCCACGTAGCAAATGCCTAGTAGTTCACTTCAGTACTTGTCTTGTTATGCTTTATGTAGCATTATAATATAAATGCTCGTACTGTTTATTTGTGTCAACCGTTGATGACCTATATCTGTCCTGTTGTAGCCAAAACTTGCAAGTGTAGAATTAGCGCTGTGTTACGGCTGTCCCGTGTGTAGCTTAGACCCACAGATCAGAAGTGTAATGTGTACTTGTCCTTCTTGTAACTTTCTCGACAAAACTGGAGACATCATACATGTAACAGCCAACCAGGAATGTAAATTTCTGGATCCATAAATGTCAACAATAATGTCAAATGCTCGCTCTGTTCTTTTTAAACCCACAGATCTGGTCCATCAGAAATGTAAGTTTCTAGGCCACATTGGCGACAAGAAATGTATCATAAGAGCCCACGTAACTGGTCCACCAGAAATGTAACTGTCTTTTTTTTCTTGTTGAGGTGATCACTGGCCCAAGACAGTATACATGTTGTTAGATGTGTAGTGCGAGCGTATGATGAATTGAGTGTGGGTGCGAATGAAGACGCGAATGTGTTTAGGCTCGTATAGATGTAGATCCTGCAACCCATACTCTCACATGCAGTAATCAAGGATGCTTTGACACTGCAGGCATGTTTCAAGACATTTATTGACGGGAACACACATAGTATCAACAGGAACAGTCAGTGTAACAAGGTCATGCTGACCTGACATCGATAGGTATACATTTGGCATTCAAAAAGGTAAACATCAGAATAGACGTGCATGGTCAATAGCAAAGTTCTTCAATAATGACAGTTCGTAGCGTCGCCCTTGGCGTCTCTGACTAAACGCGTCAGATGCCTTAGTTACCTTGACACACAGGTGCAACTTGGCACTCCCGCCAATTGCACATATCAGGCTGTAGTATAATAGCCGGAAGCACAGGCCTCGTCCTGACGTCGGCCGTGTACTTCTGTTAAATAGGTTATCATCAACCCTGCAGTAATACTTATTGTAGATAGAAGTTCCGCCAATCTGCGGCTCCCACAATATATCTTCGTCACTGGATTTCTGGACAATATAAGACTAACAGTCTTGGATGGCTACCTCGAGCACAAATATATAAGTTCTGAAATGGCGGATCCGTGAGCTGCTGTTCACCCTAGGTAATCCTTTACATGTTCTGCCACCGAAAAGCGTAATAATGCATAAAGGTCGGTATTACCTGGTAAATGAATCCTCAGAACTACACAAGGAATTCTGTCGTCATCCCGACGCACAGAGATTCACTGGGGAAAACTGCCATAGCAGTTACTTCGAAGATTCTCCCCGAAAAACAATGGACTCTTGGTCCCTTCAGAAAAAACAGGACCTCCCGGCTTCCCGGAAGTATATCTCACTCCCGCTTAAAAAAACCTTCCCATAGGCCCACGCCGAACTGTCAACCTCTGACCCTAAAGGTCAAACACAATGAATGAATAAACAAGGGAAGACAACCCCTAATCAACCTGACATCGCAGGTAAAGACACAATTATACTTATGATAAAATTCTTCAACTTGGTACTGGCTGCTAAAGAGCCAGGAGCTCAGCAACCCTATTCAATCAACAACAACCCCAAGATTGAGAACTATTACCCTAACATCACAGACCTTCCATCCTTCAACAGTACAAAGGTTTAATCAAATATTTCAGGACAGGCAACTGTAACATATGGAAATAGTGCAGCAGTGACATTCCCCCCCCCCCCCAATCTAGGTTTTTTTTTTTTGCTATATTAAAAAAACCCCCCCCCCCCCCCCCCCCCCCCCCCATATCTACGGTTATATTTTTTTTTGCTACACGAACGCCTGATTCACTATCGCAATTAACGCGCAAGCCGTTGGGCAATTAAGCACAGTAAAACAGAGTGAAGTGCGCAGCACAGCGTAATCGTTCTTTGATCAGAGAAACACGCGGGCAGAGGCCAGGCGTTAACAGTTTCTTTGAAGAATCAAGGGCGATAAGTCTGAGACGTACCTTGGAGTGTTACATTTTCAGGGGAATTAACTTACGTAGCTGATATGCGGCAGGCGGGGAGAATGAAAGACAAGCCAGAGGTTGTCGGTCGGCAGAGGTGAGGAAAAAACCTTTCATTCAGGAATCGAACTGTAGATGTGCCCGGCCCTGGCCATAGGTGCAACTTTCGCATTAAGGAGCGAAAGAATGGCATCTATGGATAAATATCCCGTCTCCCCCAAAGTCATCAGTTGCTCAGAGAATTTTCTGAAATAACTAGCTCGATATACTAAGAGTTTTCGTACAAAGTGAATGCTTAGATTCGTGGAGTTGTATCAATCTTTCTCTGTTTGCAGTAATTTATATACTAGCCGTTAAGTGATTTAGTGTGTTAAACGTTTTTCATTATATTTCACTGCGATTTTCTGTGTTAAATTGAATAGCGTATTAAATAACATATAGCTAAATTTCTCCAGCTGTAAAGTAAATTTAATTACTCGCTATTCCCCAGAAAGAGATGCTTTAATTGACTATTACATACATTAAATAACTGGCTAGTGACGGTATATATTATTTACTTATATCCATTTTGTGTAATTTTATAAATGACTAGTGTTCATATCACGCATTAAAAGCGATAGGATAAGCTAGACATTTGTGGTTTATAATCTAATTTAATAACGTAGTGGTTAAAGAGGTCTTACCTTAACATGTGGTAGAGATATAATATTGATATTATGGTTAAATGTTTATATTTCTTTCCTGAAATCTAGGCTGATCAAAAACCCAGCAAATTAGCGGGTCTTATGAAATTATGGTCATATGAACTTATGTCTTATGAACTATGGTCCATTGGTCTTATAAGTGAATAAGCAACCAGAAACTTTATAATATTGTTGAGTCTTCGGGCTATGACCTGTGCGGTCCATTTTCTTCATTTTATGAGAGAGACCAAACTAGAACTTACTTACTTACTCGTTCCCCTTCTACCGTGAGGTGTAGAGGTTTGGAAGAGAGAGCGCCAGACTATCCTATCGGCTGTCTTCCTCCTAGCCTGGTTCCGCAGCATCATCAGCAAATGCCAGCTCTGAAATACATACCTGTCTCATCTTCCAGTACCCCACTGAATAATTTCTTGTTCTCTCCTTACATGATTTGATAACATCGTCCATAAGGAGTATGAAAAGATAAGGTGACAGGATATCACCTTGTCTTACACCAGTGGTGGTCCTGAACTCTACTGACTTATCCAAACTAGAACAATAATTGTAAATGTTAACTGGACCAGAACTATACCAGATTTTACCTATATAAATCTCATCAGCCAGCTGTGGCAAAATATATTGTCAGCAACATTTGTGTAATTTAACATAGTGTCTCAGCAACCAGAGGCTAGACAACACAGGAAATATGTATGTATTATTCCTCCTATGTCGGCGATCACCACGTATGAACCTTACTCCAACCAACTGAAGGCAGAGATACTTTTGATCTTGTGGGTGAATTAACCTCTGTTGGGATCTTCTCTTTTCCTTTACCAGAGGGGAGAACCTATTTGATTAATTTTTTCATTTTTGTCTGTAACCCATGATCTATTGATGTATATGATTCATGTTGTAAAGTTCTAGTGATAAATAAACTTAATAAACTTTAAGTTATCATGTTGGTCAACCCCTACCCTATCTGTTATCCATAGTTGTTTTCACATTTGTGCGTATTTGTCACAGAATGTGCATGTGGGTGCAGTGTAACTTGTATTTTGTACAAAGAGAGAAAGTGTGTCTTATTTAAATTTAGTCGTACAGATAGGCTGGATTAGAGAAATTACTCAACCCAGAGACTGTCCTTTCCTCTTACACTATCACCTCGTGAGAAAAAAACTATTTCTTACACCTTACTCTCACATAGTTATCACTATCACCTTTGCTCAGACAGGACTATAAACATCTATTACCTATCTGATAAAAATTTACGATAGCAACAAACATTTATTAAAATATTTCAGGACAGGCAACAAACATTTATTAAAATATTTCAGGACAGGTAACAAACATTTATTAAAATATTTCAAGACAGGCAACAAACATTTATTAACATATTTCAGGACAGGCAACAAACAATTATTAACATATTTCAGGACAGGCAACAAACATTTATTAAAATATTTCAGGACAGGTAACAAACATTTATTAAAATATTTAAGGACAGGCAACAAATAGTCAATAAAATACTTCTGAATTTGTAATAAGCAGTTAATAAAACATTTCTGGACAGGTAACAAGCAGTTAATAAACTATGTCAGGATAGGTAACAAACAGTATATAATCTGTAAATACTCTTAAACTTGACTATCAACATTACCAAAAACATTATGATTGCTTATTCATTAACTTAAGAGGAAATTTTAGACGTGCTTCTGAAAACATGCTCCAGAATATAATTCTTTCTAACCTGGATACTTCCTCTTAAATGACTTGACCTTTAGGTATTCACTGATCTGCTCCTGAAGCAGATGCCACTCCCCTCCATCCTGTGGCCACTGATATTCAAAGAGATTATCTGCAGTGAACAGTCGCCTTTATAAAAGATAAACATTTCCTTCATGACAGAGAAACTTGTGATCCACTGAATTTAGATGTTTTTGTTTTAATGCAAGTCTTTACACCTGACAAATTACTATTAGCCATAGAATATACCTTGTTTCAGGAGGTCTCTGAAGAGACCAAAAAAAATAAACCGAACAGGACTGCTGCCCCCTCAGGTACGTCATAAGAGGCGAATAATACGAAGTTGTGCATGGAACTGGCAACCCCATTATGTTCAACAAATTGCTACAAAAACCACTGCTACACGAGTACATAAATGCTTTGGTGTAGGCTTCCTACAAAGTGACCAGCTGTAGTGATGGTTGCATGTCCCATAAGAATCAAAAAGGGAACGATGATATGATGTTGATAACAGAATCTCATACTAACAACTACAACTAATCAGAACTATTAAGTTAATATTAATCATAGAATCTTGCAAGTCACTGTGAATCTCTATAAAATTTATATTAATTATAAAATATAAATTACTGTTAGCAAGAGACCCTCACACAAATTTCCATTAGGCATAGAATTTCTATTACTGTTAGCCAAGGATCGCACAGACATTTCCATTAGCAGTAAATGTTATGATATATTTATACCTTCCATCATTCATCCCATAACCTACATGGTTGCAATGAAATTAATTTCTGTGAATGCTTTACTGTTTATTTTCACATCTGTCTGTCTCTTGCCAGTGCTTGTGCCTTCGTAAAAAAAGATTCCTGTCCATTTTTTAATATTCTCTGTGCAGTGTGTTTTCTGTTCTACCCCTGTTTCTTGTTCCTGGGAATACTTCATTAAGCACAATATTATACATCTCATCTGGTATTGGCATGCAGCCATACCACTGAAGTTTATGCATTTTTATGACTGTTAGTAGATTTTTATATTCTTCTTCACACACTTTCAAATGTTGATTTGAATAAGTTTAAAGAAAGCCATGGTCAGCCTGAAGTTGTTGGTATCTCCACAGAGTTTGTCCAGGAAAGGGATACTCACGTAAGGTCAGTGTCAGGTTAGACATACTGACCTGAGATTTCACCTCGAGTGATAGCGGGCATACGAAAAACAAAACAAAAAAACTGGTGCCATAGCTGCACTCATTGGTAGTTCCTATCTATCTATGACACTTTATAAGCCTGGTTAATTCTGTTTCACATGTTGTCCTTTATGATATTTCTAGGACCTTTCAGGAAGCTTCTTGTTCTACTGCTTGTATTTTTCTTTATAGTTCAACATTTGAAGTCCAGCTTCATATGCATACAGAAGTAATAATAATAATAGCCCCTTCAGTCATAACTGACTATGGGAATGCGCCCCTGAGCTGACAGCCCTCAGCTGCTTATTTTCCTGGTGCTCCTTTCGATGTTTTCTCCCCTCCTCTGCTTGTTGTGTGAGCCTCTCTTCGCCCAATCTGAGTTGGCGCCGTAAATAGCATCGCCACTTAGTGCAATCGGCAGCTTCATCCTCCCATGTTGCTGGATCCATGTCCAGTGCCCTCATATCTCTCTTGCACACATCTTTGAACCTCAGCTGTGGTCGCCCAACTGTTCTCCTGCCATCTGCTAGTTGTCCATAGAAGATATCTTTTGGGATGCGACCATCTTCCATGCGGCGAACATGACCAAGCCAGCGAAGTCTGCGCTGTCTAAGCAGTGTATACATACTTTGAAGGCCAGCACGTGACAACACCTCGACATTAGTCACTTTATCTTTCCACGAGATGCCGAGGATGCGGCGTAGACACCGTAAATGGAAGGTATTGAGCCTTCTTTCCTGCTTAGCATAGGTCGTCCAGGTCTCGCTGCCATATAGGAGTGTGCTGGTGACGCAGGCATTATATACCGCAGCTTTGGTCTTCATTGTGAGTTTGGAGTTTCCCCAAACACGCGATGTGAGGCGGGCAAAGGTAGCTGCAGCTTTGCCAATGCGGCTGTCGATTTCTGTATCCAGTGAGAGTTTGTCATTGATGGTAGACCCTAGGTATGTGAAGTGATGCACCACTGCCAATTCATAGTTATCGATAGTGATAACTGGTGCAGCACCCGCATCCTGACTCAGCACATTCGTTTTCTTTAGACTTATTGTGAGGCCAAAGTCCTTGCATGCTTCAGTGAAGCGATTCATCAAGTTCTGAAGCTCCTGTTGGCTTTGAGTGACGACTGCAGCATCATCAGCAAACAACAAGTCTCTTATAGTGACCCTTCTGATTTTTGTTTTTGCCTTCAGCCTTGAAAGATTAAACAGACGGCCATCTGACCTAGTGTGAAGGCATATTCCTTCAGTTGCATCTCTGAAAGCATGTTTCAAGAGTAGGGCAAAGAAGATCCCGAAGAGGGTAGGAGCCAGAACACAGCCTTGTTTAACGACACTTCGTATGTCAAAGGGCTGTGACGTGATTCCAGCATATTGGACTGTTCCCTTCATGTCGTCATGGAATGACAGAAGTACAGAGAACGAATGTCTCCACTTATTTCATCTTGGCATTAAATGTTACATTTCTGTCTTGCCAGATTAGTTTCACTTACTTAGTCGTTCCTCTTCTACCATGAGGTGTAGAGGCTTGGAAGAGCAAGCACCATACTATCTTATCGGCTATCTTCCTCCTGGCCTGGTTCCATTCTAGTCCTCGGTCCTTCAGAGATTGTCTAATGTTGTCCTCCTAGTGGACTCTGGGTCATCCTAGAGGTCTGGATCCCTGGCTCTTAGCCTCCAATGGCAGTCGATCTTCTCCCATTCTGCAGATGTGGCCAAACCATCTTAGTTGGGACTGTTCTACTTGGGTCTGCAGGGGTTGGGCTTTTAGGCCTTGACATATCGTCTGGTTGTGGACCATGTCTCTTCTTGTAACTTGAACCACCTTTCTCAGATACCGCATTTCTGAGGTTTGGATCTGACTTTTGTGGGTTGTAGTCATTGCCCATGACTCACATCCATACTAGATGGGGTGGGATCAGATTGTTTCACTCTGGCTAGAATTCTTTTTTCACTGAGGTGTGCACCTTCTTGTGGTGATGCACATTTCTTTCAACCTAGACCGAAGTCCATCAGTTATATCACAGCACTATTGCCATTCAAAAATAAGTTAACTCTGTCAATTTAAGTGCAGTGCTGATAAATAATGAACCCTGAAAATGACGTACAAAAAAGTTTCTATAAGTTAGAAAGGTGAAACCCAGAAAAGGGCCAGTCCTGAAAAGGACTGCTAAGGACTTGCAGAATTGATAAATACTAAGCCCTAAAAAGAGCTACTAGTATATATCAGCTAGCATGATGAAGCCCTGAAAAGGGGCTACTTGTATCTATCAGCTAGAATGATGAAGCCCTAAAAAGGGCTACTTTTATGTATCAGCTGGCATGATGAAGCCCTAAAAAGAGCTACTAGTATGCATCACCTAGCATGATGAAACCCTGACACGGGGCTACTAGTATGTATCAGCTAGAATGATGCAGCCTTAAAAAGGGCTACTATTATGTATCAGCTAGCATGATGAAGCCCTGAAAAGGTTGAGGGAACAAAATATGATTTTTTTTAAATTTAAAAAAGTGTATGGTTGGGGGGGGGGGGGGGGGGGGGGGGGGGAATGAATTACAAATGTTTGCACAAATTATAGCTTCCAGGTATCTAAACCGGAACACTGTCTCTGGATTCCTGCCCATTAGTTTTGATGGCTCTTTGCCTCCTTATTGTTTGTTATTAATAGGGTAACTTCCGTGTTAGTTTGCATACCATATTTTATATTTTCATAACCCCTTTAACATATTTATGCCAAGCCTTCCTGGCCTGTGCCATTTGTTCCAGGTTTTTTTCCATATCTTCTTTATCACTTTTCATATCTCTAATTCCCTTCCCCGTGTGTTTGTCACTTTTCCTTCTACCTCTCTTATGCTGAGAATTCCAGAACAAGGACTGCCTTGTAATGCTATCAACAGGTTTCCTCCATGTGTGTCCTATCCAATGCCACTGGCACTTGTCTGGTTAAACTTTGGATATTTTATTAGTCACATGTTTTAAAGAATTCCAGTCACTCACAAAAGCTACGACAAATTACTGCTAGCCACAGAATTTAAAATAAACTACAGCTCGCCAAGAAAACCCTAAATAAATCATTATGCCAGCCACAAAATATTTTTCTAAACTATTAATCAATTAGTGTGTAAAAAATATTTTCAAGCACTATACTTACTTACTTACTCGTTCCCCTTCTACCGTGAGGTGTAGAGGTTTGGAAGAGAGAGCGCCAGACTATTCTATCAGCTGTCTTCTTCCTGGCCTGGTTCCATTCTAGTCCTCGGTCCTTCAAAGATTGTCTAATGTTGTCCTCCCATCAAGCACTATACACCGAGTATAATAAAGAAATACTTTTTAATAGTATGGTAAAGGCAGTACCTTAGCAGATGCTGCCAATGGGGAGTGAAGTGTTAGAGACTTCACTATACTAGGTACAGCACCAAGAGGTGAGGGTGACCAGTTTCCTTCCTCGCTGCCTTTTCCTTCCCTAACTCAACCAAAGTCAGGTACCCATTTACAGCTGGGTAGACCAAAGCGCGTTGATACCGTGAATTGAACCCGGCACCTTTGCCGCGAGAGACCAGTGCTCTAAGCCTTCTGTCAATTGGACTCTCTTTTTAATAGTACCTTCCAATAACATCTTACAGCTTAAATTTCCATTGTATTTTTTTATTACTGAAGATCTCTTCAAGAGCATTTGCTTGTAAAGGATTATTATCCAATTCATTCCAATAAGTAAAGCTCTCAGAAGAAAAGAAAAATTTGGAAAATAGCAGGTGAGAGAATGCACTGATAAAAGATTGCACATAACAACAAAAATTAAGAAAGAATGACATACTCTCCTGCTTCAAGCCCCTCCATCATGCTGATACCAAGACCCTCCCTGCTTGCTCTTCGTGCTTTGCGTGATGGCGTAGGTGTTTCCGTGTTAGAGTCAGAGGCTGCTGAATCCTTGGTGGCATCATCAATGCTGATGGTGTTTCTGAGTCGAATATCTTCTGTGTCACACAATGCCGACATTTTTGTTTCCGTATCTGAAGCCTCAGAATCTTTGGTGTCATCAAGATGAAACAGCTTCTTAGGTGGTAATGTGGGGTAAATAAATGAAGCCTCAATCATGGCAGGATCAATAGGTGTTTGATCCAACCCCATCCGTGTTTCTTCATCAATGTTAAAAACTTCCTCTGGTTTATGGACTGGTACAGGATGCTGCTTCCCTAACTCACTTTCAACATCATTATCCACACCACCACCCATAATGGATATGTCTTTGGCACTAGTTTCCATTACTGTTGGCTTAAGAAATTGAAAATCCGTGATATTTCCCGAGTCTGACATGTGCGATACTTTCAGGTTCTCATCTGAACGTTCAGGTTTCATTTTATTAAAACCGTCACCTTCATCTGAAGTAAGCAGTGCCTTCTCTGGAAGTTCATTGTCATCAATGATCATTCTTTCCATTTCAGTCTTGTTCTCTGATATTCCTAACAAGTCATCTTCATCTTCTGCACTCATGGGTACTTCTTGCATGCTCTGGGATTCATTCGCTATGTTTCCACACACATCTTCACTCTGATATATATGCTGCTCCACAATGTGGGCTGAAAAAAGTTTTCCTCCTTTTCCAGAATCCTCTCTGTGTTGTCCATCTACTAACCTACTGCCGTCATAATCTGATGGAGCTTTTTCAGGATGCCTACTTTTTTCTGGTTCATTGCTTGTCTTCTCAATCACTAGCAGGTCTTTGCGACCATCTGTGTGACTTACTACGTGAAAAGCTGAACCAGCGGAAGGGGCACCTTCCTCGACAGCATGATGATGAAACTCAGACGTTAATGGCTGGCCATCATCAATATGATGCGGTTTGTCCAAATCTTGATTTGTATCTGTCATTATTGCTTCTTGTGCAGATTCACACTGCTTTGTTTGATCAATCTGAAAATTGACAAAGATGCTAAAAATGAAACAACAATTTGGGTGAAATCACTGTGATACATCCAAAGCAATGCTCATTCATTAAATTATACTGTATGTAGATGGTCATGTAAGTACACCAAAGATTCATCCAAACACAAAAAATGCATACTGGTTCAGACTAAAGCATACAAATTGACAAGAACATCTTCTGGAAGTTATCTGTACATATCCATTTTTATGCTCTAAATCTCTCTGACACAAATAAGTTGTTTTTCAAAATGACTAATTTGAAATGACACGTTCTATGTTAAATTGAATGTTTTTCTATCTAAATTTTCCAATGTATTTCAATCCAATTTTCAAATCATGTGCCACTAATGAACAATGAAACATAGCATCTTATGGAGCAGCAGGTAGGCAACTGTGCTAGCATTAAATACTAGATTGAGGCTGTATACTTTTTTTTATTGGTGGGAAAGAGTCCAGTCTGAGATAAGTTGTATCTAATCCACATAAAAACTCAGTATTAAAATGATCAAATTCATTATCAAAATGAACCATAAGAAATTAAGACTTAATTTCTCACCATATATTTTGTTGCACACGTGTCCTAATAGTAGGCAAGAATATTAATTTTACTGAAAATCTAATTTGTTGAAGAAATGTAAAAAAAAAAGGACTTCTGAAAACTGTAGTTTTCAAATTAAATGTAACAAAATATGCTGTGAAGCGAGATAACAGATACACAAAATGATAATTGATTAACCCTAAACCCCCCCCCCCCAACAGAGAAAACCATGAACAGAGCAAGAAAGCTGCGTACAAATTTGTCAATTTGAAATGTAAACATAAACAGTAACAGAACACTCAATATAATATTGTAATGGGAGATAACCTTTAATACAAAATCCTCGAGAACAGCTTTGTTTTGGAAACCAGATTTTTTGAATTTTCAGATGTCACCCAAATCGTTAAAGAAGTAGCCCAAATTGACCCAAAATAGCCCAGGTAACCCACTATGAATTCAAAGATAACCCAAAGTTGCTCAAAATGGTCAGATATCGGCCAAATTGTGCTAAAAAAGGTAACCCAAAGTAACTTTTGATTTTCAGAATATTTCAGTTTTCTGGTGTTCGGATAAAAGGTTATAGACATGTAATATGATAATCAGACAAGTCCCACCATAGAACAATTAATTCATCTTGATACTCAGGTGGAGATGGCCTACTTGGGTCATGACTACTATGTTCCGTTGTGCTGTTGAATATTTTCTTATTATTTGCATTTGTTTTTTGTGTTCATAATTTTTTATTTCTTTGTTGTTAACTAGAAATGTGATTTTAACCCCCTTCACTTTTGTCCAAAGTGTTCTTTCAACCAAATTTTATCAGTTCCATAATCCTGGGGTGGTAATGGAACTATTAAATGTTACTGTTATAACCTTATTATAAAAAACTCCACTGTCCATTATATTTGTCTGTTGCTTCTGTTTATATCTGTTGTCTTATTTGTTTTCTTTCCATTATCTTACTGATGGTTTATGTTGTTATCCACGCTTTGTTATAGCATACTCTTTTTCGCAGAACTTCTCTACATGTCTCATTCCATTTTTTTAAATCTCTTGTCAGTGATCTCATAATTTGCGACCTTTTTTTAGTTTGAAAACTTAGTACTTACTGGACATTGTAAAAGTAAATTTGCCATTTGTTTCTTGACTTCTGAGATATCCCACTGTTGTCTGTAGCGATGTACCATTGTATATCTTTTCAGTTTCATCTCTATTTTGGCCATTATAAGATGGTGATCTGATGCCACATCTGCTAATTTACATTTATGTTGTGTCCCTTCTTCTTTGATCCATAGCCGCCAACCGTCAAAGCAGTCAGTGGTCATCACGCCTGGTGGCGTCTTGTAGGGCAGCAACAAATTGATTCCACTTTGTTCGGTCGGCGGCCATCCTTCGTACAGTGCCCCAACTCTGGTTCATTCTTTGCATCTCGGCTTCCACAGTTCTTCGCCAGGTTGTTTTTGGTCGGCCTCTCTTTCACTTTCCTTCGGGGGTCAATAGCATAGCTGTTCTTGTAATGGTATCAGGGTCCCTTCTGAGGATGTGACCAACCCAACTCCAGTGTCTGCCAGCTATGATGGTGCGCATGTCCTCCTGGTTACTCTGAATACATAGTGCATGGTTGCTGATGGTATTCAGCCAAAAGATTCTGAGAATTTTCCTTAGTCAAATTATGTGGTAGGAGGACAGTTTCTACATTACCTTCAATTTTTGTTGTGTAATGATGATCTAAATCTTTTGTTTATGCATATATGATAAATCTGATTTTCTTGTCCGTGGTCTGGCGAGATTCATGTTCAATCAATCAATACCCTTTAGCTCCCCAAGGAGCATAGGCCTTCAACAAACACATGCCAAGTCTTCCTGTCCTGTGCCATCCGCTCAAGTTCTTTCCATGTTTTCCTCATCATTTTCACCTCTGTTTCCAGTTCTCCATGTGTTTTTTGGTCTACCTCTGCCTCTCTTTCCCTGTGGATTCCAGAACAAGGACTGCCTTGTAATGCTATCAACAGGTTTCCTCAATGTGTGTCCTATCCATCGCCAGCGTCTTCTTCTCAACTCTTGTTCCACTGGCACTTGCCTGGTTCTTGTCATCAATTCCACATTTGTGACTTTGTCATACCATTTCAGTCCTTCTATTCTACGCAAGCACCCGTATATAAAAGTCTGTAGCTTTTTGGTTATTGTTTTTGTTGTTTTCCATGTCTCAGAGCCATACAATAGGACTGACTTCACATTTGAGTTGAAGATTCTTGTTTTCGTGTTGGACTTGATTTCTCTTGTTCTCCATAAGTTTCCCAATGCAATGAAAGCTCCTCTTGCTTTTTGTATTCTTATTTTGATATCACTGTCTGTCCCTCCAACTTTGTCTATATTACTTCCAAGTTATGTGTACGATTCTACATCTTTTAGTGGTGTTTTTTCAAGTTCAACCTTGTTATCATTTCTTGCATTTATTCTCATAATCTTTGTCTTTTCCCTGTGTATTTTCAGGCCCACTTGTTGTGACCTCTCATCAAGAATTTTCATTTTATTTTGCATCTGATTATGGTTATGGGACAGAAGAGCCAAGTCATCTGCAAAATCCAGATCATCAAGCTGTTTAGTCATATTCCACTTCTGTTGTGTGATGTCGATGTTTTCATAACCCAATCTATTGCTAGTAAGAAAAGAAATGGAGACAAGAGCATCCCTGTCTCACTCCCGTTCTAATCGTAAACGGTTCTGTAAGTTGTCCTTCATGAAGAACTCTGCATGTTGCTTTATGTATTCTTTTACAGGACAACATGCTTCCACCTATAGCAAGTTGATTTGAAGCACAGAAGTTTATTAATATTTCTTGATTTTTAGTTTATATTCCCAAGTCCATATTTTCACATGAGCTAGTATTGCCTGTTCCTGTCTTAACATTTAGCTCACCCATCAAAATTAGAATGTATTTTTTTGTTGTTGCTTTTAACATGGCCTCAATGTCTGTTGCACATTATTATTACTTTACACAGCTGCTGTTAGGATAAGGTTAGCTGTTTGACAAAGCTCAAAACAGGATTGCGGTTATGTTATGGCTTGCTGAAGTGTACATATGGATAGTAACTTTGGGTGGTCTCCTGTCTATTATTCCTACTTCTACCACATTTTGGGTTCATGACAGTCTTTATCAAATATAACTATGTGCAATGTAGAAAGTGACAGTGCCCTCAGTAGTGAAATACTACAATGGCCTCCTTTTATCTGTGCATTTTTATTTTTTAGAAAGAAATGATTCTTAGTCATTTTTAAAGTCGTTACTTTCAGGAATTAGTTGAGCTGCTTTCTGAGCATCATCATCTAGCTACAAATAATTTCTCAAATTGGCCAACAGAATGAGCTCATGAAGAAAGACTATGAACTCTATATTCATGAAGTACATTCTCAACTCTCTACTTTTAAATACTGATAATGATAATGTGAGATGCATGACTAACAGTTTTTGTTTTGCAAAAGTGTATTAATAAAAACGTATATATGGACTGAGATACAAACCTCAGAAATGAGGTATCTGAGGAAGGCGATTGACGCAACAAGAGACATGGTCCGCAACCAGACGATACGTCAAGGCCTAAATACCCAACCCCTGCAGATCCAAGTAGAACAGTCCCAACTAAGATGGTTTGGCCATGTCTGCAGAATGGGAGAAGATCGGCTGACACTGCAAGCATGGGAAACTAAGAGCCAGGGATCCAGACCTCCAGAGTCCGCTGGGAGGACAAAATTAGACAATCTTTGAAGGCCCGAGGACTAGAATGGAACCAGGCCAGGAGGAAGACAGCTGATAGGATAGTATGGCGCTCTCTCTTCCAAACATCTACACCTCATGGTAGAAGGGGAATGACTAAGTAAGTAAGTAAGTATACATGGACTGCAGGGCGCTGTAGACTAGTGAACTGATTACCAAAATAGTGCATATTATAAAGATGAAGCTTTAGCTTTGTGATTTTATTTCCAGTTTAAATGAAGAATAGTGGTGTATGTGTTTGATATGGCCTAATAAAAGAATTAAGAGACACAGTAAAAAGGGGTAATTTGTTAGGGTAAGATTTAGGAATCCTAAACCTATCGACATTGGCGAGATACAAGGATGACATCGAAGACAACGTCCTACTTTTCTTCATTTTTTTAAACCTCATTTCCTTCCCCGGATTATCAAAATAGTGCGTACTCTAAAGATGATGTTATAGAAGAAGGGAACAGTAGACAGGAGGCCGCCATGTTGTTTGAGTGGCTATCCATATTTATGCTACAGCTAGTCTTAATCCCTTAACCGGTTGAAATGAAGCACAGTGGGTCATCTTCTTTGATGTCATTATAGTAAGTCGCCAACGTCCTTAGGGTTACTTAAACCTAACCTCTTTTTACTATGTCTCTTAATTCTTTTTTAAGGCCCTATCGAGCAGACAGCCCACTGTGCTTAATTTCAACCCCCTTAACCTAACCCCAACTCTGTTTCACGCTTTGTCAGACAGATAGCCTAACACCAACCCTGTTTCAAACTGTGTCTAAAAGGGGAAGGACGGTGAACTGGACGCTGCCATATTGTGACTCCGTATGGCGTGTTTGCATGTAGTGTGGTGTGTTTGCACGTAACGTCAATTTCGGGAGCATGATTTATTATGGAATTAGAAATTTGAGGCGTTATATATCCTAATTGTAACCTATAAGATGTTGGGTCGAAGGGAAGCATAGTGAACTGGAGGCTGCCATATTGGTCTATTTTTGGCAAGTGGCTATTATTACGAACAATGTATGTAATTACGGCATTTACACGGTTAGGCGTATGTAGGAGATGAAATATATATAAATCATGACCATCTGATGCACAAACGACCTCGACTGGCGATGGACACCAATTCTGATGCAGTCAGCTCGGAATTATGTGCTCGATCGGCATATCCAATAAAGTTAAAACGCCCCGGCACGGAACATTCAGCTAAATGCGCGAAACACTGGGGTTAAGGTTAGGTCTATGTGTAAATTAATATGAGACAAACATAAAGGTATGTTATCAGGCACTCGTAGGAAATAAAGAAGTAGAACACTAGACAACAGAAAAACAACAGACATGAGTGGCTTACCCAGGATTTGAACCCTGGACCTTCCAGGCGACAACCCCGCCTAGCTATCCAAGTGAACCACACTATCCTCCCTGCCATCTAAGCATCACCATAAATGATATTTCGATGACAGGTCATTAGAGCGAACTGCTATACATAACACCGGAAGTTTACCATGGGCAGTTCAGCCTATTAATGACGCAATCACTTCTGTTGTTCCCCTATTATACAGTATAGGCCAGTCCAACAAGACAAAAACCTTAATACTGTGTCCAGTAAATGATAGTAGACTTAGAACAGTAAGAACAGGACAGAGGGTAGGTTTGGTATTGTATAAACATTTATAACACATAAGGAAGGGAAACCCGAGGCCTGTAAACAGTAAATTAATATGAGACAAACATAAAGGTATGTTATCAGGCACTCGTAGGAAATAAAGAAGTAGAACATTAGACAACAGAAAAACAACAATTAATTTACTGTTTACAGGCCTCGGGTTTCCCTTCCTTATAGGTCTATGTGTGCATATTCACGTTCAACGGTGGGCTTTTTTTTTTTGGGGGGGGGGGGGGGGGGGGGGGGGAGAAGAGAATTAGGGTTAGGTCCATGTCTACATTTTCGTTTTTAACGGTTGGGGGAGAGAGGGTAGGGTTAGGTCTATGTCTGCATTTTTGTTTTAGAACACGTCTGCTATTGTTTTGACAAATAATTTTGCTGCAGTTCGTGCGCTAACCTTGACCCAAAATCCGACGTTTTTTTCGAGCTTGCACTGTTGCAAAGAAAAACTCTAAGCCGAGGAGTGTTCGCGTGCGGTCAAACAGAAATAGGGTGTGGGGTGTTCGGGGCGGATTTTGGTTTGCGTTGATAGTATTTTACAGTGTGTCGAAGAGATACTGTTACGTGTGCGGTATCTATAGCGTTCGGGCAAAATGGCTGACCTTGTTCCACTATTCTTCCCCTTTAGCCTATCAGATGTTGAAATTGATATTTTTCGTTCATTTTAGTTGGATTTTGTTTAGTTTAATAGTGGGTGTTTTGCAATGTGTCGAAGTGATACGGTTACTTATTCGTGTAGATAATGTTCGGGCAAAATGGCAGATCTTGTTCTACTATCCTTCCCCTTTATCGTCTAAAATAATAACGTACGATAGCCTAAATATCGAGTCCGTAGGCCTATTTAAAAAAAAAAATTCAACTCGAATGAAAATGCCGCGTATCGATAGATACTCGACTAACATGGCGACCTCCTGTTCCCTACTTCAACTGATGAGGTAATGCTTTAGTTTTATTATTTTATTTCCTTTCACCCACCTCTTGGCTAGACAGTTCTTTGACGTCAGTAGAATATTGCACTTTATCGCTTTGTTCACCAATGGGGGACGCCATTTTTTTAATTCCAAAACATTATTATTTTATTACAAGAGCTCTTTCAAAGGTAGATAACTTGTATTCCTAAGATTTATTGTACAACTGAAAACGGGGGCGAGAGAGGGATGTATGAAAAAAATATAGCTGCAGTCACTTTTTAAATATTTGCGTATTCGCTGTGTAACTGTGATGGTATCAGCTCGAATGATGATAATAATAATAATAATAGCCCCTTCTATCATAACTGACTATGGGAATGCGCCCCTGAGGTGACAGCCCCCAACTGCTTATTTCCCTGGTGTTCCTTGTGACGTTTTCTTCTCTCTTCTGCTTGCCGTGAGAGCTCCTATTCACCCAATCACCCAAAGACAGCTTTATCCTCCGAGCTTGCTGGATTTATGTCCAGTGCCTTCGTGTCTCTCTTGCATACATCTTTGAACCTCAGCTGCGGTCGCCCAACTGTTCTTGTGCCATTTTCCAGTTGTCCGTAGAAGATATCTTTCGGGATGCGACCATCTTCCATGCGGCGGTCATGGCCAAACCAGCAGTCTGTGCTGTCTAAGCAGTGTATACATGCTTTGAAGGCCAGCACGTGGCACCACCTCGAGTGAAACACTGGTTTAATCATCATCACCCTTTAGCTCTACAAGATTTAGGCCGTCAACACACGTATGTCGAGTCCTCCTGTGATGCGTTATCAGGTCACGGTCTTTCTCATCATTACCATTTCTATCTCCAGTTCTCTTCTCCATGTGTTTTAGGCCTACCTCTACCTCTCTGGATTCTAGAACAAGAACTGCCTTGTAATTCTATCAACAGGTTTCCTCAATGAATGTCCTATCGAGGAACAGAGAAAGCATATATGGCCATCACCAGTACCATTTCTAGAAAAGCTCTATGGAGATAGAAATAGCCTCAAGCTGACCACTGCTTTCTTTGAACATATTCAAGTTGACGTCTGAGAATGTACGAAGAAGCAGACGACGTATGTCTTACCCATCCTCCGCGCCGACCCGTCTCTTGTTCTTCTGGCACTTGTCTGGTTCTTGTCATTGATTCCGTTCCAACTACACAGCTGAGGTTCAAGCTCTAGAGCAAGCTGCAAAGATGATTTATAACACCAACTCTGACTGCCACCAGGTAGTCATCCTCACAGATGCACTGTCTGTCCTGCAAGCTCTCAAGGGTGGTAAACTCCCGCATCTGAGAAATGAACTAAACAAGGTAGCTGCCAAAAAGAGAACCATACTTCAGTGGGTACCATCTCATTGTGGAGTACCCGGAAATGAAAAGGCAGATAAACTTGCAAAAAAGGGAGGAGAATGTGAACAAGAAGATAATGAAGTCACATACTTTGAGAAAAAGAGAGCTATCCGACTATCAGAAGAGAACAGAACCAACCCAAAGACGACTATCACACTCTCGACCGGCAGGGACAGATAACTATTTTTCGCCTCAGGACAGGGCATAACAAACTGAATAAACACATGCACAAGCTACGATTGTCTGCTTCACCACTGTGCACATGTGGATTAAACGAACAAACTGCTGAGCATGTTCTACAGGATTGTCCTCTGTATGACCAGTTAAGAAAGATATACTGGCCCAATGACTCAGCACTAAACTCAAAACTATATGGAGCTAAAGAGGAACTTCAAACAACAGTCGAATTCATCATGAGAACTCGTCTGACGGTGTAAACATCAAAGATGCGATCGCAAGAAGAAGAAGAAGTCATTGATTCCCCATTTATGACCTTGTCGTACTTTTTGGTCCTTCCTATACACGCCCCACGTTGAGAATCACTGGTTTAGATGTTAGTATCTGTCTCATGTTGTTGAATATAGTTTTTGGTCCTTCCTATTCTCTTCTTGATCTCTGTTTCCTATAAATACGGATGGTAATAAAATCAAAATACATCAACATTCTTCCACAACAAAAGTATATACGTGTTTCTAATCTTCTGGCCGCTCTCCATCCTCTCTTGCTTTCTTTAGCAATTGCTTCCAGAAATGATGCTCAAACATAATCCTGGGGAAAACAAATATAACTATTTTATTTTGCGAATTCTTTATGTTACGTCAGTGAAGACCATTTATTTTTGTTGCTTTATTCTTATTATTATCCCCAGATTGATCTCATCTACCGTTTCGTTAGATTGGTTGATTTCAAATTATGCCCCATCTATGAGACAATCCTCTTTCAGATATCCCCCAGGAACTACACGGGGAAATACTGGTCTTTGCGCTCTACATGTTGTTATCACAGTATCTAGTATGCTTGTTTTATTTTTTATATTAAGAAGTAAAAAGCTGTATTATTTGACAGTTATATTTTCACATGCCTGTGTTCTCTTCTTTCTGTCTCTCTCTGTCTTTCTTTCTTTCAATTAATGCTTAATTCCTGATATTTCTCAGACCTGCAGTTGGTACGCCGCCGCCATGAACCTCGGTGACATTCCTTACGACCACTGCCTTCCTGATTATTCTGGCAGACCCACCTTTCGTGACAGCCACAGCAACATAAGCATATCAGCCGTTATATCATCGTCATGTGTCGTGCTGGAGGGTCTTAGAGACAACTCAGATTGTCTTTCAGCGGTATGCCCACTTGGGCAAGAAGGTCAAGCAACCTTCCCATCCGAGTTTCATACCTCTATTCCGACTTCTTTACTCAGCGGCGATCTGACGGTGTTGCCCAATGCTGCTGACAGGCTCAGTATAGGCAATTCTTTGGATTGTCCGTCTGCTGGTCTCAGTTATGGCAATCACTTCCTTGAGTCCGCAGCAACTGAATTCACGACACCAGATAACGAGGCGAATTTAACCTCTGATATCGTCAACAGAGATGCCCAGTTTTTAACAGACGGGGAGGCAGACGTTAACGTGACCCTTAGGACACACCATCGTGACACTTTTATGAATGATGGTATGGAAAACGAAATTTATTCCGCGGGCAACGCTTTCAATCATGGGCACAATTTAGTTAGCAGAAAAAGATATGACTTCTGCTCACCAGAAATTGGCGTTGACACTGATTTTTCCAGAAACTGCAGAATTGGCATAGCTACTTGTAATACTTTCCATCCCACGAATGTTTACTGTGATGTTCAGAGACTCTTGTAGACACGCATGTGTACAGTTCCCATGTACGAAGGGCAACAGTAGAAACAGGTCTGAAGTTAAAGAAATAGATTACTCCGTCGCAGAAAATCTTGGTGACCCAATAAAACACCAGTCAGTGCGCCACATGTACCAGCGCGGATCGGAGACTGAATCTTCAGGTGGAAGTGACCTCATCAGTCAGAAAAGGAGCTCCGCCTGTCGACAAGAAAAAGGAGTAATCGTATCCAGTTCCAGATCGGAGACTCAGAATGACACGGCTAAAACCATCAACGGCTTGGCTAACAGCAATGCCGACACATCGATCAAGATAGTGCCTACTGGCAAATCAAAGCGCAAACACGCAGAGACGGTCGAAAGTTTACAGCATCACCTTGAGATGTTAGAAGACCGGCGAAATAAAATGGCGCCATCTTGCTCGTCCTTGAGTCTGCTGCGCCAAAGGAGTGAGGTAACGGGGAAGAAGTTAGAAGATGATAACGGTGTAGTTTCAATTGTCGATGTCGACCACATGATGTGCAGTGGAGTAACTGTGGCTGGATTCAAGCCAAGGGCAATAATCCGGTAATACGTTGTCTTGAATTCAAAATATTGTTTTCTTGTATGCCAGTAGAGTTAATTAACTTTCTTCTCTATAGGTATAATGAAAAACAAAAATTGTAATACGTCTTACTAGGAGAAAGGACAAGAAAAAAGCCTACGTTGCGGCCACAAGGCCTTCGTCAGGGACAGCCAAAGAAAAAAACAGAAGGGAAAGAAAGTAAGAATTAAGTGGAAAGCATAAAACTATAAAAATAAGAGAAAACACTTCCTGATGTGTGTCACATGTTGGAATTAAAATGTCTAGTCCTCATATCTTCTCTATAGGTGCAATATACTGGGTGATTGAATAGTCATTCCCTATTTTTAGATTTTTACATCCTTGCTTGTATCTACTGGATGTACAGAAAACAAATGTCAAAACAATACGTAATAACTGTCACTGGACTAATACATTTTATTTTGTTATTATTATTTTTGGTTTCCAGAAACAAAATAAAATATAAAATGGCCAATAAAAAGAGAATGACATTATTTTTTTTAAACAAAGTACTCCGTTCAACCCTCGATGGGTTATAATTAGGATATATAGTGTAATAAATTCAAGACAATATAGTAACGTGATGGAATAAATCAGTACTAACGCGACGATAGATAGACTTAATAAGTTTAGCCAGCAGGTGGGCTTGAACATAAATTTAAAGAAGTCTGAGGTCATGACGCTCAATGTGAGCAACCCTGAGCCCATTACAGTAAGGAATAAGCAATTGGTACAGACAGATACCTTCACATACCTAGGAAGCATAGTAACACCAGACGGCGGGGCAGGCAAAGACATCAACATCAGAATGAATAAGGCAAGAACAGCCTTCTTTAGCCTAAACAACATCTGGAAGTCCTCCCAATACAGCACAAGTACAAAATTAAGATTATATCAGAGCTGTGTGCTTTCTGTGCTTCTCTATGGTGCGGAATGCTGGAGAGTTACAGAGAAGGAAATGTCGAAATTGTCCTCTTTTCACACAACATGCCTAAGAAAAAATTCACCGAATCTTTTGGCCGAATACCATCACTAACCAAGATCTGCTTACTCGTAGCAAGCAAGAGGACATGCACACCATCATAGCTGGCAGACGCTGGAACTGGGTTGGTCATGTCCTCAGAAGAGACCCCGATGCCATCACAAGAACAGCTATGCTTTGGACCCCTGAAGGAAAACGAAAGAGAGGCCGACCAAAAACAACCTGGCGGAGGACTGTGGAGGCTGAGATGCAAAGAATGAACCAGAGTTGGGGCACTGTACGAAGGATGGCCATCGACCGAGCAAAGTGGAATCAATTTGTTGTTGCCCTACAAGACGCCACTAGGCGTGATGGCCACTGACTGCTTTGACGGTCGGCGGCTAAGGATCAAAGAAGAAAGAAGGCGACGATAAGTAAACGTAACTTCTGATCGACTATATTATATTTTGGTTACTTTAACAGTTATTTTGCACCGAATGAAAAATACAGTACATTAATATAGATTTTTGTAACGGTCACACTACGCATTTCCTCGATTGTAGGACAATAGTGTCCCCCGACTTTTTAATGTCGGGGTGCACTTACTTGATTGTAGGACAATAATGTACCCCGACTTTTTAATGTCCAGGTGTATTTACTTGATTGTAGGAGAATAATGTGCCCCCCCCCCCCCTCCCTAATGTCTTGGTGCATTTACTTGATTGTAGGACAATACTATCCTCCGAATTTTCAGTGTCCAAATGTATCACATGGCTTAGAATTGATGTTATTCTTAGGATTTGATACTATTCAGGCTTTCACAAATGTGTTAATTGATTGATGCTGCGTGCAAAGCATCTCACCTGATATGATTACTCACGCGATCAAGAAGTGTTCAGTTGCCAACATTCTAGGCAGCGCGAGCGACCTTGCTCTGTGCGGACAAGAATGAGAAAGAGCAGCCAAGTGAAGAAATAATCTATCCTCAAATGTGACCAAAAAAAAAAAAAAAACCATGGTCTACTGACAGCTCCAAGGCGTGCAAAAACACTTAGCTGTTCGGTTGTAGAAATATAAGTTAAAATATATGAAACGTGTTAATAACAATCTGTAACTGAAAAATTATGTTTTCGTGCACTCTCCTTTCCCCGCCCACTCCAACCCTATCACAACACTCGGTTGCCGACTTGTATTCGGTGTTTTTCTACAGTTGAGTAAATAGGTAAATACGGGAAGAAATCGGAATAACCTATGGTAGCGTATTAGGTTACCAACTATTATTGACACCACAAATGGCTAGGAAAGTGCAGTAGATCTACCAGGGCGAGGAACATATCTTGACATCATTAGGAAGTCTCGAAGACGACCAGATATAGTGCTATATTCCTCTGTAATCGCTTCAGGTTATAATAATCGAGCTGACCGTGTCATCTGAATCCAGATCAGGCGAGCAGCCTGTATTCAAACTGGCCAAATATAATGATTTGGTCACGGAGTTTAAACATGAGAGGTTCACAGCTAGGGTTACCATACGTCCTCATTCATGCGGACACGTCCTCATTTTGGAGTAAAAATTACTGTCCGCACACATTTTTTAAAATTCCCTGTTTTGTCCGCATTTCCAGTAATTGGACATTTTTTCTTCACTCTGGCGGCACCCCACGTAAAAATGGGAGATTTTCTCTATTGGTAACAGAGTAGCGTTAAATTTATAATTCAGAAGTTGGCTACCCGACTAATTACGTATGCAATTGAGTAGCGTTTCCACTTCCGCTATTACATTTTAACATCGCTTTTCGATAGCCAAAAATCGACCAAAGGAATAACAAAAATCGCCCAAAATAACCCAAGTCGCCGATATCTAGATTTTCTTTTCAAAATTCAGAGTGGTAACTCTGGTATCCATCATTTACTTATTCTACTTTGACCTGTGACACAACTAACCTCAATCTACATCGATAGACTGAAATTTTAGTTTTATTCTTGTTGTTCATTGAGTGAGTAATACTATAATCTGAATGATTATACTTTTATTGAATTGCTGGCACATGAAAAGTGGACCAAATTCTTTGAACAATCAAAACTGGAGAGTTACTAAACTACTGCTAATTGCTCAATATTTTCTTGCTGCTCCAGGACATAATGCTAATACTGAGAGGCTTTTTTCTTTAATGAAAAAGTAAGTGGACAAAGGACAGATACCGATTCATTGTTGAATGTATTACTTGAATATTACAAGCTCAATACAATTATAAGAATGTTTCATGTACAGAGTCCCATGAGTATTTAGTTGGAAATTCAGACTTACTGAGAAAAATAATGTCAAGTGAAAAGAACAATGTTAAAGACTGAATATTTAGTGATGTTGAAAACAATAATGCTTGATGGAAAAATTTTTAAAATGTACGTTTTATGAAGATTTTTACAATTTTTATTTTGTTGAAGTATTTCTATATAGTTTATCATGACTCTTTACATAATTGTATTAAATTAGCGAATTTAATGTGTCCTCCGTTGTGTCCTCCATTTCTTAAAAAGTGTCCTCTTTTTTAAGTAAAAAAAAATCAGACAACGTCCTCCTTTAAAAAAAAAAATAATATGGTCACCCTATTCACAGCAAAAGTCATAACTGAAGAAGATGGAGCAAAGGTCTCCTGCTCTCTCAGTGCATGATTTAATGAAACAACTGGGCCTGAAAGGACAGCCAAGAACAAGGACATTTAAAAGACTTCGCGAAACAATGAAAAACTCACCGTGCTAGCTGTAGAAGAACCACAATGGGCTATGGAAATCACGACAGTAATTTATATACAAAATTGTAACTTTCACAACTGCTTTAAAGAGGCAGACTGGATAAAAACCAGGAGTGAATTTGGACGTTGCAACCAAGCTGCCATCAGTGCAGCTAGTGCCTTAGCAGGAAGCCTGTACCAAACAATCACATGCAGAGATTGTTTCTGTGGCAATTTGTCCAATACCATAATTCCCGCCGTAAGGTACTTCGATCGGTCGGTCTGTAACACTTTGCACACCGTCATTTGCGCACTTTTTCTATTTTCGATAGAGTGCATTAACTTTCGAGCACAGCTAAGGGGGTGCAACTGTGGTTGAAAGTTAGACAATAATTGTATTGTTTCCCCTTATATGTACTCTCGCGAAAATAACACAGTGTGACTTCTTCTTCTTTGATCCATAACCACCAACCGTCAAAGCAGTCAGCGGCCATCACGCCTGGTGGAGTCTTGTAGGGCAGCAACAAATTGATTCCACTTTGCTCGGTCGGCGGCCATCCTTCGTACAGTGCCCCAACTGTGGTTCCTTCTTTGCATCTCAGCTTCCACAGTTCTCCGCCAAGTTGTTTTTGGTCGGCCTCTCTTTCGCTTTCCCTCGGGGGTCCATAGCATAGCTGTTCTTGTGATGGTATCAGGGTCCCTTCTGAGGACGTGGCCAACCCAACTCCAGCGTCTGCCAGCTATGATGATGTGTATGTCCTCCTGGTTACTCCGAATAAGTAGTTCTTGGTTGCTGATGGTGTTTGGCCAAAAGATTCGGAGACTTTTCCTTAGGCATATTGTGTGGAAGGAGGACAGTTTCGACATTTCCTTCTCTGTTACTCTCCAACATTCCGCACCATAGAGAAGCACAGAAAGTACACAGCTCTCATACAGTCTTAATTTGGTGTTTGTGCTGTACTGGGAAGACTTCCAAATGTTGTTGAGAACAGCAAAGGCTGTTCTCGCTTTATTCATTCTGTTGTTAATGTCCTTGCTTGTTCCGCCGTCAGATGTTACTATCAGGCATAGTAACACCTGACACAGTGTGACGGTGTGCATTAAATCAACAGACAATCAAGATACTCTTCTGTCCCAGTTTCATTCGGGAAACGGATTTAACTCATCATTTTCCTTAAAAATAACCTTAAAATGTAAGTTTTTTTTTTTATTGTTTCTTCAAGACAAAATTTTAATTTAAAGTATTGCAGACTTATTATTATGGATCAAAATGATAAGATGGCTAAAAGGAAGAGACGATCGCGCCATTCACAGCGAGCAAGCGAGACTATAGAAGAAGCAGCAATGTAAATACATGTAACCGAAACAACAAACTATAATTAAAAACCTGCCAATTTTGGCGGGTTGTTGCTAGTTGACCATAATGAGGTTGTCAGCCTCATGCACAACCATATATCAGTGTCTTCTACGACATGCCTGCGGGAGCAGTAGTCGTATTCTTTCTTTGTCTCACCAGAAACCCCCCGGGAATGACATGAGGCCCATTAGTGTGTACAGGGGATAAAAGAGCCGTAACATTTGTTTGACCGGGGGCGGCGGGGAGTCATTTGTGACGAATCACGCTGCCTCCTGTTGTAATGCTGTGTTAGAGTTTCCTACCATTTAGCGTTTCCTACCAGTGGGAAGGCATACATTATGCATATTAGGATGTTAAAAAACAGCTATGTCTGTATGTTTTACAGTTTCTTCGTTCAAGATCCACAAATATCTTTTAAGGGATATGTTTAACACTTTAAAAAGGTGAAGGTAGTCCCATAGCGGGAGCGCAGTGGTTAGTGCACTGGCTTCCTAGTTCGGTGGCCCAGTTGAGGTGGGATTTTTTAGAACGCAAACGGCTCTTGGGTCGACCAAGTCTCGTGAATTGGGTCCCAGAGCAACGCTGGGAAGGTTAAGGCGGCCGGCGTGATGCTGACCACATCACCCCTAGTGTGCCGATGGTCAAGAAAATATAGGCCTAACACCATATTCCCAATATGCCTCAATGGACGTGTAACGTGATCATTTACCTTAATCCCACTGCAGATACTGCCGTAGGGAGTGAAGCGTTAGAGACTTCACTATACTAGGTCCAGCAGTTCCCTTCCTCGCTGCCTTTGCCTTCCATGACTCACGAGCACAGTCATTTACACAATTTCATTTGGTAGACCAGAGCGTGACGCTACCAGGTTTCGATCTCGGAACCCAGTAACTTTGCCGCTAGAGGCAGCAACTCTAGCTGCTTAGCCAATGGGACTCTATTTTTAACACTACAGTTATAATCTCGACAATGCATTCATTGATAATTTTGCATTATTCGATATACTACAGGAAACGCAGCAAGACGGCCACGCCCACTGATGTCAAGGATACGGAATACTGGCAGAAACGGCGCAAAAATAATGACTCAGCTCGCAAGTCTCGAGAATCCAAGAAAGAGAAGGAAAAGAACTTCTACAGGCGAGCCCTGGAGCTAGAGTACGAGAATCTCTATCTGCAGGAATGTTTAAGCCTGGCTGAGACCGAGCTTGCCAGTTTGGGTCATCCGTTTGTTCCACCGGTCTATGGCGGTCAGTGCTATTACTGACTTCATAGTCCACAGGTTAGATGTTATAGCCCTTTATAACCTGCAGTGCATATGTCAATTTCTATATTCTAAGCCACATCAATTCAGGTATCATAAATTATTATCTTTTAGATGTGTATACATAAGAATACTTATATATATATATATATATATATATATATATATATATATATATATATATATATATATATATATATATATATATATATATATATATATATATATATATATATATATATATATATATATATATATATATATATATATATATATATGTTCTTCTTTGACTTACGTCTGGAGCTAATGTTTTCAGTTAGTTCGTGTCAAGCTCTCATGTCCTGTACCATTCTATCAAACCCTTTAGTGCTGTTAGTGCTGTTCATAATCGACATCATTGCACCATGAGCAAACCCATAGGTTCCCAGTCTCCCTCAGCAAATATCAAAGGGTTTGAGTAATGGAATACTGGCAGAATACTCAAATACTGGCAGAATACTCAAATACTGGCAGAATACTGGAATACTGGTTTTAAAGGTTGTCATAGCCGGGAGTTGTAGTGGGGATAAGCTCCCACTGCAGACAATGCTTCTACGGCATGCGCCTTAAATAGCCTCTGACAACCAAGCCCAGCTCTTAGCCTTCACGTGTGACTCAATTTGAGCTCGGAGGACCGGTTTATACTGACAGGAGAAGGGGCGAAGGTTAGCCACTGGGGCCTTAAAACCAGCAGCTTCGGGCAGATAGGGTTCGTGATCCTTGGTTGGTAGCCTATCTAGGAGAAGGTAAAACTCTGATTTCAAACCTCCGCTGCAACAGCTTGATCTCTATATAACTGTGCCCAAGCTCACGTCCTGGAGAGGACACTGCATCTTCATCCTATGGTGTCGTCACAACATGGGATGTAGCAGCTATCGGTTATAAGCATCTTGCCCAATTGACGCAGGGCATGGCGTCAGGGGCTACTTCCAACAGTCGGAGATTTTCTAGCGTCTCACTGGACAGCTACCGCCCGCTTCAAGCTGGACAGCACTCAGCCACTTAGGTGCTGTCCCGCCACTGTCTTCTTTCCCAATTTGGTGCATGGAGATTAGGGTCAAACCCGAACTACGGACAGAACATTTTGTACCAAGCAATAATATAAAAAAATAAAATGAAATAATAGAAAGAAACTAACTATCAGGTTTGAATGTTGGAACGTCCGGACTATGTTGACAGGACTATCCGAAAACCTGCAAGATATAGACGATGTCAGAAAGACAGCAATTATCAACGATGAACTTAAAACGACTCCTGGTGGATATAGCAGCTCTTCAGGAAAAGCGCCTGGCAGGCTCTGGAATGGTCAGCGAGAAGGATTACACATTTTTGTTGGCAAGTGTCACGGGATTTACTCCCCTTGCTCTGCAGTGAAGGTCCAACAGTGGCCAAACTTCAGAGTATCTACTGAGGGTCCACAAGTGTATCTTCTTTTAGCTCAAGATTACTCTTGGCAGAGATGTGAATTGAAGAAGGGAGCCTCGTAGGAATTTAAGAACTCTAGTACTACGGCTTATAGGCCGTGTAAACTTTCTATCTTTCCTGACCTTCTATGAGGAGTAAGAATTTTGTTCGTTTTGATAAGATCCCAACTGATTTAAATCAGTAAAATATTACTTCAATAGCTCTGTATTTAAAATGGCTGAGACATACGGGTGCAGTTCACTCAAAATGACTAAATCAATTATAAATTTGTATATATACAGATACAATTTTAAAAAAATCAATTATAGTTAACAATGTAAAATAAATAAGGGTGGGGTGCTATAGGACTATTCCTTTAAAGACTCATCACTGGTGATGGTCTAGATATGGTTTTGAAAATTATCTTAAAGAGTTCACTTGGTAGCTTTAAGTGGGTTAGCTGCCAGTAAGATGTCGGTTGGCTTCTGCTCCAGCCGATGCTTGTTCCTTGCAGGTTGTAGACTGGTTCACTCTTGTCACTGGTCAAGTCTGGGGGCTGTAACATGTCCCTCGTCGTATCGTGAGGTAATTACGAAAATGGTCCAGCGTCTTTTAAGGTCCGTCTGCTGGTAGAAAGGATTAATATAATAATTATGTACATCAGTTCTGTCATCATCCACTCCCTGCTCCATATGGAACTTGGAACTACCTCTGCTTTTGGTTCTCTATGAGAAACCCACGTAAAGCAGTCACCAGCTCTTACAGTGGTGGTTCATGAAACCATCACTCTATATGCTGAGGTTGCCAGCCTCGTATGACTTTGACATTCACTAGCAATGTTAATAATGTAAAATATAGAATTATAAAATGTACAACTCACCCCAAATATATTTTCGGCAATACAGACTTTTGGCTTAGTGAAACAGTTTTGGCAACTTGGTTAAGATGCCTCTTACACGTAGTCTGGGGCATTACTTTGCAATAGAGTCACACTATGACTTAGTGTTCAGGTTCCTAGGATTCCGGGCTTTCCATATTAATAAAGGTAGAGTTTTCTTGTATAAATCAATAAGATGCTTACATACGTTGTCCAGTCCTTTAAAGAAGAATCATGATTATATTTCCTATTCTGGCTTGTCTAACTGTCTGCTTGACGAGTTGAATTATCAGTGCCTTAGATTCAGAATGTGCTAGATTATAAGCAACATTCGGCCCTACGTATCCACGCTGCTACTTTATGACAAGGTTCCAATCAGAGATGTTGTATTTTAAATTCCAAATAATTAGCATTCAATTTGCATATTTTTGTAGGGGTATATCCTCACCACCCTCCCTTGGAAAATTCCTGTGTGACACATAAAATGTGATTTTTTTCAAGTCACTTCCCATATACGATATTTCGTCTTCCGTTGATTTCCATCATGTTTACAATCACGACTTCATAGATCTATCATTGAGAATATCTTTCCAGATTTACAACTTATAGTAACTATTGCCTACAACAAGTCTGCTCGAAAATGATAACATCATTTACTTGCTCCAAATCCCATGAGTTATCTTAAGTGCTTGTCTAAATTCTACCACCAGATTGATATTCCCCGACATGCTCCTGTGCAAGCAAACAACTATCAAGCAGCAAAACGGCCAGACAGAAAAGACTAACAGTGATAAGACAACTGACTGCGGCCATCTCAAGAATGTTTACGCATTAATCGGGCGTTTCCATTCACTGTCTGGTCGGAAATGTGTCACGCATACGTAAACAACATTTCACTCTGCAGATCCAGGAGTCAATATGGGTTCAAACGAAAGTTAGTGATTACAGTAATCAGTAAGGATGGTCGATGAAGCCCAGACATGACAAGAATTGAAGAAAGAAATTGTAAACAATCAATGGCGCCCATGATTTAGTACAGAAAAGTAGACGTAAATCAATAATGTCGGGTAGAAGAGGAACGCGAGGGAAAGAGAACGGACAATTCTGTCACAGCAAAGGAAAGACCTTAATAAAACAAGAGAACACGGTGTAGATTTCGTGGTCGAAAAATCGCTTACTAAAATGGTTGAACCAGATGAGAATGGATTAGAACTCCCGTTAACGCTAGTTGTGCAAACTAGTGCAGGCCACATCACCCTTGTCAGTGTGTATGCTCCTACTCTGCCTCAGAAGCTAAAGACGAGTTCTATGAGAATCTAGCAGCAGTCATCAAAGGTGCACCTAGTCAAGAACAACTTGTTCTCCTTAATGACTTCAACGCTAGAATGGGTGCCTGTAATGATTCATGGCCTTCATGCCTGGGCAGGTTTGGTACTGGCAAGATTAATGAAAATGGACAACGACTCTTCTTGGAGTTGTGTGTCCATTGTGATCTCTGTGTGACCAACACCTACTTTCAGACAAAACCCCAGCATAAGGTGTCATGGAAATACCCACGATCCAAGCACTGGCACAAACTGGATCTGATTCTTGTCAGAAGGCCACTTTTTAAGTCCGTTCTCTCCACGCGATCGTACCATAGTGCAGACTGTGATACAGATCACTCCTTGGTTTTCAGCAAAATCAGAACACGACCAAGAAAGTTCGATCATGTCTGACATGAAGGGAAACCACGCGTTGATATTAGCAAGATGTCAGACCCTGTCAAATCCTTCAATTTACCACGACCTTAAAGAAAGTACTCAGTAACCCCCAGTACGGTGATACTGTTACGGAGAACTGGGAGCACCTGCGGAACACCATTCATAGTACTGCACCTGCTACTTTTGGTAAGGAGACAGTGAAGTCAAATGCCTGGTTTGATGCTTTATCAGATGTGATGACACCTGTCATTGAAGCTTTGTTTGTGTCACGGGTTGCCTTCCCTTAGCTCTGCAGTAGTGGTCCAACAGTGGCCAAAACTCAAGAGTATCTAATGTGGGTCTTCAAAGGTGTCTACCTTCGCACAAGATTACTCTTGGCAGAGTTGTAGGTAGAAGGATAATGATGCTTCTACCTCAAGGGAATATCCACAAGATATTCAGAAAGGCGAGAACACTGCTGCATGAGACTCAGCAAATGTTAACTCTAGTATGTGCCGTCAACGTTTGTGAAGGATATGGTTTTCTTATAAGTCGTTAGCTCGTTCAAGCCCCCAGCTGAGTTAATGCAGCGAAATTCCTCTTATTATTATTGTATGGCTCTGTTTAAGTGTATTTAAAAAATGGTCTGAGGCATACGGATGTAGTAAATTCACAATGATTAAATCAACTTTAGTTTTGTCTTTATACAAGTAACACATTTAATAATGAATTATTTTTGAACAGTTATAAAAATGAATAATTCCTTGTAGAAAACGTTATCATCACTGGGTAATGTTATGGCGTTAAAAATTGGATAGTTCACTTGACAGCTTTTATGTTTCTACTTAGCTGCCAATGAGTTTGTCTGTTCTGCTCCAGCTGATGTTTGGTTCTTTGCAGATGGATGCCTGATTCACACTCGTCACTGGTCAAGTTTGAAAGTTGTAGCACGTTCCAAGAAGTGTCATGGAGTAACTACCAAGCTGGTCCCGCGTCTCTAAGACCCGTCTGATGATGGTGTCAAGTATCGACTTCAGGCCACTTGTTCCAGAGATAGTACCCTTAACTGGTACCACAAATGCAAATTGACTTTGGGATCACAGACTTCTGGCTCAGAGATAGAGCTAAGACAACTTGTTGAAGATGCCTCTTACACGTGTTCTGGGGTTGTTACTTTATAATAAACTCCCACTTTGACTCCGTGTCTCAGATTTCTGAGATTCGGGTTTTCCTAGCAAATAATGGTAGAGTTTTCCTAGGCTCTTAAGTCCTCAAGAAGTTCAAACAAGTCCGGTCCGATAAATGAATTTTGATTCTATTTCTGGCAGGTCTAGTTGTCTCTTGACGAGTTGAATTTCACAGTGCTTTCAACCGACTAAAGTGTCAGGTTATATTGCAACTTTCGTCCCACGCATGTTGTTTACTATTAGACCAGGCTCTAATAAGAAATATTGTTATGTTTACATCTCGAATGCTGGCCAGTAGTTACAATCATGCGTGGTTTGATGGTGTCTATTCAAAACTTTCTTCAGGTCTATTTTGAAGATAACGCAACCATATTTTCACCATACGAGCTCGGACGCCGCCTCGGTAAACAAGGTCCGCGCAGAGCAGTGACACCCCCAGGCTGCTTGCGAATAGTCTACTACTGGGAACATAAACAGATTAGGGATGAGCCCACTCTCCTGTTGAAGAGGTGCTAAAGTCGTAGATACTGGGCCAGAAGGCGCACCGGAAACCACAGTATCACGCAACTCGCTTTTTTTTAATGGATGAGTATACCGTCAAATAAATCTCGTACTGGTGCTCGCCCTGTGGAGCTCCACCAGGCAGGTGCAGTGCCGGGCTCTGAGCCTCGACAGAGCCCACCCTCAGCTACTGGAGGACCCTCTAGACCGTCTTGTGGAGTCAGCAGACGGCGGAGGAGAACTACTGACCGAAACAAAACAGAAAAAGAGAAACCCAGAGTGCCACTTGTCATGATGCACTGGAATGCAGAGGGAGTGATACAGCAAAAAGACAGAGCTGGAAAACATCTTGTATGAGAAGCAAGTCAATGTTTGCTGTATCCAAGAGACTCACTTGAAAGCAGATCAAACCTTTAAAATAAGGGGATATCAATGCTTCAGATCCGACAGACAAGATAGACGAAAAGGAGGAATACTTACTCTTGTAAGGAATAACATTCATGCACACGAAAGGAAAACCTACATGGATGGAGCAGAATATCAGCTGTTGCAGATAAAGGTAGACAAGATGGAAATAGAACTCCTGAACTATTACTGTCCAAACAACAAACCCCTGAGTCTCAGCTCTATACAGGTACCAGCCACCTACTTTATAGCAGTTGGAGACTTTAATAGCCACTCCCAGAGCTGGGGCTATAACCATCTAGATCACAGAGGTGAAGAGGTTGAAACATGGCAAGATGATCACTCCCTAATCCTAGTCAATAATGCCACAGATACTCCTACCTTCTACTCCAGAGGATGGCACACAACTTCAACACCAGATCTTGCCTTCGCCACCCCAGATATAGCTGGATCTATTAGTAGAGAAGTAGGAGACCAACTAGGGGGAAGCGACCATCGCCCAATCTTTCTTACTGTCCAGAGTGCAACTCTCAGTACAGGCCCAGCCATTACAAGATGGAACTACAAAAAAGCCAACTGGGGTTTATTCAGGCATCAGGTAAACACGCTGCTGTCTATCCTCAAGGTACAGAACAGAGACATTAATGAAGTGGTAAAAGACTTCAACATATGCATACTACAAGCTGCAAAAGAAACCATTCCAAAAGGATGCCGGCGTAACTACATACCATACTGGTCCAGCACACTCCAAGAACGTCAGGAAGCTATGGACAGGGCTAGAAAGGATGCAGAGTCTCAGCCTTCACTTGAAACTCACAACAAATGGAAAAAGGCTGTAGCAGAGTTTCAGAGAACAAAGCTAGAAGAAAAACGGAAAAGCTGGAGAACTAAAACGGCATCGCTGAACCTTGAGAAAGACGGCAGGAAACTTTGGAGATTAGTCAAGTCTCTAAATGAACAGCGTTCCTCACCTAGGCAGACTATCACATTGGATGAAGGTGGCAAACTTTTCAGAGGAAAACAAGCTGCAGACCTGTTTGCTAGAAGATACAGTTCAGAAAGCAACTCACCCATTAACATAGACCATCAGAGAGAGATAAGAAAAGAAATACTGGCAACCATGGGACAGACAGATACTCCTGCCCCAATGAGGGAACCCATCACACTAGGAGAACTACAGAACGCTATTTCCAAGCTTAAGTTTCAAAAGTCACCCGGCCCAGACAAAATCAGCAACGAAATGCTAGTAAATCTGAGCTCAGCAGCAAAGACAAAACTGCTTGAGATATTCAACCACAGCTGGTTGAAAGGAACGGTACCCCAAGTATGGAGAGAAGCCATCACAATACCCATACTAAAGAAAGGGAAATGTAAGACCGAGGCTGCAAGTTACCGGCCAATCAGTCTCACAAGCTGTGTTGGGAAGACTATGGAGCGAATAGTCAACCACAGATTGAAATGGTATTTAGAGTCTGAGCAGATCCTGGTGCCGGAACAAGCTGGATTTAGAGAATGCTACCGTATAGAAGACCAAGTTACTTACTTGTCTCAAGCAGTAGAAGATGCCTTCTGTGGTGAAGTGGGATGTTATAAATATTTATAGGGGACTTAGTGTACTGACTGAGATCAGCTGTGAAGGTATATATATATATCTAATAAGAGTAGTGTATTATATATCACCTTACTTGCTACCACATATCTATATATCTCAGTCAGAATTATTCTGGAATAGTGTGATGACTACGTTATGTGTCTAGGGTATGTGTATGATGAAGTGTAAGTCACAACAACAGACAGATAAACAATTTAATTTAATCCACTACTCTTAACAACACTGTGACACTCACATACATATAACACTCTATGAGAATATCTTAAAGAAGTCACTCGTAACTTTTCAAATAACAATATGTATTCATTACTGGCATGAATGAATATGTGTCCTGATTCAACTACAAGGGAACCAGGAATCACAATCAATTTAAATTACAAGTTATGTACAGAATGTATTTAATATGAATATTGTAGTGACATATATTATTACAAATATTCTATGTGTGTCAGTTGTGTAGTAGTAAAATGAGGTAATACTGGTTTTGTTTTGTTCAAGCTCTGTTGGTATTTGTCATCATGACTTCAATAGTTTGTCTTTAGGGACTAGTATTGGAGATGTTCTCAGTTCCTGATATTAAGACAATTAAATTCCCCTCTGAATGTTATTTTTATAAAGTCATTTCAAGATGAGGGGACATAATGTTGAGCTCAGCTGGCCAAGTTAGCTTATCTGGCGTGATGGCGGCAGGAAAGGACTCCTCTGCTCGAATTCTCCTCTGGGCTCTGGAGACACCTCACTGATAGCTAAAAGGACCAAGGAGTATGCTGTCCGACACTGGATTCAGCAAAGCTCTGACCAGGTGCTGCTCAGTACCATCAAGACCACTGTCCCTGAAATCAAGAAGGATGTACCTTCTACTTCATAACTAACTTATACTCTCTTTTACACTGATCACAATACAGCACAAACATTGAGTTCAGAGCGTTAGGCCAACTATCAGCTTCATTCTGAAGTACTTTATACCAGCATTAACCTCCTTAATGGTTACTACGCCTCTGCAATTCCAGCATTATTTCTTTCTAGTCAATCATCTAGGTGTCAGTGTACTATTTGGCCATTCCATGCCGTTTTACTTCCCTCCGACACCCTCTGTTCAGGCTGGAGCATTATAGGCTTTACCTCACGTTTGCCACTGAACTACACATATATATACAGGCATAAATTAACAATTTACATTCAATTTTCATTAATAGATACTGAATGGTTCAAGCTTACCACAATTTCATGGAAATAAACACAGATACGTTGATTAGCAATGAATTCTGGCACAATTACTGGCACAAATTTCCATCTGCTTATGTTCCAGGCTTTTATTTTAGCAAAATTGTGAGCTGGCTTCAACGCACTGATGCTTTATCAAGCTTATTTAAACAAGTGGTTTCGAACTAACGCTCCCAAGTGTGTATATCAGTGAGACTGGCCAATGAGCCACGTTTCGACAAGTGTTTGAAAAAATGTTACCTTTTCCCGTCTCCCCTAACAACGAAAGATAGTATTTATAGCCCGACCAATCGTGGTTAGGCTTTCATTTGTTGCGCTCCAATCAATTTGGAGTTTACATGGTAGGCTATTTATGTAACGTAAGGTTTTTTCAAACACGTTATAAAAAAAAAATTTTATGAGCAGAAATGATTCCATGCTGTCAGGCATCCTCACTATTTTATTTTGGGTATAATTTATTAATTCCTGGACTATTTGCGTAACGTTTTACATATTATTTGTCAGCAAGCCCTAAGGAACCCAAATATACCAATTTGAAAGAGCTACGTGGCTGCGTTCAAAATATGTATTTTCTACCTCCTGTTTCGAAGATGTGCTGTCTGGGTACTGTTATGTTTTCAACCGTAAACCCATCTAATGTTATCTTTTCTAATAAGCGTTTTTTATGATTTATAAACCTAACTCTGGGAAAGGGTAGTGTATTTTATCACTGTCCGTCTGAAAAAAAATTAGTGCATGTAGACTTACACGCGTGATGGCAGCATTTGTGTATCGCGCGACGCGTGTTGCATGCGTTCCCGACCCGATTTTATTCGCCTCTCTCTCTCTCTCTCTCTATATTTGAGTCCATCTGTTCGTTCGTTTTGGTAACGTAATATAATTAATGTTAGGATTAATTTAGGTCATTACGCAGGGCCTCTCAATGTTTTTCTTAGAAATGCAGCACACGTTTCATTGAAGAAAGCGGGTAATAATACAGTAAGCTTTTACTATCAACGTGAAAGCGTTACAATTTGCAGACGAAGCATAAAACAAGGGGGATTTCGAGTACAGTCATTGTGACAGCACTGTTCTTTACCATTCTTCTTCCTTTATTTATTATATGTATTTATTAGGCTTTATATTTACTTGATAATTTATATATGTGGATTAGAATATTCCACGACACCTCCCCTCTTAAAACAGACATTATATGTCAGTCCTTTATTCTATATACACATAGAGAAATTCATTATTATTTCTGGGGTTTACGGTGATTCTCATCACACGGATGGCGGCTTAAAAAATCCGCTCCCAAATTGGTTTTTTCCAGATATATACTCAATGCTAAAATTATATGGAGCCAAAAGTAAAGACCATCGGAGTAACCTGGAGTTCTCATGCTTAGCCTGTGCTAGAAACGATAAAGGTTTGTGATCTGTTTGCAACTTAAATGCCTTCCCATATAGATAAATATTGAATTTCTTTATCGCCCATATTACTGCAAGACATTCTTTTTCGCTAGTTGAGTAGTTGATTTCAGCTTTATTCAACTTTCTGCTAGCATATGCCACTGGGCTTAATTCCCCATCCAATGCATCTGATTTCTGTAGTAGAGTTGCACCTAACCCAATATTACTTGCATCCGTCCTTACTATGAATTCTTGACTTAAGTCAGGTAATTTCAAAATGGGTTTACTTGTGAGCTTTTCCTTCAATTCTTGGTAAGTCATTTCACATTGTGGTGTCCATGTAATGCGATCTGGATGTCCTTTACGTGTCAATTCCGTTAAAGGTGCACATATGGAATTAAAGTTTTTGATATACTTCTGGTAGAAACCACATAATGAGACAAAGGATCTCACGTCCTTCTTGGTTTGTGGTCTCGGGGCTTTCTGTAGTTTTTCTAAATTCTTTGGGTCAGGGGTCATGTTTCCCTGATAAACTGTGTGTCCCAAAAATTCCAATTCTTTACATCCAACGCAACATTTGGTTGGTCGGGCTGTTAAATTTGCCTCCCTAAGTCGATTAAACAGCATGTTCAGAGAGTCAATGTGTTCCTCAAATGTTTCTGTTGCTATAAGGATATCATCCATAAAATTTGTTATACAGGGATTATTCAGAGGATCCAATAATTTTCTCATCATTCTAGAGAAGACACTAGGCGCATTCTTCAATCCAAATGGCAATCTATTAAACTCATAGTGTCCTTCTGAGGTACTAAAAGCTAGGTATGGTCTAACCTCAGGCTTTACTGGAATCTGATAGTATCCTTTACTCAGATCCACTTTTGAGAAATATTTAGCTTTATTTAGTCTGGCAAACAGCTGATTTGTATCCGGCAATGGATCCACCTGTCCTTCTGTAATAGCATTCAGTCTCCTGTAATCTATACAGAGTCTATGTTCTCCAGAGGGCTTCCTTAAGAGTACAACACCGGAACTATACGAAGACTCACTGTGCGAAATAATCCCTTCCTTCAATAGATAGTCTATCTCTTCCTTCAAAGCTTTTTCCTTAGCAAACGGAATCGAATATGGTTTCATACAGACAGGTGTGGAGTCTATCAGTTTCATATCATATTCCAATAGGTTTGTATGCCCTGGTCGGTCTGTTAACACCTCTGCATGATTATTTAGAACCTGTTGCACTCTCTCTTTCTGAGTTTTCGTTAAATGTGTACTGATTTTCACCTGTGCTGCTGTCTCACAGGGGTGTAATGGATATTCAAATGATGAAAGTGGTTCCTTTTTCATCTCCATGGCGATGGACAAGGTCAACAAGTGTGTCTCTTCCTGATGTTCTCTTTCCAAATATTTCTTCAGGAGATTCACATGATAGATTTTTTTCTTTCCCCTTCTTATCTATCTTATAATTTGTTCTAGACACCTTCTCTAGAACTGTATATGGACCCTGCCATCCAATTTGTAACTTATTCTGACTCCCGGGCAAAAGAAGCAGTACCTTCTCTCCCACAGCCAAATTTCTGTCTTTCGCCTTCCTGTTATAATAGGCAGCATGTTTCTTCCTGGCTTGTTTCAAATTTTCATTGGCAAGTTTCCAGCCAGTTTTTAACCGAGTGGTCAGCTCATTCACATATTGGTATGAAGATGTAATGTTTTCCTCTGCCTTTTCATCAGTCCACGTTCTTAACAAAGCTACATATGGACCTTTAATTGTGTGGACCTATTTGTCCATGCACCGGTATGGTCTCTTCCACTCGAAGCTTTATAGTGATGATTTTTCCTCCCAGAATTATCATTCACAAAACGACCGCTACCAATTTTTCTTTTGGGGCTGTCTCCCCACTTAAAATTCTTGATGAGAGATTTCCTCTCTACATCCTCTTCCTCCAGTTTGTTTAAGTCCGATTGAGGGATTTTCGGCTTATCCTGGGGTAAGACATCTTTTTGCACTCTCCGCATAGTGGCCATTGTAAAACAGTTAAGTGAAGCTTGTCCGTGAAAAGGGGCTTCCCATTCCATTTGGTCCACTTTATCAAATCTATTTCTCTTTTTATTATCAGGCCTAATTTTGCCCCGTGGCGTGTCCAGGTCCTGATCCATGTTCCCACTTGTGGGTGTTCCCTCATGTGCTATGCTACACCTTTCTACAAAATTTTCAATGTCCCATCTTGCTTTGGGCCAATAATAATTGTGAGCCACCTTTTGAATGATGGTACCTATCTTCTCATGGTCCCCATCTGGTTTCACATGTAGGCTCCTTATTAAGTCTGTCCTATATCTTTTTGGAAGAACCAGCTGTCCGTGACCATTGGATCTAGCTCCAGTCTTCCTATACATCAACTTGTTTTTCATGTAAAAATCTCCCTTGCCTGGAGTTGTATGACAAGTTGACAATTTTCTGAAACAAGGCTTGAGTGTTTTATCCCCAGCCTGTGCCTTCCTCATCTCTTCTGGAGTGGTATCCAACATAATATCCTCCTCCTGTCTTGAGGTCGACCTGACCTGAAGGGTTGCCATATACACAGGTTTCCTTCTGCAACGGTCAGTGTCATGATTGTCCATCTGACAATTTTTACACCACCTTTTTCCTTGGTTGAAAGATTTTCTTTCATTATATTTCCTTTCATCGAATTGTGGGAATTTATTTTTATTTTCATACCGTGGCCTATCAAATTGGTGCTTACCTTTATTTTGATCCTTAGGATCAAATTTATTAAAGTTCTGTGGTGCCCTAAAGTTATCCACTTGTTTCTTTTTATTACCTGTTACCTCTGCTTGAGCTGCTTGATACCTTTCAGCAACATTTAGCAACTCATCCAGCCTCTCTGCACCTTGTTCCATGAGAAACTTTCTCAGGTCTGGAGCCATGGACTCTCTTAGTTGCTCTATAAGGACCATTTCCTTAAGATCTTGGGTTTTCCCCAGAGAAGTCCATTTCTCCAAGTATGTCTCTATTCGTGCAGAGAACTGGTGATATGTTTCACCTGACAGTAGTTTAGCATTCCTAAATTTTTTCCTATAAAATTCTGCATTCTTTTCATACCTTAACAAAAGAGCCTGCTTTAGCATGTCATAATTTTCCTGATCACCTCTGCTCATTTTTGCAAAAACTTCATAAGCTGCCCCACGAAGTCCCTGAGATAACTTTAAGCTCCACCTTTCTCTCTCTAACCCATACGTGGTAGCTAATAGTTCATACCTATTTAGGTAGCTCTCAATATCATCGTCTTTCTCAACAAAATGATCTAAATGAAAATTCATAGCTGAGGTTGAGGCTCCTTGAGTAACCGTAGCATCAGAGGCAAAGGGACTGGCACCATTTTCAGGAGCATGGCCTTGAAACTCAAACTCCCTTAGTCGTAACTCATGTTCCCTTTGTAATCTTTTATCTTCTGCTTCCCTTTCTGCAGCTAATTTCCTCTCTTCCCTTTCTGCAGCTAATTTCTTCTCTTCCCTTTCTGCAGCTAATTTCTTCTCTTCCCTTTCTGCAGCCAATCGTTTGTCTTCTCTTTCTGCCTCCAATTTCTTAGCCTCAGCCTCAATCTGCAACCTCTTAGTCTCAGCCTCAGCTTCAAACTGTAACTTCTTAATTTCCTTGTCAGCCTCTAACTTTCTTTCGGCCTCTTTTTCTAATCTTCTTTCTTCGCGTTCAATAAATTTGTCACATTCCGTCGTGACATAGGCAACCATAACTTGCCCATCTAATCCTAACTCTTTTGCAGTCTGAACCGCAGCAGATCGAAATTTGGCCAGGTCCGCCATTGTCTATTATGTAAATTTATACAATGTCTAACCAACAATTCAATCTCTAATGGACAACACAGGCACCGTGAGCTCAACCTTATTTAATTCCACCCAAGGATACTTTTTAATTCTTATCTTCCCTGAAGTGAATTACCCCCAATATTTTTAATAGGGAAAGATTCAAAATCCCAAGAGCGAGACCCCAATATATGTGGTGAAGTGGGATGTTATAAATATTTATAGGGGACTTAGTGTACTGACTGAGATCAGCTGTGAAGGTATATATATATATCTAATAAGAGTAGTGTATTATATATCACCTTACTTGCTACCACATATCTATATATCTCAGTCAGAATTATTCTGGAATAGTGTGATGACTACGTTATGTGTCTAGGGTATGTGTATGATGAAGTGTAAGTCACAACAACAGACAGATAAACAATTTAATTTAATCCACTACTCTTAACAACACTGTGACACTCACATACATATAACACTCTATGAGAATATCTTAAAGAAGTCACTCGTAACTTTTCAAATAACAATATGTATTCATTACTGGCATGAATGAATATGTGTCCTGATTCAACTACAAGGGAACCAGGAATCACAATCAATTTAAATTACAAGTTATGTACAGAATGTATTTAATATGAATATTGTAGTGACATATATTATTACAAATATTCTATGTGTGTCAGTTGTGTAGTAGTAAAATGAGGTAATACTGGTTTTGTTTTGTTCAAGCTCTGTTGGTATTTGTCATCATGACTTCAATAGTTTGTCTTTAGGGACTAGTATTGGAGATGTTCTCAGTTCCTGATATTAAGACAAGTAAATTCCCCTCTGAATGTTATTTTTATTAAGTCATTTCAAGATGAGGGGACATAATGTTGAGCTCAGCTGGCCAAGTTAGCTTATCTGGCGTGATGGCGGCAGGAAAGGACTCCTCTGCTCGAATTCTCCTCTGGGCTCTGGAGACACCTCACTGATAGCTAAAAGGACCAAGGAGTATGCTGTCCGACACTGGATTCAGCAAAGCTCTGACCAGGTGCTGCTCAGTACCATCAAGACCACTGTCCCTGAAATCAAGAAGGATGTACCTTCTACTTCATAACTAACTTATACTCTCTTTTACACTGATCACAATACAGCACAAACATTGAGTTCAGAGCGTTAGGCCAACTATCAGCTTCATTCTGAAGTACTTTATACCAGCATTAACCTCCTTAATGGTTACTACGCCTCTGCAATTCCAGCATTATTTCTTTCTAGTCAATCATCTAGGTGTCAGTGTACTATTTGGCCATTCCATGCCGTTTTACTTCCCTCCGACACCCTCTGTTCAGGCTGGAGCATTATAGGCTTTACCTCACGTTTGCCACTGAACTACACATATATATATATACAGGCATAAATCAACAATACACATTCAATTTTCATTAATAGATACTGAATGGTTCAAGCTTACCACAATTTCATGGAAATAAACACAGATACGTTGATTAGCAATGAATTCTGGCACAATTACTGGCACAAATTTCCATCTGCTTATGTTCCAGGCTTTTATTTTAGCAAAATTGTGAGCTGGCTTCAACGCACTGATGCTTTATCAAGCTTATTTAAACAAGTGGTTTCGAACTAACGCTCCCAAGTGTGTATATCAGTGAGACTGGCCAATGAGCCACGTTTCGACAAGTGTTTGAAAAAAAATGTTACCTTTTCCCGTCTCCCCTAACAACGAAAGATAGTATTTATAGCCCGACCAATCGTGGTTAGGCTTTCATTTGTTGCGCTCCAATCAATTTGGAGTTTACATGGTAGGCTAATTCTGTAACGTGAGGTTTTTTCAAACACGTTATAAAAAAAAAATTTTATGAGCAGAAATGATTCCATGCTGTCAGGCATCCTCACTATTTTATTTTGGGTATAATTTATTAATTCCTGGACTATTTGCGTAACGTTTTACATATTATTTGTCAGCAAGCCCTAAGGAACCCAAATGTACCAATTTGAAAGAGCTACGTGGCTGCGTTCAAAATATGTATTTTCTACCTCCTGTTTCGAAGATGTGCTGTCTGGGTACTGTTATGTTTTCAACCGTAAACCCATCTAATGTTATCTTTTCTAATAAGCGTTTTTTTATGATTTATAAACCTAACTCTGGGAAAGGGTAGTGTATTTTATCACTGTCCGTCTGAAAAAAAAATTAGTGCATGTAGACTTACACGCGTGATGGCAGCATTTGTGTATCGCGCGACGCGTGTTGCATGCGTTCCCGATTTTATTCGCCTCTCTCTCTCTCTATATATTTGAGTCCATCTGTTCGTTCGTTTTGGTAACGTAATATAATTAATGTTAGGATTAATTTAGGTCATTACGCAGGGCCTCTCAATGTTTTTCTTAGAAATGCAGCACACGTTTCATTGAAGAAAGCGGGTAATAATACAGTAAGCTTTTACTATCAACGTGAAAGCGTTACAATTTGCAGACGAAGCATAAAACAAGGGGGATTTCGAGTACAGTCATTGTGACAGCACTGTTCTTTACCATTCTTCTTCCTTTATTTATTATATGTATTTATTAGGCTTTATATTTACTTGATAATTTATATATGTGGATTAGAATATTCCACGACACCTTCCAGGAGAAGAAAAAGGTCCTAACGATCTGGGTCGACTTCAAGCAGGCCTTTGACAAGGTGTGGAAAGATGGCCTTATTGCAAAACTTAGGAGAAGTGGAATCCAAGGCAACATGATGAAATGGATCCAGTCATACTTGCATAACAGGAGAACGAACTAGAGTCACTCTTGACAGTCTGAAGCAGAAAAGTGTTGCTCCATCAGGGGGTACCTCAAGGAGGAGTAATTTCCCCAACACTCTTCCTTGTTTACATCAATGACCTGGTGAAAGATCTCCCCGCAGGAGTGAAAGCTGCCTTATATGCAGATGACCTAGTACTCTGGTGCGCTGATGAAAACGTCACCACAGCAAATTATAGAATGCAGCGGGCAGCAGACATGCTAGTGTCATGGGCAGAGAAATGGCTTATCACAATAAACACAGACAAAACCTCCACAACACTGATCTCCCTCGCCCCCAAGGACAAAGCAGCTAACATACACCTAGGGACAACCGTGATCAAGGAAGAAAGCTACCCCACCTATCTTGGGGTGACATTTGACCAAAGGCTTACATGGAATAAGCATATTGAAAATGCAGAAGGAAAGGCCCGAAGACGACTAGGCATACTCAGAAAATTAGCAGGTACCAACTGGGGAGCAAATGAACGAAATCTAAAGAAGATTTATAATGGAGTAATAAGACCACACTTAGAGTTTAGCTCAGCAGCATGGTCATCAGCTGCTAACTCCCAACTGCAGTCTTTGGACAAGGTGCAAAATCAGGCTCTAAGGCTCATTACAGGAGCCATGAAAACTACACCAATATCAGAGATGCAGAAGGTTGCTGGATTACAGACATTGTCCCATAGAAGAGACACAAAAACCATGATCCAGATGGAAAAGTACAACAGTATGCCAACACACCAAATGAAGGCAAGACTAGATGATCTGGCATTGGGACGTCTAAAGCGTAGCAGCTTTGTGCATCGGGGAAAAAGACTCAAAAGACAGCATCAAGAAGACCTATCCATGAAGACAACACCACTGAAGCCCACCCTATACCCTGTACCATGGGAGCAGGCCAGCAATGCCCTCCAAATTAATACATCAGTCAGTGGTCTCACAAGTGGATGTGAGTATAATGATCTGCAAAAACGAACTGCTACAGTGAGTATGATCCAAGAAAGCTATCCCGATCAATCATGGATACATGCCTATACAGATGGATCAGCAACTAATGCTGTTAGGAATGGAGGTGCCGGTATCTTTATCTCATATCCTGACAACCACTATGAGACTAGGCACATTCCCACTGGTAAATTCTGCTCCAACTATACAGCTGAGGTTCAAGCTCTAGAGCAAGCTGCAAATATGATTTATAACACCAACTCTGACTGCCACCAGGTAGTCATCCTCACAGATGCACTATCTGTCCTGCACGCTCTCAAGGGTGGTAAACTCCCGCATCTGAGAAATGAACTAAACAAGGTAGCTGCCAAAAAGAGAACCATACTTCAGTGGGTACCATCTCATTGTGGTGTACCCAAAATGAAAAGGCAGATAAACTTGCAAAAAGGGAGGAGAATGTGAACAAGAAGATAATGAAGTCACATACTTTGAGAAAAAGAGAGCTATCCAGACTATCAGAAAAGAACAGAACCAACCCAAAGACGACTATCACACTCTTGACCGGCAGGGACAGATAACTATTTTTCGCCTCAGGACAGGGCATAACAAACTGAATAAACACATGCACAAGCTACGATTGTCTGCTTCACCACTGTGCACATGTGGATTAAACGAACAAACTGCTGAGCATGTTCTACAGGATTGTCCTCTGTATGACCAGTTAAGAAAGATATACTGGCCCAATGACTCAACACTAAACTCAAAGCTATATGGAGCTAAAGAGGAACTTCAAACAACAGTCGAATTCATCATGAGAACTCGTCTGACGGTGTAAACATCAAAGATGCGATCGCAAGAAGAAGAAGAAGAAAACTTTCTTCATAGGAAAATTCTGCATGTTATATAAAAGGTCATTTTCCGTATAACGAGTTGTTATATCCGTCTATTCGCGGTAATGATTGTACTACAAATCCCTACTTTATCACAAATAATATCTTCGTAACTTCTATCCGGAAGTTATTACAACATTCCGTCTTTCAGGCGCATGTCTGTAATATGTCCGCAGTCGCGTAATTTATCTCCCCATCCTTGTGCAAACACCGACCCTCGTGTAACCATCTGGGCTTTGACTCTTCACGACAGTAATTAGGGAATCCCAATCGCCATATCAGCGCTAACTAAACTGCTGGGCGTACGTCGTGTTAATCTGTCGCGAACAAAATTTGGTACACGAGAATTTCACCAACATGACTATCGGTCAGTATTGCATCACCTGTCTACTCTCTCAGCAGGGATGGTCAGGTAAACAGACAAGACGAATTATTACGGAGAAGAAGTGCAAACAATGACTCTAAAATAACAATACTGCCGGAGAGGAAAAGACAGCGAACCCAATTATGTGACAGTTTGTTTACTAAACAATTGCTGTTATTTATGAGCCTGAATGACTGATAAAATAAAGAACATTTCTTTTTATTTTGATAAAGGAAATGAAATTCTTAAGCCCTCGGCATCTTTATTTATCTATCTGTATGTAACAATGTACGACAAACTTCTCTCCGTGTTTAGCAATTGTATTTTATGGCTAATCGAACAAACTTTCTCATTTTTAAAATTAATTTTTGTTATTTCGATAAATGAAAATGTTCATTTTGAAGCTACGACACCTGTATTTATCTATCAATTACAATGATCGATCAAACTTTGGTTTGTGTTATTGTTTCTTCATTTACTAAAAAGCTGCATTTATGTATCAGCCGAACGGCCGATGCAACTAATAATAATTGTCTTTTGTTGTTTTATAAATGAAAAGAATTGTTTGCACTTCAGCACCTTTATTTATCTATCTGTTGGTTAAGAATGACTGATACGTTTTTTTCCCCTAACAATTTTATTTATTGATCAGTCTGAATTACCGATCCCCCCCAAAAAAACGCCTTTTCTTTTGCGATAAATGAGTATAATGTTTTTTAAGCATTCGATACCCTAAAATATATATCAAGAACAATAACTGTTCTAGCTGTTGTCTTTGTTTAAAAAGAAAAAACCATAAAATTGGTCAGCCCTTAACACCATTATGTGTTTATTAATCGGTAACAATGATCAATAAATTTTTGCTTCCATTTAACATCTTGTTTGTTTATCTCATAAATGAAAATATTTTTTTCAACACTCGACACTTTTATTTATCTGTTGATAACAATAATTGGTCAGACTTTTCCACTTTCTTTACATTTTTTTTTTAATTTTGCAAAAAAGAAACTTTTTTTTTTAGCCCGAAACACCTTTATTATGTAACAGTGAGCGATAAATTCATAACAAACACCAGATTAAGATTATATGAGAGCTGTGTACTTTCTGTGCTTCTCTATGGTGCAGAATGCTGCAGAGTAACAGAGAAGGAAATGTCGAAACTGTCCTCCTTCCACACAATCTGCCTAAGGAAAATTCTCCGAATCTTTTGGCCGAATACTATCACTAACCCTGAACTACTTACTCGGAATAACCAAGAGGACATGCACACCATCATAGCTAGCAGACGCTGGAGTTGGGTTGGCCACGTCCTCAGAAGAGACCCCGATGCCATCACAAGAACAGCTATAACTCTGGACCACCGAAGGAAAGCGAAAGAGAGGCCGACCAAAAACAACTTGGCGGAAAACTGTGTAGGCCGAGATGCAAAGAATGAACCAGAGCTGGGGCACTGTAAGACGGATGGCCACCGAACGAAGAAAGTGGAAGCAGTTTGTTGCTGACCTACTAGATGCCCCCTGGCGTGATGGCCACTGACTGCTTTGACAGCCGGCGGCTAAAGATCAAAGATGAAGAAGAAGAGCGATAAATTGTTTTCTCCACTTCATATCTTTATTACAAATTTTCTTTAGTTTTTTATTTCTTTGTTTGTTTTCATCAATTAAAAAAACATTTTTCTTTGGCACTTATCGATTGGTAACAATGCCTGGTTAAATGTTTTTCTTTGTTTACTTCGCTTTCAAAAAAAAAAATAAAGACTGTAGGCATCAACACTTTATCCATCGATAAATATAAATGAACAACACATTTCTTCACTTAACAGCTTTACTACAAATGTTCTTTTATTTTTTGTCAGTTTTTTTGTTGTTGTCATGAATGAAGTATTTATTTAGCACATGACCCCTTTATTTACCTGCTGATAACAAAATGGGTCCAACCTTTTTCATCGTTTACATTTTTTTAGTTTTTAATGAAACACATTTTTTTTCTATACTTCAACAGTTTTATCTTTCTATCGATCGGTAAAAATGACTGATAACTTTTTTTACTTCCACTTAACAGCTTATTTAGCACTCGGTACCTTTTTTGTATCTTCCATGGTCGTTCGTCTTCTATCTTGAGGTGTGCCTGAGAGCGTGCCATACTATTCTATTCGCTGTCTTCCTCCTAGCCTGGTTCCAATCTATTCCATGGTCATTAAAAGATTGTCTAATGTTGTCCTCCCAGCGAAATCTGGATCCCTGGCTGTGGTGGGTTTTGATGTTAAAAGAGATAAATATTACTTGTCTACAGATTGAGGTCAGCTATGCAAGTCCCTGAGTCTAATAGTTGAAGATGATGTTCTCAGGGTACCTGACTGCTACCACCCTACGACCTCAATCTGCGATATATTTTGAGTCTATTTTATATTCTGGTGTCTGTTTGTTTATATGGCTTGATGTCTAGGGTAATGCAAAATGTAATGGTGAGTGTATGACAACAAACACAACTTAACTCATTGAAAAGGGATTAAACAAGTCAGTGGTTAAAGTTATAATACTATATTACAATTTTTAATTTCCTGTACCTCAAATCTTTTTTTGGTACAGGAATGTTTAAAACTCAAAATGGAATGGAAATATATTTACAGTTTAAATCAATCTAAAGGACATCTTGTCCGTCACTGTTAATATAAAAATGTTTATGACAAGGAATGTCCTGGTGAAGCACTACGTCTTATGACTGGTCACTATTATGAGGGACGAACTGTTTCATCATTTCGTAACACTGTTTTATTGCAATAATGGAGAGTAACTGTCAAATGAACACTCATTAAGCCCGCAGAAGTTTTGGCTTAACTGAATTTTTCTTGAGAGATCTGATGACTGTCTCAACAATAGTATATTCGTCACGACAGTGAAGTGTTGGAGACTGCTTCAGCACTCTTGCTTCAGAATATAGGCACATAAACACTGTTGCCTCGAACAGTATTACTTTGTGGCACACTGAGTGTTATAGGATGTAACCCGGCAATAAGAGGATTAAGGCCTCCTAAGTATTCTATACATATATCTCCATCACTAACAACTAAGCATCATTAAACAGTTTAAGTTCAGCTTCCTGTGCTAAACAAATAGCTATCGTCCCTATCTTATTCTGTGACTGCTTCATACTCAGGTAATCTTCAATATCATCAGTTTGATACATTCCTTTTATAGGAAATCATAGTTATTTTTCAAAGTCATGTGAAACACTGTGACTTGCCGAAGACGGCCAGTGGTTTGCTGGTCTTACTGTCATAATATTATAGATCAATTTTCAAACATCATGTACTTTCAGTTGCTCCATATTATACATAGACATGCCTGTCGTAAGCTTCAACAATGGCAAATGTCGCACAACACAAATTTTTGGTTGGGCGCCTATCTATGTTAGCCTCTACACATCAATAATACATATACATATCAATAATAATGTTTATCTTACCGCAATCAATGAAATATTTTACACATATACGGTTAACCGGCGATCAATGGGTCAAGCTGAGATCGCCTCTGGCCAGAACAGCAAAGGCAATGGGTCATGAATTCCTTGCGTCTGATGATAGATAACCTTACTGTTTAAATTTTATCTTCAAGTGGCAACTAAGCGTTAGCAAAACGTTCGTTATATCCCCTCGTTAGTTATGCTCCCCTAAACCAATCAGATCAGGGTAAGCCGACTTGACTCTCTTTTCAAAAATACACGTTCAAAAAATGTGACGTCCCCCGATTTTCAAAGTTGTGTGGGGATATCAATGTGTTTGTCTTTCTGTCTTTCATTTTTATTTTCTACGATATTTTTGTTAATATCTAAACGATTTTAATGGAGAAAAGCAATTATTAACCAGACGACTGTCTGTCATCTAGCCCTTAGGATTTTATTTCTCTCTTTATCATAGTTTTCCTTTTTGTATGTTTTCCTCTTTAGTTATTCAACCAATATACTTTTCTCTACGGTAAGATACTATATCATAATGAGTAATATGATATTCCTAATAAACAAGTATTATCATTTCAGTTGTCAACTGTCCTTTCTTTTCCTTTATTATTCAATTAGAATACGATACTTCATCTATGTTTCTTTTGCCACCGTTTTCGCTACCCTTCCCAATTTGGTTACTTAGTTTCACTTTCACAATGCATACGCTAGCTTAGGTTGTCCTCCATGTCAATTCCCCCCCCCCTCCCCTTATTTTTTTCTTTTTCCTCTCTCGCTCGTTCTTAGGAAACTAAACAAGCGTTTGGCAGGATGCCAACCGTCTTTAGTGTTAGATTTATTTTTCAGGACGGAGAGGGACTGCCGTGAAATATTCTAATCCACATATATAAATTAAAAGGTAAATGCAAAGCCTAACAAATAAATTTAATAAAAGGAAGAAGAATGGTAAAGAACAGTGCTGTCACAATGACAGTACTCGAAATCCCCTTTGTTTTATGCTTCGTCTGCAAATTGTAACGTTTCCACGTTAAATATAAGCCACTGCATAAATACAAGCGTTTCCACAACACATTAAAACGGGTATTGCATTTCTAAGAAAAACATTGAGAGGCACACTGCGTAATGACCTAAATTAAGCCTAACATTAATTATACTACGTTACAAAAACGAACGAACAGATGGACTCAAATAGAAAGAGAGAGGGGCGAATGAAAACAAGGACACATTTAACACGCGTCGCGCGATACACAATTGCTGCCATCACGCGTGTAAGGCCACATGCACTAACTTTATTTCAAATCGACAGTGATAAAATTCACTACCCTTCCCAGAGTTAGGTTTTTAAATCCTGAAAAACTCTTATTAGGAAAGATGACAATAGATGGGTTTACGTTTGAAAACATTACAGTACCCAGACAGCACATCTTCGAAACAGGAGGTAGAAGAAATTGCATATTTTGAACGCAGCCACTTAGCTCTTTTAAATTTGTATATTTGGGTTCCTTAGGGCTTGCTGACAAAGAATATGTAAAACGTTACGCAAATAGTCTAGGAATTGACAAGTTATAGCCAAAATAAAATGATGGTGCTGTCAGACAACACCCAAAATCAGAATCGCTCAGTGGTAGATTTTTTTAAACCGCCATTGTACGGGAAATGGGCCACAAGTTACATTTGAACTGATTGGCTGGAATGATATGTAAGGCTAAAAACGATTAGTCGGACTATAAATGCTATCCTTGGTTGTTAGGGGAGACGTAGGAAGGTAAAATTTTTTCAAACACTTGTCGAAACGTGGCTCCATTGGCCAGACTCGCTGATATAATCACTTAGGAGCGTTAGTTCGAGACCACTAGTTCAAATAAGCTTGATAAAGCAACAGTGCGTTGAAGCCAGCTCATATTTTTGCTAAATAAAAGCCTGGAACATAAGCAGATGGGAATTTGTGCCAGTATTTGTGCCAGAATTCATTGCTAGTCAACGTATCTGTGTTTATTTCCATAAATTGTGGTAAGCTTGAAACATTCAGTATCTTTTAATGAAAATTGAATGTGAATTGTTAATTTATGCCTGTATATATGTGTAGTTCAGTAGCGAACATGATGTAAAGCCTATAATGCTCCAGCCTGAACAGAAGGTGTCGGAGGAAAGTAAACCTGCATGGAATGGTCAAACAGTACACTGACACCTAGATTATTGATTAGACAGAAATAATGCTGGAATTGCAGAGGCGTAGTAACCATTAAGGAGGTTAATACTGGTATAAAGTATTTCAGATGAAGCTGACAGTTGGCCTAACGCTCTGAACTCAATGTTTGTGATGTATTGTGCTCAGTGTAGAACTAGAGTATCAATTAGTTATGAAGTAGAAGGTACATCCTTCTTGTTTTCAGGGACCGTGGTCTTATGGTATTGAGCAGCACCTGGTCAGAGCTTTGCTGAATCCAGAGTCGGACAGCATACTCCTTGGTCCATTTAGCTATCAGTGAGGTGTCTCCAGAGCACAGGGGAGAAATCGAGCAGAGGAGTCTTTTCCTGCCGCCATCACGCAAGATAAGCTGATGTGGCCAGCTGGGCTCAACATTATGTACCCCATCTTAAAATGACATTGTAAAAATAACATTAAGAGGGGAATTAAATTGTTTTAATATCAGGAACTGAGAACATCTCCAATACTAGTTCCAATAAAGACAAACTATTGAAGTCATGATGACAAATACCAACAGAGCTTGAACAAAACAAAACCAGTATTACCTCATATTACTACTACACAACTGACACACATAGGATACTTTTAATAATATATGTCACTACAATATTCATATTAATAAATTCTGTACATATAACTTGTAATTAAAATTGATTGTGATTCCTGGTTCCTTTGTATTTGAATCAGGACACATATTCATTCATGACAGCAATGAATACATATTGTTATTTGAAAAGTTATCAGTGACTCCTTTAAGATATCCTTGTAGAGTGTTTTATGTATGTGAGTGTCACAGTGTTGTCAAGTGTAGTGGAATAAATTAAATTGTTTATCTGTCTGTTGTTGTTTTGACTTACACTTCATCATACACATACCCTAGACACATAACGTAATCATCACACTACTCCAGAATAATTCTGACTGAGATATAAATATATGTGGCAGCAAGTAAGGTTATCTATAATACACTACTCTTATTAGATATAGATACCTTCACAGCTGATCTCAGTCAGTACACTAAGTCCCCTATAAATATTTATAACATCTCACTTCACCACATATATTGGTGGCTCGCTCTTGGGATTTTGAATCTTTCCCTATTACAAATATTGGGGGTAATTCACTTCAGGGAATATAAGAATTAAAAGGTATCCTTGGGTGGAATTAAATAAGGTTGAGCTCACGGTGCCTGTGTTGTCCATTAGATATATATTTAGAGATTGAATTGTTGGTTAGACATTGTATAAACTTACCTGATAGACAATGGCGGACCTGGCCAAGTTTCGATCTGCTGCTGTTCAGACTGCAAAAGAGTTAGGATTAGATGGGCAAGTTATGGTTGCCTATGTCACTACGGAATGTGACAAATTTATTGAACGCGAAGAAAGAAGGTTTGAAGCCGAAAGAAAGTTAGAGGCTGAAAGGGAAATTAAGAAGTTACAATTTGAGGCTGAGGCTGAGACTAAGAGGTTGCAGGCTGAGGCTGAGACTAAGAGGTTGCAGATTGAGGCTGAGGCTAAGAAATTGGAAGCAGAAAGAGAAGACAAAAGATTGGCTGCAGAAAGGGAAGCAGAAGAAAGAAGATTGACTGCAGAAAGGGAAGCAGAAGAAAGAAGATTGACTGCAGAAAGGGAAGAGAAGAAATTAGCTGCAGAAAGGGAAGCAGAAGATAAAAGATTACAAAGGGAACATGAGTTACGACTAAGGGAGTTTGAGTTTCAAGGCCATGCTCCTGAAAATGGTGCCAGTCCCGTTGCCTCTGATGCCACTGCTAGCCAAGGAGCCTCAACCTCAGCTATGAATTTTCATTTAGATCATTTTGTTGAGAAAGACGATGATATAGAGAGCTATCTAAATAGGTATGAACTATTAGCTACCACGTATGGGTTAGAGAGAGAGAGGTGGAGCTTAAAGTTATCTCAAGGACTTCGTGGGGCAGCTTATGAAGTTTTTGCAAAAATGAGCAGAGGTGATCAGGAAAATTATGACATGCTAAAGCAGGCTCTTTTGTTAAGATATGAAAAGAATGCAGAATTTTATAGGAAAAAATTTAGGAATGCTAAACTACTGTCAGGGGAAACCTATCACCAGTTCTCTGCACGAATAGAGACATACTTGGAGAAATGGACTTCTCTGGGGAAAACCCAAGATCTTAAGGAAATGGTCCTTATAGAGCAATTAAGAGAGTCCATGGCTCCAGACCTGAGAAAGTTTCTCATGGAACAAGGTGCAGAGAGGCTGGGTGAGTTGCTAAATGTTGCTGAAAGGTATCAAGCAGCTCAAGCAGAGGTAACAGGTAATAAAAAGAAACAAGTGGATAACTTTAGGGCACCACAGAACTTTAATCAATTTGATCCTAGGATCAAAACAAAAGTAAGCACCAGTTTGATAGGCCACGGTATGAAAATAAAAATAAATTCCCACAATTCGATGAAAGGAAATATGATGAAAGAAAATCTTTCAACCAAGGAAAAAGGTGGTGTAAAAATTGTCAGATGGACAATCATGACACTGACCGTTGCAGAAGGAAACCTGTGTATATGGCAACCCTTCAGGTCAGGTCGACCTCAAGACAGGAGGAGGATATTATGTTGGATACCACTCCAGAAGAGATGAGGAAGGCACAGGCTGGGGATAAAACACTCAAGCCTTGTTTCAGAAAATTGTCAACTTGTCATACAACTCCAGGCAAGGGAGATTTTTACATGAAAAACAAGTTGATGTATAGGAAGACTGGAGCTAGATCCAAAGGTCAGGGACAGCTGGTACTTCCTAAAAGATATAGGGCAGATTTAATAAGGAGCCTACATGTGAAACCAGATGGGGACCATGAGAAGATAGGTACCATCATTCAAAAGGTGGCTCACAATTATTATTGGCCCAAAGCAAGATGGGACATTGAGAATTTTGTAGAAAGGTGTAGCATAGCACATGAGGGAACACCCACAAGTGGGAACATTGATCAGGACCTGGACACGCCACGGGGCAAAATTAGGCCTGATAATAAAAAGAAAAATAGATTTGATAAAGTGGACCAAATGGAATGGGAAGCCCCTTTTCACGGACAAGCTTCACTTAACTGTTTTACAATGGCCACTATGCGGAGAGTGCAAAAAGATGTCTTACCCCAGGATAAGCCGAAAATCCCTCAATCGGACTTAAACAAACTGGAGGAAGAAGATGTAGAGAGGAAATCTCTCATCAAGAATTTTAAGTGGGGAGAAAGCCCCAGGAAAAGAATTGGTAGCGGTCGTTTTGTGCATGATAATTCTGGGAGGAAAAAATCATCACTATAGAGCTTCGAGTGGAAGAGACCATACCGGTGCATGGACAAATAGGTCCACAAAATTAAAGGTCCATATGTAGCTTTGTTAAGAACGTGGACTGATGAAAAGGCAGAGGAAAACATTACATCTTCATACCAATATGTGAATGAGCTGACCACTCGTTTAAAAACTGGCTGGAAACTTGCCAATGAAAATTTGAAACAAGCCAGGAAAAAACATGCTGCCTATTATAACAGGAAGGCGAAAGACAGAAATTTGGCTGTGGGAGAGAAAGTACTGCTTCTTTTGCCCGGGAGTCAGAATAAGTTACAAATTGGATGGCAGGGTCCATATACAGTTTTAGAGAAGGTGTCTAGAACAAATTATAAGATAGATAAGAAGGGGAAAGAAAAAATCTATCATGTGAATCTCCTGAAGAAATATTTGGAAAGAGAACATCAGGAAGAGACACACTTGTTGACCTTGTCCATCGCCATGGAGATGAAAAAGGAACCACTTTCATCATTTGAATATCCATTACACCCCTGTGAGACAGCAGCACAGGTGAAAATCAGTACACATTTAACGAAAACTCAGAAAGAGAGAGTGCAACAGGTTCTAAATAATCATGCAGAGGTGTTAACAGACCGACCAGGGCATACAAACCTATTGGAATATGATATGAAACTGATAGACCCCACACCTGTATGTATGAAACCATATTCGATTCCGTTTGCTAAGGAGAAAGCTTTGAAGGAAGAGATAGACTATCTGTTGAAGGAAGGAATTATTTCGCACAGTGAATCCTCATATAGTTCCGGTGTTGTACTCTTAAGGAAGCCCTCTGGAGAACATAGACTCTGTATAGATTACAGGAGACTGAATGCTATTACAGAAGGACAGGTGGATCCATTGCCGGATACAAATCAGCTGTTTGCCAGACTAAATAAAGCTAAATATTTCTCACAAGTGGATCTGAGTAAAGGATACTATCAGATTCCAGTAAAGCCTGAGGTTAGACCATACCTAGCTTTTAGTACCTCAGAAGGACACTATGAGTTTAATAGATTGCCATTTGGATTAAAGAATGCGCCTAGTGTCTTCTCTAGAATGATGAAAAAATTGTTGGATGTAAACATTTCGGAGGAACGTAATGAATCCCTGAGTTGCCTCTTTGATTGAGGATATTCCGAATGTTTCATACAGGATAATAAGAAGATTATGGGATCCACTACGAAAACTCTGCTATCACCAGGTATATGTTATCTCCTCATAACGTACATTTTGAGGGAAATATAATGTTCTCTGGACATGTCATTGCGCAGACTCAGAGAAGAGAAATGGTGAATACGGGTTGCGAAGCAGCATTAAGACAAGCACTCACACTTGCGGCTGTTCAGTAACATAACCGAAATATATTATTGGTTGTAGAAGTCTGAGGCAGATTTCAGGAGTAGTGCCTACTCTGAATGGACCCAACTACATAAAACCATGATAGCACCACAGCAGAGTAAAGTCAAGTTGACTTACATTTATCTATGTGTATATAGAATAAAGGACTGACATGGGATGTCTGTTTTTAAGAGGGGAGGTGTCGTGAAATATTCTAATCCACATATATAAATTATCAGGTAAATGCAAAGCCTAACAAATAAATTTAATAAAAGGAAGAAGAATGGTAAAGAACAGTGCTGTCACAATGACAGTACTCGAAATCCCCTTTGTTTTATGCTTCGTCTGCAAATTGTAACGTTTCCACGTTAAATATAAGCCACTGCATAAATACAAGCGTTTCCACAACACATTAAAACGGGTATTGCATTTCTAAGAAAAACATTGAGAGGCACACTGCGTAATGACCTAAATTAATCCTAACATTAATTATATTACGTTACCAAAACGAACGAACAGATGGACTCAAATAGAAAGAGAGAGGGGCGAATGAAAATCAGGAACGCATGCAACACGCGTCGCGCGATACACAATTACTACTATCACGCGTGTAAGGCCACATGCACTAACTTTATTTCAAATCGACAGTGATAAAATTCACTACCCTTCCCAGAGTTAGGTTTTTAAATCCTGAAAAACTCTTATTAGGAAAGATGACAATAGATGGGTTTACGTTTGAAAACATTACAGTACCCAGACAGCACATCTTCGAAACAGGAGGTAGAAGAAATTGCATATTTTGAACGCAGCCACTTAGCTCTTTTAAATTTGTATATTTGGGTTCCTTAGGGCTTGCTGACAAAGAATATGTAAAACGTTACGCAAATAGTCTAGGAATTAACAAGTTATAGCCAAAATAAAATGATGGTGCTGTCAGACAACACCCAAAATCAGAATCGCTCAGTGGTAGATTTTTTAAACCACCATTGTACGGGAAATGGGCCACAAGTTACATTTGAACTGATTGGCTGGAATGATATGTAAGGCTAAACACGATTAGTCGGACTATAAATGCTATCCTTGGTTGTTAGGGGAGACGTAGGAAGGTAAAATTTTTTCAAACACTTGTCGAAACGTGGCTCCATTGGCCAGACTCGCTGATATAATCACTTAGGAGCGTTAGTTCGAGACCACTAGTTCAAATAAGCTTGATAAAGCAACAGTGCGTTGAAGCCAGCTCATATTTTTGCTAAATAAAAGCCTGGAACATAAGCAGATGGGAATTTGTGCCAGTATTTGTGCCAGAATTCATTGCTAGTCAACGTATCTGTGTTTATTTCCATAAATTGTGGTAAGCTTGAAACATTCAGTATCTTTTAATGAAAATTGAATGTGAATTGTTAATTTATGCCTGTATATATGTGTAGTTCAGTAGCGAACATGATGTAAAGCCTATAATGCTCCAGCCTGAACAGAAGGTGTCGGAGGAAAGTAAACCTGCATGGAATGGCCAAACAGTACACTGACACCTAGATTATTGATTAGACAGAAATAATGCTGGAATTGCAGAGGCGTAGTAACCATTAAGGAGGTTAATACTGGTATAAAGTATTTCAGATGAAGCTGACAGTTGGCCTAACGCTCTGAACTCAATGTTTGTGATGTATTGTGCTCAGTGTAGAACTAGAGTATCAATTAGTTATGAAGTAGAAGGTACATCCTTCTTGTTTTCAGGGACCGTGGTCTTATGGTATTGAGCAGCACCTGGTCAGAGCTTTGCTGAATCCAGAGTCGGACAGCATACTCCTTGGTCCATTTAGCTATCAGTGAGGTGTCTCCAGAGCACAGGGGAGAAATCGAGCAGAGGAGTCTTTTCCTGCCGCCATCACGCAAGATAAGCTGATGTGGCCAGCTGGGCTCAACATTATGTACCCCCATCTTAAAATGACATTGTAAAAATAACATTAAGAGGGGAATTAAATTGTTTTAATATCAGGAACTGAGAACATCTCCAATACTAGACACATAACGTAATCATCACACTACTCCAGAATAATTCTGACTGAGATATAAATATATGTGGCAGCAAGTAAGGTTATCTATAATACACTACTCTTATTAGATATAGATACCTTCACAGCTGATCTCAGTCAGTACACTAAGTCCCCTATAAATATTTATAACATCTCACTTCACCACAGGGACCAAGGCGGTTGGGTCTTGAGATGGGGTATCATCGCGTGCATTAGCAAAGTCAAATGTTTTATTCAAACCTTAACTGTAGGGAAAAAAATGCCCTTACAACCGTTTCTAAGGCACTAGTTGCTTTTGAAACGCCAGCCTCTCGTTTGCGTTTTGTGTTACCATAAGCAAGTCCTTAACGTCAACTGTCGCATTGTATGCTATTAATAGATTAAAAAACCGCTTTAGTCAAGGTTTCACTCCTCCTTCTCTCCTTCACTCCTCTTTTTTTCTATCACTCTTTTGGGGAACGAAACACGTGTTATGTTATGTTAAGTCTTTGGACAGAGCAACGAAAAAGCTAGTGGTTTTGGTATCGTTCACTTTGGCGTTAATGCTTTTTCAAATCCAGCGCGAATCGCAGGCGTGGGTGATCACTTTGGGCAAACACGGGCGGAGTGGTAAATTTACTTGGCGTAGGGGTTAAATATTACTGTATTTGGCGATTGTATCACTGATCTCGCTACACATCTCCCCTGTTAAAAACATGCATTCCAATGCAGGTTTATAATCTGTGATACAAATTCGATCAAATGAACTCAACTAGGCTTTATGGGTATCCTGGTTTTCTTCGAGAGGGTGCCTCTCAAGAAATCTGCCCCAACATTTTGCGAACCAGGAATGTATTCGATGGTAAACGAATAAGGTTGAATGAGCAAAGACCACTTTAATAAACGTGCATTACCATGTTTTGACTGAGCCAAAAATACCAATGGCTGATGGTCGCTTTGGACCACGAATGTTCTACCATAAAGATAGATCTGGAACTTCTTGATCGCCCAGACTAAAGCCAAACATTCTTTTTCAATCGTTGAGTAGTTTTGTTCCGCCCTGTTTAACTTGCGACTGGCATAAGCGACTGGGTTAAATTCCCCATCTGGTGAAGTGGACCTTTGTAACAATGTGGCCTCTAATCCCACGTTACTAGCGTCCGTTCTTACCACGAATTCCTGACTCAAATCAGGTAATTTCAATATAGGCTTACTGGTGAGTTTTTCCTTTAACTCATTATATGCCAACTCGCACTGTGCCGACCATTCAATTTTATCAGGTTTACCCTTACGAGTTAAATCCGTCAGAGGAGCACATACGGAGTTAACATTTTTAATATACTTTTGGTAAAAACCACACAGTGACACAAAGGATCGCACATCCTTCTTAGTCTGTGGTCTAGGTGCTCTCTGCAATTTCTCCAGGTTCTTGGGGTCAGGGGTCATGCTACCCTGATGTACAGTATGTATCAAGAATTATAATTCCTTACATCCAATACAACATTTTGTTGGTCTAGCAGTCTAGTTTGCCTCTCTGAGTCTATCAAATAGCATATTCAAAGAGTTAACGTGTTCTTCAAATGTTTCTGTAGCAATGAGGATATCATCCATGAAATTCGTAATACATGGATTTTTCAGTGGATCCAACAATTTTCGCATCATTCTGGAAAACACACTCGGGGCATTCTTCAAACCAAACGGCAACATGTTGAACTCATAATGGCCTTCCGAGGTGCTAAAAGCGAGATAAGGTCGGATCTCAGGCTTCACTGGAATCTGGTAATATCCCTTGCTGAGATCTACCTTAGAAAAATATTTTGCCTTATTCAGCCGGGCAAACAGTTGGTTAGTATCAGGTAATGGATCTACCTGACTTTCTGTGACAGCATTCAGTTTCCTGTAGTCTATGCACAGTCTATGTTCCCCAGATGGTTTCCTCAACAAAACCACGCTAGAGCTATAAGGAGATTCACTGTGAGAAATAATCCCTTCCTTTAACAAATAATCTATTTCCTCTTTCAAAGCTTTCTCTTTTGCGAATGGGATAGTATAGGCTTTCATACAGATGGGTGTTGGGTCTAGTAGTTTCATGTCATATTCCAACAAGTTGGTGTGCCCCGGTTTGTCCGTTAACACGTCTGTATGATCTTCCAGAACCTGTTGAATCTGCTCCCTCTGCCCTTTTGTCAAGTGTTTACTGACCTTTACCTGTGCAGGCGTTTCACAGGGTTTCAGGGTATTCGTGAGAGGTGAGAGGTTCATTTTTCATCTCAGTGGCTATGGCCAAGGTCATTAAATGTGTCCCTTCCTGGTTTGGTCTATCCAGATACTTCTTTAGGAGGTTCACATGATAGATTTTGTCTTTCCCTTTTTTATCTATCTTATAGTTAGTTCTAGACACCTTTTCTAGAACAGTGTATGGACCTTGCCATCCAATGTGCAGTTTGTTGCTGCTGCCGGGTAGTAGAAGAAGCACCTTCTCCCCCACAGCTAGCTCCCTATCCTTCGCTTTCTTATTTTAATATGCAGCATGTTTCTTCTTGGCTTATCTTAGGTTATCATTTGCGAGTTTCCAGCCAGTTTTTAGACGAGTGGTCAGCTCGTTCACATACTGATATGATGAGGTAACAGTCTCTTCTGCCTTCTCATCTGTCCATGTCCTCAATAAGGCTTCCAATGGACCTTTTATTGGCCTTTATTCTGGATTCGGCAGACCAATTATTTATGTACTTGGAAGCAGGGTGGTGGTGACCTTTCTCCCTTTCATTGTGATCACACACGAACCGTCCACTACCAATTCTTTTCCTGGCGTTTTCCCGCAGTTTCAGTTTCAAAGTGAGGGGACTTCCCTCTCTTTTATTTTCATCCAGTTCCCGGAATTCCGACCAAGGGATTGTCGGGTGAGACTGGGTTGAGGTCACTGTTTGTACAATACGCATAGTGGCCATTCTCTCTGGTTTAGTTGAAGACTGTGTGTGAAAAGGAGTCCTCCTATCCATCGTGTCTACCTTATCATATTTATTTTTCTTTTCAGGCCTGTTTTCACCGTAGTGTTTTTGTAGGTCCTGATTATTTTCCCAACGTGTGGGATTTCCCTTGTGACATTGGTCGCAGGCCTCCACAAATTCTGCAATGTCAGCAGCTACACCTGGCCAATAACATTTTTGAGATACTTTTTGACAGGTGGTACCTATTTTCTCATGTCCACCGTCTGATCCCAAATGTGATCTTTTTATCACTTTCTCCCTATATGAAGTGGGAAGGACCAGCTGTCCATGACCATTGGAACCAGTTCCAGCCTTCCTATAAATGAGTTTATTCTTCATATAAAAATCTCCTTTGTTTGGAGGGGTATGGCACTTAGGGAGTTTCTTGAAACACGGCTTTAGTGACCTATCCTCAGCCTGTGCCTTCCTCATCTCCTCTGGATGAGTATTTATTGGGTTTTCTTCCTCCTTCCTTGATTGTGACCTGGTCTGTACTGTTGCCATGATCACAGGTCTTTTGGGATTTCCCAAGAAGACGTATCTACACCCCAATATCAGAGGGTAGATTGGTTCGTTTATCACTGCTGCTCTAATCACTCCTTCCACATAGCGTGTTTTTACACTTATTCTGGCGATGGGAAGTGTCATGGTTGAAACTTCCTTGGTTGCCTCTTGGATCTCCACAGTTTCTGTGGTGTATTGATCTGGGTGCATGTGGTAAAGTGGGATGATATAAATATCTATAGGGGACTTAGTGTACTGGCTGAGATCAGCTGTGAAGGTATCTGTATCTAATAAGTGTGGTGTATTACAGATGACCTTACTTTGCTACCACATTTAGACCTCAGTCAGAATTATTCTGGAATATTGTGATGACTACGTTGAATGTCTAGGGTTATGATAGTGATGAAGTGTATGTTAACAACAACCAACAGACAGATAAACAATTTAATTTAATCCACAATACTTTTCAACACTGTGACGCTCACATACATAGAACACTCTATAAGACTATCTTAATGAGTCAAGTGTAACTTTTAAAATATGTATTAATACCTTTCAATAATAGATATCCTGATTCAACTACAAAGTGAACCAGGAATCACAATCAAATGTAATTACAAGTTGTATGTACACAATTTATAGATAGGATGTATGTATTGACATATATTATTATTATTACAATATGTGTGTAAGTTGAGATGTAGTACTATGAGGTAATACTGGCTTTTTCAAGCTAGGTTGTTGTTTGTCATCATGACTTCAAGTGTTTGTTTCTGGTGGAAATAGTATTGGAAAGGTTCACAGTTCCTGTCATTTGAAACAACTAATTGTCCCTCTTTATTTAAGATACAGTCAATTTTTGAGGGGGGGGGGGGGTACACAAGATTGAGCTGCTCTGGCCAACGAATCTTATCTTCTGTGAGGGCGGCAGGAAGTAGTCTCCTCTGCTCGCTTGCTTCACCGTATTCTTGAGAAACAACACTGGTCGCTATCTTGACCAAGGAGTATGCTATTAGCCTCTGGATTCAGCAAAACTCAGACCAGGTGCTGCTTTAATAGTTTAGTACCACGGTCCCTGAAACAAGAAGGTCGTACCTCCTACTTCAGAACTAATTTATAATCTATTTCCACACTGAAACACAATACATAACAAACACAGAGTTCAGCGCGGGATTTCAGACGTAAAACAGTATTGTGTCATGTTTCCTAATAAGCATTAAACATGTTTCCAAAACCTGACCCTCGTATTGGTAGTGTTTTTTGTCACTGTTTATTTGAAAAAAATCAAGCCTGCATGCCTTTCGCTTGGGGGTGGCATTAATTTTATATCGCGAGACGGCGTGTTAGTGTTGCATGCGTTCCTCCGTACATCTCTCTCTCTCTCTCTCTATCCTAAGTCCATCTGTCTTTTCGTTTATGTAGTGCATAAAATGACATGAATGGAATATTAAATCTAGGTCATTACGCAGTGTGTGTATCTATCAAGGTCGTACAGAAATATAGTACTAGTTTTATTTGTATAACCGCGTGTATTTGATGCAGTAGGCTTTACTATCAACGTGAAAGCGTTACAATTATGCAGACGGATCATAAAAAGGGATTTTCTTGTTTAACTAGCATGACGTTCTATAACACAGGCGTACACTATAGTGACGGCACTGTTCTTTACCATTCTTCTTCCCTTTTATTGAATTAATTCGTTAGGCTTTACATTACTTTTTAATTTAGATATGTGGATTTAGAATTTCTCACGACAGTGCACCAGGTGAGAGCTCACGACTGAGTCAAAATCCAATCCAGTATCATAAAGGCACCTTATGGTGGCCCCATTACATACTACGTCTTCACAAACAGGGGGATGATAAGGTTCCTGCTGTCCAGTAGGTTTTTCCTTTCTTCCTTTGTTTCCTGTTTTCATGCATGCAGCGACAATAGGAAGTTTCCTCTTACAGTCTCTGGTGTTATGATTGTCCCTCTTACAAAATTTACACCATCTCCTTTCTGGGTTGAAAAGTTTCCGTTCATTGTATTGCGGGTTCTTATCTCTTTGGTCATACCTTGGCCTATCATAGTTGGGTTTACCTCTGTTATTCTGATCCCTACTATCAAATTTGTTTTGGTTTTGGGTGGCTTTATTATGTTCTACTTGTTTCTTCTTCGTTCCAGCTATCTCAGACTGGGCTGCCTGATACCGTTCAGCCACATTAAGAATCTCCCCCAGTCTCTCAGCACCCTGTTCCGTGAGAAATTTTCTCAGGTCTGGAGATATGGACTCTCTTAACTGCTCCATCATAATCATTTCCTTTAAATCTTGGGTTTCCCCAGAGCAGTCCATTTCTCCAAGTATGTCTCTAGGCGTGCAGAGAACTGGTGGTAAGTCTCCCCGGAAAGTAGTTTTGCATTTCTAAATTTTTTCCGGTAAAATTCACTATTCTTTTCATATCTAACCAGGAGAGCCTGCTTTAAAATGTCATAGTCTTCCTGATCTTCCCTACTCAACTTTGAAAATACCTCATACGAGGTTCCCCTAAGCCCTTGGGATACTTTCAAACTCCATTTTTCCCTCTCTAAACCATAAGTTGTAGCTAGTCTTTCAAATCTAGAGAGGAATGACTCAATGTCATCCTCTTTTTCTACAAAAGGGTCAAAATAGAAGTTCATGGCTACATTGGAGGGCCCCTCACTGGCAGCAACATCAGAGGTAGATGGGCTGTTCCCATTTTCTGGAGCATGGCCTTGCAATTCTAACTCTTTTAGTCGTAGCTCGTGCTCCCTTTGTAAGCGTTTGTCCTCCCGTTCTGCAGCCTGTCTTCTTTTCTCTGCCTCCCGTTCTGCAGCCTGTCTTTTTTCCTCTGCCTCCCGTTCTGCAGCCTGTCTTTTTTCCTCTGCCTCCAATCTCTTTTCTTCCAATTGTAGCCTCTTGATTTCAGCCTCCCTATCAGCCTCTAATTTCTTAGCTTCCCTTTCTGCTTCTAACTGTACCCTCTTAAGTTCCTTGTCAGCCTCTAATTGAATTCTTTTCTCCTCTGCTAGTTTCTTATCCTCTCTTTCAATAAATTTATCACATTCTGATGTCACATATTGAATCAGAACTTGCCCTTCCATGCCCATCTCCCTTGCAGACTGCACAGCAGCAGATCTGAACTTGGCCAAGTCTGCCATCTTTTGCTTGTACTAATTGTTATTAATCTAACTAAATTAGCCAACAAATATATCTAATTAACTAAATAATTATGGGCTATGACAGTTCATTTGGTTCTCCACACTGCTTAATGTTATACATTTTGAATACAATGGGGATTTCCTGGATCTATAATGTTAGCTTTAATTTAAAATCCCAGACAGGACCCTAATATATGTGGTGGGTTTGATGGTAAAAGAAATAAATATTACTTGTCTACAGATTGAGGTCAGCTATGCAAGTCCCTGAGTCTAATAGTTGAAGATGATGTTCTCAGGGTACCTGACTGCTACCACCCTACGACCTCAATCTGCGATATATTTTGAGTCTATTTTATATTCTGGTGTCTGTTTATATGGCTTGATGTCTAGGGTAATGCAAAATGTAATGGTGAGTGTATGACAACAAACACAACTTAACTCATTGAAAAGGGATTAAACAAGTCAGTGATTAAAGTTATAATACTATATTACAATTTTTTATTTCCTGTACCTCTAAAGGAAATCGTCCCTATCTTATTCTGTGACTGCTTCATACTCAGGTAATCTTCAATATCATCAGTTTGATACATTCCTTTTATAGGAAATCATAGTTATTTTTCAAAGTCATGTGAAACACTGTGACTTGCCGAAGACGGCCAGTGGTTTGCTGGTCTTACTGTCATAATATTATAGATCAATTTTCAAACATCATGTACTTTCAGTTGCTCCATATTAGACATAGACATGCCTGTCGTAAGCTTCCACAATGGCAAATGTCGCACAACACAAATTTTTGGTTGGGCGCCTATCTATGTTAGCCTCTACACATCAATAATACATATACATATCAATAATAATGTTTATCTTACCGCAATCAATGAAATATTTTACACATATAAGGTTAACCGGCGATCAATGGGTCAAGCTGAGATCGCCTCTGGCCAGAACAGCAAAGGCAATGGGTCATGAATTCCTTGCGTCTGATGATAGATAACCTTACTGTTTAAATTTTATCTTCAAGTTTATTATTCAATTAGAATACGATACTTCATCTATGTTTCTTTTGCCACCGTTTTCGCTACCTTTCCCAATTTAGTTACTTAGTTTCACTTTCACAATGCATACGCTAGCTTAGGTTGTCCTCCATGTCAATTCCCCCCCCCCTTATTTTTTTCTTTTTCCTCTCTCGCTCGTTCTTAGGAAACTAAACAAGCGTTTGGCAGGATGCCAACCGTCTTTAGTGTTAGATTTAATTTTCAGGACGGAGAGGGACCAAGGCGGTTGGGTCTTGAGATGGGGTATCATCGCGTGCATTAGCAAAGTCAAATGTTTTATTCAAACCTTAACTGTAGGGGAAAAAAATATGCCCTTACAACCGTTTCTAAGGCACTAGTTGCTTTTGAAACGCCAGCCTCTCGTTTGCGTTTTGTGTTACCATAAGCAAGTCCTTAACGTCAACTGTCGCATTGTATGCTATTAATAGATTAAAAAACCGCTTTAGTCAAGGTTTCGTTCCTCCTTCTCTCCTTCACTCCTCTTTTTTTCTATCACTCTTTTGGGGAACGAAACACGTGTTATGTTATGTTAAGTCTTTGGACAGAGCAACGAAAAAGCTAGTGGTTTGGTATCGTTCACTTTGGCGTTAATGCTTTTTCAAATCCAGCGCGAATCGCAGGCGTGGGTGATCACTTTGGGCAAACACGGGCGGATTGGTAAATTTACTTGGCGTAGGGGTTAAATATTATTGTATTTGGCGATTGTATCACTGATCTCGGTACACTGGCTCTTAGTTTCCCATACTTGTCGTGGTAGCCGATCTTCTCCCATTCTGCAGACATGGCCAAACAATCGTAATTGGGACTGTTCTACTCTGGTCTGCAGGGACTGGGTTTTGAGGCCTTGCCGTATCGTCTGGTTGCGGACCATGTCTCTTCTTGTTACTTCTGCTACCTTCCTCAGATACCTCATTTCTGAGGCTTGGATCTGGCTTTTGTGAGTTGTAGTTATTGCCTATGACTCGCATCCATAAGTCAATACTGGAACATAGGTGGAGCGGTATACAGCCATCTTCGTCTTCTGGCCAATTTCTCTTTAGCAGAGGAATCCTCGATTTATGGCCTGAAAAATTCTCCCAGCTCCTGCTCTTCGGGTAACCAACTCTTCTATTGTGCCACAGATCCAGTTTAAGACAGCTCCAATGTATTTAAAGTGGTGGACCTGTTCCAGAACCTGTTCTTCCAGCATAATCTGATGTCTTTTTCCCTCTCGTAATATCGCCATGGTTTTTGTTTTGGAGCTGCTGATGACCATTCCTCTCTTCTCCAGCTCTTCCTTCCAGACTTGCAGGTTGAATTGATGATGTACCTCTGAGTTAGCAATCAGGGCAACATCGTTGGCATGTGCCAGCTCTGAAATACAGATCTGTCTCATCTTCCAGTACCCAACTGAATACCTTTTGGTCCTTTCATTACATACTTTGATGACATCATCCATGAGGAGTATGAAAAGATAAGGTAACAGAATTTCACCCTGTCTTTCACCAGTGGTGGTCATGAACTCTTCTTACTCATGCTTTGCCGTTCTCACATAATTTCTGCAAGACTTGTAGAAGCTCTGTATAGCATGGATCAGTGGTGCTGGAATGTTCTTCCGTGACAAGCAGTCCCAAAGCAAGAACTGTAACAAGTGAAATACTGAACTATTGTGCTAGAACTTGAACGAATTGTGTTATTCATGACTTACTATGTCTCTTGTAATTAACCACAGCTTGTCTGAACTGTCTCATATTATCTTCTGTCTGGCTAAGCAGACAATGAGCGATACTACGTATGTTGTATATATTGTTTCAGGTTATATCCTGCCCTGAGTGTCATACACAATCTCTAGTGACCAAGTCAGCAATTAGATGCTCAAGTTTGTCAGAGCCTTTGCCAGTATTAACTGTGTCATCTTGACGAGTGGAGGACCCGCAGTGGTGGGGTTCTATCCAATCATACTGCTGAACTAGGAAGGACTTTGTTTCAGATAAGTAGCTCAATGTTGGGCTACTCTTCAATTTTCAAACACCAAATTAACCCACCTACGAATAGACTATGTAATAATGAAATAAACGCTGTGGTGTATATAGAAGACATTTCACAGTCATATGAATCATAAAGTAACATTTAGATTTATCTATTCAAGAAAGCACAAAAAGTAGAGACATATTCCATCAGGAAGCAAGAAAACAGTGAAATTGAACTATGTTAGTTTAAGAAATTAACTGTACATGTGTTATATGTATATATATACACACACACACACACACACACACACACACACACACACACACACACACACACATATATATATATATACATATATACATATATATATATATATATATATATATACACATATATATATATATATATAGCAAAGTGACCCAGAATTTTATTTGAAAACCAATCTGATTACGGAAAAAACAATGATAGATTGTTTGGTCTGAAAAATTTTTGTTCCACAAAGAGCCACTAGATCTTGTATATAAAGCGATAATGATCAATAAATTGTACCCAGAGTCTTCAGTGAATTATTTAAATTTGGTTTAAAGTTTTTGTAGACATGGTCCGCAACCAGACGATCCGTCAAGGCCTAAAATCCCATCCGCTGCAGACCCAAATAGAACAGTCCCAACTAAGATGGTTTGGCCATGTCTGCAGAATGGGAGAAGATCGGCTACCACGACAAGCAGGGGAAACAAAGAGCCAGGGATCCAGACCTCCAGGACGACCCAGAGTTCGCTGGGAGGACAACATTAGACAATCTTTGAAGGACCGAGGACTAGAATGGAACCAGGCCAGGAAGAAGACAGCTGATAGAATGGTCTGGCGCTCTCTCTTCCAAACCTCTACACCTCACGGTAGAAGGGGAACGACTAAGTAAGTAAGTAAGTTAAAGTTTTTGTTGTGTAGTTAATTACCCCTAGCAGAGTCATTGTCTAAGGTTAGTCTGGAGAGGAGCCCATAGGAATCTAGATAGCACATTACCATCTCATCTAGGAACTTGTACAGCTTGACTATACCTTTGATGTCGATACACCATTACTCTTTTCAGAGAATGGGGTATTTCTTATAAGACCAGTCTCTTGTCTGGCACTATCCTGGTATCATCTGATACATCTATTTGTCCAGGATAATATAACCATCATTATATCCTTCCTCTCGCTACATACTCAAACATTAGAATGTCAGTATGGAAACTAAACAACAGTTGATAAATAGTATATCTTTAACAGTTCTTTGCTATCAATGTCAAACACGGTTCCTGACAAAAGCACAGGAGAGTAAAATCCCATTCTGTAAGATGAGATGCTTAAGAAAAGCCATTAGAATAAGAGACAGAATGAGATATGATGACTACAATAAGTTTAGGAACTACACCCTGCATCAGTTTGGCGATTTCATGAGAATGGAACCCGTTAATTTACCACCACGCGCCTTAAACAGACGAAGATCCAGTTTCAGGGCATAGGGTAGACCAAGAGACATATGGATAGACATCGCAGAAATCCTACAACATCATTACCCATTACGCTTCATGGCAACAGTGTACAGAAAAAGTACAGTAAATAAGTAAATTTTACAGCTATTTAAAAGTGATTGCGTCTATAATTAGTCTGGGTCGTTCCTGGGTCCTACATTCCATCGTCAACAACTTAATGTTTTGATATTCTGAGTAGGCCTTGTGTCAAGTCACGTTTCACTACCGCAGCAAGACGATGGTGCTGTTAGGATTGTCATTGCTGAGCCTGTTACTTTTCTGTTCTCGTGTTCTGCACATTTCTTTCTTACAAGTGCCTACCACATACAGACATTATTTATGTGTAATATTTACTATTCACAGGTCTCGGGTTTCTCACGGTGTTTGTTTCAAATTCTTTTCACGTCTTTCTTTACAAGTTCATGTGTGAAAACATACATACATATAAGATAATCTTTTATTATGGAATAATACACTATCATGTACCGATATGGTTAAATAAAAAACATCATATTAGTTAGTTATCGAGTTTTGGAAGCGTCGCCTACGCGACAACTGCTAAATGTTCATGATCTTCTGAATAACCTCATAAGTCTCCTTCCTGTCTTTGATTATAAGCATTACACTCAGGGACACGGGGGAATGGAATAACATAGCGTTTCAAGACAGTGATACATACTTGTTAGACAAACATACGGTGTTTACAGTAGTGACAAATGTGACAAGTCACTTTCTACTAGACAAGCGTATACAGATTACACCAATACCTCGCTCTTTCGACAGGTTAGGGACCAGAGCTATGACGAAAGTCGAAAATCGACGAAAGTCGAAGCATAGCCTTTATTTAGCTTACAAATGCATTAGGGCCGCCAAAAAACGAAAATAACTAACTATATAACACTTGCGAATGCGTGCAACACCTAGATAAACAGAAATAAACATAAGAGTAAAGAAAATACAGTAATAAATAAAAAATACGTAAATAGCATCTTACCTTAAAATCATTCTTGAGCAAGAAGACGATGAATATATACAGTATGTACAGTTTTGAATGTTGGTAATTTAGGGGGATTCTAGACTTAGAAAACCAGATGGAGAAAATTGAGGTGGCTCATCTTCAGAACTGGAGGATTTCAATCTAATTCTTTTAGGAGAAGGGCACTTTCAAGAAGATCTAACTGGGGCTGGGGCTGATGTTGATGGCTCGGAATCTGAAGGGTTAGAGGGAGGGGTGACTGAAGTTGGTTGTGGTGGTTGCGTCTTGAAAAAGGAGAGCAAAGACGTTTACCTCATTGATGTCTTCTTCCTTTCCCTAAGAAGTTCTCTGTAACAGGCTATTTGGTGTTCTAGCCCACTATTTACTTTTGAACTTCTGTCGAAATTTATTCTACGTTGAAGATCTGCTGCTTTGTGTAGCCAACTTCTTCTATAATTGTTTCAAGCTTCACTTGAAAAGCTCCTGCAGCTGCGGTATCTGCGCTAGCTGATTCTCCCTTCACTGCTATATTATGCAAATTTGACCTTTTCTTAAATTTCTCAAACCAGCCCCTGCTAGCTCTAAATGTCTCTTCAGCTGATGTCTCTCCTTGTTCAGCCTTCATTGCATTAAATAAAGTTTGTGCTTTAGCTTGGATAAGATCTTGGCTAAGAGGAATGTTGTGGCTGACATGGTCTTCAATCCACACATTTAACACTTTCTCCATCTTACCAATTAAATTGTGCCGCTTTCTAATAAGTTTGGTATGCACTGGCGTAGCGTTTTTAATTTCCTCTAACACTTTAGCTCTGTTCTTTACAATTGTGCTAACTGTAGTGCTAGGTACACCTAGCCTGCGGCCTATTTCAGCATTTAAGATGCCTTGTTCATTAAGCTTGATTAGCTTAAGCTTTTCTTGCAAATTGAGAACCTTATGGGCTCTTTTAACTTTGTCACTACACTTAGGACCCATTATGAATATATTAAAGCAGAAAAATAAGTAGTACTGTATAAGGCCTAATCACACAAAAAGTACAGTATGAAAACTGTACACGTGTCGTATAATCACGATATGAACACTGTCATTAGACTGTTATCACTAAAATAACTATGAAGTGTTTACAGTATAATCACAAAAATAATATAGTATGAATAGTTTTGTTATTTTAATCACAAAAATAAGTAGTATTAATATGTTTAATGACAAATATAAGAGATTCAATGCGGACAACTTAAAAAAAACAGTGCACACCGAACGATTTCTGTTCAAAGACTGAACGACGAAAGAATCAAGATGACGCGCAGTTGTGACCAAATGCGACGAAAGAGCGAAGCGAGCGACGAAATTTGGAAACGTGGTTAGAATTGAAAACCGACGAAAGAGCGAAGCGACGAAAGTCGAAGCGACGAAAGTCGAGGTATTGGTGTATTTATATTCTGATGTTACAACTTGGAGAGTAAATGGGTCAGTGGATTGTTTCCATTCAAGTCGAGGGATGACAGCCTCATACCCCAGTGTTGCCAAGTCAGCTACTTTTAAAATTATAATAAGAATATTTTTAAATAACTAGTTTCCCTTATTTTATTCATTTAGCTAAAATAAATAGATAAATAAAATTACTGACAGCTACCGGCGATAAACTAGCTAGTTTTAAAGTATTGTTGGCTAATTTTGACGAGATCTGACAATAACTGTTCAATTTTTCTTTCCTGTTCGAATACTTCTTCTTCATATTCCTCGTTCGTCCTGAAAAGGACGTTGGTTGCGTTGTGTCCGTTTACAGCGAAGCTGCGATATTTGCGCCTTTCGGCCGACACATCCGACTTCAGCACGGCATTTTTGGGGACCGGGTTTGCCTTCCCTCTTCGATCCCTACTCTCTCAGCCAGACTGCAGTGATGAAGCCTGTTTCCAGGACCACCACTTGGAGGTGGAGTAGGGTCTTGGTGAGCTCTGGTTCCCTGACCCTGACGCAAGTTAAATGAGGATTGATTGATTGTATAAGGTGATAGATTACTCAAGTGTTATGGCCTGACTCGTATCTCATTGGTCGTTGTGAGTAATGTTTGTTCAGTCCTGATAAATACCCACATTAAAGGTGTCCGGTCTGATAAAATGGAATTCTGAATTCTAGGCTTCAATCTGGCAAGGTCTGGTGTCTTGGCAAGCGATCTTCACAGTAGTTTTGACTGACTGAAGCGTCAGGTTATATTCACTGCCTTCCCACGCATTCGTCGTTATGAAGCTCAGATGATCAGCCAATCTGATTTGAATATTTTGCATGACTCATCTAGTGCAAAATTTCAAACATTACTTTTCTGAAAATAGGCTGTAAACAGCCGATTGCCCTGTGTACCGACTCACGAACACGTCGTTAACCTCATACGACAACGTGTGTCAGATGTAACAAATTATTACTTTCGCTAAAGTAATGTCTTATCTGTTGCTTGAGCACACAAAAAATCCGTCTCTTTACAACCTTGGCGGAGACGCACCCGTGCCCTATCAACGATTAAGCAAATTGCACTGGGCGATGTACGTGTTAATCTGTGTACTGATATCGGCCGCGCCTGCGATTAACCAACTTGGTTGTCGATAATGTTCTCTCAGCCGCTCCTGCAAATGTTTAGTATTATCATCCACAAGGAGTGTCAGATAAAAAAACAAGACACAATATACTGAAAGTAGCGAAAGAATGTAGATACAAAATATCTGCTCCAGTGGACAGAGAAAGAAAAGGGTGCGACTCGGAAAAATCGCATTAAAATCAATACAAAATGTACCGATTACTGCCGTAGTGAAACAGAGATTGGGAAGAAGAAGGGGTCGCCCCAATCCATTCTGTGATAAGGATTAAGGTTAGGATTTAGAATTCCTAAACCCAACCCTAACGCGTATTACTGCATCTCTGAATTCTCTATTGAGGCCGTATCTAATACACGGGCCACTATTATTCATTTCAAGTGTGTCTGCCACTTTAAACAGCTAGTAGTGAATTTTAGGCAGAGATTTCAAGGTACAGATATTCTGATAATGAAAATTCTATCTTATTCTGACTCTTATCTTCTCGTTCTGCCAAGGTCGAATGGTGAAGTTGAATGACTACATTAGTTGCATGCAAACTATCTGAAAAAATGATGAACCAACAAAAAAAGGGAAAGGGGGGCGCTAAAGTAAAGGGCGTTTAAAAAAAAAAAGAAGAAATTCTTGCAATATGAGCATGCCCTTGAACAAAGAGAAACATTTCTGCCGTGAAAACATTTTGTCACCAAAATTGCTGAAAATTTGAGACATAGACAGCATATTGATCTGCGGATCCATATTTTGCATCTTCAACTTTTGTTCTTCAGAAACAACACTATTTCTTTATCTTTGAGAACGACGATGATCTTGTTAATCCTACCGTTCTCTTACATAATGAGTAATTTCGTATGTCCACTATAAACTTGTTTGCAAAATTATTATTATCTACGATGAAATCATATTCGTCTACATTAGGTTCAGGAGTTTTCTCACTATGAAATACTTGGTTGTGTTCTAATCTGAACAAATATTGTAGTCACCGTTTATGTTTTAACAAGGAACCAGAAGTTTGGCGTGGTTATACTTGCATTTGCTCTGCGCTGTAAAACCACGTTCATGAATATTTGTGATATTGTTACACGAAATAAAATAATAATAATAGGGTGTGTATGTAATGAGAGTGAGTGAGAGAGAGAGTGTGTGTGAGTGTTTATGTTTGTGCGCGTGAAAGCATGAGTAAAACACTGTAATGGCCTCCTTATTTAAATGTTGCTAAAACTCTGGTTTTCAAAATTAAATAAAGTTTAACTCATGATAGTTTTTTTAGTGAAGGTCCTATTGTTTTCCACATTGGAACTGGGTGTTTAATTTCCACGACAGCCAACTGACTGTGTTCCAGTCTGTTTGTCACAGCAAGGAACTCAACCTGAAAAGCTGTAAGATAACAGATATTCATTTCATTCATAACCCTCCACTCCCAAAGGAGCATAGGTCTTCAACAAACACATGCCAAGTCCTCCTGTCACGTGCCATCGTCTCAAGTTCTTTCCACGTTCTCCTCATCATTTTCACCTCTGTTTCCAGCTCTCTTCTCCATGTGCTTCTTGGTCTACCTGTCCTCTCTTGCCCTGGGGGTTCCAGAAAAAGGACTGCCTTGTAATGCTATCAACAGGTTTCCTAAATGTGTGTCCTATCCATCGCCATCGTCTTCTTCTCATCTCTTGTTCCACTGGCACTTGTCTAGTTCTTGTCATCAGTTCCACGTTGGTAACCTTGTCATACCATTTTAATCCCTCTATTCTACGTAAGCACCCATTTATGAAAGTCTGTAGCTTTTTGGTTGTTGTCTTTGTTGTTCTCCATGTCTCCGAGTCATACAATAGTTTTACATAAAATATGTTGTCATAATAATCGTTTAATAATCAAACTCTTGATTTTAGCATCATTTATCTTAATTTCACTTAATTTTATAATAATTCTGCCTTTGTCGAGAGAAAGTGCATGCATTAGTAAGACAATGAAACGGCACCTTTGTTGTATTTTTTTTTTATAGCAGCGATGTTTGCGAATTAAAAGACAAAAATCTAGCTACCTTTCGATCAGTCTAGCTTCTTTCTGAGCATCATTTAGCTAAACATAATTTTCTGAGTTGGCAACACAGTTGTTGATAAAGAAATGTAATGTTCTTTCAGGTGGCCTTACACAAGGATTCATATTACTTTTTATAAACAACAGGGCCGATGAAAAAAAAGAAAAAAAGAATTAATGTAATTCTTTTCTCTTGATCTAATGTCCTCCCTATTTGTACTGGTTGTCTTCTCAAGTAAAAGCTTTTTATAGGGGTCGTTATAAATCTTCACATAACAATTTTTGAAGTTCAAAGGCATATGGTTGGTCGTCAGATCGTGTTGAATTAATGTTGCTTTTCCTGTCCTAAAGGAAACCACACAAGGTTGAGATCATACATAGTCACGTGACCGGATTAGTATGTTTGTAATAATAGTTTACTTTCACAGATCGTATTGATATTGCTTATCTAAACTTGAAATCACAATAACAAATCGTTCAATTAATGTTTAGTACGCTTCAAAGGAAATCTGAACATATTAAAAACATTTCTTTCTTTTATTTTGTTATTCTTAATGTTTTAAGTACCAATATCAATGGTAAGGTAAAGGTAAAGGAACCCGTTACACGCCCATTGAGGCATATTGGGAATATGGTGTTAGGCCCATATTATCTTGACCGTCGGCACACTAGGGGTGATGTGGTCGGCATCACGCCGGCCGCCTTAACCTTCCCAGAGTTGCTCTGGTACCCATTTGGGGCTGGGTCGACCCAGGAGCCGTTTGTGGCCTAAAAATATTCCCACCTCATCTGGGGATCGAACCATAGCCCACTGCGCTAGGAAGCCAGTGAATATCAATGGGCAGAGTGGTTAAAAGGTATGGCGTCCGCCTCCAATTCTAAAAGTACCGGGTTCGGCTCTCAGTATTGGAAATATATATATGATGGACATTTTTTTTTTCAGAACCAGTGGTCCTAATGATGTCATACTTCCCCCTGGTCTCAGGGGTAGTCTTCTTCTTCTTCTTCCTCGTTCGCCCGGAAAAGGACGGTGGTTGCGTTGTGTCTGTTTGCGCCTAAGCTGTGATATCTGCACCTTTCGGTCGACACATCCGACTTCTGCACGGCATTTTTTAGGGACCGGGTTTGCCTCCCATTTCGATCCGTACTCGCTCAGCCAGACTGCACTGCTGCAGACTGTTTCCAGGACCACCACGTGGAGGTGGAGTATGGTCTTGACCAGCTCTGGTTCGCTGGTCCTGATGCAAGCAGTCAAGCTATGGGTCGCTGACTGCATTCACTATTGTTGCATCTTGGGGTCCCTCAGGGGTAATGAAATTGGATGCCTAGCCTTCTCGAATAAGGCGAAATAATAGAAGATATGGTGTGCAAGTTGCACACATTAAAAATCCCTCGGCAGTTGGAAATCCTCAAGAGTAGGCCATACGGCCGCTGTCCTGGCAAAATTTACAAATTTAAGAAAACCTAGCCACCACAAAAATATTTATAAAATGTTTCATTCCTGTGTACACACATTGGGATCCTCGCCAGTGCTACGGAGTTCGTGCACTGTGCTGAGATTCTCCTTGTGTGATGTAAGGGAGGGGATCGGAGCACTGATGGAGTTGTCCTTAAGATGATCCTTAAAACCAAATCAAAACAAACCAAATATCAATTTTACTGCAGACTTAGTGTCGCGAGAGGTTCAGATGTTATTGATATTAATAAGTATCCTGGACAAAAAGTTGTATCAGGTGATATGTGGTGAGTTGGGAAATAAATATATTTATAGGGGACTTAGTGTACTGAATGAGATCAGCTGTGAAGGTTTCTGAAGATAATAAATTTGGTGTGTATACAGAAGACCTTACTTGCTACCACATTTCGATCTCAATCAGACTTATTCTTGAATAAATGAATAATAGCTTCGTTTAGTGTCTAGGGTTATGATAGTGATGAAGTGTACGTATAACAACCAACTGACATATACACAATTGCTTTAATAATTTCCACAATTTACAGCACTTTGACAATCACAAACACATAACACTCTAAAAGACTATCTTATTAAGTCAAGGGTTAAGTTTTTTAAAAATGTATTAATGATCTTTCAATATCTTTCCTGATTCTATTGTATTTGTGAATCAGGCATCACAATAAAAATGTAATCACAATATTTATATACAAGTATTTATACACTGGATATTTATCCAGTCATAGACTGTTATAGCAATATGAGTGTGGTGTTGTTGTGTAATATTATGAGGTAATATTGTCATTAATAGCTAGACTGTTGGTTGTCATCATGACTTCATCTGTTTGTTACTGGTGGAAATCTTATTGAAGGATTCACAGATTCTGTTTCCTTAAAATTTCTGTCCCCTTTTATATAATAAAGTTCAGTTCAGGGGTGATTTTATTCACGGTTGAGTCTTTTCGTGCTGACAAGCTCTTATCTCATAATGCAGTTGCAGGAAACCTGTATCCTCTGCTCGCTTGCTTCTCAGTTTGATAGTAAGATAGACAATGGCCGCTATCTTGTGCAAGGAGTCTTCTGCCAGCTTTCTGGATCACGCAGTACTCAGACCGGACGATGCAATATCACCATCTATACCACGGTCTCTGAAATGAGAAGGTTGTGCCTCCTTCTTCATAACTAATATACAATTATTATTCCACACTGAAGTACATGACAGTACAAACATAAAGTTCAGCGCTTTAGGCCAACTGCTAGCTTTTCATGTGACAATATACACCAGTATTCCTCTCCCTAATGGTTACAACGCCTCTGCAATTCCAGCTGTAATCCCTTCCATACAATAGGATATGAGTTATGTTACTATATGGCAATCCAATATATATATATATATAATATATATAAATATGCAGTTATACTCCTCTCTGACAAGCTTTTACATGGTGGAGCAATATCTAAGCTTTGCCTCAGGTTTGCTACTGAACCACACACATACAGACATAATTTATCATTTCACATTCAATTTTCATATAAATACATATAAAAAATGTCTAGCTTACCACAATTCGTAAGGAAATACACACTAAAGATGACTGACACAGTTTGATCTGCGGTATGTCCAGGCTGTTATATATATATATTTAATTTTGAATAAAACTGCCTGCTCTCATCTCTCTTTTGTGTAACGATATGGCGTCCCCTCTAAGATTTTTTTCTGCCAATATCAAGTACACTGACCAATCGTTTTGAATATTTTCAAAAGAGTACACAGTCATTCAATTTTACTCCGTTTCTAGGCATTTTTTTGTTATTCATAGGTCACCCAATTAAATTTCTTTTAACTTTAAAGTTCAGCCAATGGCCTCCCTCGTACTATCTTAGACTTCCTGTCACTACTATGTTTCAACAAAAATTCAGGGAATTCCATCCCAAGCAGATATGACCAAACCTGACAGTATCTCTGTTCTCTATATGTTTTACTATCAATATCTAATTATCTAATGGACTATTTAAACAACCAATTACATATTCTTTGTCCACAAGTCTTCAGAAACCCGAATATACAATTATCATGAGACTAAATGGCTTATTTAAAAATACTGTCTTTTTCGATCTTAGTTGTTTATTTTAACTATCATTTGTCCGCATCCTTTTAACTGTACTATCAGTATAAAGTCAGGAGCTCAGACGTAAAACAGTAGAGTATCAGATTTCCTAATAAGAATTAAACCTGTTTTCGAAACCTAATGTCGTGTCGTTCGTTTTTTCATCACTGTTTATTTGAAAAATCTGGCCATGCACTGCATGCGACTTGGTTTAATTTTTAAACACACTGCGAGCTGCTTGTGTGACCGTGTTCCACAGTCCGTCTATCTCTCTCTCTCTTAGTTCGTCCGTCTGTCTTTCTAAGTTAACCTTGTGCGTGTAATTACACTACTGTTAGTTTTAGTATCTAGGTCATTGAGAAAATACAGTACATCTTTTACAGGGGGTGTGGCGATACAATTATTTGAAGAATGCAGCAGGGAAAGCAGAGATTTTGCGTTCAGCCCTTCCGGCGTTATTAATCTCAGCCTTTCGCGCTATTGGGAAAACACTGGTCTTGCTCCATTCTTCTTTTTTTCTTATATTTGCTTTCTGCTTTACATTTATGTTCTAATTTATATATGGGTGGACATCAAAGGTCGGGTCAAGCTGTATAAGTTTCCAGGTATGATGTTAGTGTATTATCCTGGATCCCTATGGGCTCCCTCTCAAGATCCTCCCTTGATTATTGTATTATTATTATTGTCGACTCTGCTAGGGGATTAACTACATTATCTACCAACAAGAACTTAAACTCTACTTAAATAATTAAGTAAGTCTGCTGGTAAATATTTACAATTTATTTTTACAAGTATTATTTCATGCTTGAAAATCTTTCAAGAACTAAAAGTCAATTACAAATTTAAATAAATAAACATTTGAAACTTGTTCACCAAATTATCAAAGTCTCTGACATTAATAAAAGGTTCTCTCTTGGATGAATTCACTCTGGTTGTCGAAGGTTTTATGTTAAGCTTAAGTCTATTTTGTCCAGAGTTCCACAATCTTTGTTAAGTACTGACTAGGATTGTCGTAGATTAGTGATAGGGGAATTAAGACTTGGGGTGGTCCCTTCTGAATATAAATAGAACAGGTTATAGCTCAGTGGGAAATAATAACAGAAATAGATTTTCACAAGTGAGATGGTGAAAACTAAGTAATTCTGTCCCTGAGACTCGAGGAGATCCTCTCGCTCAGCCTATCTCTACAACAGAAAGTATTTGTCAGACAGATTACTCAGTTACATAGAGGTACTATATATAAACCACTCACCGACACACCCACATAAGTGACGACAGTTTGACGTACAAACGCGAAAACTATAACAATGGAATATAGATAATTTTGGACGAGCTGACCGACACACTTGAATAAGTTTATGTAAATTTTATTTATCATAAAGAATCTCACAACACAGTAAATAAATTTAGACTATCAAATCAATACACAAATAAACGTAGGTTAAGGGATCAATAACAGAGTTGACCCATAGGTGTAATCCTTCCCCCCTCTGTTAAACCAAGATCCCGTTATAAGAGAAGTTATTCGCCCCAAAGAGTCACAGATTTATACACTATGGTCTAGGATTTCTCTCTACCGTAAATAACAGAGGTTTTTCCTGTAATCTACTCTGAAATAGATAGCATATGTAATCTTTAAGAAGAAAACAAAACAATCAATGGATATATGGATTATAGAATCAAAGAATTATATCATCCCTGCATTTTCTCGCTCTGACACACTTGTGATCACAAAGACATGCGTTCTTACCTAATAGGCACTCTCACCACATCTGGAACAATTGTTTAAGGAACATACAGCCCATCCAATGGTGTGTTTAGGCGAAACAAGCCCCAGCTTCTCCAATGCTAATAAATTCAAATCTTGGGAAACGCTCGCTTCACTATGGTACGTAGGATGCTGATAAATGTCACTTCAATTTTTGTCCAGGTAGTAAAATAATTTAAGATGTCTAATGTTCACAAGGGTACAGTAGCTTGAAATAATCGATCGTTACCTCGAGTTGCAGGTAAATAACTCTGTTCAGGATTTATCTTCTTCTCAACACATTGGTTGTTATACAAGTAATGTCACAGGTTTGATTATGTTAAATGTTTGATTTAGTCGCCACCACGGGCCGACTGTAAAACTTTGATTATTGGAAAAGAACGCTGGAACTCAAGGCCAGTTACAATATAAATTTCAGAAAAATAGTTCTTTTCGTCTAGTTATTCTCTGCTATACATAAACAGAAACCGCTGGTAGGTTTTGGGCTTGACCCAGATACTGTATAAGGAAGAGAAAAACATAAATACTCAACCCTAATAGTATACTCAATCCTACGCGTAAATAAAATATGTTCACTTCGGTCATTTAACTTAAATTATAAACCGCAAACTTAGAGCTTGTCTTATCGTTAAAACTCCCGTGAAATAAATTCTAGTCATTAAAAAAAAATCAATCATCATGAATTAGAAATAAATACATATCTCGTCAACACTCATGATGAATCAGTGCATTTATTTAGTTAGTTAAAATGTTCTCTGACTGGTTACTAGTAATTTAATTAAATTTATTTATAGCTGAATAAGTTTTTAGCTAGAAATATAATTATTCCGCTATCCACTGTAACACAGTAAACTTAGAGAATTTCTGACTGACCTAACTGGCAAAACATCTGATCAAAATCTAGTGAAGATATAATTCGCACTAATAATTCTATCACTCGACAATACTAGTCATATATATATATATATTTTACCTTCACACAAACTTCTAAGATTTTCTCCACGAGAAACTAAGACTCTACTATTACGGTGATTCTAGAACTCGCGCTAGCTGTATCTCTAAAGCTGTGGCAGTACTGAATGAATGAAGTCTAAACTGCTGGGGTATAAATATCTTAAACTGACAAAGAATCAAAGGGAAAGTTGTAACTAGCAGACTCTTACCAGATGTTGGCACCTTTGGAAAATCTACATAAATTCTATCTCATTCTGCGAATCAAACTTTTATCGCACCAATGCCGAAGCCAGGTCTATCTTAAGATCTAGATGAAATAGAATCTACATATATTATCGCCTCACTCTCGCCCTCTGCAGAAGTGGTCGGAAATGAATTATAGCGAGAGTCTTTGATATGGCGGTTCGCATCTTGTAAATTAACTTACAACGATCGAATCCAGGCAAAGGTAATAGACAAATTGTCTCCCCTTTCCCTCACTGACTGATCTCATTACGGCGATTTTTATGATCGCTGCCGAGATAATTACAGGTGAGCGGGACCAGGTCTGCTCGGAAACCTGCATCAAAGAGAATGCAATTAAATGCTAACAGCCATAAACTGCTTGCTAAATTATAAGAAAGACAGAGGTTTGAATATGGGAGGGTTAAATTCCTACAGGCGTAGGTGACAGAGAAGGTAGAAGAAAAAAATGCAGATAAAGAAAAAAATATATGAAATCACTTAATCATAATCTACCACAAGGATGTTTGCCTAGCTAAAATGCACTGTTTAGTCATCATGTGACCATCTAGTTTGTGGTGATGCTGGGATAAACCGTACAGTAGCCTGGTGTGGCCACTTATCTTCACTTCTTGATTTTGTTGTCTGTTCCACCGTGGGTCTGGCAGGAAATCTGTCTCCTCCAGGCCTTAGGATCAGGGTGACCGGCCTTATACCATTAAAGGCACTCGCACCAATGAATCTTAGAGTAGAATCTGGCTCCTTAGGGTGGACGCTAATTTCAGGATGTAACCCTCAGGCACACACAGACGAGCTGTTAATGGTTAGAATGATCTGCTCTCAAGTACAAATGGCAAAGGCACTCTTCGTTAACAATTTTGCCGCTTCTTCTACTCGATGTGCTTTTCAAATCTTATGGCCTCAATTTAGCAGGGGCAAGGTCTATTTAAACAGCACATCCGGCGTATCGGAGAGCAGTGGCTAACGGGGTGTTGCGTATCTCAAAATGAGGCATAATTTGTCTCGCTGTTCAATTATGAAAAACTATTATCCCAATTATCTTTCTTATTTCTGGAGCGATTTTATTCATCTAAAGCTTAAATTACACCCTGAATTATTCTTTATCTATCTATCCAATAGTCTTTTACTTTCCTAAGTGCATTTTATTCTATGTGTACTTTAAACAGCTAAATTATGGACTAGCCTGATGTGTCGATGCTTTTCCACTCGATATTTCTCTCTTAATAAACTACTTTTCGTGGAAGTCTTTACACCTACCTCTAAAGTAACATCCCTGTTGTTGAATTAGAGACCTCTTCCCGGTGGTACTTCTTTATTACTTATGTAATTAAATGGCATCCTTCTTTCGGTTGCACAGATAGACTCCATGTTAAGCATAGTACGTTTCAGTAAACACACGAATAAGGAAGCCCTTTTCATTGGCTAGTGTATCATACAGTTCTTACAATGTATGGCGCGCGGTGGGGTCAGAATTATTCAGAAGGCCGTGTTGTGAAACAGATCAACTCACGACAAGAGCTCCCCCATTTAAAAGCGTGAACCATCTGGTGGAGCTTTCCTGTCTGGATTCACAATCACGGCATTCTCCCAAGATTGTTTTCACTCTGCTTTCCTACACTCCTGGTTTCCTTCAGGTGGGTGCCTACTCAAGAAATCTGCCCCAACATCTGAGATCCAGGGATATGCACCGCATATTGTGTTAATAAACCGCACATGTGTTGCTGCCTGTCCAATGCTGATTATCAACTTCTATTCACCTTTTCACCTCTCTGAGTCTGTCCAATGGCATGTCCAGAGGTGTTAGATATTCCTCAAAAGTTCCGTAGTTATGAGGATATCATCCATAAAATTGGTGATAGCTGAGTTGTGCAAGGGATCCAATAATTTCCTCATTATCTTAGAGAAAACACTCGGAGCATTCTTCAATCCGACAAGGCAACATATTGAATTAATAGTGCCCCTCCGATGTGCTAAAGTCCAGTAACAGTCTGATTTCAGGTTTGACGGGAATCTGGTAATACCCTTTTCTTAGATTCACTTGTGACTCTGTTATCCTTTATTTTCATGTCATCCAGGCAGAGTCTATTTTTACCAGGGGGTTTCCTCAGCTAAACCTCACTGGCACGATAATATGATTCATATGGGGAAATGAATTTTCCTGCACCAAGAAATCAATTCTCCCTTTAACATTTGCTATATAATCTATACTCTCAGTCCATGTCCATGTCAATACTTCCAATGGACCGTGTATATGGGCCGGTCAACTACCAACGTTGCCGGAACCCTTATAATGCTAAATTTAATAGCCATATAGTGAGGTGGGCTGAACATCAGTCCAATTGCCCAATCTCCCATTACCAATTTTTCTGGGGATTCCCCTCAGTTTCTTTATCAAGGGTGGCTGACTAACCACTCTATTTTTATCCAGTACCTGGTGTTCCAAGCCAACTTTGGTCGGTATGGGATGGGTTGTTTACCCTCTCTGTACAATACGGCGAGTTGCCATGGTAACTGGTTTATTGGAAGACTTTTTGTGAGAAGTTGCTGTCCTATCCACTATGTCTACCTTTTTATGTTTATTTTCAGGCCTATGTCCACCCCAATGCGTTTCTAGGTCCTGATGATTTTCCCAACGTGTGGGATTCACCTTGCTACATTGAGCACAAGCAGTCACATACTGAGCTATGTCTTCAGCAATGCCTGGCCAATAATGATTCACAGCTGTCCTTTGACAGGTGGTACCGATTTGCATATGTCCACCGTCTGGTACAACATGTGCTAGTTCCATAGCCTTGTCCCTATAACACGATGGCAGTACTAACTGTCCATGTCTCTTTTGTCCTGCTCTAGCTTTTCTGTAAAGCACTCCATCATTCAAATAAAACTTTCCTTTCTTTGGGGGTTTATGACTTTTTGGCAACTTGCCAAAGCAAGGTTTTAATGTGCCATCTTTAGCTTGGGCCTTTTTCATCTTTCTTGGATGAATATTTAGCGGAATTCCCTCCTCCTTCCTAGAGCTAGACCTGGTCTGGAGCGTTGCCATGATCACAGGTTTTCTAGGTTCACCCAAGAAAACATATTTACTTCCTATCACCAGCGGGTACATAGGATCATCACTTACTGCTGCACTTATCACTCCTTCCACGTAGCGAGTTCTGACATTAATCTTTGATTTGGGAAGTGTCATGGTGGCTGTTCCTTTTAATGCCCCTTGTATCTCCACTTTTTCGGTGGTGTATTGATCAGGGTTCACTAAGGAAGCACTCACGACTGAGTCAAATTCCAATCCTGAATCATAAAGGCACATTATCTTAGTGCCGTTACATGTTACTTCTTCACAGGTGGGAGGATAATGGAGATCTATCTGACTGTCTGTCAGTTCCTTCCTTCCATTGTCAACTGTTCTCATGCATGCAGCGTAATATGGAGGGATTTTCCTACCACAGTCCAGAGTATTGTGGTTGTTCATTTTACAGATTTTACACCACTTATCACCCTGTCTGTAGGATTTCTTATCTTGTACCTGAGGGTTCCTGTCTCTTTGGTCATATTTAGGTTTGTCAAAACCTTGTTTGTATCTGTGTTGTTGTTGGTCCCTATTATCATACTCATCCTGGTTTGGGGTTGGCCTACTATTTTCTCCTTGTTTCTTCTTAATTCCTGCTATTTCTTTCTGAGCTGCCTGATATCTTTCAGCAACTGTCAAAATCTCCCCCAATCTCTCTGCACCTTGTTCCATAAGAAATTTTCTCATGTCTGGAGGTATAGACTCTCTCACTTGTTCCATCATGACCATTTCTTTTAGGTCTTGACATTTCCCCAGAGTAGTCCACTTCTCCAAGTAGGTTTCTAATCTGGCAGAGAATTGGTGGTAGGTTTCTCCAGAAAGCAGCTAAGCAGTTCTGAATTTCTTCCTATAAAATTCGGAGTTCTTTTCATATCGAACCAGCAATGCCTGCTTCAAGATTTCATAATCTTCCTGGTCTTCTTTTCCCAGTTTTGTGAAAACTTCATAAGAGACTCCTGTCAGGCCTTGTGATAACTTAAGGCTCCATTTCTCCTTCTCTAAGCCATAGTTAGTAGCTAACCTCTCATATCTACTTAGATAAGATTCAATCTCATCCTCTTTCTCCACAAATGGGTCCAAGTGAAAATTCATGGTACCATTTGAGGCACCTTGAAATACACTAGTGTCAGAGGTAGTTGGACTACTTCCATTACCAGTAACATTTCCTTGAAGCTCTTTCAATCTTAACTCATGTTCCCTTTGCAACCTCTTTTCCTCAGCATCTAGTTTCTTATTCTCCCTATCAGCTTCTATTTGTAACTGCTTAGCTTTCTTATCAGCTTCTATTTGTAATCTTTTAGCTTCCCTATCAGCTTCTCTTTCAGCAGCCTGTCTTCTCTCCTCAGCTTCCAGTTGAAGTTTCCTTTCTGTTTCCAACTTCTTATCTTCTCTTTCTATGTACTTGTCACACTCAGTAGTTACATATTGGATAAGAGCCTCCCCACTTAACCCAAACTCCTTTGCCGACTGCACTGTAGCAGATCTAAACTTTGCCAAGTCTGCCATACTCATACAATAATAACTTTCAGACACTTAAACACTCTTATACCAATCAAACACTAATTAATACAAATCTAATTAATTAAAAGACTACTGTCAGTGTATCCAGTCACCACAATTTTCTTTTGTACTCAATGGTACTACCAAGTGCTTTATTTAATGTTAGTTTTTATTTTATTAAAATTTATTTTTATTATAATATTTTACTCCTACTGCTAACTCAAATGATGTAAGTACTAATATAAGACTGAATGTCTCAAAGAAAAGACCCCAGGGTGGTACATGAAATCCCGGACTGAGACACCAGTGTCGCGAGAGGTTCAAATTTTATTGAAATTAATAAGTTTCCTGGACAAAAAGTTGTATCAGGTGATACCAGGATAGTGCCAGCTAAGAGTCTGGTCTTATAAGAAATACCCCCTTCTCTGAAAAGAGTAAGGGTGTTTGGACATCAAAGGTCGGGTCAAGCTGTATAAGTTTCCAGGTATGATGTTAGTGTATTATCCTGGATCCCTATGGGCTCCCTCTCAAGATCCTCCCTTGATTATTGTATTATTATTATTGTTGACTCTGCTAGGGGATTAACTACATTATCTACCAACAAGAACTTAAACTCTACTTAAATAATTAGGTAAATCTGCTGGTAAATATTTACAATTTATTTTTACAAGTATTATTTTCTGCTTGAAAATCTTTCAAGAACTAAAAGTCAATTACAAATTTAAATAGATAAACATTTGAAACTTGTTCACCAAATTATCAAAGACTCTGACATTAATAAAAGGTTCTCTCTTGGATGAATTCACTCTGGTTGTCGAAGGTTTTATGTTAAGCTTAAGTCTATTTTGTCCAGAGTTCCACAATCTTTGTTAAGTACTGACTAGGATTGTCGTAGATTAGTGATAGGGGAATTAAGACTTGGGGTGGTCCCTTCTGAATATAAATAGAACAGGTGATAGCTCAGTGGGAAATAATAACAGAAATAGATTTTCACGAGTGAGATGGTGAAAACTAAGTAATTCTGTCCCTGAGACTCGAGGAGATCCTCTCGCTCAGCCTATCTCTACAACAGAAAGTATTTGTCAGACAGATTACTCAGTTATATAGAGGTACTATATATCAACCACTCACCGACACACCCACATAGGTGACGACAGTTTGACGTACAAACGCGAAAACTATAACAATGGAATATAGATAATTTTGGACGAGCTGACCGACACACTTGAATAAGTTTATGTAAATTTTATTTATCATAAAGAATCTCACAACACAGTAAATAAATTTAGACTATCAAATCAATACACAAATAAACGTAGGTTAAGGGATCAATAACAGAGTTGACCCATAGGTGTAATCCTTCCCCCCTCTGTTAAACCAAGATCCCGTTATAAGAGAAGTTATTCGCCCCAAAGAGTCACAGATTTATACACTATGGTCTAGGATTTCTCTCTACCGTAAATAACAGAGGTTTTTCCTGTAATCTACTCTGAAATAGATAGCATATGTAATTTTTAAGAAGAAAACAAAACAATCAATGGATATATGGATTATAGAATCAAAGAATTATATCATCCCTGCATTTTCTCGCTCTGACACACTTGTGATCACAAAGACATGCGTTCTTACCTAATAGGCACTCTCACCACATCTGGAACAATTGTTTAAGGAACATACAGCCCATCCAATGGTGTGTTTAGGCGAAACAAGCCCCAGTTTCTCCAATGCTAATAAATTTAAATCTTGGGAAACGCTCGCTTCACTATGGTACGTAGGATGCTGATAAATGTCACTTCAATTTTTGTCCAGGTAGTAAAATAATTTAAGATGTCTAATGTTCACAAGGGTACAGTAGCTTGAAATAATCGATCGTTACCTCGAGTTGCAGGTAAATAACTCTGTTCAGGATTTATCTTCTTCTCAACACATTGGTTGTTATACAAGTAATGTCACAGGTTTGATTATGTTAAATGTTTGATTTAGTCGCCACCACGGGCCGACTGTAAAACTTTGATTATTGGAAAAGAACTCTGGAACTCAAGGCCAGTTACAATATAAATTTCAGAAAAATAGTTCTTTTCGTCTAGTTATTCTCTGCTATACATAAACAGAAACCGCTGGTAGGTTTTGGGCTTGTCCCAGATACTGTATAAGGAAGAGAAAAACATAAATACTCAACCCTAATAGTATACTCAATCCTACGCGTAAATAAAATATGTTCACTTCGGTCATTTAACTTAAATTATAAACCGCAAACTTAGAGCTTGTCTTATCGTTAAAACTCCCGTGAAATAAATTCTAGTCATTTAAAAAAAATCAATCATCATGAATTAGAAATAAATACATATCTCGTCAACACTCATGATGAATCAGTGCATTTACTTAGTTAGTTAAAATGTTCTCTGACTGGTTACTAGTAATTTAATTAAATTTATTTATAGCTGAATGACTTTTTAGCTTGAAATATAATTATTCCGCTATCCACTGTAACACAGTAAACTTAGAGAATTTCTGACTGACCTAACTGTCAAAACATCTGCACAAAATCTAGTGAAGATATAATTCGCACTAATAATTCTATCACTCGACAATACTAGTCATATATATATTTTACCTTCACACAAACTTCTAAGATTTTCTCCACGAGAAACTAAGACTACTATTACGGTGATTCTAGAACTCGCGCTAGCGTATCTCTAAAGCTGTGGCAGTACTGAATGAATGAAGTCTAAACTGCTGGGGTACAAATATCTGAAACTGACAAAGAATCAAAGGGAAAGTTGTAACTAGCAGACTCTTACCAGATGTTGGCACCTTTGGAAAATCTACATAAATTCTATCTCATTCTGCGAATCAAACTTTTATCGCACCAATGCCGAAGCCAGGTCTATCTTAAGATCTAGATGAAATAGAATCTACATATATTATCGCCTCACTCTCGCCCTCTGCAGAAGTGGTCGGAAATGAATTATAGCGAGAGTCTTTGATATGGCGGTTCGCATCTTGTAAATTAACTTACAACGATCGAATCCAGGCAAAGGTAATAGACAAATTGTCTCCCCTTTCCCTCACTGACTGATCTCATTACGGCGATTTTTATGATCGCAGCCGAGATAATTACAGGTGAGCGGGACCAGGTCTGCTCGTAAACCTGCATCAAAGAGAATGCAATTAAATGCTAACAGCCATAAACTGCTTGCTAAATTATAAGAAAGACAGAGGTTTGAATATGGGAGGGTTAAATTCCTACAGGCGTAGGTGACAGAGAAGGTAGAAGAAAAAAATGCAGATAAAGAAAAAGATATATGAAATCACTTAATCATAATCTACCACAAGGATGTTTGCCTAGCTAAAATGCACTGTTTAGTCATCATGTGACCATCTAGTTTGTGGTGATGCTGGGATAAACCGTACAGTAGCCTGGTGTGGCCACTTATCTTCACTTCTTGATTTTGTTGTCTGTTCCACCGTGGGTCTGGCAGGAAATCTGTCTCCTCTAGGCCTTAGGATCGGGGTGACCGGCCTTATACCATTAAAGGCACTCGCACCAATGGATCTTAGAGTAGAATCTGGCTCCTTAGGGTGGACGCTAATTTCAGGATGTAACCCTCAGGCACACACAGGCAAGCTGTTAATGGTTAGAATGATCTGCTCTCAGGTACAAATGGCAAAGGCACTCTTCGTTAACAATTTTGCCGCTTCTTCTACTCGCTGTGCTTTTCAAATCTTATGGCCTCAATTTAGCAGGGGCATGGTCTATTTATACAGCACATCCGGCGTATCATAGAGCAGTGGCTATCGGGGTGTTGCGTATCTCAAAATGAGGCATAATTTGTCTCGCTGTTCAATTATGAAAAACTATTATCCCAATTATCTTTCTTATTTCTGGAGCGATTTTATTCATCTAAAGCTTAAATTACACCCTGAATTATTCTTTATCTATCTATCTAATAGTCTTTTACTTTCCTAAGTGCATTTTATTCTATGCGTACTTTAAACAGCTAAATTACGGACTAACCTGTTGTTTCGATGCCTTTCCACTCGATATTTCTCTCTTAATAAACTACTTTTCGTGGAAGTCTTTACACCTACCTCTAAAGTAACATTCCTGTTGTTGAATTAGAGACCTCTTCCCGGTGGTACTTCTTTATTACTTATGTAATTAAATGGCATCCTTCACTCGGTTGCACAGATAGACTCCATGTTAAGCATAGTACGTTTCAGTAAACACACGAATAAGGAAGCCCTTTTCATTGGCTAGTGTATCATACAGTTCTTACAATGCATGGCGCGCGGTGGGGTCAGAGTTACTCAGAATTATCCAGATGGCCGTGTTGTGAAACAGATCAACTCACGACACATAGTTTATCGATTAACTTTATTTATCACATCACATCAGTATAAGAATTATACTAAAAAAAGTATAACGCATAAAATAAACATTTAATTGCATTTGAATAGTGTTGAATTATTGGGGAAAACGGGAATCACCATAATTTATTTGTAATACGCATAATACTGGAAAAAGCACTGGGAATACCGAAAGATATGTAAGTATATTGTACTCCATGGATTATACTAAGGCATTTGATAAGGGAAAACATTGAACGAACGAACGAACTTTATTTTCAAAGGGTTGGGACCCAAAGATGCAGCAATAGAGAATGCAGTCAGCGACCCATAGCTTGACTGCTTGCGTCTTGGTCAGCGAAACAGAGCTGACCAAGACCCTACTCCACCTCCACGTGGTGGTACTGGAAACAGGCAGCATCACTGCAGTCTGGCTGAGAGAGTAGGGATCGAAAAGGGAAGGCAAACCCGGTCCCAAAAAATGCCGTGCTGACGTCGGATGTGTCGGCCGAAAGGCGCAGATATCGCAGCTCCGGCGTAAACAGACACAACGCAACCAACGTCCTTTTCAGGACGAACGAGGAAGAAGAAGAAGAATTTTCAAAGGGTTGAGAATTGGGCACGCAGGCCCGTGTAACATTCTGCCCTACCTTTCTCTCACCTTTCATTGATAGATTATTCGAATACGAAAAGGAAAAATTAGGACTACGCTCCATCAAGCATGTCGTAACAAATCGTCTAATATGAGCTTAAGTATGGACCTGGCAATTTCATCGTGTAAAAACAAGATGCTTCATAAACCACCGCTTAAAAAACGCACGAATTATGCAGGTTTCCATCACAGAGTCCAGCTGCAGATATTGTTCCGTGCTCCACAGGGAGCCAAACGGGAAATCAATCAATCAATACCTGTTAGCTTCCCGAGTAGCATAGGCCTTCAACAAACACATGCCAAGTCTTCCTGTCCTGTGCCATCCGCTCAAGTTCTTTCCATGTTTTCCTCATCATTTTCACCTCTGTATCCAGTTCTCTTCTCCGTGTGTTTTTTGGTCTTCCTCTGCCTCTCTTTCCCTGTGGATTCCAGAACAAGGACTGCCTTGTAATGCTATCAACAGGTTTCCTCAATGTGTGCCCTATCCATCGCCAGCGTCTTCTTCTCAACTCTTGTTCCACTGGCACTTGTCTGGTTCTTTTCATCAATTCCACATTTGTGACTTTGTCATGCCATTTCAGTCCTTCTATTCTACGCAAGGTCCCGTTTATAAAAGTCTGTAGCTTTTTGGTTGTTGTTTTTGTTGTTCTCCATGTCTCAGAGCCATACAATAGGACTGACTTGATATTTGAGTTGAAGATTCTTATTTTCGTGGTGGACTTGATTTCTCTTGTTCTCCATGTTTCCTAATGCAATGAAAGCTCCTCTTGCTTTTTGTATTCTTATTTTGACATCATTGTCTGTCCCTCCAACTCTGTCTATATTACTGCCAAGATATGTGTACGATTCTACATCTTTTAGTGGTGTTTCTTCAAGTTCAACCTTGTTATCATTTCTTGCATTTATTCTCATAAATTATTGTCTTTTCCCTGTGTATTTTCAGGCCCACTTGTTGTGACCGCTCATCGAGAATTTTAATTTTCTCTTGCATCTGATTATGGTTATGGGACAGAAGAGCCAAGTCATCTGCAAAATCCAGATCAAACGGGAAATGATGATCATTAATTATTTTCTCCATACCGCGAAAGCCTCACGAGGTCAATCAAAGACGAAACAGGAACACTTATACTAACTGGAAGCTTTAATAAAATAAATAAATAAATAATTAAAAAAAAAAAACATGCGATGCTGACGACCAGGATTTCAGAACGCTCAGATAAGACCGGGGAAATTTCACGTTGTAAGGCCCACTTCATTGTTTGGTAAAATGGTTACAAAGTGGAGGCTTATACATCCTTTACTGAGGTGATGTCCTGCTGATTCACCTTCTCGTACTAACTGACATATCAGTACTAATAGTTGGCAATGAAAACAAAAACAGAAAAAAAAGAAAGAAAGCAAACAAATACAGAAAGTTTGTGTTTCGTACCACAAGAAAACTTTCTAAAATGCTTCAACCTGAACCGCGGGTTAAACAACAAATAACAATCCGTCTCTTCCGGCAAGAGACTTCAAATGGATATAATGAATAAAGTGTAACGATACGATAAATATTTGTTTTGTAAATGCACGCAAACCGATATACTTGGATACACTGATAAAATCAGATCGAATGTACAGCACTAAAATTAATAGCAAAATCCGAGGCAAAACAAAAATAAATTTTCGCTATAAACAAAACATTGACGGTGAACGACTTGAAAAAGTGCTAAAGTTTTACGTTTATCGGTTTTGTTGTATAAAAACAAGTTCTCACATGGAACAAACAAAAAACGAAAATCCATATTGGCAATAAAGATGTTTTTATTTCGTTTTTTTTTTAAGAAGAAGAATGTTAAGAATATTAATAGACATTTATGGGGGCAAAAAGGTAGAATACTTAACATACGTTCATTCATAACCCTCCACGCCCAAAGGAGCATAGGCCTTCAACAAACACATGCCAAGTCCTCATGTCACGTGCCATCATCTCAAGTTCTTTCCACGTTCTCTTCTTCATTTTCCCCTCTGTTTCCAGCTCTCTTCTCCGCGTGCTTCTTGGTCTACCTCTGCCTCTCTTGCCTTGGGGGTTCCAGAACAATGCTATCAACAGGTTTCCTCAGTGCGTGTCCTATCCATCGCCATCGTCTTCTTCTCATCTCTTATTCCACTGGCATTTGTCTGGTTCTTGTCATCAGTTCCACGTTGGTAACCTTGTCATACCATTTTAATCCTTCTATTCTACGCAAGCACCCGTTTATGAAAGTCTGTAGCTTTTTGGTTGTTATTTTTGTTGTTCTTTAACATAAGTTAGTGAGCAAATTAATTTTACAAGTTGGAAAAAAAAATTCAAATAAAAAACAAAAACCAAAAACGCGAAGAAAAGCAGAAAGCAGTCGACTTTCACCAAACAAGTGATGAAGAGTAATCGTAACAACAAGAGCAAATACAAGGTGCAAGAAATAAAGGAAGATGAGGAAAAACAGAAAAGGTAAACAATAGTGTGACAGTGGCAACAATCAACAGCAGAATGAAAAGGAAACAGGATGTCAGTTACTGACATCTGTGATGAGATATTAACCCCTATGCCTCATGAAATGGCCATGTTCACCCTAGGGCAGAATGTGCACTTGTGCTAGGAAGTTTGCTGGCCCCTGAAGTAGAATAAAAATCCTAACTTGACCTGGCCACCCTGTCTCTTTTTCCAACAGCCCGGAAACTGCCCTTAATGATGAAGACATAAAAACATCCATGTTTATTCATAACATAGATACGCAGGCCTCCATAGAGCTCAGATGAGCCTAGCTGCGGCCCGGGTTCATTCACACTGTGAAGCCCCCTCATTGTTTGATAAGAGGGGTAAAATGTGAAGAATCCTTTACCTTTGGTTGAGGTGAACACCCTCTCCCCCCTCCACTGGATTGAAGTATTATGTTATTCCACTGCCCATATGCCTGAGGACACCGCTGATAATTAAAGACCGGAGACCCATCTCTCTTTTGTTGTCAGGATACCGACATACTAACACAGACCCAAGCATGCACGATTCTGCACTCGTCAATCACAAACTCTGACAAATTTAAATCAATACTGATTTGCTAGACACACTTAATGACCTGTGGTCGTTATTTGCGTGTCCGCCACAAGCTCAGATTCCGTTTCCTGTTATGTCCAGAGTTCACCATCGGTGATCTAAACGGAGTGCACCTCGTAAACCGAAAAGAAATGTCTCAGTTGCCACGTCATACCTAAACGTTTCCCAATTCTGTTCATCGCTGTCATCTTCCCTTCTCCCAGGCGACATTCTTTATCTCACAAACACAGATAACGACATAGATGGACGAAGAAAGAATTCAACTTCCAAGTACACTATTTCAGTGCTTGATTTGAACGCACTGGTGGCTATTCTGAATGGCAATACTTTTTTTCAGCCTTTTATTTCTCTATTTCACTCAACTTCAGACATGAATTTTTAGACGGATGTGTCCTTGCCGAACCCTTTCTCGAAAAAAAAAACAATTCATTCATTGAATGCCATACCTACTAGCGTTGGCGATCACGTCTCTCCACGTTCCTACGATCTCTGGTATTTTTAATCAGTAAATAAATAAACAAACAACACACAAAGGTATGTTATCAGGCACTCAGTGAGAAATAAAGAAGTAGAAGACCAGACAACAGAAGTGATTGGCTTACCGGGATCGAACCAGGACCTTCCGAACGGCACCCACCGCCTAGCCACGGGAGCGAATCGCCACTATCCACTCTGCCAGCTACGCATTACTAAAAATAATGCTTCACTGACAGAGGTCTAGCACGAACCACCACGTGACCCGGATATGTACCATAGGACGACCCAGACTAATTATAGACGCAATCACGTCTCCAGTTCCACTGTATAACAGTATAAGCCAGATTACACAAGACAAAGGCCTTAATACTGTGTCTAGTAAATGATAGAAGAATGAGAATAAGTAAAGTACAGAATGTAGGTTTCTTGGTATTTTTATAAACGCATAAACATATAAGGAGGGGAAACCTGAGGCCTGTAAACAGTAAATAAATAAACAAACAACACACAAAGGTATGTTATCAGGCACTCAGTGAGAAATAAAGAAGTAGAAGACCAGACAACAGAAAAACAACAGAAGTGATAGGCTTACCGGGATCGAACCAGGACCTTCCGAACGGCACCCACCGCCTAGCCACGGGAGCGAATCGCCACTATCCACTCTGCCAGCTACGCATTACAAAAATAATGCTTCACTGACAGAGGTCTAGCACGAACCACCACGTGACCCGGATATGTACCATAGAACGACCCAGACTAATTATAGACGCAATCGCTTCTGCAGTTCCACTATATACAGTATAGGCCAGATTACACAAGACAAAGGCCTTAATACTGTGTAGAATTTTAGACGGGCCTGCGTGCCCTATTCTCCCTTTGAAAATAAAGTTCGTTCATTTTCTCTCTCTCTCTCTCTCTTCTTTGCTGTTTTTCTTGTTCCAACTGAATAATCAGTTATCGTGTTCTCTAATGTTTGTCTCTTCTTATGACCTGTTTAAAGAACGTTGGATATCTGGGCGTTATCGTGGTGATTTATTAACGATATTCTTCTGTATGATTACCTTCTTTATCAGACTTTCTGGCTACTCAAAATGTCCTCTGTATTCTTCTTATGAACTACATCTCTAGCTAAAAAAAAATCAGACCTAAAGGTCTTATATTTGGAGATGCGCCCTAATATAACCGACTAGGTTGAACTGACGCGCTTCGCCAAAACGTTATTTAAAAAAAAAAAATCTCTATGAACCTCCAATGTTCCTTTCATCGGTTAAATCTCCAGGTTGGTCTCACGTGCATAATGTAACTCATTCTTTCGTTTCCTGTTTGCTCCTTATAGAGCATGGGCCACAACTGTAGCTGGCCTCCTTGCAAGAAGTTAGCACCAAAGCATCAACTTACTCTTAGAACTATGGTTTCTGCAGCAATTTATTTTACACTAGTGTAAAAACCCGTCATAAGACGGGAATTAAATTCAAAAGCACCAAAACCTAACAGCAATTTTACTTATTCATAAGTATTTTAAAAAACCAAAATATTTGTTTTATATCTGATGTTAAAAGTCTGAACATGACAGAAGAGCATCTTGATTTATATCTGGTACAACTTAAATCATGGATCTCCGCATCTTCCTGTCTCCAGTTCATGTACTGTTTATCAGTTGTGTTGTGACTTCTGTCCATATACAATATAATCAAACTGTTCATGCACACCAACTTGTGCGCACTTTTCTTTGTCGACTGTTACTATTTTCGGTAGAGTACATATAAGGGAAACAATACAATTAATGAATAACTTTCAACCAAAGTTGCATCCTGTTACGCACAGATCATTTTTTCTAAAGTCATTGTATATCATTTTTTGCTAAAGACATTGTATAATTAGATTGACTGAAATGTACACCATAATTTTTTTCGGTCAAAGCTACATAACTCGGGATAATTGAGATTATCATTTAATATGAGATTACCTCCTCTTGTGACGAGACACGTTCGGTCCATAATTTTTTGAACGAAGTGTGATCGTTCTCCTTATTTGGTAGTATCGGTCAACTGTTGTTGGAATGTCTGAAACCAGTGTTGAGGATTCGTTTGCTGTCCATATAAGGCAAGATTTCTTACAAAATCTTTCTAGAAGGTCTTCAACCATCGTCTCGTTGAATTTTACTCAGGTGTATGGTTTCTGCGCATGTCTGGACTTTGCGAGGTAGAATCGTCTTCCGCCCAGCGGGATTGTGAAGATGTACTGAGTAGAGAGCGGACGCATCTGCGTCTTGTGATTTTGATAGGGAAGTCCATAGTCTTTGTGAGTTAGTTATCTAACTAGACTTTTCCCAGTATTATTCAAGCCGCCTGGAGGCATATGTTTTGTGGTTGATTCCGAAGAAAGGTAATTCCTCTTTATTGAACTTTACGATACCATCTAGAAGTTCGACATTTTGTTGCTCTCTGCTCGCTTGTGTGATTCAAAATGGAGAGGTACTTTGATTAGGATTTCGCCACCGGTATCTTTATACCTGAACAATTTACATATATGGGTCGCTTTAGACCAACAGGACTATTGTCTGTGTTCCAGGATTCGCTATGCTAGCGATTACGCCTAAGTCAAAGGGTTAGACTTAGGAATGTGATAAAGGTCAGTTCGACCTGTGCTCCTCAATGCTATTTCTCGTGCAAACGATAACGGACTTATTTATTACACAGGAGAGGAGTAATGATTATTATGTATGTGTACTGATGAAATGCAGCTGACACTGTTACACTATTGATAGTAATGAATATTAGTGCATCCAGCACTGTGGCATATTATTCAGACAGATTAATGAATAATAACTTTATGACACTGTGAACCTTGAACTGTTGTTTACGCTATGACTGATGAGGATTGGATCCTACATGAATATCAGTTGGCACCAATATTATTTCTGAATGCTACAATTGTTGAACTGTGATGTCTTATGACGTATGTAACGTGACTGTCATTGTGGTGTGCAATAAATGGTATATAAACGTCACGAGCAGTTACCATTTCTATGACTTTGCATGTCATTTTGCCTGTGCTGTACTCTGTGGACTATCCAACTACTTTACACACGGCAACAATAAAAACCAGATAGGACACCCTACAATACAACTACAATCTATCCGGTGTCGATAGGGGTGGTACTTCAAGTCAGCCTAAATCCACCCTTATCATTTCATGGTGGCCAGTTCTGGTCTTATCATTTCATGGTGGCCAGAAGTTGGTTTAATCTGGTTCCAGCACTCAAGGGACTCAACAAACCCAGACATCAGACTACAAGACAACATTACAGCTTCAACTACCACCTTCCATGAAATTTTTTGAAAGTACTCGGCGTTACTGACAGTTGGTAATATTTTGAAACTACCAGGCGCTGCTCGGCAGTATTGCAGTTTTCCTACGATAGAAGGACAAGTACCGAGCGAATCGATTTCCTGATCGGTAAGGAAGAAGGACAAGTGCCGTAACAACTGTTCCAGTATCAGAAGCTCATTTCCTTCGTCATGGCTGGTTATGGGAGCAGATGTTGATCAACGTTGGATCATTATCCTCAGAATGCTGATCTCATCCTGTTCTGCACCGTGCTGACGCTGGATTTATAGAAGTTAAGTGGCCTGTTTTGTTTGTGAACTGTGCCCTTATGTTCTAACTGAGCCTTCTGTCTCTCACACTTTTCACACTGTTTACATGCTACATGTTTATATGTTATATGTTATTTGTATATTTATATATTTATATTTCAGCGGGTTTCGGTTGGGTGGTGTCTTTCAGTAGAAGATACCACGTCACAGAGGTTTCTACTGTTAGCGTTTTTTTTAGGGACTGTGCAAATTTCCTATTGTGAAATTTGCTAGCGACAACCGTTGCTATATTTGTTTAGTTGTGACGAGTTGTGCTTTATTTTCGTTGTTTTTTGTAATATTTTTTTCCCTCTTTCTGTTCTTTAGTTTAGTTTTGATTTGTTTGTATTTGTAGGTCTCCTCTTTCCTATTATTCAGTTCTATACTCAATTTTTGTTTATACATTGTGACGTCATTTGTTTGTTTACTTTTTCGCATTTTGTTATTCACATTCTTTGTGATATTTTCTTTTAGTTCTGCTGTTTATTTAGCTGACTTATGCGAATGTTTTCGTATTGACTGTGATCTTTGTTATTGTTTACATTGACTTTGATCTTTGTTATTGTTTACATTGACTTTGATCTTTGTTATTGTTTACATTGTCTTTGTTCTCTGTTATTGTTTACATAGTTCTTGAGTAATTAGCTTTCACTACTGTTTATATAGTGCATTCATCATAACTAACTGGTGTTTTTTTGCTTATGCACTATTGTAGTGCAGTTATGATAAACAACTGATGATTATGTACTGATTTGTGTAGTGCCCTGATGAGTAAGAAGTGACTTGTGATATTATTATACATTTGATAATACAAGTTTGGTGTCAAAGACTTATTTCCCACAGAGATTGGGATAAGCATTGGGATTATACAAGTACTTTACTAAGTCTTGTTACTATTAAGGTTGAAATAAGATAATTAATTATTTCAGGTTTTGGACTCATATATTAGACAACATGTCTACATTTGAGTACTTTATTGAGCAGGGTAAATCCCTTGGGAAGACTGGTGATAAATTAGAAGAATTTGCGACTGTTCAATATGCCAAGGCATTGAAGTCGGAAGAAAAGAAAATGAAAGAACAAACTGAACAAAAGAAAATAGAAGCTGAGAATTTAAAACTGCAGATGCAGGTGGAGGAAAAGAGATTCCAAATGGAGATGGAAAAACAAAAAAGAGAAGCAGAAGCAAGAGCTGAAGAGAAAAGACTACAGATAGAGGCTGAAAATAAAAAAAACTTAAAAGAGAGGCTGAAAAGAAAAGACTTGAAAAAGAGTCAGAAAATAAAAGGCTTGAAAAAGAGTCTGAAAATAAGAGACTTGAAAAAGAGGCTGAAAATAAAAGATTAGAAAAACAAGCTGAGGCTGAAGAAAGAAAGTTACAGGCTGAGGCTGAAGAAAGAAAGTTACAAGCTGAGGCTGAAGAAAGAAAGTTACAGGCTGAGGCTGAAGAAAGGAGGTTACAGACTGAAGAGAGAAGGTTACAAAGAGAGGCTGATGAGAGAAAAGCAAAAATGGAGCATGAAGAAAAACTCTTAGCTTTAGAGTTAGAAAAGATGAAATTGTTGAACACTGGTAATGCTAATGATGCAAATAAGGTGTCAGATAAGACTAATGCTAATACTTTCAAGCTAAATCTTCCAGCATTCAATTCTTCTATTGATGATATAACATTTTATCTAGACAGATTTGAAAGTGCATGTGAGGTGCATAACATAGATAAATCACTGTATGTTTATCATCTGTCCAAGATACTTAGAGGTGATGCTTTGATTAGGTTGGGCATGGTAGATGTGCCTGACAAAAACAACTATGAGGTTGTCAGGGCTATCTTGGTAAAGAAATACCAACTTGACGAAGACGGCTATCGTCTTCAATTTAAAAATATGTTGCCAGAAAATGGAGTGGAATTCTCTGAATTCATCTCAAGGATACGTCTTACTTTTTCACGATGGGTTGAGCTGTCTAAGACAGTACAAACATATGAAGCTCTTATGGACTTACTACTTAGAGATAAGGTTATGTCTTCTGTCAATGAACTTCTTCCTTCTTTTCTTCATGAGCGTAAGCCTAAAAACATAAAAGAAATGGAAGAATACTGTTGCCAGTATGTCACTGCGCATCCTCACGTAACCATTAGCAACTCTAAGGTAAAAGAAGGTCTGCCAGTTGCTTCGGCAGCACCTTATGGCCCAAATTTCATGCGTAAATTTCAGGGTAGCCAACAAAATGTTAATACGAAGAGTAACCGTAATTATGCTCAGAATCATAGCGATCAATTTCAGGGTGATTCTTCTTCGCAGAACTGGAGACAACCTGATACTCCACGGTATACTACTCCCTATAGTTTTAGACATTTTCGCAAAGGTAGTCAGTATAGAGGGAAATATTTTTCGCGGAGACCTCAAAACCAATATAATAGAGGTTCTCATCAGTATAGAGATGTAATGACAGTTATGGAAACTGGAATTCAAACCAGGATAACAATTACAGTAGGGACTTTAATGATAATTGCAGAGGCAATAATGGTCGCGGTAGATCGCAACATAAGAGAAAAAGATATCAACAGACAAACTCTGTACAACGAGAATCTCAGGGAGCAGATAACCAGGTTAATGATAATAAAAACCATAATGCTATCGGATGTTCATCTTTTGATTTTGGTAGAGCAAATAAATGTATCCAATGCAGTACTTTATTTGACCCGACTACCGTAACTACTTTAAGCTGTGGTCATCCTCTCCCAGCTCTTCCTGCTAATGTTGCGCATGACGGGAGAGGTTCTCTTATACTGCATAAGGGTCTTGTAAATAGTAATCCAGTCTCAATTTTGTTTGATTCTGGATGTACTACTGTTGGCGTTAGGCAATCTCTTGTAAATCCATCCTGTGCTACAGGAAAGGTCATCAAATGTGTCACATTTGGTGGCACTTTGGAAAAGTATCCTACTGCCATAATACATATTGCTACTCCCTTCTTTACGGGAGATGTCCACGCGTGTCTTCTTCCAAACCCTATTGCGGACCTTATTATTGGTCGTATTCACGGAGTTAGGGAATGTACCCCACAGCAAATTGCTGTTTGGGAAGAGCAAAACATAGAAGCTACCAATGCGGTGGTCACAAGAGCACATGCTCTGGATCCACCTCAAACTTCATTGACTAATAATGATGAAGTAGATAGCCAAGATAGTCACTTGATTATTTCACGTGATTCATTTATAAAATTGCAAAAAAAGGTGATCCAAATCAGAATACTAATTAAAAGTCTTGGATTTCTATGAAGAACGGCGTACTTGTGCGTATGGTACAAGACTCGTCTTTGTCCACTCATTCACAAATTCTTGTGCCTAAGAGTATGAGATTGCAAATACTGCAGCATGCTCACGACTCGCAATGTGCTGGACATATGGGTTTTTCCCGTACAAAGTCGAGGGTTCTTGCGGCTTACTTTTGGCCATTTGTGAGCAAGGACATACGAATTTACTGTCGTTCTTGCAAAGTGTGTCAGGAGGTCAAATCGAAAGGACCACGACATGCTGCGCCTATCCAGGCTGCCGACATTCCTATTCGCCCTTTTCAAAAAATGGCAATAGATATTATCGGTCCTTTTAGGATTAAGTCGGCCAGAGGACATCAATTTATCCTTACATGTGTCGATATGTGCACACGTTGGCCAGAGGCTATACCTCTCAAGAGCATCTCAACTGCTGATATCGCAGACGCTCTTTGGCTGATATTTTCTCGCTTGGGTTTCCCCGGAGAAATATTGTCAGACCATGGCACTCAACTTATATCAGACACTATGTCACAGGTAATGTCTATGCTACATATTAAAAGGTCTCTCAGCAGTATCTATCACCCAATGTCTAATGGGTTAGTTGAGCGTTTGAATAGGACACTAAAAACTTTACTTGGGAAGATAACTGAGGATCATCCTCAGGATTGGGACAGGGTTTTACCCACGGCTCTCTTTGCTTATAGAGAGGTTCCCAATGAACACACAGGGTTTTCCCATTTTGAACTTGTCTTTGGCGCGCAACCGCGCTGCCCTATGTCTTTACTTCACGATCTAATCACTGCCGATAATATTAGCGATGAGACTCAATCTTCTTACGAGTATGTCATTGCTCTTAGGCAAAAGATCATCGAGGCATGCAAACTAGCAACTTCTTCATCCGAATTTGCTAAAGAAAAGGCAAGGCAGTTTGCAAATAAAAATAGATGTCTACGACAACTTTGTCCAGGTGACAAAGCTCTCGTTCTACTTCCTTCAAGGGAGAACAGACTTCTTATTGCATGGAAAGGTCCATATGCAATAGTCTCCAAGATTTCCGATGTCGACTATAGAGTCGATATTGATGGAAAGCATAAGACTTTCCACATAAATATGCTCACGGAATTTCATGAAAGACCTGACTATTTGCAGCCTATTTTCCAGGCAACGGACAATTCTCAAGTACCTCATGGTTATTACTCATCCCTGTCAGTTATACAGGATGAGGAAACTACTTTTTCTGATGTCAATCTTCCACTTCCTATGGTCCCACTTTATTCTACGGAATCTTGGAAAAACGTTACCGTTTCTCCTAATCTTTCCGCTGAGGAACATCGACAAGTTTCTTCGATGTTGCAAACATTTCAGGATGTCCTTACAGACATCCCGGGACACACACATGTCATCGAACATGACATTATACTAACTGACCATAATCCTATCAGAGTCAGACCAGAACTTTACGATACCATCCAGAAGTTCGACATTTTGTTGCTCTCTGCTCGCTTGTGTGATTCAAAATGGAGAGGTACTTTGATTAGGATTTCGCCACTGGTATCTTTATACCTGAACAATTTACATACATGGGTCGCTTTAGACCAACAGGACTATTGTCTGTGTTCCAGGATTCGCTATGCTAGCGATTACGCCTAAGTCAAAGGGTTAGACTTAGGAATGTGATAAAGGTCAGTTCGACCTGTACTCCTCAATGCTATTTCTCGTGCAAACGATAACGGACTTATTTATTACACAGGAGAGGAGTAATGATTATTATGTATGTGTACTGATGAAATGCAGCTGACACTGTTACACTATTGATAGTAATGAATATTAGTGCATCCAGCACTGTGGCATATTATTCAGACAGATTAATGAATAATAACTTTATGACACTGTGAACCTTGAACTGTTGTTTACGCTATGACTGATGAGGATTGGATCCTACATGAATATCAGTTGGCACCAATATTATTTCTGAATGCTACAATTGTTGAACTGTGATGTCTTATGACGTATGTAACGTGACTGTCATTGTGATGTGCAATAAAATGGTATATAAACGTCACGAGCAGTTTACCATTTCTATGACTTTGCATGTCATTTTGCCTGTGCTGTACACTGTGGACTATCCAACTACTTTACACACGGCAACAATAAAAACCAGATAGGACACCCTACAATACAACTACAATCTATCCGGTGTCGATAGGGGTGGTACTTCAAGTCAGCCTAAATCCACCCTTATCACATCCCTTAGCGTTAATGACAGAAAAAAACTGGGATTTTATATATATTGACTAGTGTAAATGCCCGTCATATGACGGGAGTTAAATTAAAAAGCACCAATACTTAACGGAAATTTTATTTATTCAAATACTTGGGGGAAAATAATGTTAGGTGTAAACATCCTATTATCCATCAGAACAGCACCTTGTGTTTCTGTTGTTTTAATCGGCCGGATAGTTCACAATATAACTGGGACCTTCAGATATCATGTGATCGGAACTCTAATAGATCTTTAGATGTAGAGTAAAAGTCCATCATAATTTGTTGTTCTTCTTCTTCTTTGATCCTTAGCCGCCGACTGTCACAGCAGTCAGTGGCCATCATGCCTTACGGCGTCTTGCAGGGCAGTAACAAAGTGCTTCCACTTTACTCGGTCGGCGTCATATGACGGAAATTAAATTCAAAGCACCAATACTTAATTGCAACCATTCAGATCTAAAGCCTCCTTATTCTTAGTGCAAAAAATGACTCGGTGGAAATAAAAGTCAGCAGACATCATCCAACCTTTGCGCACTTATCTTTGTCGAGCGCTACTATTTTCGGGAGAATATTAAAAAAAACCAAAATATTTGTTTTACATCCGTTGTTTAAAAAGTCTGAACACCCACGTCGTTCACGTGCACACCGTGCTTTGCGCAAACAAAACCCACGCCGTTCACGTACAGACAGGAAAAGCTTGGATTTTATATATAGGATGATGAGGTTGCCAGCCTCGTGAACAACCTCCCATTAGTCAACTCTTACGAAATGTCTGAGAGAGCAGTCGAGCGATTCTTTCACGGCCTCCTCAGAGACTCCCATGAACTACACATGCGTAAAGTAATATATGACGTACCGTATATTTATTCATTCATTCAATCAATCACTTTAGCTCCCCAAGGAGCATAGGCCTTCAACAAACACATGCACAGTCTTCCTGTCACATGCCATCCGCTCAAGTTCTTTCCATGTTTTTCTCACCATTTTCACTTCTGTATCTAGTTCTTTTCTCCATATCTTTTTTTTTTGTGGTCTACCTCTGCGTCTCTTTCCATGGGGATTACAGATCAAGGACTGCCTTATAATGCTATCAACAGGTCTCCTCAATGTGTGTCCTATCCATTCCCAGCGTCTTCTTCTCATCTCTTGTTCCACAATCATTTATCTGGTTCCTGTCATCAGTTCCACATTTGTGACTTTGTCATACCATTTCAATCCTTCACTTCTACGCAAGTACCCATTTGTGAAAGTCTGTAGCTTTTTGGTTGTTGTTTTTGTTGTTCTCCATGTTTCAGAGACATACAATAGGATTGACTAGACACTTGAGTTGAAGATTCTTATTTTCGACAATAATATTGATTGATTACCCACTGGCTATTCAAGGAGGATCATAGGTCTTCAATAAACGCATGCCTCATCGTCCTGTCCAGTACCATCCGTTCAAGGTCTGTCCATATCTCCCTCATTCCTTTCATTTCTGCCTCCAGTTCTCTTCTCCATGCGTTTCTCGGTCTCCCTCCACCTCTCTTGTCCTGTGGATTTCAGAACAAAAGTCTGCCATGCAATGTTATTAGCATGTTTTCTCAACGTGTCCTATCCATTACCAGCGTTTTCTCCTAATCTCATGTTCCACTGGAACAATTGGCGCTTGTCTCATTCTTGTCATCAGTTCTACGTTGATAATCTTGTCGTACCATTTCAATCCTTTTCTGCGCAAGCATCCATTTATGAAAGTCCGTAGCTTTTCGGTTGTTGTTTTTGTTGTTTTCCATATTTTAGAACTGTACAATAGGACTGCCTTGAAGTTTGAGTTGAAGTTGATTTCTGTTGAAAAGTACTCACTTCCTCACTGTAAAGGTAGGCTTTTTGTATATTTTTCTAATAAGAATTTTTGGGGAGAGTTTTATGCTGGGAAGGCTGATTTTGCCTTTATAATTCTTGCTTTAATTTCAGTTTGGCATTTGCCATCTGCACCGGTTAGCACCTGGAGGTCTCTAAAGAATCAAAGACAGAATATAAACACTGCACCCTCAGGCAAATCATACAAAGCGACTAATATGAGATTGTGTATGGGAGTGGCAACCTCATCATGTAACATAAACTGCTACAGAAACCACTGCTATAAAAGTATATGAACCTTGGTGCAGGATTACTGCAAGGGGACCAGCTGTAGTGGTGGTCCCGTGCTCTGTAGGCAGCGAAAAGGAAAACGATGAACTTGTTGAAGGGTCAATTTTGTCTTACTCCACGTTTATTTTTTTTAAAATTCTCTAATGTCAATCCTGCACTTTGTTCCCAGTGTATTTTCCTTATTGTTATCAGATCTTTTTCTTCGATCTAGAGGTCTGCAAGCATTATTTATCGTATGTTTGTTTCACCCTATCAAATGCTTTTGTTTTACCCTTACAAATGCCTTTGTTTTACCATATCAAATGTCTTTGTTTCACCCTATGAAATGTCTTTATTTAACACTATCAAATGTATTTGTTTTACCCTATCAAATGTCTTTGTTTTACTCTCTCAAATGTCTTTGTTTTACTCTATGAAATTTCTTTGTTTTACCCTATCAGATGTCTTTGTTTGATCCTATCAAATGTCTTTGTTTAACCCTATCAAATGTCATTGTTTACCCTATCAAATGTCTTTGTTTACCCTATCAAATGTCTTTGTTTTACCCTATTAAATGTTTGTGTTACCCTATCAAATGTCTTTGTGTAGTTGTCACATATATATGTAAATATAGCCACAGTGATCCGACCACCTTTGCTTCCCTATCTAAGGTTTATAATTTTGCTACGCAAAAACCATGCAATTCGCTGTCTGTAGACTCACTGTGAAGCCACGCCTATTTTTCCTGTTTACTTGCGCTAATGAGCGTTTACAAATTTTCGCACCCGAAAGTTTTAACAAGAGGGGAGAGAACCGGGGTGTTTACCTGAGTTCTCAAGCGAGCTGAGACGTCAATCATCGATAGTGACAGATCAGACGTCGGTAGCAAACGCAAGGGGGATAATAATATTTACCAACCACATTTGATGTCCGTGATCCCAGGGGACTTAATTATTAGATCTTCGGCAGAAGGACGAAATCAAAGAAGGCCTGTTAGCATGGCAAGGTCTTGTGATGTCGTTTTGGCATCGCGAGCGAGCGAGCGAACAGAAAAATCCTTTACTCGGGAGTCGAACTCGTTGGTTTTTCCCTGATACGGCCGAAGGCGTGAATTATCGCACCCTTTAGTGATAATAACACCATTTCTGTATAAATATTCCGTCCTTTCAAAGTCAGTTATCTACTCGCTCATAAATTTTGGATAATCTAGCTCGTTATTCTAGAGCCATTGCGAAAGTGTGTTATAGCATTCCGTGGAGACTGTTTCATTTCTTATTGCGTACTGATCACAAACCAGCTGCCAGCGGTCTAATAGCTTACTTACTTACTTATTCGTTTCCCTTCTACCGTGAGGTGTAGAGGTTTGGAAGAGAGAGCGTCAGACTATCCTATCGGCTGTCTTCCTCCTGGCCTGGTGTAGTAAAATCTGTGAGATAATCGCTAATTTCAGTAAGATTTTAGTCCTACGCTAATAAATAACCCAGCCCGTATGTGTCTGACTATAAGCGTCTCACACGCCAGCATCGCGCTGAATTTTGTGCCATGGTAATGCTTAGAAACGATCCCGCCGTAAACACCTACTCTCTTTCCTTGTGACGTACAATAAACATTTTTATGATTTTGCCCGATCTGATAGAGACTGCGGCAAGACTTATAATTAACGATCTGCCAGAAATGTGCCGCCAAACTACTGTCTGAATTAACGTAATACTTTAACTTTAACGCCTTTAATTGTAGTGATTCGGACATTTTTTGGTAGTGTAACACGAGACAACAGTAATAATTAACGCAAATTCTAACACCCGCCGCGCAAAACCCAGCTACGCTTGACACGCTGTGGGATTGGCCCGATGATATATACACACAGACAGTTTAAATTCTCGCCGAGTAATGTATGTCTGACGTCACTCAAACAAGTTAGTTTATTTGAATAAAAAAAATGCTAGAGAGAGAGAGATGAGAGGGGGAAGATGGCCGACTTGTGTAAAAGTTATATTTGACAATTGACAGTGACAAAATTGAAAATCTACACCATAATGAAACTGACCATAAAAATCATATATTATTATAGCTTAGTCTCTCCTGAGCCCAAAAATGTTTTAAAAAAATAAGGTAGTTCAATTATTAGCCAAGTTATTGAGATAATACTAGCTGTCTAAGAATACTAGAACGGACAGACTGTGGTTCCTGCTTGTTTTTTTTCATAACGTTAGGGGGGACGCAAGCTTAGAAAGAGGCATTGGAGTAAATTCAAATCCGATTGGGTAATAAGAGTATAGGAGTAAAAGGGGAGCGGTAGGAAAATGTTAACCAAAACTAAACATCTTTTTGTATTGGCATAACTAACGCAGACTGACCAATCGACTACCAGACACAGAGTTTGTTTGGAATTTTGTTTTGTTTTTCAAAAACTACATTTGAATTCTGGTAGTCGCAAGCTTTCCATTGGCCAGTACTAATAGATATTAGCAAAAAGCTTTCAATGCTCATCGCCAGTTGACAAAAACTTTTTCTATCAAATACGCTGAGATCAGCTGTGTTAATTTGTAAAATAAATACTTAATTCGCAGTCTGGGCAGGGCAGAGAAAAACTGAGGCCATTCTTTGCAAGTCAGCGTTATTTGTTACATATTTCTTTGAAATTGTGGTAAGAAGGCTTTATGTATTAATATGTTTATTACAACTGCCAAAGTTAGGTACTGCTATTGGGAAAAGTGAAGGACATGCCGGGAGCAGACATTATTGAGTACTCACATTGAACTGTATTTAACTGTTGTATATTGTCATGATTTTGTTTTAATATTATTGTATTAGAATATGTTAGTAAGCCTCCGTGTTCCATGAACACTTGTCAACATGCCTGGAGCGTTTATAATTTAAAAAAAGAAGAGCAAATCATACACAAGGAGATGTGGTTACTCCACGTTATTGTATTGAGGAAAACTATGTAAAAGTACAGTGGCGTATCTGCCATAGGGACCTGAGGTGTGAGTCATATAAAATTAGGGGCGAGTGCACTTGTATGCACCCGAGGCTGACCCCATACCACCGTATGTAAATAATAATAATAATAAAGTGTGATCAGATATAAAAAAGCCAGGGTGTCTTTTTATTGCAGAGGTTTTATTTCTTGTTACCAGCCGGTGACAGGAAACCTGATGAGTGAGTGTAACGCCAACAAGTCTCCGGTAAAACGTTTATGCTGTCAGCAGATAGCTGGAGGAGCTTGTGCGTGTTGAAATATCTATATTTTCTGCAACGACATACTGAATTATCCTTCTACAAAGAATCCCAGGTGATGTGTTAGCATCTGGGTATATCTGACACTTCAGTTACAATAAACTTTGGTATTTCCAATCATACCCAGAAGTTTAGGGGGCGTTATGAAACTACAGCCCCTCCTAACAAATGACAAACACTATTAGATAATAAAGTTGTAATCTGTGAATACACCAACAGGAGAGATAGAGTGACATTATACTTATTGGACAAAGTGTCCATACATTTTAGTTAATCCTTTTATGTAAACTATCTTTTCCTCATTTTCAAAGACCTGTCCAAAAGAGATGGCGTGACAGGCAGATTAAATTGTAAAAAGAAAATATTCAGTTTTAAAGAGAAAACTTTAACCACTGTGTTGCAAGTGGCGTGTTGCAAGGCGTGGTTTGGTTAGCTCTGAACAATGTTCCATGTGATATTAATAAAACAGTTATAAATGTCTGGCCATTGTTTTATCTTCTTGATATTCTTGAGTGATCGTGTATCGTGCCTTCTATGTAAGATTACGCGAATGCAGGGGTGGAAGATTCTGAACAATAATTGAACCTGGGAATACGATTGATGTGACAAGTCGGTTCATAGAGTCCACAAATATTTAATACAGTTTACACGTCAAGACGATTCATGCATGTTGATCACAAAGGTACATATTATAACTTGAAAATATATGGCATAGATATGTAGATATCCTATCAGTCCTTGTCCAATAATCAAATTACTGTATGCAGATTGTCATAGCTGTATGCACGCGCGGTTGGGGTTTTCCAACGGCCGACAGTGAGTCTATGAGTCTGGTAAAATCAAATACTATGGACTGTAATTCATCCTTCCTTAATTTTCACCTTCGTACTGACCTTTAATCATTTCAAATCTTCGTAATAGCAATGGACTGACCCATGTCCGTACTTGCATAAAATATATCTGTATGGCAATACCATGCTCAACATTGGAAGGAAAGTCAGACGCGTCTTAACAGCTTGACGGTCAATGTAAAAAAGGGTATGGTTTCTTAGTTACCGACTGTGTCCTAAACAACGCTATACACGTCATAATCGATCGTGTATGAAGCGTTCAGTAATTGAAACATCTATCGCAATATATTAAATGTCTTAACCTTTACAATTGCACGTCTGGTAACCTTTAGCAGACGGCGTTAATATCATATACCGTAACACACTGCCTTATTTATTTATTTATAGTGAGTTAAAGAGTATTGTGTTGATGTACCATCATTTTCATTTCTCCCCTAGACACTAGGCACATCATACACCAGACACTAGAGCCAAAATAGTGACCGTGTGAGATCTAGGGAGGTAGCGTTAGGTTCCCTGCAAATACTTCATCATCATCTATTATAGTAAGGGGCCTACATGTGCTTGACCTCACACGGTTAACACAGACTTCTTTTCTTTTAGGTATAACATCATAACCTCCCCAGCAAATTAAACTTGCTACACCTGGTTCCATTCAAGTCCTCGGTCCTTCAAAGATTGTCTAATGTTGTCCTCCCAGCGGACTCTGGGTCGTCCCGGGGTCTGGATCCTTGGCTCTTTGTTTCCCACGCTTGTCGTGGTATCCGATCTTCTCCCATTCTGCAGACATGGCCAAACCATCTTAATTGGGACTGTTCTACTTGGGTCTGCAGGGGGTAGGATTTAAGGCCTTGACGTATCGTCTGGTTGCGTATCATGTCTCGTCTTGTTACTTCAACCACCTTCCTCAGATACCTTATTTCTGAGGTTTGTATCTGGCTTTTATGGGTTGTAGTCATTGCCCATGACTCGCATCCATATGTCAAGACTGGGACATAGGTGGAGCGGTATACAGCCATCTTCGTTTTCTTACCAACCTCTTTCTTGCTGAGGAATCCTCGATTTATGGCCTGAAAAAGTCTCCCAGCTGCTGCTTTTCGAGTGACTAACTCTTCTTTGATGCCTCCCTTTCGGTCTATAATAGCTCCGAGGTATTTAAAGTGGTCGACCTGCTCCAGGACCTGTTCTCCCAGCTTAATCTGATGTCTTCTTTCTTCTCGTGATATCACCATGGATTTTGTTTTAGAGCTGCTTATGACCATCCGGTCTAATAGCACCAGTAACAATTCTTATTATTATCGGGTCTTCGATGTTGACCTGTGCGGTCCTCTTGCTTCATTCAGAGACCCAAAAATATAAACAATAATATTAATTGTAACTGGACATTGTTACGGTATATGATATTAACGCCGTCTGCTAAAGGTTATCAGACGTGCAATTGTAAAGGTTAAGGCATTTAATATATTGCGATAGATGTTTCAATTATTGAACGCTCCATACACGATCGATTATGACGTGTATAGCGTTGTTTGGGTCACAGTCGGTAACTAAGAAACGCTACCCTTTGTTACTTGACCGCCAAGCTGAATAGCTGCGTTTTTCTAACCTTCCAATTCAATGGCATGATATAGCCATTTATATATGCATTTTTTTGATGGACCAGGGTCAGTCCTAGAACTCTATATGAGAGGAAAATTTATGGAGGTTAGTATTTAACTAGAATTCTCAGAAGGAGAAGAATAATCGTCAAATTCATATGAAATATTCAGACTCGCAGTCTCACTGTCGGCAGGTAGCCATGTCTAGCTGCGCGTGCATATAGCTGTGATGTTCTGACGACAATACTGCATTGTATCCTTAAACGGACATTGACACGTAAACCAGCAGTCTACGTTATTGATTATTATGCATGCATGACTTATATGGACTTATGTTCTACTCCTATTTGAAATGATCATCCTGTGTGTACAACTGTGAATTAAATGTATGGACTCAATGAAATGACTTATCAAATCAATCGTATTCCAAGGTTCAAGTATTGTTCGGAATCTTCCATCCCCGCATTCGCTTAATCTTCCATCGAAGGCACGATGCACTATCACTGAATAAAAAAAACTAACATATCAAAGAAAAAAACAATGGCCATAAAATTATAATTGTTTTATTCATATCACATGGAACATTGTTCAGAGCAAACCACCATGCAACAGTGGTGGCCAGTGTGGGGACGAAAAAACAAACAAAAAACCAAAAAATTTTTTCATGACTGTCGAATGAAATATTTACGATCAAGTTTCGATCACATGACCATTACGAAGCTGACGTGACGCACGTGATCATGAATAGCAACATGACGTCACTGTTGCATTGTCGCAGTGAAGAAGACATCTTTTCAACGCCTCTCTAGTTCGCTTCAAATTGATCAAGATGCACAAGATGGACTACCGTTGCCTGCCCATCAGGAGCAGACAGTCAAAGGCACAGGCCTAGCTGTTGACGACCTCTAGCACTGATCTAAGCAACGGAAAAGATAAGTCTAGGTGTTTAACTGTTGTTATTGCAAACAGTGCTAACTGAGTCCATGCCCTCTGCCTACATCGGCATGTTTTTACCTATGTTTAATGTACTTTTTGTTGTCTTAATGTGTTGTTAATTCGTGGGAGGTAGGGAGGATGAACCGAAATTAGATTCTGTGGCTCTCACGATGCCTGAATTGATTTCGGTCGTTTCTTAGGGCAGTTAAACGATTGCACTTTTGGAAGCCCCATTGAGGTTTGCCATTGGACTATCTGTCCAAATCTGCTGTCGTTTGACGATTTGTGTTAGCTGTACCGTTCCGTAGATAACTGGTGTATTTTATTCGTACTCAGTTAACAATTTTATTCAGTTTTGTATCATGTTCGTTAACTATTTCGTCCAGTCTTCTCTTACTATCATTTATTTGATGATTGTTAAATGTTCGTCCGTTATGAGTCCTGTGATGTCATCATTTTTTGCAGTCATTTTTTTTTGTGTACTTTGAATATTAAGTTGACCTCGGGTCAGACCTTGACCCTTCATTTGGCTTGTGACACTTCCGCTTGTTTTATTTAGTTCATAAATTCATTTTTAATTGTGAAAATGTCTTGTTTGCGTCTTAACATTGTTTGTACCCTTTAGTTGCATCATTGTTTTGTTTGTCCTCATGATATATATTAAATACTACATTAATAATATGATATTATATGCAATAATACACTTGTAATTTAATTTAATTAATTTTTTCTGATATTTAAGGTTAATATGGGACATTGCATAATTATGCAGTGATAGTCCAAGAAAGTAGCACTACAATTTATAAGAGATGCCTAGGGCATAATAATATAATATATATATTGACCAAATAAAATAATCTTATAGTCTACCTTTGAGGTAATAGACCCATTGTATATTATTTAATATACTTTTCTGGTACTAAGAGAGTGACTTAGTACATTGAACAATATAATTACTAGGAATCATACCCAACATTATTGGATATTAAGATTAATTGTGTGAAGTAATTACATAATAGTTAACAGATATCATAACTATTTATGATATAGTTAGTACTTAGATACAATATTGTTACAAAATATTGTCTATTGGTTGAACTTAGACATTAGAGTTCAGTACTATTGTGATTATTTATATTGAATATTTCTAAGTTGAGTAAGTATAATAATTACTCTGAAGCTACTATTGACTATTTTAATCAGTAATTATCAATAATTACTTACAGATAAAAGTCAAAATGCTTACTATAGACCATTTCGTTAAAATTGGTAGGGAATATGGTTATAAATCTCAAGAACTTCGTCAGTTTGCTGAGGCAGAACTGGAAAAACATGAAAGAAAAGAAGCAGAGAAAAAGGCTGCATTAAAGAAAGAGGAACAAAAGGCTGCATTAAAGAAAGAGGAAGAGGAACAAAAGGCTGCATTAAAGAAAGAGGAAGCAGAACGTGAGATGAAGCAAATTGCCAAGGAAAATAGATTAAGAGAAATTGCTCAACAGGAAGAAGAGAATAAATTGAAACGAGAGGAAATTATTTTACAACAAGAAATGGAATTGGCGCGTATTAAATTGGAGACAGCAAGATTACAAGCACAAAGTGCTGATGCAAACCAGAATAATAACGCACAAAATGGATCATCATCCAGCCAAACTAAACATTTCTACAACTTTAAATTACCCACTCTCAACTTGAACGTGGACGACCTTTCATCGTTCCTGTCACGTTTTGAACAGACTTGCAAAACTAACCATTTGCCTGAAGAGTCATGGGTACTCAAGTTAAATGAATTCTTGGTTGGAGAACCACTGACGGCTTCTCAAAATGCTGACCCATCAATAGCAAATAACTACGGTGCTATTAAGTCCTTGCTTTTACGAAGGTTTCACCTGGACGAGGAACACTGTAGGTTGAAATTTAAGGGAATTTTACCTGAATCTCCAAAAGATTTTGCAGGATTCATTGCGAACATACGCAATACGTTTAATAGATGGGTTGAACTGGCAGAAGTCAACAAATCATACGACAAATTAGTTGATTTACTACTACGGGATAAGGTATTATCTTCGGTTAGCCAGCCATTTTTTGCATATTTGCAGGAGCGTAAACCAGGTACTATGGACGAGTTAGAAAAAATTTCTTTAAACTACTGTTCGGCACATCCGAATGCAACCATTTCTAACTCCTCATTAAGAGAACCTCTACCTGTGGCGTCTAATATGGCCTACAATCATAATAACAAACAAAGACATCACAGTGTAGACAGAAGCAGGTTCCAAAGAAATCACAATGTTAACTTTCAGAAGGGACATAATAATGATTTCAACAATAAAAATGAGTTCAACAGAGGTAGATCACGAGATAGAAATTATTCACCTCAAACAAACTACCACAATGGTCAACATAACACTAATTATAATCGATCACATACTCCCAATAATAATAGTAACTGGAATGGTAATAATCATGGCTCGAGACATCGAGATAATAGTTACTATAGAGGACGACGAGATAATTCTAACAATTATACTCGGAATCGATCTCATTCTCGGGGATCATCTCATTACAACCATAATACAGGGGCGGCAGTTACAAATAATACTACCCCTATAGCTCAGGTCCCACTTGACAATAATACAACACAGTCTTCTGCTGCATGTTTTGCTATTAATTATAATGTGGCAAATAGTTGCCAAGATTGTAATACTATTTTTCAGAAGGCCAAGGAAACGGTGCTGAATTGTGGACACCTTCATACAGCAGTTGGTCTTTCAGCGAACGATGGCAAGGGTACCCTGATGTTCAATAGAGGATTAGTCAATGGTACGGTGGTCTCAGTTTTAAAAGACTCTGGATCAACAACCATTGGAGTTCGGCAGTCTTTGGTACATCCTAGCTATGCAACAGGGGACTATGTCCGTTGCATGACATTCGGGGGTACTATTGAGTACTACCCCACTGCCATAGTACATGTTAATACACCATTTTTTTCAGGTAATGTCAAGGTGTGCATGCTACAGAATCCATCAGCTGATCTTACATTAGGACGCATACATGGGAGTAAAGATTGCACTCCTAAAGAAATTAATGATTGGGAAAAAAAAAAATTTGCATTCTTTTAGCAACGCTAACGCTGTTGTTGATATGGCTACACTTCGTGCCAACAACATAAATACATGTGGCACAGCAGTTTCCAACTTCACTCTCAGTACTATCCTGGAAATTGATGAAGATGATAGATCTATTGGACAACATACTAAGGATATAACTGATCCTAATAAAACTGTTGACGTTGTCAACATTGACAAAAACATTATGAGGAAGAATAATAGGTTAAATAATAATGCTGGACTTAAAAGCAAACATAAAGTTAACACAAATAATTATGATGAAAAAGTTTTTACTTTGCCCAGCAAAGACATGTCTACGACATGTAGGAAACTTAATACCTTTGGTGATGATAGGTATCATCCTCAGTCCAGTCAGGATGATACGACATCCAACAGAAAGACAATGTCGGTGTTGAAAGGGAAGGTTAATTCTTTGACAAAGAATACATATCATCATTGTCCACTATTTCGTGACAATGATACTACATATATTGGGAAAAGTGCGTATTCTCGCACAGTGTTAGTGCGAAATCTGCCGCAGGATACTACATGGCAGGCACTTAGAATTTTTTTTTTGATTATACAGCAAACGTTAAGTTTGTTCGTCTTCTGCCATCATGCAATGGGCAGAATAGACAGGCGATGGTTACATTTCGTAACAATCGAGACGCTCGTTGGGTAATCGAGCGTGATAATGGTGTTTATTTTCATCACCGTTATCTAAAGTTACAATTAGTACATGATTCTGCGCCACGCAGATAATGGTGTACGCTCACCCTTTTGTCTTATTTCTTGATGACTCAGCTCTAGTCAGTCATCATTTCTTTTCCTTATTGGTCATTTATTCTTATACGTCTTAGATATCAAGGGACACAAAAAGATATTTCATATTAACATGCTCAAGCAATTTCATACACGTCCTGAACACTTACAGTCAATTTTTCATGAACTAGATGACAACACAGTATCTACTTGTTATTATTCTAACTTATCTGTCATCCAGGAAGAAGAATCTTCTTTTCCTGAGGTACAGTTACCGTTACCGGTACCAGTAGTTCAACCTACTGAATCTTGGCGGGATGTAACCATCTCTTCAACGGTTACACCGCAACAGCGTCTACAGATTGCTAATCTATTACAATCTTATCCAGATGTATTGACCGACGTCCCGGGTCGCACATCGGCTATCAGTCATGACATTACTCTCAATGATGATACACCTATTCGTGTACATCCCTATTCTGTTCCTTTACATTTCCTTGCTAAAACTACTAAGGAACTTGAACAGATGTTGTCTCTGGGAATCATTGAGACTAGTAATTCGCCATTCTCTTCTCCATTAGTGATTGTCCGGAAGAAGGACAATAACATCAGACTATGTGTTGATTATAGAAAATTAAATGCTAAGACTATAGTTGACAGCGAACCACATCCACTTATCGACGACTTACTGCCACGTCTATCCAACGCAACTATATTTAGTAAGATAGACTTAACTAAAGGTTATTGGCAGATACCACTGACCGAAAAGGCTAAGTACTACACCGCATTTTCCACTCCACAAGGTCTATACCAGTGGAATGTGATGCCTTTTGGGCTTGTTAATGCGCCAGCTACCTTCATTCGCCTGATGCGACAAATTTTATCAGGTAGACCAGACGTTATTACATATATTGACGACATATGCTTGTTTAGTTCGTCGTTTGAGGAACATGTTTCGGGACTTAGATATGTTTTCGACACTCTAAGGAATTATCATCTAACTGCTAAACCTACAAAGGTGCAAATCGCGTGTAATGAGATAACCTTTTTGGGACATATCATTGGATCGGGATATATCCGAACGTTACCTAGTACAGTCTCCAAAATTCTAAACATAGCAGTTCCTCAGACGAAGAAACAGGTCAGGAGTTTGTTAGGACTTGTTCAATATTACAGTAGATTCATACCAAACTTGTCATCCATCACGGCTGTATTGTCTTCATTGTTAAAAAAAGACATGCCGGTGAAGGTGACATGGACTGGTACATGCAATGAAACTTTCAACAAAATTATAAATTTGTTCTCGCATGAACCAATTTTAAGACTTCCCGATGCTTCCAAAAGATTTTTCTTACGAACAGATGCTAGTAACTACGGCATTGGTGCATGCCTGCTCCAGAACCATGATGGCATTCTACATCCTACCTTATATATTTCAAGAAAGCTAAAGCCGGCAGAAACAAAGTATTCCACAGTCGACAAGGAACTTTTATCTGTGATATGGGCAATAACTAAACTCGAAAAGTTCCTGCTTGGTGCTCCCTTCACCATACAGACGGACCAACGTGCTGTAGCATCCTTGCGTCGATCTAACCATAAAAGCCAGAAACTCGCCAGATATGCAATCATCCTACAGCCATTTGAATTCTCCATTGAACATATTCCTGGCACTGAAAACATTGTGGCGGATGCGTTGTCACGTAATCCTATTGACGACGAATAATCAACATTAACATTCCTAAAACATATCAACTATAAGAGAACTAACCTTGCCTTCAATTTAAACTTTATAAACACTATATGCATCACAGAATTGAACTAAAAGACAATCAAGGTATACATATTGACATTGAAACTTCGTCTAACGTCCATACACGATATATGAATATTCGTTGAACAATCATGGAACAATATCTGACGACAAGTCGAACTTATTATCCTATGTGCACTTAATTCTTGGATGCTGGGATAAATGACATTTCTTTCCAACGTAAACGTTTGAACATTTTTGCCTAAAAGAATTCATCAGGATCAAGACTACGGATGGATCATCATATCCTATACTAATTAATTAGTTAACTTAACTTCTTAATTGAATTATTATCAATAAAATGAAATGTGAGAAAAAAAAATGAAATGAAAGAACAAAAAAAAAGAGAACGAAATATAAAAAGAAGAAATTATGAAAAGAGAAAATAAATCTCACACAAGTATTAAATTAATATTTTTTTTTAATGTACCTATACATTATTTAGTTAGTTAAATTAGATAGTTATTATTCACTAACACTTAACACACACAATTAAGTTAAACTTATATTCGAATTTCTTTCTATTTCTTCTCACTTATTTTGTTTTTTTCTTCTCTCATAACATCGCGTTACATTAGAACCTTAATAATTTAACTCTTAGTTTAATTAATTAATTTAATGTTAATTAGTCAAATTAATTCCTATATGACATACTAATACGACAGACCTTACTTTAATTTAATTCTATCATTCACTATTAACATTGGACATTTTATTTAGTTGATATAATAATATGTATAATTGATATATAATATGATTAATGTTAGATGACTATGACAAATAGTTAGTTGACATGACCGCAACACGGTTCTACTCAGAACATCGTCGGCCATATGTCACAATTGTGTTAAATTTTTTTTTTGAAAAATTGTTAAGTCGGATAGATCTTGAAAAAAAATCTATCGATTTTTTTTTCCCCGGTGTACAGGGAATTGTTACGGTATATGATATTAACGCCGTCTGCTAAAGGTTATCAGACGTGCAATTGTAAAGGTTAAGGCATTTAATATATTGCGATAGATGTTTCAATTATTGAACGCTCCATACACGATCGATTATGACGTGTATAGCGTTGTTTGGGTCACAGTCGGTAACTAAGAAACGCTACCCTTTGTTACTTGACCGCCAAGCTGAATAGCTGCGTTTTTCTAACCTTCCAATTCAATGGCATGATATAGCCATTTATATGTGCATTTTTTGATGGACCAGGGTCAGTCCTAGAACTCTATATGAGAGGAAAATTTATGGAGGTTAGTATTTAACTAGAATTCTCAGAAGGAGAAGAATAATCGTCAAATTCATATGAAATATTCAGACTCGCAGTCTCACTGTCGGCAGGTAGCCATGTCTAGCTGCGCGTGCATATAGCTGTGATGTTCTGACGACAATACTGCATTGTATCCTTAAACGGACATTGACACGTAAACCAGCAGTCTACGTTATTGATTAATTTATGCATGACTTATATGGACTTATGTTCTACTCCTATTTGAAATGATCATCCTGTGTGTACAACTGTGAATTAAATGTATGGACTCAATGAAATGACTTATCAAATCAATCGTATTCCAAGGTTCAAGTATTGTTCGGAATCTTCCATCCCCGCATTCGCTTAATCTTCCATCGAAGGCACGATGCACTATCACTGAATAAAAAAAACTAACATATCAAAGAAAAAACAATGGCCATAAATTTATAGTTGTTTTATTCATATCACATGGAACATTGTTCAGAGCAAACCACCTTGCAACAGACATACAAAATACCCAGATTTTTGCATTCAATTTATCAGCCCGCTGTGGCCAAATATATATATATATATATATATATATATATATATATATATATATATATATATAACATGTTCCCCGACTACTGACAGTCGTGTTTCCAAGTGAATTTATCCAGGCGAATACGTTGTTTCATAATCGGCACTCAACCCCAGAGAGAAAAAACCGATAGGATATACCTTCATCATAGTTATTAACAGTTTACCAACCAGATGTTTCCTTTAGCTATTGGAAGTACTGTATACTGTCTACTGTGAACACTAGATCGCGGTTTATATTTTGCTACCTGAACTATCTGATGTGACATTTTCATATCCAATAACCCACCACCAAAGTAGGCGTTCCCCATTAGGAAAATTAATTATTCGTGGAGGAACTGGGGCTCACTTCGGAGAAGCACAACACTGGATTATGTTACATGTACATTGATGTTTACGTTCAAGAGGTTGTTAACCAACTAGTAGGTAAGCGAGATTGTATGTGGCCACAGATTGACCGAGTGAGAGAAAGAGGAGTGAATATTTCCTTTTGTATAATCATTGTACCCACTTCTTTTTTTTGTTCCCTAATACTGTTATTTTACGGGATAGATTAACTAGGAACTTTGTTCTTTGCTTTACTGTCTATTCTATACCCTAGTGTTAATCTTTGACCTTTTGGGTTATTAACTTCTTTTGGGATCTTATCTCAACAAGAGGGGAGGGCACTTATTGGGTTATTTTCCTGTGTCTGTACACAATGATTATATTGATTTCTATATGTTTGATGTTGTAAAGTTTAAATGATAATAAACTAAACTAAACTTAATTTATTGTGTTGGTCAGCCCCAATCTCCATTTACCATAGTTTTCACGTCTGTGAGTCCTGTTGTCACATAACTGTGTGTGTGTGTGAGTGTGAGCAGTTAACTTACAATAGTATTTATAGGGAGGTTTGATAGATTGTCTATTACCAAAAGATAGTCGTATAGATAGGCTGGACTAGATAATTCACTCATTCCAGAGACAGACCTTCACCTTAATCTTTTCACTCGTGGAATCTATTCTAACACTTTCTTTCTCAGATAACCCCACTTTTTCTGTTCTATTCGGGCGGGACCAAATATATCTCTAATACCTATCTAAACGTACGACATAATGGTCGCTCTTCCGTAGATTGATTTAAAATCTGGAACAAGCACGACGTAATGGTCACTCGTCCGTCGGATTGATCTGAGTCTGAGTCTAGAAAATTGACTAACGTTTGTTACTGTATCTTAGTCTAACTCTAGATAGAGCGTGGTGTGGTTGTCTCGTGAGTTAAGGAATACTAATAATAATTATCCCCTAGACTAACGTTCTGTTATTGGGTTTCTGACCACACAAATTAGAAATTTGTTTATTTTCACATCATCTTAGAGTTACATGCAGTTAGATTTTGAGGGTGATCCTTGTTGGAGATATGTTATGTAATAATTTTCTACCACAAAACCGCTGGTACGCGTGATTGTCTAGCAATCACCAGGTTTTCTTGGGAGCAGTGGAGTGTGAGCTTAGAAAAGGGAGAGCATTCTGGCTATCGCCAAGTTAATAGCCTCCCCTAATTCTAACTGACTTCAGGTGTGGTCGAGTTGGTGGATTTAAAATAAGGAAAAAATTTTTCTCCTTACTTTTTAAACAAAAATTTTTTTTCACCGTAGAAATAGTAGTTTTTCAGTTGTTAGCCTGATCTACCATTTTTATGGTTTAAGTCGTCTGTATTAGGAGCCTTGTTGCCAGTTAATAACAGCGACAGATTAGATAACTGATAACAGGGAGGAGGTAACACAGTTAAATAAACCGAATATATTTTTTGGTATTCTCGTAATTGGTTAAGGATAGTGTATCTTTTTTTTCTTCTTCTTTCTCGGGTAAGTCGCATTCAGATATCTGCCATGACTGAGCGTGCAAAACTTAGAGCAATGCTAAGAGAGGAAGCAAGGAAAACAGGATTACAAAGAGAAGTGACAGCTTTTGTCAACGAAGAACTCCACAGATATGACGCGGAGAAGAAAGAAGAAGCCAGAGAGAAGGAAAAGGCAGAAGAAGCTAGGCAAATAGAGGAAGCGAGAGAAGAGCGTCAATTGGAGCAGAAGAGAATTGAGGCGGAAATGGAAGCTCGCAGGGCGAACGAACGAGAAGGAGAGACAACATGAGGAAAGAGAGAAAGAGAGACAACATGAACTGGCGCTTAAGACCCTAGAGGTCCAAAGTCGTGGTGCAGCGTCTACCTCCAGCAACGGGGAGTCTCCACCTCAGTCACTCATAACTGATCAATCCAGTACTCAATCTCCTCAACTAGCAGCTATGTCTTTTGCTCTAGAATCCTTCCCAAGCCCCAATGAGAAAATTGACTCTTACCTAGAAAAATTTGAGAGAATGGCAACCCTGTATGGTTTGGAAAGTTCGCGATGGTGTTTGAAGCTTTCTCAGGCTTTGAAAGGTAATGCATATGATGTGTACGTCAAACTGGGAAGCAGCCACCAAGACAACTACGAGATGTTGAAGAAAGCTTTACTTGAGCGTTTCGAAATGAACGCTCGCAAATTTTTGCAACTGTTCCGAAACAGCCGGAAAGAAGGAACCGAGACCTTTCAACAGTTCTCTTCTCGTCTGAAGGGATATTTGACGAAGTGCCTGGAGCTTTCAGAGCTCCCTTGCACTTTTGAAGGGCTAGAAGAATTTGTTCTAACAGAGCAAATAAAAAGCACTTTGTCAAGTGAAACCCGTAGATTTCTGGCTGAACAAGGCGCTGTAAAGCTGGATGACATTCTCAGTAAGTCTGAACGTTACGTAAATGCTTTGGCTGAGCTGACAGGCTTAAAACGTAAACCGACAGATGAGCCTTCTCGGAAAAAATAATCTAGAGCAGTCTTCCCATTCTTCTCACCACCAAAACCAAAGAGAAACTGTACCCCAGAATCCTCCTCATGAAAAATCGAAATTCTATAAAAAAAACAGGTACCCCACCAACAATCCTGATCAACCCAACCGTCCTACATGGCACCGCAGCCAGAAAGGGCAAGACAAAGGGAAAACCCCTGCACAAGGAACATCTGATCAGGGCAAGCACACCGGGACAAATCGGATCGGTTGCTTGCAAACAGACTCGCAACGGAGGATTAGTGTCAGTGATTCTCAACCTGAGGGTGAGAGGCCCTCAACGCGAGGAACTGTTATTTTGAACGGGACTTCAACATATTGTCTGTTCGATACAGGTTTGTCCTTTGATTGTATTGTCGCAAGGCATTTGGTCAAACCTGGTCAAGAGATAGAAGAAACCGTTAAACTATGTGGAGTTTTGAAAGGTGATGCACCCATAACGCTTCCCATCGCACTGGTGGAGATACACTCTGATTTCGTCAGAGGTGTTATCAAAGCGGCTATAATGGATGATCCCATCTACCCAGTCATACTTGGTTGTAGATACGTGTTTATAGGGAGACCGAAAGAGCCGATTGTGGCAGCAGTAACCACAAGAGGGCAAACCAAGCAGGAACGGGAGCCTGCGCCAAATATGTTACCTAAGGAACTAAAAGAGGCGCAACAAAAGGACCCTGCCTTGGAGCCCTGCTTTAGGAAACTGCCCATGGTCAAGGACCCAAGACACAACGGAGACATCTTTTCTAAGGATAGCGTGCTGTATCGTAGAACAGGCGACCCTGAACAGGGGCATAATCAGCTCTTAGTACCGACGCAGTACAGAGACCAAATCTTAGAAATGGGGCACTCTCTTCCCTTTAGCGGACACATGGGACAAAACGCCACTATTCAGCGAATATCGACTCACTATTGGTAGCCAGGAATGAACACTGATATTATCAGATATGTGAAATCCTGCGCCAAGTGCCAACATGTGGCACCCAAGCATTGGACACCCCCAGGTCACATGGGAGAAATGCCAATAGTGGGGACACCATTTGACCGGGTTGCAATCGACATCGTAGGACCCTAGAAAGGACTAAAAGAAGGAAAGGTTTATCCTGACCTTAGTCGACACATGCACTATGTGGGCCGAAGCTATACCGCTAACATGCACGGATTCCAAGCATGTCGCAGAAGCCCTAGTGCAGATTTTTACACAGTTGGGATTCCCTCAACAAGTTTTGACGGATAACGGATCCCAATTCCGTAGCCTGTTAATGGAGATCTTTAAGATCTTGAGGGCCAAACACATCCACACTAGCCCGTACCATCCGGTCGAAAACGGGCTCGTGGAACGCTTCAACGGCAGCCTCACCATGATGTTACGTAAGCTGGGACAAGAGAAACCGGAAGATTGGGACCTTTTCATTCCTGCAGCCTTATTCGCCTACAGGGAAGTCCCACAGGCATCTACAGGTTTACCACCAGCTACACTCTTATTCGGCAGACCTATTAAGGACCCGCTTGAAGCCTTACTCCGGTCACTGACAGACCAGAAGGCAGATGAGACAGTCGTCTCAGCAAGTAAATATGTATCGGAACTTAAGGAAAAGTTACAACTAGGATGGGATCTAGCAACAACCAACCTTAAGCGAGCACGCATGAAGCAAGCTAAACGATACAATGGAGCAGCGAAAGAGAGAGAATTACAACCAGGAGAGAAACTTTTGTTGCTACTTCCAACCGGGAACAACAAACTACGTATCGGATGGCAAGGGCCATCGTTTACCGTCCTTAAAAAGATCTCGAGAACAAACTACAAGATCTCTATTAAAGGAAAGGAAAAGGTCTACCATATAAATCTGTTAAAGAAATATATGGAAAGACCGGTGCCTTTCCCGAACATCTCCTGGCAGTCGCCATAGCAACAGAAGATGAGGAAGATAACGATAGTTGCATGGAATACTCACTGCTACAAAAGGAATCTTTCAACGATGTTAAATTCGGCGATACTCTTTCAAACACACGACAGACAGAAACGAGGGCGCTACTGAAACAGTACTCAGCAGTTTTAACGGACATACCTGGTCGAACGCATCTCGCAGAGTTCGATATGAAGCTGACATGTGAGACACCTGTGCGAACCAGAGTTTACCTGATCCCGTATGCTAAAGCTGATACGCTACGCGGAGAAATAGACAAGCTACGTCAAGCTGGAATTATTAATGAGTCTACATCTCCTTATAGTTCGAGTGTAGTACTGTTACAGAAGCCCAATAAGGAAGTTCGGCTGTGCATCGATTACCGTCTACTTAACACAGTAACGGAATTCCAGCCGGAGCCCCTGCAAAACGCTTCTGAACTGTTCACCAAGCTTAGCAAGGCAAGAATCTTCTCCAAGATTGACCTGAGTAAAGGTTATTACCAAATACCAGTCAAGGAGAAAATTAAACCCCTGATAGCTTTTAGCACCAGTGAAGGACACTATACTTTCAACGTTATGCCTTTCGGTTTGCACAACGCACCAGGAGTCTTCACGAGAATGATGAAAAAGCTTTTAGAACCATTGCAAAGTCCGCATATCCACAATTTCATGGACGACATATTGATTGCAACGGAAAACTACGACGAACATATTGCTACGGTCGCTATGCTCCTCAGGAGACTACAGGAAACAGGCCTGACAGCAATTGTTTAATCGGATTTGAAAAGCTTGACTTCCTGTGGCATACCATTTCTCACGGTTGCATGTGGCCAGTTGCCAAAAACGTTGAGAAAATACGTGCAGCAAAGAGGCCGAAAACGAAGAAAGACACGCGTTCGTTCCTATCACTGTGTGGGTATTACCAAAAATTCATTAAAAATTTCAATGGCCTAACAGCACCTCTTACTGATCTCACAAAGAAGGGGCAACCTGAAAAAGTTAATTGGAATTCAGAGTGCGAACACTCTTAAGCCACTCTCAATGAACAGCTGTCCAAATACCCTATTCTAAGGTTACCTGACCTTAAAAAACCTTTTATATTGCGCGTCGATGCCTCGGGACAGGGAATCGGGTCAACACTGCTTCAGGCAAATGAAAATAACCCGAACCTCTATTTCCAGTTGCATACGGCAGTCGCAAACTGAACACAGCAGAAAGGAATTATTCGACCGTGGAGAGGCATGTTTAGCACTTGTACACAGGATAAGAAGACACCATGAATATCTGTATGGTGTGTCGTTCACAGTGCAAACAGACCATGCTCCACTGGCGTTCCTTGGGGCCAATAAGGAATTTAACGCAAAGATTATGCGTTGGGCTTTGCTGCTAAGTGTGTAATCATTTAAAGTACAATACATACCAGGAAAAGAAAACGTAGGAGCGGATTTTATGAGTCGAAATTGGAGCATGGAGGAAGAGGATGAAATTGAAGATAGCAATCACTCGGAAGATACGGATAACAGCAGCTCTATTTTCATAAATGAGACATGAAAAGGTTTCATATCTTCAAGCCCGAACGATCTGTCACATATATATGTAAATATAGCCACAGTGATCCGACCACCTTTGCTTCCCCATCTAAGGTTTATAATTTTGCTACGCAAAAACCATGCATTCGCGGTCTGTAGACTCACTCTGAAGCTACGCCTATTTTTCCTGTTTACTTGCGCTAATGAGCGTTTACAAATTTTCGCACCCGACAGTTTTAATAAGAGGGGAGAGAACCGGGGTGTTTACCTGAGTTCTCAAGCGAGCTGCAATGTCAATCATCGATAGTGACAGATCAGACGTCGGTAGCAAATGCAAGGGCGATAATAATATTTACCGACCACATTTGATGTCCGTGATCCCAGGGGACTTAATTATTAGATCTTCGGCAGAAGGACGAAATCAAAGAAGGCCAGTTAGCATGGCCAGGTCTTGTGATGTCGTTTCGGCATCGCGAGCGAACAAACAGAAAAATCCTTTACTCGGGAGTCGAACTCGTTGGTTTTTCCCTGATACGGCCGAAGGCGTGAATTATCGCACCCTTTAGTGATAATAATACCATTTCTATATAAATACTCCGTCCTCTCAAATTCAGTTATCTAGTCGCTCAGAAATTTTGGATAATCTAGCTCATTATTCTAGAGCCATTGCGAAAGTGTGTTATAGCATTCCGTGGAGACTGTTCCATTTCTTATTGCGTACTGATCACAAACCAACTGCCAGCGGTCTAATAGCACCAGTAACAATTCTTATTATTATCGGGTCTTCGATGTTGACCTGTGCGGTCTTCTTGCTTCATTCGGAGACCCAAAAATATAAACAATAATAGTAATTGTAACTGGACATACAAAATACCCAGATTGTTGCATTCAATTTATCAGCCCGCTGTGGCCAAATATATATATATAACATTTTCCCAGACTACTGACAGTCGTGTTTCCAAGTGAATTTATCCAGGAGAATACGTTGTTTCATAATCGGCACTCAACCCCAGAGAGAAAAAACCGATAGGATATACCTTCATCATAGTTATTAACAGTTTACCAACCAGATGTTTCCTTTAGCTATTGGAAGTACTGTATACTGTCTACTGTGAACACTAGATCGCGGTTTATATTTTGCTACCTGAACTATCTGATGTGACATTTTCACATCCAATAACCCACCATCCAAGTAGGCGTTCCCCATTAGGAAAATTAATTATTCGTGGAGGAACTGGGGCTCACTTCGGAGAAGCACAACATTGGATTATTTTACATGTACATTGATGTTTACGTTCAAGAGGTTGTTAACCAACTAGTAGGTAAGCGAGATTGTATGTGGCCACAGATTGACAGAGTGAGAGAAAGAGGAGTGAATATTTCCTTTTGTATAATCATTGTACCCACTTCTTTTTTTGTTGTTCGCTAATACTGTTATTTTACGGGATAGATTAACTAGGAACTTTGTTCTTTGCTTTACTGTCTATTCTATACCTTAGTGTTAATCTTTGACCTTTTGGGTTATTAACTTCTTTTGGGATCTTTTCTCAACAAGAGGGGAGGACACTTATTGTGTTATTTTCCTATGTCTGTACACTATGATTATATTGATTTCTATATGTATGATGTTGTAAAGTTTAAATGATAATAAACTAAACTAAACTTAATTTATTGTGTTGGTCAGCCCCAATCTCCATTTACCATAGTTTTCACGTCTGTGAGTCCTGTTGTCACATAACTGTGTGTGTGTGTGTGTGTGAGTGTGCGTAGTTAACTTAAAATTGTATTTATAGGGAGGTTTGATAGATTGACTATTACCAAAAGATAGTCGTATAGATAGGCTGGACTAGAGAATTCACTCATTCCAGAGACAGATCTTCAGCTTAATCTATTCACTCGTGGAATCTATTCTAACATTTTTTTTCTCAGATAACCCCACTCTTTCTGTTCTATTCAGACGGGACCAAATATATCTCTAATACCTATCTAAATGTACGACAGTAGTCAATGAACCAAAAGTATATTTCTTTATCCACAGTCAGGGTGGAAACAACCGAAGAGGGTGCAGGTGTTGATGGCGATGACAAAGTGAAACAGAATAAGAGGAGATAGAATAATAAATTGATGTTCCTCAAAGATATGATAAATTAATGTTCCTCAAAGATATGATAAATTAATGTTCCTCAAAGATATGATAAATTAATGTTCCTCAAAGATATAATAAATTGATGTTCCTCAAAGATATCATAAATTGATGTTCCTCAAAGATATGATAAATTGATGTTCCTCAAAAATATGACAGACTGTCGCATAGAGATTTATGATCAATAAATTTTCTATATTCTTTTCTTTTCTACCCGTGTCCTCTACTTTATTATCGCTCTTTTATCCTTTTCCTGTTTTTCGCATTCGTTCGTTTGCGACAAAATATTACTTTCCCATTCTGACTTTTGCCGTTTCTTTTCTCATACTAGTAACGCATTTTATTGCGTAAGATGTCAGTCCCTGGATGTGAACGAAATAGTGTGAGAATTCGTCTCGTCAGACATAGAGAGCAGACATGTGTCTACATTTTCATCTGACACGAGTTTTTCTTCGGCTAGTTTCTCGGCGTGAGGTGTGGAAGGCGCCAATCTGCATCGCTCAGAAATGAGACATGTCGTAGTAGGTGTGAAGACGCGTTTTGGCAGTTATGGCCAGCGTCTAAGTTAATGTGAAGTGTTAAGAGAGAGAGAGGGGGAGAGAGAGACCGGCGCTATTTCGGGTTTTCGTAATAGCGTGGGATCCTTTGTCTGTTTCATATATCTACCCCGCAGTTTGGACTTGATTTCATTCAGTCATCCTCCAGTTGCAGTAGACAGATCGCTAGTGCTAGGAAATCTCTTGTGTATTGCGAAGTCCTAGTTTCTCGACATTTTTGCAGAGTTCTGGACTACCCTTATGTTGAATGATTCTAGTTCATGGTGTTAGTCTGTAGTTCTCTGTGGAGGTAATATTATATATATATATATATATATATATATATATATATATATATATATATATATATATATATATATATATATATATATATATATATATAGATATAGATATATATAGATATATATATAGATATATATATAGATATATATAGATACATATATAGTAGTATTGAGTGATTCAGTGATAACCGCTTATTTCAATTTTACTAGTTAAGATTTCTGTGCAGAAGAAATTAAATTTATAAGTCTGTTATATTCTCTATATTCTCTATATTTTCTAGTTGACGTGTTTCAGTAGATAGCAAAATAAATTATAATTTCTAGCTTAAACTCATGCAGCTATAAATAAATTTAATTAAATTGCTAGTAATTAGTCGAGAATATTTTAAACCAACTTATAACTGCACTGATTCATCATTGAGTATTGACGAAATACGTATGTATTTCTAATTCATGATGATTGATTTTATGAATATAACTTATTACACGGGAGTTAAACGATAAGTCAAGCTCTCCGCTTGCAGTTTATAATGTAAGTTATAACCGAAGTAAATAGTATGTATAAGTATTTTATATGTCGTTTTTTCTTTATTCAGTGAAACTGGGGTAGCTCAACTTTACCAACGGTTTTAGTACTGAGAAACATCTGTGAAGAACAAAAACATTTTTTCTTAAAAGACTTGGGTGTATAAAGTAAAACCTGTCTGGCATTGCGTTGACATCCAGAACGACAGAGTACCCATTACATGAACTTTAAGATTAAATGAAGTAACGGGCCCATCGAGCCAGATTTAATTCTTCCTGAGAAAAAACTCAAGTACATTTCAGCCCGTGTGACAAGTAAAATATTACTATCAATAACATTCCGACGGAGTTCTGACTAATTGTGGTGTGACCAAATAAAGTCCTATACTGAGAGAAGGCACCGACCTGACATTCCTCGTTACTAGAAACCTAAGCTATTGACACTGTGCTCGCCGTTAATGTTCGTGCCTGGACAATTTTAATGTGACATAAACAGATATAAAAGAAAATAATAATAACCAAGGAAACGTTCCATGAAGTAGTGAACTCAACCTGACTTTGCGGAACTGGGGTTCCCTTGGCCAAGACTACCACTGGAGATTCTGTATGTGCATGTCCTAAAAATTGTTTTTCCAGAAGTTGCTACCAAAGCTGTAAGTACGAATGCAAGCTAGTGATCACGGCTGACTGAATAGAGTGAATGCAGGACTGAGTGATTCCTTTATTGTTGTATTTTTGGCACCCATTTTGCTGTCTTAAATTTCTTTATGCAAGTTTTTTTGTTGCTAACAATATTTTCCCTAGGATAGATTAGAGTATCAAAGTCTGTTCCTACCTTTTTTTAAAAGGAAATCTTAGACTATAGCGTATGCATCCGTGACTCTTTGGGGCTATCACTTTTCTTCTAACAGGACTGTGGGCTATACATCGAGGGAAAAGTTTATATCTATGGGTCTGTCATTCTTGTAGCAATTCCTTGACTTATGACTATTTGGATATGTTTGATGTAATTTTATGTGTTGTGATGGAATTTTATTATAATAATTAAAATTCACTTGAACTTATTCCAGTGTGTCGGTCAGTTCGTTCCCAATTATCTATATTTCCATTGTTATAGTTTCACGTCTGTGTGTCTATTGTAGTCACTTAGGTGTGTGTGTATGTGAGGGATATATATATATATTACTATATATTATACTAGACGGTCTGACAAATCTTAATCTGTTGTAGATGATAGGCTGACTGAGAGAAATCATCTCGAGGGTCAGAGACCGACTCTAATATATTTCCTCCATCTCACTCGTGAAATCTATTTCTATTTTATCATCTCCCACTGAGCTATCACTTGTTTCTATTGCTATTCAGAAGGGACCAAACCAAGTCTTAATTCACCTATCACAAATCTACGACACAGACATTACACACTTTCATAAATGGGTACTTTAGTTAAACAGAAGGGTTGAAAGGGTATGACAAGATCACCAATGTGGAACTGATGGCAACAGCCAAACAAGTGTTAGTGGAAAAAGAGATAAGAACTTCTTGCTGGCGATGGCTAAGACTAACACTGAGGAAACCCGTTGATAACATTACAAGGCAGTCCTTGTACTGCAATCCCCATGGTAGCAGAGGTAGGGGTAGACGGAAAAGATGGAGATAGAAATGAAAGGGATTTTTTAAAAAAAGGACATGGAAAGATCTGGAGCAGATGGCACAGAACAGGAGGACCCGTTTAAGGCTTATGCTCCTTCTGGAGCTGTAAGATATGACAACCCAGTGTTTTTTTTACTTTACTCGCAAACGACTCCGGGGTCGACCCAGCCTCATGAATTGGGTACCAGAACAACTCTGGGAAGGTTGACGGTGTAGTCATTCATAAAAAAAATGAGCGAGTTGCGTGATACTGTGGTTTCCGGTGCGCCTTCTGGCCAGTTGTCCCATCCAGCTTCCCGCTAGGGATTGAAACCCCAACCTTCAGCTGGATTACTGGGGAGAACAGGGTCCGCCGCTTGTAGGTGAGGTAGGCTTGAGCATGAGAGGCTGAGAGACATTGTGAGTCTTATGTTGCGCATCATGCCCCATGGATCCCTTGGGAAGATTAAGGCGGCCGGCCTGATGCTGACCACATCACCCCTAGTGTTCCGATGGTCAAGAAAATACGGGCCTAACACCATATTTCAAATATGCCTCAATAGGCGTGTAACGGGATCCTTTACCTTTTACCAAATCAGCTACATCAAATATGTTTCACCAGTAGGACTATCCTCGTCATTACCTTTTACCTATTCTGGAGCATGGGCCTTCAACTAGGTCATGCTAAGTGATCAAGTCCTGTGCTACTCGTTCAAGTCTTTTCTGCGTCTTCTTCGTTCTTTTCTAAGTATGTCTCCAATTCACCTTTCACTGTGTTTGTATATTCCCCTCTATTTATTTTACTCAGGATATTCCATAAGAAAGATTGCCATTTAATGCTATCGGTAGGTTTCCTCAGTGTAAGTCATATCCAACGCCACTATCTTTTTTTTTTCCACCTCGAATTACGCAGTGGCGTGTCTAGTCCTTTTCATATCAGTGATCTTGTCATGCCGTTTTAATCTTCCTATTCTGCGTAAGCTCCCATGTATGAAAGTCTAGTCTATTTCTTTTACTCTGAGGATTCCAGAAAGAGAACCACCATGTAATGCTATCAGAAGATTTCCTCAGCGTTCGTCTTAGCCAATGCCAACATCTTTTCTTCACCTCGAATTACGCAGTGGTGTGTCTAGTCCTTTTCATATTGGTGATCTTGTCATGTTGTTTTATTCCTTCTATTCCGCACAAGCGCACATTTTTTGTTGAAATTCTGTTACTTCTTGGTTGTCGTTTTTGTCGTTCTCCATGCTTTTTTTTTAAATTTAAATTGAAAATTGCATATGCAGGCCTACATTACTGACACACACACACACACACATACAGTGCCCCTACTCTGGTTCATTCTTTGCATCTCAGCCTCCACAGTCCTCCGCCAGGTTGTTTTTGGTCGGCCTCTCTTTCGTTTTCCTTCAGGGGTCCAAAGCATAGCTGTTCTTGTGATGGCATCGGGGTCTCTTCTGAGGACATGGCCAACCCAGCTCCAGCGTCTGCCAGCTATGATGGTGTGCATGTCCTCTTGCTTGCTACGAGTAAGCAGATCGTGGTTAGTGATGGTATTCGGCCAAAAGATTCGGTGAATTTTTCTTAGGCATGTTGTGTGAAAAGAGGACAATTTCGACATTTCCTTCTCTGTAACTCTCCAGCATTCCGCACCATAGAGAAGCACAGAAAGCACACAGCTCTGATATAATCTTAATTTTGATGTATGTATGTATGTGTGTGTGTATATAAATATATAAATATATAAATATATATATATATATATATATATATATATATATATATATATATATATATATATATATATATATATATATATATATTTATATATATATATATATATATATATATCTGGTTGCAGGCGATCGCTGCCCCCATAAGAGTGTGTGTGGTCCTTGGCTGCCGGGTCTTCCCAGTTCAGATGGGGCAGAGCAGCGTGTCCGTCTAGATGACGTCCTATGGCAGGCTGGTGGAGGTCTGGCGGTGGCTGCGCCATCGCCGCACTATGACCCCCTTGCAGGATAGAGAACCGTCCTCCTCGTGGCATTGCACGCACGCCATATGGTGGGAGGCTCTCTGGGGTTGCAACAAAGCCCAATTCTGTCCGTTGTCTGGCTGCGCTCGCCAGTTATCGTCTCTCGAATTTATAAGCCCCTTTGCAGGGTAGGGAGCCATCAAACCTTGGGATATTACACACTGGTGTAACATGCCGCTGTAGGATGCACTCTGGGTTTGCAGAAAAGCCCAAACCTCCACCCCACTTTTTTATTGGTTCAAGGGTATAAGAGTGAATAACTCGCACCCTGAGAGGATCAAGCAAGCAAGCAAGCATATATATATATATATATATATATATATATATATATATATATATATATATATATATATATATATATATATATATATATATATATATATATATATATATATATATATATATATATATATATATATATATATATATATTACATATATATGTCGGTTGACTTTTTTTCTTTTCTCCAAAACGTGGTAAACTCATGCCCCATTTTTGTCCTACCTGGGCTAGTAATGTGCGCAGAGATTTACTGACTCTAAATCATAGACGTAAAGTAATTTGTCTTCCTCGGAGAGAGAGGAAGTTGTTACACACAATTACTGTATAATAAAGTATACAAAATCCGTGTTACCGGGTTCCGAAAGAGGAGCAATAAATAGTAACATTGTAACCTACCGTGCATATCGTAAAAGGCGATTAAGGAAGGTTGAGCATAGGCGCGGCTACCTCATTCTGTAGAAACTTTAAACCATTACAACTTCAACAACAACGGACAGATGAAACCTGTTGATTGCATTACAATGCAGCCCTTCTTCTGGTATCTCCCGGGTAATAGGTACAGAAAGACCGAAAAAGACACGGAGAAGAGAAACAGAGACAGAAATGAGAATGACATGGACAGGTCTAGAACTGATGGCACATCCCAGGTGGACAGCGTGAGGTGGTTGAACGCCTATGTTCTTTGGTGAACTGAAAGGTGATGATGATGAAAGTATATAAACCATGTTTTATTGTATGTATGATAAAAGGTAATCCCATAGCAGGTACTGCCGTAGGGGAGTGAAGTGTTAGAGACTTCACCATCCTAGGTCCAGCATCGAGAGGCGGGGGTGACCAGTTCCCTTCCTGACTGCCTTTTCCTTCCCTAACTCAAATAGCACAGTCAGATACCCACTTACAGCTGGGTAGACTGGAGCGTATCGGTACCGTGTTTCGAACCTGGCACCTTTGCTGCAAGAGACCGGCGCTCTAACAACTCAGTCAATCGGACGCTCGTATGTATGATACAGTGTATAATTATGTAACGTGTGTTGTTCTCCTTCTTCTTCCTCCTCTTCTTCCTCGTTCACTTTCAGACATCAATCTGACTTTGTGTACACAAGTACATCTTTTTCTTCCTCGTTCACTTTCAGACATCAATCTGACTTTGTGTACACAAGTACATCTTTTTCTTCCTCGTTCACTTTCAGACGTCAATCTGACTTTGTGTACACAAGTACATCTTTTTCTTCCTCGTTCACTTTCAGACATCAATCTGACTTTGTGTACACAAGTACATCTTCTTCTTCCTCGTTCACTTTCAGACATCAATCTGACTTTGTGTACACAAGTACATCTTCTTCTTCCTCGTTCACTTTCAGACATCAATCTGACTTTGTGTACACAAGTACATCTTTTTCTTCCTCGTTCACTTTCAGACATCAATCTGACTTTGTGTACGCAAGTACATCTTTTTCTTCCTCGTTCATTTTCAGACGTCAATCTGACTTTGTGTACGCAAGTACATCTTTTTCTTCCTCGTTCACTTTCAGACATCAATCTGACTTTGTGTACGCAAGTACATCTTTTTCTTCCTCGTTCACTTTCAGACATCAATCTGACTTTGTGTACGCAAGTACATCTTTTTCTTCCTCGTTCACTTTCAGACATCAATCTGACTTTGTGTACGCAAGTACATCTTTTTCTTCCTCGTTCACTTTCAGACATCAATCTGACCTTGTGTACGCAAGTACATCTTTTTCTTCCTCGTACACTTTCAGACATCAATCTGACTTTGAGTACGCAAGTACATCTTTTTCTTCCTCGTTCACTTTCAGACATCAATCTGACCTTGTGTACGCAAGTACATCTTTTTCTTCCTCGTACACTTTCAGACATCAATCTGACTTTGTGTACGCAAGTACATCTTTTTCTTCCTCGTTCACTTTCAGACATCAATCTGACCTTGTGTACGCAAGTACATCTTTTTCTTCCTCGTACACTTTCAGACATCAATCTGACTTTGTGTACGCAAGTACATCTTTTTCTTCCTCGTACACTTTCAGACATCAATCTGACCTTGTGTACGCAAGTACATCTTTTTCTTCCTCGTTCACTTTCAGACATCAATTTGACTTTGTGTACGCAAGTACATCTTTTTCTTCCTCGTTCACTTTCAGACATCAATCTGACTTTGTGTACGCAAGTACATCTTTTTCTTCCTCGTTCATTTTCAGACGTCAATCTGACTTTGTGTACGCAAGTACATCTTTTTCTTCCTCGTTCACTTTCAGACATCAATCTGACTTTGTGTACACAAGTACATCTTTTTCTTCCTCGTTCACTTTCAGACATCAATCTGACTTTGTGTACACAAGTACATCTTCTTCTTCCTCGTTCACTTTCAGACATCAATCTGACTTTGTGTACGCAAGTACATCTTTTTCTTCCTCGTTCACTTTCAGACATCAATCTGACTTTGAGTACGCAAGTACATCTTTTTCTTCCTCGTTCACTTTCAGACATCAATCTGACCTTGTGTACGCAAGTACATCTTTTTCTTCCTCGTACACTTTCAGACATCAATCTGACTTTGTGTACGCAAGTACATCTTTTTCTTCCTCGTTCACTTTCAGACATCAATTTGACTTTGTGTACGCAAGTACATCTTCTTCTTCCTCGTTCACTTTCAGACATCAATCTGACTTTGTGTACACAAGTACATCTTTTTCTTCCTCGTTCACTTTCAGACATCAATCTGACTTTGTGTACACAAGTACATCTTTTTCTTCCTCGTTCACTTTCAGACATCAATTTGACTTTGTGTACGCAAGTACATCTTTTTCTTCCTCGTTCACTTTCAGACATCAATCTGACTTTGTGTACACAAGTACATCTTCTTCTTCTGCCTCGTTCACTTTCAGACATCAATCTGACTTTGTGTACACAAGTACATCTTCTTCTTCCTCGTTCACTTTCAGACATCAATCTGACTTTGTGTACACAAGTACATCTTTTTCTTCCTCGTTCACTTTCAGACATCAATCTGACTTTGTGTACGCAAGTACATCTTCTTCTTCCTCGTTCACTTTCAGACACCAATCTGACCTTGTGTACGCAAGTACATCTTCTTCTTCCTCGTTCACTTTCAGACGTCAATTTGACTATGTGTACGCAAGTAGATGACCAGACGTACAGAAAACAAAAGTCAAACAAAATTTTAAAAAAACATTAATAATCAAGAGTATTTTATTATCACAAACCTTCAAGTCAACAAAATTATTTTTAATATTAAACAGATATGTATATACAGCACAAAAGGTCATCGATAAATCTCAGGACTGGTCCCGTATTAGGCATAACAAAATATATACGGGCCAAATAAGACCAATACCAAACATTCAATATATTCAACAACATGGAAAATAAAAAGTCGTTGCGAAACAACCACTCTGCTGTAGTTACAAATACAGACAACTCTGCAAACAAATTTTTCTTCACTACTTATTCAGAAAGATAATTGGTAAACAGTCATTGTATCTGTAATAAGTAAATATGTAAAAACGTAAGCCACTGGAAAAACGTGTTATCTGCAATAATTGCAAATAATGACCACGATACGGTATATATGCTGTAAGAATAAAAACAGACCACAGCAATGTGATAAAAATACATACAGTACTTACATACACATCATCTTTGCTTTGTAACGGAGAAACTATACAAAACATTCTATCTCTATACACATTATAAACATATATGTATAAATATATACACATTATCATCACATATGTATATATGCACATATTATTGTATATATAACATCGTCCTCTCGTGTCTACCATCACCATATGTCATACGTGCGTCACAAACTATCTTTTCAGCTAATTATCACTACGCCCCGTATACCACAAGTGTATAAAATGCTAATATGAACCGGGATACACAAACGTAAAAAAATATATGTCTTTGGTTATGTATTTCTAACATACGACACTCCAGGAGTTATTTTTATTAACCACCGAAACAATAAACTGAAACACCGTCAACTTCATCACCACCCATCACCTCCCTACGGAGCATAGGCCTTCAACAAACGTATGCAGTCTTCCTTTACCCGTGCCATCAGCTCAAGTTTTTTTCACATGTCTACTTCATCCCCATTATGTTTGCCTCCAGTTCTCTTCTCCCTGTGGTCTTCCTCTATCTCCCTTACTCTGCGGATTCCAGAATATGAACTGCCCTGTGGTGCTATCAACAGGTGAAACACAGAATTTTGTCATCACCCTATTTACCATTTTCTGCTTCCATCTTCTCTTCATGTCCTTCTTCTTTCTCCCTCCCACTTCCTCTAATTCTTCGTCTGAACTGATTCACCGAGTCCGTTAACCAGGTCACTGAACGCCGCAGACGTCAGATTATCATGCACGTTGATCTAAACGTAACGAAACATGCTAAAGAATGAAATAACACTTATCATGAATGGGTGTGAATGAAACGAGGTTGAAAAGTACAAAACACGAAGGGCTCTGATAACATCAGATATCCGCCCTTCACAGATCTAGAATGATTTCGTCAATGCGATAGATAATAGTGGGTGTGTGAGATGATAACTATTGCGCGTCACACTAGACTAGACATACACTCGGTTCTTTCAACCTTACCTTTCGGCGGCAGCCAATGAAATTGATTTTAACGAGCTATAATTAAACTGTATATATATATATATAAGTCAGAGTTCCTAATAATTTCTCAGATATAGTTGTAAGGGCTTTAAGATACTTAGACACGATAGGAAAGAAGGTAGAGGAGGTGGTGTCGCAGTCTTAGTTAGCGAAAAATTTAAAATCATAGACTGGGAAGTTTTTAATACAACCAATATAGAAGGTATCCAGGTTACTATAGCAGCTGAACCAAACAATCTAACAATTCTAAATGTATATGCTAAAGATGGCATAATTAAAGATGAAGAAATACTAGCCATAAGCACCAGACTAGGCCCCAAAACAATCATAGTAGGCGATTTTAATTCCCATCATTGTGCTTGGGGTGGACAACATACAGATAATGCAGGAAAATGCCTACTTGACTTCATAGAAAACAATGAACTACTAATACTAAATGATGGATCTGCAACAAGAATTAATCCACAAGCTAATAGGGCAGACTCAGCAATAGACATAAGTATAGCAACTAACAACCTAGCGAATGTAAATTGGGAAGTGTTACAAGACACAAACTCAGATCATCTGCCCATTGTAATAACCATGCATGAAAATGTCATTCCAAACCCAGAACCAGAGAAACCTACCTTCAACTATAAAAAAGCAAACTGGGAAGCTTTCCAATCAGAGCTGGAGGTGATGGAATATAAAGACATGGAATCAGATGATACTGACTTGTGGGCAGAAACACTGACCAATGAAATTCTGAAAATAGCAATAAAGTATATACCAAATAAAAATATGCCACAACACCTTAAACAAAAAAATAACATTAATAAGAAAAGAGAAACTCAATGGAATAAAGAACCAGTTGCCTGGTGGAATAAAAGCTGTGCAGAAATTCATGAGAGAAGAAAAAGGGCCTTACAAAAATATAGAAATAACAGAACAGAAGAAAATTATGATAAGTATAAACTTATTAGGAATGAATCTAACAGAATAATATTCAAAGCCAAAGAAACTAACTGGAAGGAGTTTTGTCAGTCACTTAAACCTAGCACTCAAATTAGAGAAGTATGGAGAAAGCTTAAGGCAATCAAAGGGAACAATAAGAAAACAATAATGCCAACAATCAAACTACCAAAGAGAGCAGAAACAGATAAAGAAAAAGCTAATGCCCTTGCCGAGTATTTCTATAAAGTCAGTGCAAAAAGTAGCCTTGGACAGGAAGAAAATGAGAGAAGAGAAAGACTTAGGATACAGTTTTTAAAAGAAATACCAGACCAGATAGATGAAACAAACTATTTAGATGCTGATATAACAGAGGAAGAAGTAACTAATGCAATAAAAGATAAATCTAATACTGCCTCAGGGCAAGATATACTTAGTTATGAAATCCTTAAGAAAGTACCCAAAAGAACTATAAACATAATAACTTCACTTTATAACAAAATCTGGAACTTAGGAAAGATACCAAAAGCATGGAAAGTAGCTATGATAGTACCCATTCTAAAACCCAATAAGGAAGCCCATGAAGTAAGTTCATATAGGCCTATCTCCTTAACATCACAACTAGGTAAAATACTGGAAACTGTTGTGAATAAAAGAGTTAAATTCTACCTGGAAAAAAACCAGTTATATAGCCCAAACCAGTCAGGGTTTAGAGCAGACAGAAGTACAGTAGACCAGCTTGTAAGATTAGAACATGATGTAAAGCTAGGGTTCAAGAGGAAAGAGAAAACAGTAGCAGTCTTTCTAGATGTAGCTAGAGCATATGATGAATGCTGGCGCGATGGAGCTCTTTACAAAATGAAAAAGATTGGCATTACTGGTAAAACCTATAGGTATCTAGAAAACTTTTTACAGGACAGGTATTTTGCTGTAGAGGTGAATAATGATAGGTCAGAAATATATGAACAACAGAATGGGATTCCTCAAGGATCAGTGATCTCTCCTTCAATTTTCACTATAGCTGTAAATGATTTAGCAGATGAATTTAATGACATAAAGAATGCAGTATCACAATTTGCAGATGACTGTGCCATTTGGCGATCTGGAAAAAACTTGGACCATGTTTACAAAAAACTTCAAAATCAAATAGACAAAGTTTCAGAGTGGATGAAAAGTTGGGGCTTCCAAATTAATGTAAACAAAACAGTAGGTATGATTTTCAGCAAAGGAAATTTAAAAAAAAAAATAACAAAATCAATATAACCATTAAAGGACAGAAAATATGTACCTCCTCAACAACTAGATTTCTGGGCGTAACTTTAGATAAACAACTAAATTATAATAAACATATAGACAATTTGGTAGAAAGCTGTAGGGGACCCCTAAATATACTAAGGATTGTAAAAGGTAATGGATGGGGGGCCAGCAATAAAATAATGCTTATGTTCTACAAGTCCTTCATCAGGGGGAAACTGGATTATGCCAGCATAGTCTATGACTCAGCTGCAGCTTCTAACAAAGCAAAACTGGACAGGATTCAAAATGCAGCCATGAGAACTATTACAGGTGCATTTATATCGACACCAGTAGAAGCTCTAGAAGTAGCTCTCGGCATACCTCCCCTTGGTCTAAGACGGAAAGAACTGAGATTACATTATTGGAGTAAAGTAGCACAAGAAGTGACCCACCCAGCACATAAAGCATTTGTCAAAAACCAACCAAGTGTATGGGACGTCCCCTTAAATAAAGATAGATATCCAACAGGATGGAGAACTATAGAAGACCTAATGCAGTTCAAAGAACTATCAAACACAATTGAAAATAGTAATAAATACAGAAGCAAAATACCACCCTGGGAACTAAAATCACCAATCATAGACTACTCACTTACTGAAAAGATCAAACAAAACATAGAAGATAAGGAAGCCAAAATGATAAGTAGAAAGTTCATAGAGCAACTAACTAAACAAAGTCTGGCCGTCTACACTGATGGATCCAAGGGTGATAGTGGGCAACTAGGTGCCGGAGTTGTAATACCACAATGGGGAATAAAAAAGAGCTACAGTATAACGGAAGGGGCATCGATTTTTACTGCAGAGATGGTAGCAATTCTTAAAAGTCTAGAAATAATCGAAGATAACCCACCAGAAGCTGTTACGATATTTACAGACTCACTATCATCACTACAAGCACTAGAACACCCAGGTAAATGTAGCCGGCCAGACATAAAGGAAGAAATTCTAGCAATTAATACATCACTAGAGAACAGAGGATGTAGTGTGAGGCTAGTGTGGGTTCCAGCACACATAGGTATAGCTGGCAACGAGTTGGCAGACCAGAATGCCAAGAAGGGAAGAACAAGTAAAAACAATATAAAAGCAGGACTGGGAAGGTCAGAGATCAAGAGCCAAGTGAAGGAAACTATAAACGAGGAATGGAAGACAACATGGAAGGAAAGTAGAAAAGGCAGACACGCGTTCAAACTGCTGAAAGAACCAACGAGGACATGCCAGGTCAGAGAAGAATTAAAGATACCATCGAACAAAAAACTGTGGCGTCTCCGACTCGGTGCAGCATACTTCATGGTAGAAGAACCACACTGCCAAGAATGTCAGGAAGAGAATGACATAGACCACTACCTGATCCACTGTAAAAAGTATGAACAACAAAGGCTTGAATTAAAAACTTACTATAGAAATCACAATATAGACTTAACAGGTGATAAGGTTTTAAGTATAGATGCCCCAAGAGATGCCCAATCAATACTTAAAAGATATATACATAAAACAAAGGAAAAAATATAAGGTTAGAACTTCAGGAAAATCATCCAACTAAATAGAAATTAAGCAGCAAGAACTAACAAAGCATTAACAAAAAAAAAAAAATAACTACTCATAGGACAAGGAAAGACAAGGTATAAAAAAAAAAAAGGGACAACAACTCAAAAAGAACAAATACTAATACAAATTAAAACCAAGTGTAAAGGACAATAGTTATCTAGAAACAATACAAAAGAGAAAATAAAATTGACAAATACTAATATAAATAAAAATCAGCAACTGCAAAAGACAACAGTTATTTAAATTGAATACAAAATTAGTAAAGAAAATGACACTAAATACCCCAATTATAACCAACTTTCAGGTTGAACAGGGTAGACCAAGATGGAAAGAGAAGAGGCAACAATGATCAGAGGTTGAGTGCCCGATCTCCACCCATCATTTCATCAAAACAACAACAAAAACAACAACAACAATAATTTCTCAAGAGCTGGTTGGAATAACATGAACACGTGAAGTATGGTTTATCTAAACGGCTGAAATATTTCAGTCTAGTATTTTCCTCCAAAGTCCCGTTCATTTTCTAGGGGTCTCTGAGAGGTGCTATTGGTTGCCATGGAAGGGGTACATATTTTGACATTTTGATGCTTTTATAAAGCCTACCAAAGTTTTTTTTAGCTTTTTTTTTTTTTTTTTAAAGTTAGAAATACCAAATTAAAATAATAAGGCCATCGTCACATTAAAAAACAACAACGTGAAGACAGATTTTTCTTAATTTTAGCACATCTTAAGCTACACGACTTTAAAGTTAATCACTTTAAAATAAGTAACAATTTTGGTCAAATTTTAAAACCCTTTGCAAAAACAGTTAATAAAAAAAATTTAATTTTGATAACATAATAAGCCCATCAGCAGCCAAAAAGGTAATGATTATAACGATGAAAGTAATGACAACCCAGTTTGTTTTCGTTTATCCCAAATTCATCCACGAATGAATAAGCATGTTACAAGAAGCGTTGTTAAAAATAGAAGTATCTGGGGAACACACACAAATATCAGAAACAAATAAAAAACATTGACCGCAGTTTACAAATAATCTTGCTTTCAACCGAAAACCCAGACACGTCCTGTCATTACCAGAATCATAAATATGTCGCTGCAAATAAATATAATATAGTTATGCTTCAGATGGACAATAAATTGTTTTTTAAAATTACTATCTCCCCACCCTTTTACGCCTGCTCTCCTTTATACATACTTAATATCCGCCACATAACAGAAATATTAGCCCGTGCATATAAAAAACCAGTAACAAAGTTGTTTACATAAACATGAAAAGTGTTTTGTTTCGTTTTCTTCTACCGCACCCTAAATATTGCTTCCTCTCTTTTGTTATACGCGTCTGAGTGACGTAACGAAAACTAAAAAAAAAATTATAGACCCTGGGATTCGTTAAATGCGTCAACGCTCTCGTGGCTGAGATGCGCACTTACATCAGGATATTCAGCAGCAATTGACTGATGAAAGTTCTAACAAATGTTCTAACACTGACCTATTTTGTATTAACTGGGTTATTGCACTACTGCAGTGAGCAAAGACGATACGGATATTAATGAATTTGCCAACTTACTTTAGATTTAACTAAATAAAGTACACGAACTTCTATCGAAATGTTTCTTCATTTATTACCCTGTCGCTTCCTACGGAGCATGGAGTCACTGCTACTGATTCCCTTGCAAAAATCCTCCATCAAAGCTTTCACCAGCTCTGTCAGCTGTGGTTTCTGTAGCAAATCATCCATCAAAGCTTTCATCAGCTCTGTCAGCTGTGGTTTCTGTAGCAAATCATCCATCAAAGCTTTCATCAGCTCTGTCAGCTGTGGTTTCTGTAGCAAATCATCCATCAAAGCTTTCATCAGCTCTGTCAGCTGTGGTTTCTGTAGCAAATCATCCATCAAAGCTTTCATCAGCTCTGTCAGCTATGGTTTCTGTAGCAAATCATCCATCAAAGCTTTCATCAGCTCTGTCAGCTGTGGTTTCTGTAGCAAATCATTCATCAAAGCTTTCATCAGCTCTGTCAGCTGTGGTTTCTGTAGCAAATCATCCATCAAAGCTTTCATCAGCTCTGTCAGCTGTGGTTTCTGTAGCAAATCGTCCATCAAAGCTTTCATCAGCTCTGTCAGCTGTGGTTTCTGTAGCAAATCGTCCATCAAAGCTTTCATCAGCTCTGTCAGCTGTGGTTTCTGTAGCAAATCATCCATCAAAGCTTTCATCAGCTCTGTCAGCTGTGGTTTCTATAGCAAAGTGTTTACATGATGCCTGCCCCCATGTACACACTCATTTACTCGCCTGAGGCAGCAGTAGGCATATTTTTTGTCATTCTCCTCAAAAATTCCTGGGAACTACACAGTGCATCGACATTATTTACAAGTCAGAAAACACACAGTGATAATATACCCGACACCCGTAACATGTCTGAGTACCCAGGAAGACGCTGCACGCCCAAAGCTACACGCTGTTAGTTTTTTTCTTAAAACAAATAACAACATTATTATACAAGAACTACTGGAGTTCTTAATATTAAATGCAATGCTCAGATGTGGAAAACGGTTTTAAAACAAAACACACATTAACAGTATCATAAGAATCAAGGATATTAATATTGTCTAGCTAGCGATGATGGCCTGGAAGCACTGTTCAGAAATGCTCTCGTTGTCGGATCTAACATAAATGGCTTCAAGCAGAGAGTTTCGTATTAACTCTTGCATGTGAAAGACTAGTCATGTACTGTTACTGACTACCAAGCATGACGTTGTCTTCTGCTGGCGATGAAGTTCTGCTAGCAATTACGTTGTCTTCTGCTGGCAATTACATGGTCGTTTGCTAGCAATGAAGTTATCTTCTGCTAGCAATGAAGTTGTTTTCTGCTATGTCAACACGAGTACATCCGCCGGATTAGTAACTGCCAAGCCATTTCGCCCAAGTAATGTTAAACGTACGTCTGTAAACTTTTGCATAGAATTGTTCAATATTTAAGACATTATTTGGTATTGAATGACTCATCTCTCTCTCAGTCCTTTAGCGTATGGGTCCCACTCAGTGTTTTATCATTTCAGCAACAGAAGGAATCGGAGAACCAAAAATAAAAGCGTCAATGTTCGCTTTGGTTGGGCGAAGCAACTGTGGGTCCCATCTGTTGAGATCCTTGTTAAGACTCATATCCTTCTTGCCACATTTCCCTTTCTTGCAACAAACGAAAATGGCCACCACTATTATTGCAAGTATAATGAGAAGCCCGGCTGCAGACGTGCCTATTACGAGCAAGATCATGACGTCTAATTTAGCCCCAACTGCTTCAGCTGAGGTTTCTGCTGGTTGTGATGCCTCACTTGAGATGCTAGAATCAGTAGCATCATGTGAAGGATTACTGGATAGAACTTGGCCGTTGAGTTTTCTCATGTCTTTCAGAAACTGCGCTACTTCAGCGTCGGACACTGCATCCGCGGCGGTCACGGAATTGGTTTTATTATCGCCTGTCTTTGCTTTATGGCTGTCTGCATCGTCAACAGGGGAGGGGACTACAGCGGTAGTCGTTATAAGAAGGACCTGGGGAGATCAACAATTTTCTTACATTAGCGGGTTAAACCGTGTGTGTGTGTACCTACTTTTGATGCCAAGTATATTAGGGGTGTTAAATATACTGAGAGAGAGACAGAGAGAGAGACAGAGAGAGACCGACAGATAGACAGACAGAATGAAATAGACAGAGATAAAGAGATAAATCGAACTCTATTTTTAAAAAAGTTGAGAATTGGACGCGAAGACCTGTCTAACATTCTTCCCTTCCTTCCTCTCATCTTTTATACCCTATCAATTCTTTCTCACATACACTTAATGTATTAATGTTAAGTAAACATCAATTCCTCCTCGCGCACCCCCCTGCCCCTACCCCTATAGAGCATACCGCTGCAGCTCGTTTCCTTGCAGGAAGCGTGCACTGAAACATTCATATGCTCTTACACTGTGGCCGCTTTAGCAATTTGTTGTTCATTATAAGGGTTGTCAGCTCCAGGTACTACCTCATGTCAGCAGCCTCTTACGACATGCCTGAGTTAGCAGTAGTCCTATTCTTTCTTGTTTTCCTCCTCAGACACCCCCACCCCTCCCCCGTGAACTACAAAACTAAATCTTTAGTAATGCAACATTGTAAAAGTATCATTCCAGCCAACTCACATTTACATTATTCAATTGTACTCAAGAAATAAAAAATGTTGAAAAAAAAACATTATAATCAGACGCCACATACAAATATATTAGATGATAGTTTTTTAAAACCCATAATAGGACTGGGTGGGGGGTGAGGCACTGATGAAGTATTCGATGCCGTCTCCTAACAGTATCGCTAGGGGCTGAGCGTGTTTTTTTTCCCCGGGCCTTGTGGAAGATTAATGAAACTAAGCTTTTCTTGAATACGTCATGCATTCCTTGGCTTGGGAACCTGTAATTTGTTTAAGCGCTGGCTACGTCTTCCATTATATTTTAAAAGCGGCCACAGATAAGTTGGAGCCTTCTGTGGCATGTATTTAGATGTGTTGACGAGGGCGAGGTAATATTTTAAGACGTTTAAATAGGTTTATAAGCTATGTAAGGTATCTCCCATAAACTAGATGCACTGCACGTTTTCGTGAAGAGAAAGAGTGATAGAGATAAGAAGAACAGTGTATTAACATAATAACTTATATAAAAGACAAACAGGGAGGCATATGCTTGTCCTTAGAAAACGCAGGTACGGATAGGACACAAATGAAGAAAACCAGTTTCTAGCCTTACAAGGTAGTTCCTGTTCTGAAATCCCCAGGGGAAGAAAAATAGAGGGACATACAAATCACATGGAGAAGATAGATGGAGACAGATATGAAAGGAATAAAGAAGACATAGAAAGCTTTACATATTGGAAGGGTGGGGGTGGGGTAGAGGGGCATGTGCTACATAGGGAGCTGAAAGTTATTAATGATGATGATACATTTGTCCTTATTTTCTAACTTAACATGTCAGCACATATCACATAGTTTCACAATTACTATGTAAACATGCAAGCTTCTTATTTAACTCAAGCCATCAGTTCAGAAAACTAAACAAAATCAAGCCATTAATACAGAAAACTAAACAAACTCAAGCCATAAAAAACTTAAACAAAAACTAAACCAAAACTAAACAATGTAAACAACAATTAATAAGCAGACGTTAACTACAAAACAACAGCGTGAAAACTGCAGAAAGAAACAGTCAGTGTGGCCAGCATCAGAAACAAAAACAGTATGAGTTACCACTTAAGTTATGATAAACATAATATGTAAAGCGTCTTACTGGAGGAACAATGACAAAGAAAACTGCCTACGTTACGGCCACATGACCTTCGTTAGGGTCAAGCGAACCAAAACAGAAGGGACAGAAAGCGAGAAATAAGTAAAAAATACATTTTTACAACCCATAGATGGAAGTGGCTAATATCATTTTCAAGGCGTATGAGCAAGAATTAACAATGACCAAGATACAGCAGAAAGATAACAGATGGCCAGCAACAGATAAAGTAAACAATTTGAGTTTACACTTGCTAAGAAACAGCAGAAGGAAAACTAGTTTGGACAGCAACAGAAAAAAACTATTAAAAATGAACAATAATATGAGTTTACACTTACCAAAATACAGTAGAAACAAAATTTCAGTTTGGCCAGCATCTTTGTATTTTACTTTCAGCGAAGTAAATTAATAATGAATTCGAATAAAACGTGTGTTGCCGTCACGTAAACAGACAATTACTGTCTCTTTTGCGTTCTTCGTCCTGTAAAATATGGATAACAGAGGCCCACATCGTTTGCTTTTATCCTGTTTACGACGCGTTTCATTGGCTCGTTCGCCTGCGACGTAGCGAAAGAAACGGAGAATTCCCCACCGACTGAATTTTGTAATCACGATCCCTCTGAACTCGGCGGACACGCTGTATTGTGACGTCAGCTGACCTTCACTTGCAGAGCTATTATTAGACTAATATACCAAAACTGTTCTGTTTTAAGCTTTGTGGAGTTTCCTTTTGTTATGAGGGAAATATCTGCTAAGGACTGTCGTGTGGGATTTGAAGTAGGATAGCAGGATTCGATTCTATTCCGGTTTCTGGTTTCAATTGAAACCAGGAGTTAATTTTGATTTCAGTAATCCTGAAACTCAAATGCGTGGCGCAGTACACAATTTCGCTTGTGATAATGTATTTTGGAGTGTAACAGCTGAAGGAAATACATCTTTAGTAAGGTCCGGGGGAAAATCTTATGACCTGGCATATGTATTTATTTATCATTGTATTCGTGCGGATGAACTAAAGATAGCTTTTCGAACCTATTCCAGCGAAGGGCTTTACAGTGGCGTCTAAGGGGGTGCGAGGGCGGTCTGCCCCGGGTGACAGACAGGAGTGGGTGCCATCGAACACTGTTATGACAGTACTTAACTGTTTTAAAATGTCTTCTCAAGCACAATATATTCTTCAGTGTGTTTGTTTATGGGAAGTGCAAAAGGAAAGATCCACCCCGGATGTCAAGTCATCATCATCATCATCAGTTGCCATCTCCACAACGAAAGTTGGCTGTAATGGATCTCCAACGTTTTCTGTCTCTTGTCTTGGTGGTGCACTCTGATAGACTCTTTCCTGTCCATCTCTTGATGTTATCTTCCCACTTATAGCGCTGTCTTCCCCTTGCACGTTTGCCTTCAACTCTCCCTTCTGTTATGGTCTTCTGCAAGGTGTTATGCCTTTGTATGTGGCCAAAGTATTTTAGCTGCCGAACTTTGACCTCCCTCATGTCAAGTACCGTACTTTAATTAATCGCCTGGGGCTTTACACAATGTGGAACGTCAGTAGTATCAACTATTCTCCCTTATAAGTCCTGTTGTCTGTATTCTCTGCCGTGAAATATTAAACCGTCTATTTTCAGTCATCATTAACACACAATGCCGCGACTTATTAAAATGTCTATTTTGGTCATCATTAGCATACAGTTCATGATCCACGTGCAGACGTAAAGCAGAAACGCTTTAAAACCAGCATTAGCAAGTCAGTAGCAACATACACACACACACTTCTTTCTCTCTCTCTCCCCCCCTTTTCTTTTTCTGTTTTGCTCGAGAAGAAGCACAACTGACCCCATGTACGGAGCTTACGCCAGGTCACTTTATGTGCTCTCGATGTGGTGGATTCTGTAGCAATTTGTTCTACATGATTAGGCTACCAGTTATATTAGGGTGACCGTATTATTTTTTTTTAAAGGAGGACATTTACTAATTTTGTGACTAAAAAGGAGGACATATACTAATTTTGACTAAAAAGGAGGACATTTACTAATTTTGTGGCTAAAAAGGAGGGCATTTACTAAATATGTGGCTGAAAAGGAGGACATTTACTTATTTTGTGACCCAAAAGGAGGGCAAAAGGAGGACATTTACTAATTTTGTGACTGAGAGGGAGGACAAAGGGACGACATTTTTTAAGAAAAGGGTACATAAAAGAGGACACATTAATTTCACTAATTTAATACATTTATGTAAAGAATAATGAAAAAATATATGGCAATACTTCAACGAAATAAAAATGTTCTACATAAAATGCATGTTTTAATAATTTTTCTTTCAAGTATTATTTTTTCAACATCGCTAAATATTCAGTCTTTAAAACTGTACTTTTCACTCGACACAATTTTTCTCAGAAAGTGTGAATTTCCAACAAAAGACTCACGTCACTCTGTACAAGAGACATTCTTATAATTGTATTGTAATATTCCTTCAACAGTGAATCGGTTGCTGCCCCTTGTCCACTGACTTACCATTAAAGAAAAAAGCCTGTCAATATTAGCATTATGTCTTGGAACTGTAAAGTAATATTTAGCAATTAGCAGTGCTGTAGTTCAGTAACTCTACATTTCTTGATTGTTCAAAGAATATGGTCCACTTTTCATAATGATGGATGATGGATTCCTTCTATCAAATCTGAACGGATGTCAACATGGCCAGATTTTTTCAAATTTCGATTTTTTCTGATGTTTTTTGTTTCGGACCGAAAAGAAAATTGATTTGTTTCTTCTTTTTCTAATTTTGTTTAAAAGCCGGACAAATCGCAATTTTTTTTTAAAGCCCGCAGGACGTGACATTTTGATGTAGAAAGCCGGATAAATTCAACCAAATCCGGACGTATGGTCACCCTAAGCTAGTTGCATAATCTCACATTTGCTCTTTCTTTGTCTTCCTCGGAAAATTAACAGGATGCACACATTTATGAATAATCTCACAAATCATCTGTTCGCTGCTTTATACACAATCTCTCAACTGGTGGTGATGCTGTTCAGACTGGAAATTGTTGTAAGGAAATACAATCTTTAGTGTTGTCATTTCCATAAAACAAACTGTCAACTGAATGATTCTCGGTTTGGTAAGCAGATAAGATCAACTAACCAACTTCACATCGAAGGTCACCCTCAACATGTCCCTAGCGTTTTCTGTTTCTTGTCTTGATGGTACATTTTGATAGACACTTTATTGTCCATCTCCTGATGTTATCTTCCCATGTATGCTTTTATGTTTGGTGAGCATGAAGATATCTATTAGTAACCAAAGTAAAAATACTACACAATTATTTAACAGCTTTAAATAACAGTATTTAAAAAAAAAATTACCATACCAAAGGATTGGGAGATTGCCATCATAACACCAATTTTCAAAAAGGGTGACAATCGACAATGTGGAAACCATAGAGGCATATCCCTTCTCAGTGTCCCTGGTAAAATCTACTCTAGAATCCTAGAGCAGAGACTCCGACGCCTAGCTGAGCCACAATTGGAGGTCCAGTGCGGATTCCGAGCAAACCGAAGTACTCAAGACCTAATCTTCACACTCAGACAGCTGAGTGAAAAGGCCCTTGAGTATAAGAGTGAGATCCATCTTTGTTTCATAGATCTGGAAAGGGCGTTTGAAAAGGCGTTTGACAGGGTCCCCTGGAGCAAACTTTGGGACTGTTTGGCAAGGAAGAACATTCCAGCACCTGATTCATGCTATACAGAGCTTCTACAAGTCTTGCAGAAATTATGCGAGGACAGCAAACCATAAGTCAGAAGAGTTCAGGACCACCACTGGTGTAAGACAAGGTGATATCCTGTCACCTTATCTTTTCATACTCCTTATGGACGATGTCATCAAGGCATGTAAGGAGAGAACAAGAAAGTATTCAGTGGGGTACTGGAAGATGAGACAGATCTGTATTTCAGAGCTGGCATTTGCTGATGATGTTGCCCTCATTGCTAAATCAGAGGCACATCTCCAAACCAACCTGCAAGTCTGGAAGGAAGAGCTGGAGAAGAGAGTGATGGTCATAAGCAGCTCTAAAACAAAATCCATGGTGATATCACGAGAAGAAAGAAGACATCAGATTAAGCTGGGCGAACAGGTCCTGGAGCAGGACGACCACTTTAAATACCTCGGAGCTATTATAGACCGAAAGGGAGGCATCAAAGAAGAGTTGGCCACTCGAAAAGCAGCAGCTGAGAGACCTTTTCAGGCCATAAATAGAGGATTCCTCAGCAAGAGAGAGGTTGGTAGGAAAACGAAGATGGCTGTATACCGCACTAAGTCCCAGTCTTGACATATTGATGCGAGTCATGGGCAATGACTACAACCCAGAAAAGCCAGATCCAAACCTCAGAAATGAGGTATCGGAGGAAGGTGGTTGAAGTAACAAGAAGAGACATGGTCCGCAACCAGACGATACGTCAAGGCCTAAAATCCCACCCCCTGCAGACCCAAGTAGAACAGTGCCAACTAAGATGGTTTGGCCATGTCTGCAGAATGGGAGAAGATCGGCTACCACGACAAGCATGGGAAACAAAGAGCCAGGGATCCAGACCCCAGGACGACCCAGAGTCCGCTGGGAGGACAACATTAGACAATCTTTGAAGGACCGAGGACTAGAATGGAACCAGGCCAGGAGGAAGACAGCCGATAGGATAGTCTGGCGCTCTCTCTCTCTTCCGAACCTCTACACCTCACGGTAGAAGGGGAACGACTAAGTAAGTAAGTATTTTAAAAAAAGATAACGGGACAATACACGTCTATTTTTGTTTGTCGGGAGAACAGCTAATACGTAATGTGAGGTCGGAGTGGCTAAGAGGTTTGGCGTCCGCCTCGAATTCTAGATGTATGCGGTTCGATTCCCAGTACAGAGAAAATAATTTATGGGAATTTTTTTTCAGAACCATTGGTCCTAATGATGTATTAATCCCCCTTGGCCTCATGTGTAGTGAGATCGGATGATCTCGGATAAGGGCGAAAAAATAGGAGGTTCCGTGTGCAAGTTGCGCAAGTTAAAAATCCCACGGCAGTTGGAAATCGTAAAGAGTAGGCCATAAGGTCGATGCCTTGGCGAAATTTAAAAATTAGAAACCTACCCACCAAATATATTTATAGAATGTGTGATTCCTATATACACACATTGGGATTCTCGCCGGTGCTACGGAGTTTATGCACTGTGCTGAGATCTTCCTTGTGTGATCTAAGGGAGGAGATCGGAGCACTGATGGAGTTGTCCGTGTGCAATGAAGATAGTCTTTAAAAGCAAAACAAATGGCTTTTCTTACATAGTGTGGTCACATTTTATGCGAAGAATGCGTTCCTGAAGACAAGACCTCGCAAAGTTCAAAACTAGCATAATTCAAGACTAGCTTTCTCGTAGGAATAAATCTTTTTAAAAACAAAAACGGAAAAAGGGGGGCGGAGGCAGGGTGCTGGTTATTGGAGACCATAAATTTGCAACCATTGCAACGAATGTTTGCTTTTGAACACGATAATGTTATTAATTACTACTGTCATTTTTAATATTAATTATTATATCACCATCGGGGACCTAAGACGCATCAAAAGTGAGGAATGCAGCCAGCGACCCATAGCTTGACTGCTTGCGTCAGGGTCAGCGAATCAGAGCTGACCAAGACCCTACTCCACTTCCAAGTGGTGGTCCTGGAAACAGGCCGCATCACTGCAGTCTGGCTGAGTGAGCAGGGATCGAAGTGGGAAGGCAAACCCGGTCTGAAAAAATGCCGTGCTGAAGTCGGATGTGTCGGCCGAAAGGCGCAAATATCGCAGCTTCTCTGTAAACGGATACAACGCAACCAACGTCCTTTTCAGGGCGAACAGAGAAGAAGAAGAAGATATCACCATCGGCCTGTGTAGTTCCCGGGGGATGTCTCAAGCGACAAAGAAAGAATATGACTGCTGTACCCTCAGGCTTGTCGTACAAGGCGACTACTGTGAGGTTGTGAATGGTAAATAAATAAACAAACAACACACAAAAGTATGTTATCAGGCACTCCGTGAGAAATAAAGAAGTAGAAGACCAGACAACAGAAAAACAACAGAAGTGATAGGCTTACCAGGATCGAATCAGGACCTTCCGAACGGCACCCACCGCCTAGCCACGGGAGCGAATCGCCACTATCCACTCTGCCAGCTACGCATTACAAAAATAATGCTTCACTGACAGAGGTCTAGCACGAACCACCACGTGACCCGGATATGTACCATAGGACGACCCAGACTAATTATAGACGCAATCACTTCTGCAGTTCCACTATATAACAGTATAGGCCAGATTACACAAGACAAAGGCCTTATATGTTTATAGGTTGTGAATGGGACTGGCAGCCTCACCTTGTACAACACATTTCCACAGAAACCTCGGCTATAAAAAGCATGTGCGTGGGTGGTGCTGGCCTCCTGCAAGGGGGGATCATCTCTCGTGGTGACCCCATGCTCCATAAGGAACGCAATATAAAATGATTATGCAATCATCATCATAATCATAGCCCGATGACACCGAGAGAACACCAGATGCAACACATCGAACTTCTGTTCCAAAGTTATTGATTTTCGGGCGCGTTTTTTTTTTATCACTAGTACTAGAACCATCTAGAGTCCGATTGGCAGAGTGGTTAGAGCGCTGGTCTCTCGCGGCAAAAGTGCCGGGTTCGATTTACGACACGCTTTAGTCAACCCAGCTGTAAACGGATACCTGACTTTGCACTTGAGTTAGCTCAGGAAAAGGCAGTGTCGTGAAACGAAGTGTAACCCACTACTTTGTTAATCACTATGTCGAGATACAGATTTGCTTCAACCAATCAACGATCAACGTTCACCAGTCTCTGAGACAGAATAAATTAACGGCCATCTTGTTCACGCAAGATGGCCGATGAAAACTGAATAAAATTAGGCTGTATGAGACCAGGTACAAAACCGGAGGAAACCAATCAACTTGCTCCGCCAGGAACCAACCGAAAGCTTTCCTCAAGTAGTTACTTGACTATATAATCGGGCGGATTTTATGCTAACCACGCAACCCCGAACTTGACGCCAGAGATACAGACTGAAGAGGGAGAAGCTGTCACCTTGATTTATGGTAACTTACCTGAGGGCATCGACCTGCAACCTACTTCACTAAGTCGCGTCAAAACCTGGCCAGTTTAAAATCTTAGGAGGGTAAATATTTTTACGATAACCGTTGGTATTTGTTGTGTGTCATTTATACTACCTATCAGGTTACTGATTGTATCTTGGGGGGAATTAAGTATAATGATTGTATTTCCTATTATGATTGAATAGACGAAGACTAATAGGACTCATACTTCAACCTATTGTCTCCTATACTTCAATCTATTGTCAGTCTATAACTTCAGTCTATTGTCTCTGATAATTCCAAACTGCAATATAACCAAAACAGTCCTTGTTAGGACTCAATCTATTGTCTCCTATAACCTGCAATATAACCAAAACAGTCCTTGTTAGGACTCAATCTATTGTCTCCTATAACTCAATCTATTGTCTCAGATAAGACCAACTCCAATATAACCAAAACAGTCCTTGTCAGGACTCATTCTATTGTCGCATCTAACTCCAATCTATTGTCTCCTATAACTCCAACCTGATATATCACCAACCAGTCCTCGTCTCATATACTCCTATCATAAGAACATAACAATATTGTTAGGATATATGTTACCAGCTATTGTCAGAGAGGGCGTGATATAGTATAGGGGGAAGGACATTGTTGTATCACACCTAGGTGTACATATTATTGGATTTATTCATGTATTGATTTATATTATGGGATGTATTCATGTATAAAATGTATTCATGTATTGAATCTATATTATTGAATGTATCCATGTATTAGTTTATCAGAAAGAATGTTTTGCAAGTAGACACCTGTCTTGTCTCGCTATTGCTAAATCATACTGAGCCATGTTGTCATTCATCCCACATGCATACATCGGAGACACGCTCATTTCACTCACACTAGAAATAGGTGGGCTTGAGGACAGAAATTAGCCCCTATTTTTGCTTTGTTACAGGTTTAATTGTGTCCTAAAAACCTGAGGTCGTATGTTCGAGTCAATCCCGCTGCCTGGAACTCCGCAGGAGCATAGAGGTTGACCAGACTCTACATCTTTGGTCCCCCTCAGTCTTGGGTGGGCTAAAGGAACGATACTCTGCCGGTGGTGTGAACCAAACAAAGAAGAACAGACTTAAGAGAGATGAGTACACATTAGTACCATTTCTGTCGGCATTGTGAGCATAGAACTGTCAATGAAGAAAACGTGAATTAGCGTAGCAAGAGACAATAATAAGATCATAGTGGATAAATTATACGTAAATAACAGCATAGCTGATAAACGTTATATCCTTAATTAACAGCACAGCTGATATAATTTTTGTTCCTATAATTGGAAAACGTGTTGTAATATTTATAAATATAAATATTTGTAAATCATATGTAAACTTACCAATTCATTTCATTCCATTTTTTTTGCAACATTCACCTTTCAGCACAAGAGTAGATAGTGTATATATACTAAATAAAATATAAGGAAATTGTATTTTGAACGACTTGTCAATTTTATCATTGTTAAGTAAAAATCTGTTTCCTTGCTTTGTTTAATATCACAATTAGTTACACAGCAGAGGTGGCGCTTTATGTCGGTCTCCTCTATACTATTGTTTCGAGATCAGATCATTCACAGCCGTAACTAATTTGTGATACCAGTAGTCCTCTCAGACACTGGGACTTCACCATTTTCTGCAGAAATTCTATTTCTGTAATTGTCAGTACTATACTGATCCAAGAGCCAAATAAAACCTCTCGCCACACTGGGGGCTCGTTCCTGGGATATTTCTGTATATCTTGAGCCATACTTAGTCTATTCATTTATCTACACTCTATCTTGTGCCACCCATAGGTAACATAAGAAAATAAATTTTATTTTTTGAAAAAAAATTCTATTTTAGGATTTTTAAAACAATATTTTCTTAGGAGGAGTACCATTTAGTACTCAGTAAATAGTTGATGCTCACAAAGTTGCACGGAAATTTTTTGTTCATTTAAATTAATTAAGTTTAATTACAATAATTTGGTTATAATAAATTTACATACCCTCTCTAAGCAACGCCATGGCTGATCTAGTGAAGTTCAGAACTGCGATCATGCAGATGGGTAAGGAATTAAATTTGACAGGTGATGCTCTCACTCAGTATGTCACAACAGAAGTGGACAAACACATGGATAGGGAAGAAAGAAAGTTGCAATTAGAGACTGAAGCAAAGAAATTAGAGGCTGATAGAGAAGCAAAGAAATTTGAGGCTGAAGAAAGGAGGTTGCAAGCTGAGAGAGAAGACAAAAGACTGGAAGCTGAGAGAGAAGACAAAAGACTGGAAGATGAGAGAGAAGACAAAAGACTGGAAGCTGAAAGAGAAACTAAAAGGTTAGAAGCTGAGGAAAGGAAATTACAAGCAGAGAGAGACCATCAGTTGAGATTAAAAGAGCTTGAAATTCAGGCAAATACTGGCAATAATGGTGGTAGCTCACCTCACTCTGAGAGTAGCTCCAGCCAGAGCACCTCAAGTGGGGCCATGAATTTTCATCTGGACCCATTTGTTGAGAAAGAAGACGCCATTGAGTCGTACCTGGATAGATACGAAAGACTAGCCACTACCTATGGCTTAGTGAAAGAAAAATGGAGTCTTAAACTATCTCAGGGATTGAGAGGTGTGGCCTACGATGTGTATTTGAAGCTCTCAAGAGATGACCAGGAAGATTATGAAATCCTGAAGCAGGCACTGCTTGTGAGATATGAAAAGAACTCAGAATCATATAGAAAGAAATTCCGAACAGCTAAACTTCTTCCAGGAGAAAACTATCACCAATTCTCTGCTAGACTGGAAACCTATTTGGAAAAATGAAGTAGTTTAGGAAAGTGTCAGGATCTGAAAGAAATGATAATGATGGAGCAAGTGAAAGAGTCCATGCCTCAAGAAATGAGGAAGTTTATCATGGAACAAGGAGCAGAGAGATTGGAAGATATTGTAACTGTTGCTGAGAGATATCAAGCAGCTCAGGCAGAATTATTAGGAAATAAGAAGAAGCAGGGTGAAAACTTCAAATCATCACAAAACTATACCAAATATGAACAAAAGGACCATACCACAAGGAACAAACAAAGATTTGACCAAAAGGACAAAAACCCTCTAAGATCGGATAAGACACCTTACCGGAAGGAAGGAAAGTGGTGTAAAACTTGTCTAATGAGTAACCACAATACTGCGGACTGCAGAAGGAAGAATCCTCCTCATCATGCTGCATGTCTTACAACAGGGAATCAGGGAAGGAATGAACTGGCAGTAAGTCAGAAGGACTTCCATCATCCCCCTGTCTGTGAGGAAGTGACCGTGAATGGCACTCAAGTACTGTGTTTATATGACACAGGATTGGACTTTGATTCAGTTGTGTGCTCTTCTCTAGTGAGTCCTGACCAGATAACCACAGAAACAGTGGAAATCAGAGGACCGATCAAGGGAGCAAGAACCATGACACTACCCATAGCTCGAATCAACATAAGATCTCGCTATGTGGAAGGAGAAATCAAAGCAGCAGTGATGGACGACCCTATTTACCCTTTGATTTTGGGGTGTAGGTATGTTTTCCTTGGAGAACCTATAAAACCTGTAGTTATGGCAACAGTCCAGACCAGGGAAAGCTCCAGGAAAATGGAGGAGAATCCTATCAATACTCACCCAGAAGAGATGAAAAAGGCTCAGGCAGCAGATAGCACACTGAAGCCTTGTTTTGGCAAATTGCCTAAAGCACATAACCCTCCAGAGAAAGGAGACTTGTATATGAAGAATGGCCTACTATACAGAAAAGCTGGAACAGGACCTAAAGGGCATGGACAGCTTGTAGTGCCAAAATCTTACAGGGAGAAGGTTATGACGCTAGGACATGCTATACCCTTCAGTGGACATATGGGAATAGGGGCCACTGGACAAAGGATAGCCTGTCACTACTTCTGGCCAGGAATTACAGAGGACATAACAAGATATGTAAGATCCTGTCCAGAATGCCAAAGAGTAGCTCCTAAGCATAGGACTGCACCAGCAACACTGGGAGAAATGCCTATTATGGGAACCCCTTTTGAACGTGTTGCAGTAGATATTGTTGGACCCCTCACTAGGACCAAGAAGAGAAATGCTTACATCTTAACCTTGGTTGATACTTGCTGTGGTGAAGTGGGATGTTATAAATATGTATAGGGGACTTAGTGTACTGACTGAGATCAGCTGTGAAGGTATATATATCTAATAAGAGTAGTGTATGATATATAACCTTACTTGCTGCCACATATGTATACCTCAGTCAGAATTATTCTGGAATAGTGTGATGACTACGTTGTATGTCTAGGGTATGTGTATGATGAAGTGTAAGTCATAACAACAACAGACAGATAAACAATTTAATTTATTCCACCACACTTGACAACACTGTGCCACTCACATACATATAACACTCTAAAGGATATCTTAAAGGAATCACTGATAACTTTTCAAATAACAATATGTATTCATTGCATTTATGAATGAATATGTGTCCTGATTCAAAAACAAAGGGAACCAGGAATCACAATCAATTTTACTTACAAATTATATGTACAGAATTTATCAATATGAATATTGTAATGACATATATTATTAAAAGTATCCTATGTGTGTCAGTTGTGTAGTAGTAATATGAGGTAATACTGGTTTTGTTTTGTTCAAGCTCTGTTGGTATTTGTCATCATGACTTCAATAGTTTGTCTTTATGGGAACTATTATTGGAGATGTTCTCAGTTCCTGATATTAACACAATTTAATTCCCCTCTTAATGTTATTTTTACAAGGTCATTTTAAGCTGGGGGTACATAATTTTGAGCTCAGCTGGCCACATCAGCTTATCTTGCGTGATGGCGGCAGGAAAAGACTCCTCTGCTCGATTCTCCCCTGGGCTCTGGAGACACCTCACTGATAGCTAAATGGACCAAGGAGTATGCTGTCCGACTCTGGATTCAGCAAAGCTCTGACCAGGTGCTGCTCAATACCATCAAGACCACGGTCCCTGAAAACAAGAAGGATGTACCTTCTACTTCATAACTAATTTATACTCTCTTTTTACACTGAGCACAATACATCACAAACATTGAGTTCAGAGCGTTAGGCCAACTGTCAGCTTCATCTGAAATACTTTATACCAGTATTTACCTCCTTAATGGTTACTACGCCTCTGCACTTCCAGCATTATTTCTGTCTAATCAATAATCTAGGTGTCAGTGTACTGTTTGGCCATTCCATGCAGTTTTATTTTCCTCCGACACCTTCTGTTCAGGCTGGAGCATTATAGGCTTTACATCATGTTTGCTACTGAACTACACATATATACAGGCATAAATTAACAATTCACATTCAATTTTCATTAAAAGATACTGAATGTTTCAAGCTTACCACAATTCATGGAAACAAACACAGATACGTTGATTAGCAATGAATTCTGGCACAACTACTGGCACAAATTCCCATCTGCTTATGTTCCAGGCTTTTATTTAGCAAAAATATGAGCTGGCTTCAACGCACTGTTGCTTTATCAAGCTTATTTGACTAGTGGTCTCGAACTAACGCTCCTAAGTGAGTATATCAGCGAGTCTAGCCAATGGAGCCACGTTTCGACAAGTGTTTGAAAAAATTTTAACTTCCTACGTCTCCCCTAACAACCAAAGATAGTATTTATAGCCCGACTAATCGTGTGTAGCCCTTACATATCATTCCAGCCAATCAGTTCAAATGTAACTTGTGGCCCATTTCCCGTACAATGGTGGATTTAAAAAAAATCTACCACTGGGCGATTCTGATTTTGGGTGTTGTCTGACAGCACCATCATTTTATTTTGGCTATAACTTGTTAATTCCTAGACTATTTGCATAACGTTGTACATATTCTTTGTCAGCAAACCCTAAGGAACCCAAATATATATATTTAATAGAACTAATATGCTGCGTTCAAAATATGCAATTCCTTCTACCTCCTGTTTCGAAGATGTGCTGTCTGGGTACTGTAATGTTTTCAAACGTAAACCCATCTATTGTTATCTTTCCTAATAAGCGTTTTTTTTGTGATTTTAAAACCTAACTCTGGGAAGGGTAGTGAATTTATCACTGTCCGTCCGAAAAAGTTAGTGCATGTGGCCTTACACGCGTGATAGTAGTAATTGTGTATCGCGTTACGCTTGTTGGGGGTGGCATTAATAGCGAGACGCGTGTTTAATTTTGCATGCGTTCCTGATTTTATTCGCCCCTCTCTCTTTCTATTTGAGTCCATCTGTTCGTTCGTTTTGGTAACGTAATATAATTAATGTTAGGATTAATTTAGGTCATTACGCAGTCTGCCTCTCAATGTTTTTCTTAGAAATACAGCACACGTTTCATTGAAGAAAGCGGGTAATAATACAGTAGGCTTTTACTATCAACGTGAAAGCGTTACAATTTGCAGACGAAGCAGAAAAACATAAAATTATATGGAGCCAAAAGCAAGGACCATCGGAGTAACCTAGAGTTCTCATGCTTAGCCTGGGCTAGAAACGATAAAGGTTTGTGGTCTGTTTGCAACTTAAAGGCCTTCCCATACAGATAAATATTGAATTTCTTTATTGCCCATATTACTGCAAGACATTCTTTTTCGCTAGTTGAGTAATTGATTTCAGCTTTATTCAATTTTCTGCTAGCATATGCCACTGGGCTTAATTCCCCATCCAATGCATCTGATTTCTGTAGTAGAGTTGCACCTAACCCAATATTACTTGCATCCGTCCTTACTATGAATTCTTGACTTAAGTCAGGTAATTTCAAAATGGGTTTACTTGTGAGCTTTTCCTTCAATTCTTGGTAAGTCATTTCACATTGTGGTGTCCATGTAATGCGATCTGGATGTCCTTTACGTGTCAAATCAGTTAACGGTGCACATATGGAATTAAAGTTTTTGATATACTTCTGGTAGAAACCACATAATGAGACAAAGGATCTCACGTCCTTCTTGGTTTGTGGTCTCGGGGCTTTCTGTAGTTTCTCTAAATTCTTTGGGTCAGGGGTCATGTTTCCCTGATAAACTGTGTGTCCCAAAAATTCCAATTCTTTACATCCAACGCAACATTTGGTTCGTCGGGCTGTTAAATTTGCCTCCCTAAGTCGATTAAACAGCATGTTCAGAGAGTCAATGTGTTCCTCAAATGTTTCTGTTGCTATCAGGATATCATCCATGAAATTTGTTATACATGGATTATTCAGAGGGTCCAATAATTTTCTCATCATTCTAGAGAAGACACTAGGCGCATTCTTCAATCCAAATGGCAATCTATTAAACTCATAGTGTCCTTCTGAAGTACTAAAAGCTAGGTATGGTCTAACCTCAGGCGTCGTCGACCAGGGACTGGCGGCTCCTGAGCCGACCCAGCTGCAATGGGTACCTCCGAAATCGGCGAGTATTTGCCTGAATGGCGAGGGACACCTGTCTCTGTACAAGAAATAAAGGGATACTCACGTAAAATCAATTTCAGGTTAGACATAAAATAATAACCTGAGATTTCGCCTTGAGTATTAGCGGGCGAACGCAAAAAAAAAAAAAAAAAAAAAAAACTGGAATCTGATAATATCCTTTACTCAGATCCACTTTGGAGAAATATTTAGCTTTATTTAGTTTGGCAAACAGCTGATTTGTATCCGGCAATGGATCCACCTGTCCTTCTGTAATAGCATTCAGTCTCCTGTAATCTATACAGAGTCTATGTTCTCCAGAGGGCTTCCTTAAGAGTACAACACCGGAACTATACGAAGATTCACTGTGCGAAATAATTCCTTCCTTCAACAGATAGTCTATCTCTTCCTTCAAAGCTTTCTCCTTAGCAAACGGAATCGAATATGGTTTCATACAGACAGGTGTGGGGTCTATCAGTTTCATTCATATTCCAATAGGTTTGTATGCCCTGGTCGGTCTGTTAACACCTCTGCATGATTATTTAGAACCTGTTGCACTCTCTCTTTCTGAGTTTTCGTTAAATGTGTACTGATTTTCACCTGTGCTGCTGTCTCACAGGGGTGTAATGGATACTCAAATGATGAAAGTGGTTCCTTTTTCATCTCCATGGCGATGGACAAGGTCAACAAGTGTGTCTCTTCCTGATGTTCTCTTTCCAAATATTTCTTCAGGAGATTCACATGATAGATTTTTTCTTTCCCCTTCTTATCTATCTTATAATTTGTTCTAGATACCTTCTCTAAAACTGTATATGGACCCTGCCATCCAATTTGTAACTTATTCTGACTCCCGGGCAAAAGAAGCAGTACTTTCTCTCCCACAGCCAAATTTCTGTCTTTCGCTTTCCTGTTATAATAGGCAGCATGTTTCTTCCTGGCTTGTTTCAAATTTTCATTGGCAAGTTTCCAACCAGTTTTTAAACGAGTGGTCAGCTCATTCACATATTGGTATGAAGATGTAATGTTTTCTTCTGCCTTTTCATCAGTCCACGTTCTTAACAAAGCTACATATGGACCTTTAATTGTGTGGACCTATTTGTCCATGCACCGGTATGGTCTCTTCCACTCAAAGCTTTATAGTGATGATTTTTCCTCCCAGAATTATCATTCACAAAACGACCGCTACCAATTTTTCTTTTGGGGCTTTCTCCCCACTTAAACTTCTTGATGAGAGATTTCCTCTCTACATCCTCTTCCTCCAGTTTGTGTAAGTCCGATTGAGGGATTTTCGGCTTATCCTGGGGTAAGACATCTTTTTGCACTCTCCGCATAGTGGCCATTGTAAAACAGTTAAGTGAAGCTTGTCCGTGAAAAGGGGCTTCCCATTCCATTTGGTACACTTTATCAAATCTATTTTTCTTTTTATTATCAGGCCTAATTTTGCCCCGTGGCGTGTCCAGGTCCTGATCCATGTTCCCACTTGTGGGTGTTCCCTCATGTGCTATGCTACACCTTTCTACAAAATTCTCAATGTCCCATCTTGCTTTGGGCCAATAATAATTTTGAGCCACCTTTTGAATGATGGTACCTATCTTCTCATGGTCCCCATCTGGTTTCACATGTAGGCTCCTTATTAAGTCTGCCCTATATCTTTTAGGAAGTACCAGCTGTCCTTGACCTTTGGATCTAGCTCCAGTCTTCCTATACATCAACTTGTTTTTCATGTAAAAATCTCCCTTGCCTGGAGTTGTATGACAAGTTGACAATTTTCTGAAACAAGGCTTGAGTGTTTTATCCCCAGCCTGTGCCTTCCTCATCTCTTCTGGAGTGGTATCTAACATAATATCCTCCTCCTGTCTTGAGGTCGACCTGACCTGAAGGGTTGCCATATACACAGGTTTCCTTCTGCAACGGTCAGTGTCATGATTGTCCATCTGACAATTCTTACACCACCTTTTTCCTTGGTTGAAAGATTTTCTTTCATCATATTTCCGTTCATCGAATTGTGGGAATTTATTTTTATTTTCATACCGTGGCCTATCAAACTGGTGCTTACCTTTGTTTTGATCCCTTGGATCAAATTGATTAAAGTTCTGTGGTGCCCTAAAGTTGTCCACCTGTTTCTTTTTATTACCTGTTACCTCTGCTTGAGCTGCTTGATACCTTTCAGCAACATTTAGCAACTCACCCAGCCTCTCTGCACCTTGTTCCATGAGAAACTTTCTCAGGTCTGGAGCCATGGACTCTCTTAATTGCTCTATAAGGACCATTTCCTTAAGATCTTGGGTTTTTCCCAGAGAAGTCCATTTCTCCAAGTATGTCTCTATTCGTGCAGAGAACTGGTGATAGGTTTCACCTGACAGTAGTTTAGCATTGCTAAATTTTTTCCTATAAAATTCTGCATTCTTTTCATATCTTAACAAAAGAGCCTGCTTTAGCATGTCATAATTTTCCTGATCACCTCTACTCATTTTTGCAAAAACTTCATAAGCTGCCCCACGAAGTCCCTGAGATAACTTTAAGCTCCACCTTTCTCTCTCTAACCCATACGTGGTAGCTAATAGTTCATACCTATTTAGGTAGCTCTCTATATCATCGTCTTTCTCAACAAAATGATCTAAATGAAAATTCATAGCTGAGGTTGAGGCTCCCTGGCTAGCAGTGGCATCAGAGGCAAAGGGACTGGCACCATTTTCAGGAGCATGGCCTTGAAACTCAAACTCCCTTAGTCGTAACTCATGTTCCCTTTGTAATCTTTTATCTTCTGCTTCCCTTTCTGCAGCTAATTTTCTTTCTTCTCTTTCTGCAGTCAATCTTCTTTCTTCTGCTTCCAATTTCTTAGCCTCAGCCTCAATCTGCAACCTCTTAGTCTCAGCCTCAGCCTCAAATTGTAACCTCTTAGTCTCCCTTTCAGCCTCTAACTTTCTTTCGGCTTCAAACCTTCTTTCTTCGCGTTCAATAAATTTGTCACATTCCGTAGTGACATAGGCAACCATAACTTGCCCATCTAATCCTAACTCCTTTGCAGTCTGAACAGCAGCAGATCGAAATTTGGCCAGGTCCGCCATTGTCTATCAATATATATCTAATGGACAACACAGGCACCGTGAGCTCAACCTTATTTAATTCCACCCAAGGATACCTTTTTAATTCTTATTATTCCCTGAAGTGAATTACCCCCACTATTTTTAATAGGGAAAGATTCAAAATCCCAAGAGCGAGACCCCAATATATGTGGTGAAGTGGGATGTTATAAATATGTATAGGGGACTTAGTGTACTGACTGAGATCAGCTGTGAAGGTATATATATCTAATAAGAGTAGTGTATGATATATAACCTTACTTGCTGCCACATATGTATACCTCAGTCAGAATTATTCTGGAATAGTGTGATGACTACGTTGTATGTCTAGGGTATGTGTATGATGAAGTGTAAGTCATAACAACAACAGACAGATAAACAATTTAATTTATTCCACCACACTTGACAACACTGTGCCACTCACATACATATAACACTCTAAAGGATATCTTAAAGGAGTCACTGATAACTTTTCAAATAACAATATGTATTCATTGCTGTTATGAATGAATATGTGTCCTGATTCAAATACAAAGGGAACCAGGAATCACAATCAATTTTACTTACAAGTTATATGTACAGAATTTATCAATATGAATATTGTAATGACATATATTATGAAAAGTATCCTATGTGTGTCAGTTGTGTAGTAGTAATATGAGGTAATACTGGTTTTGTTTTGTTCAAGCTCTGTTGGTATTTGTCATCATGACTTCAATAGTTTGTCTTTATTGGAACTAGTATTGGAGATGTTCTCAACATTTCCTGATTTTAAACATGACCAATGCTTAAATTCCCCTTTTCCTTAAACCAATTAAAAATGTTATTTTTACAAGTTCCACAATGTTTTAAGATGGGGGTACATAACGCGCTTTTTTGAGCTCAGCTGGCCACATCAGCTTATCTTTGCGTGATGGAGCGGCAGGAAAAGACTCCTCTGCTCGACGTGTTCTGGTCCTTTTCTCCCCTGGGCTCTGGAGACACCTCACTGATAGCTAAATGGACCAAGGAGTATGCTGTCCGACTCTGGATTCAGCAAAGCTCTGACCAGGTGCTGCTCAATACCATCAAGACCACGGTCCCTGAAAACAAGAAGGATGTACCTTCTACTTCATAACTAATTTATACTCTCTTTTTACACTGAGCACAATACATCACAAACATTGAGTTCAGAGCGTTAGGCCAACTGTCAGCTTCATCTGAAATACTTTATACCAGTATTTACCTCCTTAATGGTTACTACGCCTCTGCACTTCCAGCATTATTTCTGTCTAATCAATAATCTAGGTGTCAGTGTACTGTTTTGCCATTCCATGCAGTTTTACTTTCCTCCGACACCTTCTGTTCAGGCTGGAGCATTATAGGCTTTACATCATGTTTGCTACTGAACTACACATATATACAGGCATAAATTAACAATTCACGAATTCGTACTTGACTGAGCAAAACAACTACTGGCACAAATCACCATCTGCGGTATGTTCCAGGCTTTTATTTAGTCAAAAAATATTATGAGCTAAGCTGGCATATTCAATCGCGCAAACTGTTGCTGCACTTATCAAGCGTTTTATTTGAGGGGACTAGTGTGGTCCATCGAACTTAAAACGCTCCTAAAGTGAGTTATAATCAGCGAGTCTAGCCAATGGAGCCACGTTTTCCGACCAAGTGTATTATTGAGAGAAAAAATTTTAACTTCCTAACGTCCTCCCTAACACAACCAAAAGATAAAGAATTATATATGAATCCGTTAGACTAAAACGATGTTGTAGTCCTTTACACATATGCATATCCCAGCCGAATCAGTTTCAAAATGGTACATTCTCTGGTCTCTGAGCCCTTTGTCCCGCTAACAACATGTGGTGAGGATTTAACAACAAAATACTACCACAGGAGTCGGATAAATCATGAGTTGTTGGAGGTGGTTGCTCTGACAGCACCATCCATTTTATATCTTTGGCTTAATAACTCTGTTAAGATTCCTAGACGTATTTCGCGCATAAACGATTACTGTACATATATCTTTGTGCAGGACACACCCTAAAAAGGCGAAGCCCAAAATATATAAAATATTTACGCTTCAGAACTCTGTAATAATGCATAGCTAAGCGCATGTAATTCAAAATATATGCAAATTTCCTTCGTACCACATCCTTATGTTTCCGATGAAATTCTGCATGTATCTCCTGGAGTTATTGTTAGATTAGAATTATACAAGACGTAAAAACGCCCAATGCTCATAAGTTGCGTTATATCTTCTCCTAAAGAAGCAGAGTCATGGTTTTTTTATGTATTTTAAAACCTAAACTCCTGCGTGGAAGAGTGATTGTGAGAATCTTTAACTCACTGTTCCGTCCCCGGAAAAAGTTAGTAGCGCAAGTGGCCCTTATCAACGCGTGATAGTAGTAATTTGTGTAATCGCGTTACGCTTTCTGTTGCGTGGGAGGGTCGGCATTAAAATAGCGAGACGCGTGTCTATACATATTTAGGCCTGCTCGTTCCTGATTTCTTAATTCAGCCCCTCTCACTTCTATTTAGAGCGCGAGTCCATCTGTTCGTTTAGTTCGTCTTTTGGTTAAAACGTGAATAGTAATTAATGAGTTTAAGAATTAGACATTTTAGCGTCCAACTTGAAGTCCAGTCCCTCGCCTCTAGTCTCCATGTTTTTTCTAGAAATACAGCACTCCGAATTTCATTCTGGTGTAAGAAACGAGCGGTAATACATACAGTAGGCTTTCTTACTATCAACGTTGAAAAGCGTTAGCAATTTTGCGCAGACGAAGTCAGAAATACTCACGGGGGCTTTTCGAGAGTACTGTCATTGTGGACAGCTACTAGTTATTTTAGCCATTGCTCTTATTCTTTCACTAATTAGAAGATAATTGTTAAAGCTTTAACTTTTACCTTTAAATTGTTCTATATATGTAATTAGACATGATTTAGAAGAATGGGAGTAGAATATTCCACGCACACATGCTCTATGTGGGGGGGCAAAAGCAGTGGCCGTGTCCAACTAATATGATTGCAATAGCTCGTGGAGCAGAGGCCCTTTAGGACAATATTTAAACCCTAGTAGGTTTCCCGCCAACAGATATTGGAGAACTGACAATGGTCCCCCTCCAGGTTAAAGTGAAACATGCTCTAACCACAAAGAAGTAATTCCCAGCGGATATTTGTACAAGAGCCAGGCCTATCACTGACAGTCATTGTTAGTCCCCTACCCAATTGCCCATGGAAACGGTGCCGCAAGTAGAGTCATCGGATTCAACTGTGTACCGGGCAAGATATTGCAATACCCTTAGCAGCTTGTTCAAGCTGGCGAGGTGAAAATAAACCTGATACTTGGGATAATACCTTACCCGCTGCAACTATCTTGCCTCAAACTTAAGGGAATTAGCCCCACAGACAACACTCAACTGATTGGCTCCAGATACATTGTATGTCTGTTGGAAGACCAATAAAAGGTCCACTTGAAAGCGTTGAGACATGCGTTACTATGGGACCTGATGAATAAGAGCAAGAGCGAGTGAAAAGCAGTTGACTTTCCTGCACTACCTAGTGACGTCAACTGAGTATGAGACACTCGTAGACGATTGCAGAAAAGCAGGTTGGCGAAACTGGCCAAAGAAAAACTTTACAAGACAGGCCATGAGGAAGCAAGCTGCGTACTACCAAGACAGACAAAAAAGCGTGATAGCAAGAGCGATAGTGATGTGTGAGTATAGAACATTTTTTCGCCAAACCGTTCATAAGGAGGGGGAGGAGGAGGTAGGTGGGAGGGGCGTGGGTTGAACTAGTTGCCAAGCAAGCTAATAAAATAAATGCAGATTGGATGGCATGGACCTATGATCTCAAACAGTGAAGAAATCTTTATCCCCAGGAACCAAGTTATAAAGATTTGACACGAAAAGGAAAGAAGAAGGTATATCAATGTCAAACTTCTTAAAAAAATACTAAACACCGGAATCGATCCAGAAGCTGTTTGTGACACATTATTATAGGCTATAAGAACCCCTAAGCCAATGCAACAATAAATGGCCCATGACGTGTGTGAACGCCTACAATCATCTACTATAGCTGAGTAATCCACTCACAACAACAAGAGGATTATTGAGTTGCAGAAGGACAGCATCTTAATTGAAAAAAGGGACGTTAAATATATCTCTTATAGAATATGACACATCCGCGTATTTTTCTGCGAAACAGTATAAGGATAATTTCTCGTTAGTTGCGTAGGAACTGCTTGATTAACGCGGCATACTTGTTGCGTATTTGGACTTTAGAGGATAGAATTATCTGTTTGTTTTCCTATTCTTATATCAGTTGACTGTACGAGTAACAGATACTAGGCCGTTGTGGAACGCTAGTTTAATGCGGTCTTACTTAATCTGATCAATCCAGTTAGTCTTATAGAGTATATGTGAATTGAATCTTCCGCTAGTCTGCATGGTTGTTATCGAGAACGGTGGGTCAAGACACACCGAGTCTCTCGTCACATTGATGGTTTCTTTTCAGTGGGACTAATGTGTGAATCTTGTGCGGCGACATGATTGATGTTCTTTATGGCGCGTGGGACCGTGCTGCGGGTCAGTCCCAGTGTTTTTTTTGGCATAATGATGACCTACGATGTACGGGAAATTGAGAGAAATGTAGCGACGACGTTCATATTAAATGTTCGCATTGTGTGTATACACCTATTTGATAAACTGCAGTAGAAGACTGATTTTAGGCGCCATATGAAAAGATTATGTAATAGCTGCCGATAGATGCTTGAGCAGGCTTATATTGAAGTTAAATGCAGTCACTGATTTTAGGCAATGATGTAAGAGTATTATATAGCGCTACTCGCGCCAGTAGAGAGTCATTGCAAGCAGCTTCTATGAGGCAGGTACAATGAAAGTAGCGTCTTTCTAGCGAGTGCCATATGAAACGATTATATAATAGCTCCACGAGGAGTGGTGTTGCCAAGCCTTCTATGCGAGCAAATGGAAGTAAGCAGCGCTTTAAATGACCCATATGAAGAGAATTATTATAATGCTGCCGGTTGTGGGTGCGCAGGCTTTAAATTGAGTAGTTAGAAGAATTTTGAGGATCTCTTCGAGAGAGCCATTAAGTGCAAGATTCTATTATAGGCTGCCGCGATGATGCAGGCTTTAGTCGATAATTGGAGATGTAATACTGATATAGGTCCATATGAGAAACGATATATTAGAGCTAGCCGTGTCGAATAGTGCAGAGCACAGCATCCATAATCATAGCGAAAGTATAATAGAATCGTATACAATGGTTATTTTTAGTATACAAATCTCACCAGCGTTCCGCATGCTAGAATTATTAAAGCAGCTGTAAGTGGTCGCAGGGCCTATCTTACTTACAGTACACTTTGAAGTCTCTTCTTGACAGTATTGAAAGTACACTAGTAATTCTATGGCCAGGAAGTGCGCGAGACCGAGGACCGTAATTATATATCATTTACAACATGCAAATTCTGAAATTAATATCTGAGATTCGAGTATATTTATCTTATCTGTCTCCCGAAGAATGAAGAGATGATTCGCAGTTTCTATGTCATCGTGTCTCTATTGTTAGACATGAACGCTCAATCTCAAAGACAGTAGTCGAACGGTTTTCCCACGTCTCTCTCGATTTGCAACACCTTTAATTTTATGAACAATCCTGCATGATACACTTACCTACCGCACTGTGTTCCTCTTTGCGAACATATATACGATATCAAACTAACACCCCAGAGGTCACAACCCCATAGTCCCAGACAACAGTTTGACAGGACCGCGCAAGCACACAACATATAATTAGAATTAACCGCTCCATGGGGCAGAGTGATATATAAAGCGGACCACAACCACTATCTCTCGCAACAGAGGGCTGTAAACAGAGATCCTTTATATAACATTTATAGAACCTTTGGAGCGGCACGTTATCACGCGTGGTAATTCAAAGACAAAGACTATCGAAAAACGAATTAAACGTTATTAATTAGCATTCACGTGAGAAAAACCAGTCAAAACACGTACGGTAATCCCATGTTAGAGGGACTGGCGTTTTTCAGTCTTTACCAGAGATCGTGAACATCTACGACTAAATCTCGCACTACGGATGATAGAGCCCCTTAAGTGGGAGGCAGTAGTTTTGAATCCCATTGATTGGATAATGAGATTTTATAGATTATTCCACTGGGTGGCGGTATACGATTAAATATTGTTACCCATCTAGGCAATGCGTCTTTGATATGTACCCTTGGAAGCACGAGGATAATATTTACACGCAAATTTGTAGTCCACCAGCGAACCATAACATATCAAAGAGGAATCAGACTCATCTAGCACTAGTTGGCGAAATAGATACCATCATGAACATACTCCCGGAGCCGTGAACAAAGCAAGTGTAGGATGGGACACTCTCTGACTGTTGAGTTATAAACTATAGCTTATTGTAGGCGTGTGGCTTAGCAACAACTTGGCATATAGTACTTCTCTAAGAAAACTATGGAATGACCCTATGAAAATATTAATTTTCCTCCGAATCTGGCGTGTCGGTGGCGCGCCATAGTTGATTTTCGAGAAACAACACACGCCCTTTATATATTTGAGGTAGACAGGCAACTTTCTAACAAACATTTGAGCAATTGACCTCCAGCCTATATTACTGGACGTGCATATAAGATCATACAACGAACGCTCCTGCAGTGGTCAAGGAGCGTCTCAAATACTGACTTCGGGACAGATTTGTTACCACATATTGTTAACGGGCGTTTTTCAACAGATTACCTTTTCTGCAGATATTCGATTGATTACCAAAGCAGACCTTTTGCCATCGTTATCTAATTCCAGTCGGAATCAAGGATATTCCAAGAATGTGTAAAGAATGATACACGGAGTTGCCTTGTACAGTTTTTCTCAGACAAACAAACAGAAGTAGTCAATAAACGGGGCAGTGTGATGCTGGCTTGTTATTTATGAGTTACCCTGTACAATACGTGAGTCAGCCAATATTCGCTTATCTAAGGCTAGAAGCACAACGTAAATGATCAATAGACGAAATTACCCTGTAAGAGAAATCGAAAATCAACGTTCTGAGAGCAGTGCTGTCTTCATCATTTCTCTCCCGACATTGTAGGTTTTAACAGTCTATTGTGATTTTCCAGAAGACGTGGTGCGCGCGGGAAAAAGCAAGCCCGACGGACATTGACAGATAAAGTCATCTCGAGTGTCTTGAGTGTAAATTGTTAAGGATCATGATCAACTTCATGAGATAATTGATCTCATGGGCCTGCCCATCAAATATTTCTAGAGCTTCACTTTTTTCTCGATATTATGTTTCGAGCTATTTGTAATACACTATGCAAGTCACTAATTTAATCACCTACATAGTGAATTAAGATTTATCAGAGATGCATATGCCATTAATTAAATAGGAGCTCGTTGACCCATATGTTTCCTGATTTTTCCACTGATATAATTGAAGTAGTGTGACCATTGAGCGGATAAAGGACTGCTATCAAATAAGGAAACACAAACAAAATTGAGTGATACAGGTAATTAAATTGAGGGCTAAGCCTCATATTCTTCTTGACAAAATATGTTAACTTTTGTGACTTGGAACAGGCGTAAATTTGTCAAAACCTTTTGCGGACAGTAAATTTATTGTCACTATAAGTTATTATTAAACCTATTTATCTGTAACTATAAATCTATAGTTGAATTAATCACTAATGAGTGACTTGAATGTATGAACCCGTATGACTCATATTGTTTAAAATACATAATCATAAAGAACTATTAAAGTAATAGTTGCTGAATCACCTTTAGCTTGGGGCTCGGAGATACGGGCAAAAGTATATTACGTGATAGAAGGGGCGGGAGAATAATATGTTAATGACAGCTTAAATAGTCTTAATTGTTGTGCTTACGTTTCTTTAAAATCCTGTGCTCCCTCAAATAAAAGCATCATTCTTCTATTGATATCTCTGCCAAGAGTAATCTTGAGCGAAGGTTGATTCCTTTGAAGACCCTCATTTTTATGCTCTAAGTCTGGTCAATGTTGGACCACTATTGCATAGCAGGGGAGAAGATACCGTCACAGTTGTTCCAGGTCCTATTAACCTTGTTGCCTGTCTCCAGTTCTCTTGTGTTCTTTGTTCTTCATCTACTTGTCTTATCTATATATTTCAGAACAAAGATGGCTACCAACAGGTTTCTTCACAGTGTGTGTCTTATTCATCTCCAGCGTCTTCTTCTCATTTCTTGCTCCACTGGCGCTTGTGTAGATCTTGTAATCAGTTCCACATTAGTGAACTAATTAGTGTGTGGGGGTGGAGTGGCTAAGAGGTATAGCGTCCGCCTCTCATTTCGGAAAACGGAGCGCAAACAACATTACACTAGTTAGAGACAAGAACCATCGATGCGGTGATGACAGCTGATGACGACGATGATGAGGAAATTATTATTATTACTCTATCTCTTGATCATAGGCTTTCTTCTGGTCGTTGTCTCAGTCCAACAATTCTGAATGTCATTATTTGTGTCATTCCCCACCATCTCCTTTCTATGCCTCATGTTCGCCCACAGCACTGACAAAATATATGTAATACAAACGCAATAAATTCTTAGATGTATTGCTCTTTTTATCAGAGATATCGCCCCCATGATTCTTCGTTTTATCATTTTACGTTACTGTGTACGCAGCACTTCAACATTAAACACTAGCATGTGTAGTTCACTAGTCACACTTAATAGAGAGCATGTTAACTGATTATTAACAATAACTCGATTTTCTCTATCTCCTCTGAAGTCCCTTAATTGAGGTTCTGCTCAGTTTCTCTTTTACCTTTCCCGGCGCAGTTTTTTGTTTATTTTCCAAGTGATCATATGTTGGGACTTCTTCTCCGGTCATAAATTGCGTCTTGTCTGTTTACCAGAAGACCATCACTGCCTGAGACAAGAGCATGTAGGGTCATGCAATATGTTGACCAGAGAGTCCATGTATGGTAAAAATTTCTCGATGCCCCCTACCAAACGATTTATGCCGCGCCGGGATTATGCAACGATCTACAGCTTCCAGCAAGTTTATTTAAGCAGCTGATATGTGTGGGCGTATTGCCGGATTCCACTGATTGATTGGTCGTGAAGAGTCATATGGTGTCTGGTTGATTAAATCGAAAAGGTCGATGTTTGCGGGGGGCTTCTTTGCTTGTCAAGAATGGTTGTCCGTCATGTGGTCATAGGTACTGAAAAAAATTCTTGGCGTCAGACCAACAAAGATTCTAGTGTAACAGGCAGTTCCGTTTGGTCAGGAAAAGAAAGGTGATATATTTCAGGTCAAGACTCATAAGAGCAAATATTTGTCTACTACTGGAAATACTCAGAAATTGATAGCGGGTGTTGAGAGTTTTACTCCTTTTCGCAAAAATGAACCCTATATGTGGACCAATAGAGATAGCATTGTTTCTGGCAGTTGTCAAACTCAGCACAGTCAGTTTGAAACTATTGGTAAATATATTCCCATAAGGGAAAAGAAAAAACAGTTCTAGAAAGAGAGATAACCCCAAGAGTAAACAGTACCAAGGGAGATCAGAAAATAATAATTTTCCCTCTCGTAGATACTGTAGACAATTTAACAAATCTCAAAGTTTTGATTGTAAGAATGTTGGAAAGTATGATAGAGATAATAGCTTTTCAAATGTTGCTTTACATCACCAGAATAATGTTCCTCAACAAAAGACTAAAGTGATTATTTGTAAACAAGGCAACGGTAATAATAAGTATTGTGATCATAGATCAAATAATAAGCGCAATTGTGCTAATTTTGTTCAACATGAGCCCAGAGTCATTTATAATCAAAGTAAACAGAGTAAAAATAACAGTGGATGCTTGAATACTATTGATTGCTCTACTTGTTGTTGTGAATGTGAGACTTTGTTTCAGCGTAAGACAGCGGCGACATTCAAGGTCGGTCATGTTGTCCCCAAGAATTCTATGATATCTACATGTGATAGAGAGAGCTAGTGACATTGTGAAGAGACCGGGTTTTTACACAAGCCGGTGTTGGGTAATTGTAAATGTGATTTCTACGTTTTTTTTTTTTTTCATTAAATTTCACTATTGAGTAAAATGGAAATTTTCATTTGTATTTGTTGACAGAAGCTACGTTACGATAAGGGTCAAGGCTTCTGTGACATATTGACGGTCAGAAATGTGAGTCAACTTTCCGCTCGAGTAGTCAACCGAAACCTGTCAGCGTCAAACTAAATCTGAGGTGTTGCTTTCTGAAGGTCAAGCATGTTTACAAGAGAGTGGGAGACTTCGCGTCTGATTTATTTTTTTTTTTTATGTGAAGATAGTAAATATTTTTGTATTCTATATTAGTACATGACATGTTGTTGTTTTGAAATAACATATAATTTTGTTGTAATGATTATTTCTATGCATCATTTGATTGCCATAATTTTTTATTGTTATTTATATGTCTGTTTTTTTGATGATGTATTAATACATTTTTATGCTATTTATATATTATTGTGTTGATAATGTGTAGTATGTAATTATTATCCTTTATACTACTCTGTTCAACTTAGAATTTTTGCAACTGTGTTGTTTAGGATAGTTTTGTACATGATGAGATTGCACAAACTCATTTATTGTGTTGATGTAGTGGTTACTTTTAGATAATCCTGAGTGTTCGTTATTCACTTAATTTATATTTTTCTCATGTTTTGATGTCATGATTAATTAATATATATAGAACATACAGAGAAGATGTGTATTATCTGGTATGTTGTGAAATGTAATTTTGAAAATAGCTTGCATGTATCATACATGATCTTGTATTTGGATTTGTTAACTTTTTGTGAAACTTCGATTTTTCCAGAACCTGATTTTCTTGCCAGTCAGGCATGCAGATTATTTTCCTAGCAGATTATTTAAAAAAAAAAAAAACTTATTTTTTGTAGATATTTTTATAGAACCTTTTTTATATTTCATAGTAACAACAAAGTGTAGATTTATTGATAAAGTTATAGCTAAATAGCATTGTACTGAGCTGAACGTAATTGTCAGCAGAAAGAACTTAAAGGATAAATTAAATTTACATGTGTTGATTTAAAGGTTTCTTCGAGATAGGATTTTTGTTTTATATTTCACTCATTTTGTTAAAATATTGATTTCATTATTAGGTTTTACTTAAAGATTTACTGAATTACTTAAAAATTAAATACTGTTTTTATGTAACTTATCGAGAAAAAAAAATATGTTTGTATGGTACTGTTGAAAAAAATGATTTTTTTTTTGGCATTGTAATTTTTTGTTGTGTGTGCCCAGCATTTGACTTCGTGATATCATTGATATGTAGTTTGATTAGTTCTTGTAAAAAGTTGTTTTTTATTATGATGTATTTGTTTTTTTTTTAGCGCTTGATTGTGCGTTGGTCGTATTAGTTATAGTAATGCTATTACTTGTTTGTTCGATGCCTATAATTTATTTATGTTAGTTTTGTATAACTCTTATAACTTAGTTAAATTACTTATTAGCTTTTGTTTAGTTATAAATTATTTTTTGATGGTATTAGTATAGATATACTTTGATATTTTGTGTTGTGCCTTTCGATCATGTTTATATATTTTTTTTTGAATAGGTTATCTGATCAAAACAGTTATTAGTATATACTGTTATTGACTTTCTTTGCGTTCGTGCCTTTGCTTTCTATCTGTCTTTGGTAACTATTCTTCATTTCATTCCTCCTTTTCTGTTGTCTTTTCGGTATGGATTTCATATCTTGTTTATACTTTCGTACCTCATCTTCGTTTTACTTGATTCTATTTGTATACTTTGTCTTCTTTCAACACTTATACCTCTATTCTTTGTATTGTTGGAGTGGTTATATGACTTGATATAACATATCTACTTTTGACAGTTGTATTTATTTTACATGTAATTGTCCAACTTAGTTATGAGTATATGGTATTGTTGAGTTCTTACTTTCCTTTTTTACAGATCATTCTTCTTTTGATTGATCTTGTGTTTTCTCTTTCGATTGGTTGTTTTGGTTTGGTTTGTACTAAATATACGTAACTTAATTTTGGAACTGAAACTGATCATATTTGTATATTTAGCTAATTACTTTTTATACTTAGCTGATTATGCTGTATGCTTTAATTGCTACTTTACACTTTAATGCTGATATTTGTTGTAGATATAATTTTGATTTAAAATAAGATATTTTTGTAGGCATATGTTAGAGCTTAATTGTCTTCTAAATTTTTCGTTTTTGGGAGTTAATTTTTTCAAAAAAAATGATAGAATCATTTTTTTTCCCGGAGCGGGTGGTAACTGTTGCAGGTGGAATTTATGGAAGGGGAAGTAATCTTTAGAATGGTGTTTTGAACATATTAAATTTCGAGTTGCAACGCTTGATTAAGCGGATACTTGTTTGACTTTAGGATAGAATTATCTTTTCCTATTTTTCGGGTGACAGAGTACAGATAAGCGTGTGAACGCTGTTTAATGTATTTATTCTGTACTGTTTTGAGTTATGTGAATAGCTCGCTAGTCTGCATGTGTTATCGAGAACGGTGTTCAAGACAACCGAATCTCGTGACGGGTTTTTTGGCGGGACTAGTGTGTGATTTGGGGAGTTGTGTTTTGGGCGTGGACCGTGTAGGTCGAGTCCCAGTGTTTTTGGATAATGTATGCCTACGTAGGATTTGAGAAAATGTCGACTTATATATTTCGCTGTGTGTACAGCCTATTTGATAAACTGCAGTGAAGACTGTTTAGGCCATATGAAGATTATTATAGCTGCCGTGTGTTGCAGGCTTTATTGAGTAATGCAGTACTGTTTAGGCCATATGAAGATTATTATAGCTGCCGTGTGTTGCAGGCTTTATGGAGTATTGAAGTACTGTTTAGGCCATATGAAGATTATTATAGCTGCCGTGTGTTGCAGGCTTTATGGAGTAATGAAGTACTGTTTAGGCCATATGAAGATTATTATAGCTGCCGTGTGTGCAGGCTTTATTGAGTATTGAAGATTTGTTTAGGCCATATGAAGATTATTATAGCTGCCGTGTGATGCAGGCTTTAGTGAGTATTGGAGTACTGTTTAGGCCATATGAAGATTATTAGAGCTGCCGTGTGATGCAGGCTTTATTGAGTATTGAAGTACTGTTTAGGCCATATGAACATTATTATAGCTGCCGTGTGGTGCAGGCTTTATTGAGTATTGAAGTACTGTTTAGGCCAGGATGTGGACAGGCCGTATTATATATATTTAATGCAATGTGGAAATTATATGATTCGTGTTTTGCTGTCGAATGTGTGTCATTTATGTCATCGTGTCTGTGTTGCAACGTAATAAACAGTAGCGAACTGTTCCAGTCGTTTGCAACCCTTTTTGACTCCTGCATGTACTCTTACGTACGCACTGTGGTGTGCGAACATATCAACACACACCCAGGTCAACATTCCAGACACAGTGACAGGACAGCAGCACACATATATTAAATTAGCCTGCGTGGCGATGATATAGACCAAACCACTACACTCGCAACAGTGGGTGTAAACAGAGATTATATAACATTTAGACTTGGCGCCGTTATCAGCGGTGGTTTCAAAGACATAATAACATTAACGTTTAATTACATTCAGTGAGAAACCAGCAAAACTAGTCGGTATCAATTATGTTCAAGTAAATATTAGTGAACATTTAACTCCAGAGCAGAAGAAGAGGGTTCAGAAAGTGTTGGAAACCCATGCTGATGTGCTCACAGATAAACCAGGTCGTACGAATCTGTTAGAGTACGACATGAAGGTTACCGACCCTACCCCAGTATGCATGAGAACATACCCTATACCCTATGCGAAAGCCCAAGCACTAAGGGAGGAAGTTGATTATCTGTTGAAGGAGAAAATTATCTCGAAGTCAGACTCTCCCTATAGCTCAAGTGTGGTGCTATTGAGAAAACCGGTGGTGAACACAGGTTATGTATTGACTACCGGAAGCTTAATGCGATCACAGAATCTCAGGTGGACCCATTACCTGACACCAACCAGCTGTTCTCTACACTGAGTAAGGCTAGGTATTTATCGAAGGTAGATCTAAGCAAGGGATACTACCAAATACCAGTGAAACCAGAAGTTAGGAGAATGCTGGCATTCAGTACATCAGACGGACACTACGAGTTTAATGTACTCCCCTTTGGGCTGAAAAATGCTCCAAGTATCTTTTCAAGAATGATGAGGAAATTATTGGAACCTCTACAAAATCCCCATATCACTAACTTTATGGATGACATTCTTGTTGCAACAAACACATTTGAAGAGCATATAGTAGCGCTCTCCATGTTGTTTGACAGACTGAGAGAAACTGGATTGACTGCACGTCCAACCAAGTGCTATATCGGTTGTAAGGAGTTGGAATTCTTAGGTCACACTATTTCTACAGGTCATATGTCTCCTGACCCAAAGAATATAGAGAAGCTAAAGAAGGCACCCAGACCTCAAACGAAGAAAGATGTGAGATCATTCGTGTCTTTATGTGGGTTCTATCAGAAGTACATACCCCACTTTAACTCTCTGTGTGCACCATTAACCAACTTAACGAAGAAAGGACAGCCTGACAAAATCAAATGGAATGCTGATTGTGAAAAAGCTTACACAGAGCTAAAAGCAAAACTCACCAGCAAACCAATCCTTACACTACCCGATATCACACAGGAATTTGTATTAAGGACGGACGCTAGCAGTATAGGGATAGGTGCAACTCTCTTGCAGAAACCAAAAGCCCAGCCGGAGGAACTTTTACCAGTCGCCTACGCCAGTAGGAAGCTGAATGCAGCTGAGTTGAACTACTCGACCATAGAGAAGGAATGTTTAGCTCTAATTTGGTCCATCAACAAATTTTCACCTTATCTGTATGGGACACACTTCATTGTCCAAAGCGATCACCAACCTTTAACATTCTTGGCTGCATCTAAAAAGCTAAATTCGAGATTGTTAAGGTGGAGTCTGCTTCTGGCGCCTTATTCCTTTACCGTTAATTACATTCCGGGAAGAGACAATGTAGGAGCTGATTTTTTAAGTCGACACCCTAGTACTCTGGAAGGACAGACGCAAAAGGATTAACCACAGCAGGGGTTTACACGTCAGCTATGACAAGTCACAGCTAGGAAAGGAGGGGGCTATGTCGTGAAACGAAGTGTAACCCACTACTTTGTTAATCACTATGTCGAGATACAGATTTGCTTCAACCAATCAACGATCAACGTTCACCAGTCTCTGAGACAGAATAAATTAACGGCCATCTTGTTCACGCAAGATGGCCGATGAAAACTGAATAAAATTAGGCTGTATGAGACCAGGTACAAAACCGGAGGAAACCAATCAACTTGCTCCGCCAGGAACCAACCGAAAGCTTTCCTCAAGTAGTTACTTGACTATATAATCGGGCGGATTTTATGCTAACCACGCAACCCCGAACTTGACGCCAGAGATACAGACTGAAGAGGGAGAAGCTGTCACCTTGATTTATGGTAACTTACCTGAGGGCATCGACCTGCAACCTACTTCACTAAGTCGCGTCAAAACCTGGCCAGTTTAAAATCTTAGGAGGGTAAATATTTTTACGATAACCGTTGGTATTTGTTGTGTGTCATTTATACTACCTATCAGGTTACTGATTGTATCTTGGGGGGAATTAAGTATAATGATTGTATTTCCTATTATGATTGAATAGACGAAGACTAATAGGACTCATACTTCAACCTATTGTCTCCTATACTTCAATCTATTGTCAGTCTATAACTTCAGTCTATTGTCTCTGATAATTCCAAACTGCAATATAACCAAAACAGTCCTTGTTAGGACTCAATCTACTGTCTCCTATAACCTGCAATATAACCAAAACAGTCCTTGTTAGGACTCAATCTATTGTCTCCTATAACTCAATCTATTGTCTCAGATAAGACCAACTCCAATATAACCAAAACAGTCCTTGTCAGGACTCATTCTATTGTCGCATCTAACTCCAATCTATTGTCTCCTATAACTCCAACCTGATATATCACCAACCAGTCCTCGTCTCATATACTCCTATCATAAGAACATAACAATATTGTTAGGATATATGTTACCAGCTATTGTCAGAGAGGGCGTGATATAGTATAGGGGGAAGGACATTGTTGTATCACACCTAGGTGTACATATTATTGGATTTATTCATGTATTGATTTATATTATGGGATGTATTCATGTATAAAATGTATTCATGTATTGAATCTATATTATTGAATGTATCCATGTATTAGTTTATCAGAAAGTATGTTTTGCAAGTAGACACCTGTCTTGTCTCGCTATTGCTAAATCATACTGAGCCATGTTGTCATTCATCCCACATGCATACATCGGAGACACGCTCATTTCACTCACACTAGAAATAGGTGGGCTTGAGGACAGAAATTAGCCCCTATTTTTGCTTTGTTACAGGTTTAATTGGGTCCTAAAAACCTGAGGTCGTATGTTCGAGTCAATCCCGCTGCCTGGAACTCCGCAGGAGCATAGAGGTTGACCAGACTCTACATCTTGGTCCCCCTCAGTCTTGGGTGGGCTAAAGGAACGATACTCTGCCGGTGGTGTGAACCAAACAAAGAAGAACAGACTTAAGAGAGATGAGTACACATTAGTACCATTTCTGTCGGCATTGTGAGCATAGAACTGTCAATGAAGAAAACGTGAATTAGCGTAGCAAGAGACAATAATAAGATCATAGTGGATAAATTATACGTAAATAACAGCATAGCTGATAAACGTTATATCCTTAATTAACAGCACCGCTGATATAATTTTTTGTTCCTATAATTGGAAAACGTGTTGTAATATTTATAAATATAAATATTTGTAAATCATATGTAAACTTACCAATTCATTTCATTCCATTTTTTTTGCAACATTCACCTTTCAGCACAAGAGTAGATAGTGTATATATACTAAATAAAATATAAGGAAATTGTATTTTGAACGACTTGTCAATTTTATCATTGTTAAGTAAAAATCTGTTTCCTTGCTTTGTTTAATATCACAATTAGTTACACAGCAGAGGTGGCGCTTTATGTCGGTCTCCTCTATACTATTGTTTCGAGATCAGATCATTCACAGCCGTAACTAATTTGTGATACCAGTAGTCCTCTCAGACACTGGGACTTCACCATTTTCTGCAGAAATTCTATTTCTGTAATTGTCAGTACTATACTGATCCAAGAGCCAAATAAAACCTCTCGCCACAGGCAGCAAGGAAGGAAATTGGTCACCCACCTCTCGATGCTGGACCTATTATAGTGAAGTCTCTAACACTTCAGTCCCTACGGCATTATCCGCGTTAGTACTACCTTTAGCCTTGTTTTGTTATTTACTAGCACCATCACCTAATGAACACTTTGCTGACATAGCTATGGGATACAAAAACAGATTTCAAAGTATAATAAAGGTTACATTAAAAATAACAGCATAGCAGTAAGCGAAATCATTGCAGAATTTCCGATGCACGTACAAAAACAGCGTGCTACACAACGTAATGACAAAGGGTGGCGGATATCTCTGTTTAAAGTGCCGCCACCATGTAGTATGGGCGTAAACGCGCTCGGCCCACTTAGTTTTAAAATACACATGTGATTTTCGCCGAATTTTTCGAATTCACCGATTTTTTAAAATAAAATTCGCACTATTTCAAAAGTTGCTCACAATGTGAGACTGAATTAACATTTCATATCGCACTATTTCAAGTTCGCATAAAGGGCATATATGCACTGTATTAGACTTTCATAAATGGATGTCTATGCCTGCGCAGAATAGTATGATTGAGATTGTATGACAAGATCACCACTGTGGAACTGTTGACAAGAACCAGACAACTGATAGTGTAATAAACGATGAGAAGAGGAGGGTGGTGGTGATGGATAGGACACACATTGAGGAAACAACTGATAGGACACATATTGAGGAAACAACTGATAGGACACACATTAAGGAAACAACTGATAGGACACACATTGAGGAAACAACTGATAGGACACACATTGAGGAAACAACTGATAGGACACACATTGAGGAAACAACTGATAGGACACACATTGAGGAAACAACTGATAGGACACACATTGAGGAAACAACTGATAGGACACACATTGAGGAAACAACTGATAGGACACACATTGAGGAAACAACTGATAGGACACACATTGAGGAAACAACTGATAGGACGGACACATGTTGAGGAAACAACTGATAGGAACACGTTGAGGAAACAACTGATAGGACACACGTTGAGGAAACAACTGATAGGACACACGTTGAGGAAACAACTGATAGGACACACATTGAGGAAACAACTGATAGGACACACATTGAGGAACACACTGATAGGACACACATTGAGGAACCAACTGATAGGACACACATTGAGGAAACAACTGATAGGACACACATTAAGGAAACAACTGATAGGACAGACACACATTGAGGAAACAACTGATAGGACACACATTGAGGAAACAACTGATAGGACACACATTGAGGAAACAACTGAAAGGACACACATTGAGGAAACAACTGATAGGACACACATTGGGGAAACAACTGATAGGACACACATTGAGGAACAAACTGATAGGACACACATTGAGGAAATAACTGATAGGACACACATTGAGGAACCAACTGATAGGACACACATTGAGGAACCAACTGATAGGACACACATTGAGGAAACAACTGGTAGGACACACATTGAGGAAACAACTGATAGGACACACATTGAGGAAACAACTGATAGGACAGACACACATTGAGGAAACAACTGATAGGACACACATTGAGGAAACAACTGATAGGACACACATCGAGGAAACAACTGATAGGACACACACTGAGGAAACAACTGATAGGACACACATTGAGGACACCTGTTGATAGCTATGCAAAGCTGTCATTGTTCTGGAATCCTCATGGTAGGAGAGGGAGCCCGACAAACACATGGAGAAGAAAACTGGTGACAGAAGTGAAAGGGATGGGGAAGACAGGGAAGGACTTGAGAGGACGGAATAGGACAAGAGGCCTTTGCGTGAATTTGTTGAGGCTTATACTTCTTGGCAGGGGCGGAATGACAGAATTGATCTGGGCCCCAGGGTAATGAGGGATTGCTTACTCGACGTTTGATTACGCTGGATGGAGGCTATGGGAGAATGGAACCTCTACTGCTGTGGGCCCTCGAGCATTGCCTGATAGCCCGACCGCTCAGTCCGCCCCTGCTCCTTGGGGAGCTTAAAGGTAATGAATGATTCAACAATATTGCAGGTGATCACCTATAGCAGTGCATCTTAACCGTTTACAGGTCTCGCACCCCTTTACATCATCTTAAGAAGCCTCGTACCCCGTTACATCATCTTAAGAAGCCTCGCACCCCATTATCTTCCAGCTTGTAAATATACCATAAATAAGAAAAAGAGATAAAAATATGTTTTGAAAAATGTTATATACAAAATATAACTAAGGTTTGGTATTTAATTCATATTGTCACTTTTATTTTGTAGAAATACATTGGAGTTATGTGTAGCATATACTGATTATGGTGATTTGCTTTCTAAAATGTCTAGCATGTCTCTCGCACCCCAGACGTTGGGTCTCGCACCCTAGACGTTGGGTCTCGCAACCCCGGTGGTGCATGAATCCCTGGTTAAGAAACACTGACCTATTGGTATCATTCATTCGCTTGAATCATTCGAGTGTACGTGAAGCGAAGGGTGAAAAATGTCGGAGATAGATTACAACCAAGCCTGTGAATGCGGAGATTATATTTCATATTCGTCACGTTGATGACCAGAAGAAGGCGGAGCTGGAACAAGAAGAAAGTGGATGACCAGAAGAAGGCGGAGCTGGAACAAGAAGAAAGTGGATGACCAGAAGAAGGCGGAGCTGGAACAAGAAGAAAGTGGATGACGAAGAAGGCGGAGCTGGAACAAGAAGAAAGTGGATGACGAAGAAGGCGGAGCTGGAACAAGAAGAAAGTGGATGACGAAGAAGGCAGAGCTGGAACAAGAAGAAAGTGGATGACCAGAAGAAGGCGGAGCTGGAACAAGAAGAAAGTGGATGACCAGAAGAAGGCGGAGCTGGAACAAGAAGAAAGTGGATGACCAGAAGAAGGCGGAGCTGGAACAAGAAGAAAGTGGATGACCAGAAGAAGGCAGAGCTGGAACAAGAAGAAAGTGGATGACCAGAAGAAGGCAGAGCTGGAACAAGAAGAAAGTGGATGACCAGAAGAAGGCAGAGCTGGAACAAGAAGAAAGTGGATGACGAAGAAGGACGAGAAAGAAGTAGGAGACAGGAGGTGAATGAAGATTTTCCAAAAAGGAGAAGGAGGACAATGAAAAGGAACTCGGGAGATGAAAAAGGAGGCAAAAGAAAGAAAAAGGAGGCAACGGAAGAATGTGTAGGGTTACATAAGAAGACGGGGCTGCAAGAAAAAGAAAAAGACGGACGAAAAAGAAGAAGGAGGAAAACGGTCGGTGAAGAAGACTGTCCTACAAGGAGGAGAAACATGAGGAGAAGGAATAAGAAAAGTAACTCGGAGAAGGAAGAAAAGTAACTCTGAGGAGGAAGAAGGAAGCAAAAGAAAGAAGAAGTAGGAACAAGAAAGACAAGGAGGACGGGAGAATACAGAGGAAGAAAGAAAGGAGAAGAAGAATGAGATATTATACGGAGGAGATATTTTAACATGATGCGACCTATTAACAAGAAATAGTATTTTTAGACTATCAGAAATGACGGACTCATCGCGTCGCTTTACGGAACCCCTTTGCTTTACAGTATACCATATATGCATGTACTCCCCGACTAATGCAATACGCGACTTAACGTAAACTCGGAATTGCGGAACTTTCTCGTAAGCCCAAGTCTGCACGGTGTTGTATAAATTTTTCGAGTTTGAAGAATTTTTGGTAATGCTAATGACTCCATCGCGTTTTTTGTAAATCCAAAGAGGAGTGAATGCTGTGTTAGCTTACTGTCGAGAAATTTATGAAGAGATGAAAAAGGCTGCTATTCAGTGATCTCTCGATAAGTTCACCCGGGAGATCATCATCCGCCTGTACCTTCCACCTTACCACAACCTTCCACAGTCTTCAGTATCGCAAAAACCGTTCTACGCCGCAGAAGTCTCCCACCACCTCATCTATCATTCAAACCTGAAATGCTACTCTCAGGGAGCTTGCGTGATACTATGACTAATATATATGTAGTAAGTAAAGTTACAGGTCTGTCTTCTATCAGAAACATAAATGATATTTTTCAGTATTGCTTATGTATTTTCTAATTGTCCTTCATACTAAAGTAACTGACACCTTTAACCACTTCAAGACATTCACTACCAAGAAAGCACGTAAGATTCAACAATCGATGTCGTATGTCAAACTTCGATGTAGTTTAGCAGAATGTGGTTGATAGGTGCGATGGGTCAATTTCCAACTTACGTTAAAATTCACTTATGCAAGGGTTTACGTAATGGAATGCGTTTGTAAACTGACACATTGCTTTAACCACTTCGGGGGGAGGGGGTTAGGGGGGAAATTATAAGTACCAAAAATACATTTTTCACTCCCACCTGTCCGGACAAAATAGTGCATAAAAATATTAAAATTCAAACGAGATATGTATAAGCTGTGATTTGAACTTTCTCACCTGACAATTAAATCAAACGAGCTGAATACCTGTTAGTTATCTTTTCTAACCTTTACTATCGCTCTATCTTGTTAATTAACATATTCGCGCATTCATCCTCTCCCCCTTTCACAATACAGGCTTTCCATTTAATCTTGTTCTGCACACTTTATGACAACGTATAACCTGTTTTGTCTCTCTCCATGTTTCCAAGCTCAAGAGGAAAACTTATTTGATTAGCAAATTCTATTTATTTCCATTTTTGTGTGTGCATGCAAGTAACCCGTCAAGAAATAACGGGAAAGAACTACAGAGTGCGCTTTCTGCACCATGTCCTGTTATTTTAACAGCATACTAAGTATAACTGGAAACGAAACATATTCATACTTGCAAACAGCCTTGCTGATTCCTAATAAAATTTAGATTATTGGCCAGTACTTTGGAAGAAGTAGTAAATGGGTACCTGACTCTGCTCTTGAGGTATGGAAGGCAATGGCAGCGAAGAAGGGAACTGGTCACCCCTACCTCTCGAAGCTGGATATAATATAGTGAAGTCTCTAACACTTGACTTCCCTACGGCAGTATCTGCTATGAGACTACCATGACCTTCTACTTGAGAAGAGCTTGGATTAAAGTCTTTGAAGTGTTCGATCTCACGGGATGTAATCGCTTCCTCTCGATTTAAGAGAATTTTGATATTAGCCTCCTTACTCGGCGTGTCTCACGTTTCAGGACATACAAAGGAAAGTATATTGTTGATGCAGTATGTGTTCTATTTCCATACACATCCCAAAAATGATGAGTCTTCTTTGTATTTAAAATACATATTACATATTTTTTTTTTTTTAAATATTTAATTTCCTTGTCCGTGCTGCCATTCTTCGTTCTGTTAGCGTCCTAGATTACCCTTAAATCCATAGTGATTGGTGTGATTTTGCTGTAGCACGTAGGCTTATGAGGCGTGTATTTTGTTGTTTGTCTTCTTTATTTCTTATTTCCGTTTCATGCGTTCACTAAAAAGAATGGTTAGCGGGAACACGTACTCGTAAATGTGTATATAAGTGTGATAGGGTGGGCGAGATGATGATGATATTGTATTGTGATATGTGATCACTCTCTTTTCACACTCGCACCGACCCGAACAACAATAAAAACTCTTATTCTGAGGCAGGGGCTGTATTTATTTTTACAATCCATTCAGTGACAAAGCAAACATTAAACAAATAAACTAGCGAACATAACAAAACAAAACTAAACAAAACACCCAGCATGTGCCCGATTGCTAATTCTGGAGAAGCAAAAAAAGCATCGGCTGGTTAAAATCATAGTTAAATAATGATACTCTCATCCTTCCGCGCCACCTGACACCCTCAACTATCACACACGCACACACTCATGCGTGTCGTCCAGTGCGACTAGTAGGGTGTCGTGCATGAGGCTGGCAACCTCACCATGTAACACAGATTGCCACCGAAACCACTACTGCAAGGGCACACTCTCAGCTATCACACACACACACACTCATGCATTTCGTCCAATGAGACTAGTATGATGTTGTGCATGAGGCTGGCAACCTCACCGTGTAACACAGATTGCTACCGAAACCACTACTGCCCTAGCATATGAATACTTAATATGGAGGCAAACCACACTGTTGGCCCCATGCTCCCTCAGGAGCGGAGAAGAGAAATATATACCTTGAAGTGAGCCCACGTGCTCTCACAACCATTCCTCACATAACCATAATTAAATAATCATAAAATGGACATAAAATAATATTCAACTATATGTACAACAAATACTCTCAGTAATGAGAATAAGCTACTACCTCGTAACCGATCCACATCTGTATTCGTTACTGCATTCTGAAGCATGTCGTATGTGACGACTGGTGCGCCTGGCAACAAGCGTGTCGTATATGACCACTGGTGCGACTGGGAATCTCATCACATGAAACACATCGTTACCGAAACAACCACTGCAATAGCATAAAAATGCTTCTTGTCGGCTTGTGATAGACAACAGCCACATTGGTGTTTCCATGCTCCGCCGGGAGCAACCAGAGAAACACATGTCTCAACAAAGGAGTGGCCTCGCGCTCTCCAGAAATCTAAATACATATTCTCACCTCACAGTAACCCATTAAATATATACAGTAGAATTATGATAAGTAGGCTATCGTGAAATACACTCAATTACTTTTACATTAAAGAAATAAAATAATTACTCTTGACTTAACAACTAGAACTGGTCATCATATAAAGGAAATTTAACACGACAACTCTTTCTTTCCTTTACTGGGGAAAATTATCTTAATCTGCTTCCCACCCACGTGTCAATCCACACAATATAAAACTGGCGTCTTCTTTATACACACGCATGGTGACGCGCCGCCTTTCATGACCACGTGGTTGCCATCCTGATAACAGTCAATATCATCTAAATTCAAGTAAAAAATCGCTTCTCTGTCCAGTTTCATGTATAAAACACTCTCCTACTAAATTTGCCCTTCTCTGATGAATGGAATACTTGATACTAAACTCTTACATATGTGATTTGGTCTTAACACTAGTGAAATATATCCACACATTATTTCCACTCAATTATATTTCAAGACTAAATCATAATGCCCTAAAAAGACATTTCCTTTGGGAACACATCTATCTATTTATTTCACTATTATATAAAACTAACGCTAATTTAAATTAACTCACGTGCAGATTCAGACTTACAGAACACGAATGCTAAATTCTACAAACTGCGCTTAAGAATTACAACTCACGTGCTCTAGTCCATCTGCTACCTACACTGGTCACCTCGTCGTTTGCTCTCTCGTGTGGGCTGAATCTTCAAATCGGCCTTTTGCCGATCGCTATTTCTTTATATAAACCGCGGTCGAATCACTCAATTCACCGCGCGCCACGCGTATCAATCTTGGCTACTTAAATATCACACGCGATTATCGCTTTAGGAATAGCGAAAACACAAATATACACACTATTTCTAGAGCAAAAACACAATTCTACACCACAACTTAATTTTAAGGCATTATTGTGGCCTTTTCATCAATTACATCTCAGCATGCTGCGCGCACTTCTAAAATACATGGGCGATAAATCTGCCCAAAAACAGGAAGGGGGCGGGCGTCTCCTTTTCGGCCCCATCACATAAGCATGATCAACATACGGCAATATTAATTTTTTTTTTTTTTAAACAAACTGGCGAATTACTGATTAATAACAACTGACCGCCAACTTTTATTCTATGCAACAGAATTTACATATGACACACACTGAGGAAACTTGTTGATAGCATTACCAGATAGTCATGAGGAAACTTGTTGATAGCATTACCAGATAGTCATTATCCTGGAATCCCCAGGGTAGGTGAAGCAGGGTGTCGTGGTGTTGATGGTATTGTATGATGGTGATATTACTAAATGTAATTGTATGAGGCCAGCTGTGAAGGCTCCTGAGATAAAATGTAGTTGTGAATTGTCAGAAGGCCTTTCTTGCTACCACTACGACCTCACACTTAATTTTTTTTTAATGAATGTGGCTACGTAAAGTGTCTAGGGTTATGATATGTAGTGTGGTGTAATAGGTTATAGATATACCCACAGATATTTAACAAGACTAATAATATTAATAAATGTTAAAATACACTGAACTAACTCACGTGTGTAAATTTTTTGATAAAATTATATTACATTTATTTTGTTCTGGATCAATTTTTTAGGTTGACCAGAACTTAAAAAGATTTAGAGATTATGAAAGAAATGCATGGAATATTATATCATAAATGCAATAGTGTACATATATATGTACTATACTAGTTAGTTTTATTAAAATGTTCTAGTAGTCATCTACTTGGGAGGATATTTTATGTTTGTGCTGTTGGGGTGGCCTCATCACACCTGTCTATATTGACTACACAGTGTCCAGAAAATGGTGGGAATTTTATGGGGGTATTAGTAACTAAAGGGCTTTGGTGAAAGTCCAGCAGACCAGAGGCTCACTCATCTTGTCGTTGTAGCTCTGGTGCTGAAAACTGATGGTCCCACCTCTCCGTGCTGGCGGGCAATAATGGTGGTCTCTGTCACAAGTACTGCACAGATACACTCGAGTAAATTCACCAACTGAATAGTCACTGCTTTGTTGACAACAGAAACTCCCAGCTCTGCAATCAAAGTATGGGCCATGTGTCAAAATCTATTCTCTACCCACGTCTGGACACAACACTGACACAACAACCACATCATACAGACAGGTCAGATCTCTCTGACCAAACAGCACATTTACCATGGTGGTTTTACATCAGATAGATCCTCCCAGACTATAGGTTCTGAAAAATATTTATTAGTTGTCTGCCCTAAAAGAGGATAGGTAATATGTTTCATTATTCTCAACACTTGATCTGTCTTGCCTAACCCCTGCTGGAGTTTATGTACATTGTTGGTCCCTAGACCCTGACTTGGGCGGGGGGTCTAGAGCAAATCCCTACTTGTTTGTAAGGCTAGATTTCGATATGGCAGTATCAAATCACTCGAACATGAAACAATATTCAAAATATATAAGGAAATAATTTCAATCTTACCAGATTATGAATAAATAACACAGAATTGCTAGCAAAACTCAGCTGAGCTGCTGGCTATAGTATGGCGTCCCTAAATTTATTACACTTTCTTTCATATGGAAATCACCACACTTTAAAATCTGTGTCTATCACTGAACAACTATTGAAGAATGGCCCCACTTTCACGTCTGAGCGCTAATGATATGATTGTCTGTGGCCAATCACTGCCTAGGTTTATTTTAAATTCAAATTTCCTACCATAAAGTCATTCACTGCTCAGAATAGGCCATCCGGCCAGCTAATTTTTATATTCCTAACATTAATATTAAGAAAAAAAGTACTTTTTAAATTTTGTAATATTCCAAACATCTGCGTTTTAGCCGCTGAATTCAAATCAAGGGCTTGGTATTGCAAAAGCGTCCAATAAATGACTGTGGCGTATTATATCTAAGGTCCCTTCTGTCGAGTTGCTTACTTTTTATGTCAACTTGGGAAACGTGACTTTTCTCCGTCCCCCCCCCCCCCAATTGCGTCTCCTTAGCCTTTCTAGTCTCACGCAATCTTTCCAGTCATATTTTTCCTTTTTGATCCTCCGTTCCCCTCCTGTCTAGCAAGTCAATTATTATGGAGGATGATGACCCGCGGTCTAGGCGATCATGTACTATTCGCAGCCTACGCATTATGTTTTTATCCTTAAATGTTATCTTTGGAGGGATTTTACCGTTGTATCTCTGTCAATTTCACTACACATCTCCACACTTGAAAACATGCCTATGGCAAGTTCCAAAACCAGCGATACACATAGGTAAAATTACTCCTCACGTCTGCCACTACTCTAATTTTGATCACAGGGGTGCCGACTGAGGAAATCTGCACCGACATTCAATTTGCCTGGGATATATTGGATACTAAACTGATAAGGTTGAAGCAACAAAGACCACCTCAGCAATCTTGCGTTTTCATGCTTAGCCTGAGACAAGAACACGAGAGGCTGATGGTCCGTCTCCACCACAAAAGTCCTACCATACAGATAGATTTGAAACTTCTTTATTGCCCAGATTAACGCTAAACATTCTTTTTCGCTTGTGGAGTATCCTTGTTCCGCCTTATTCAATTTGCGGCTTGCATAAGCGACTGGTTTCAGTTCCCCATCAGGTGAAGATGATCTTTGCAACAAAGCCCCTCCGAGTCCTACATTACTTGCATCGGTTCTTAAGACAAAGTTCTGTGTCAAATCAGGCAGTTTGAGAATAGGCTTGCTAGTGAGTTTTTCCTTTAACTCTTGGAACGCTAGTTCACATTGTGCAGTCCAAATAATTTTATCTGGAAGTCCCTTGCGAGTCAGATCAGTCAGAGGAGCACAAATAGCGTTAAAATTTTTGATGTATTTCTGATAAAATCCGCATAACGACACGAATGATCGCACGTCCTTTTTTGTTTGTGGCCTAGGTGCTCTCTGCAGTTTTTCCAAGTTCTTAGGATCAGGGGTCATATTACCCTGATATACAGTGTGTCCCAAGAATTCCAACTCTTTGCATCCAATACAACATTTCGTTGGCCTAGCAGTTAAGTTCGCCTCCCGAAGTCTATCAAACAACATCTCCAGAGCTTCAATGTGTTCTTCAAATGTCTCTGTGGCGACGAGAATATCATCCATGAAATTCGTGATACATGGGTTATTCAGGGGATCCAACAATTTGCGCATCATCCTTGAAAACACACTCGGAGCATTTTTTCAGTCCGAATGGTAGCATATTGAATTCATAATGTCCATCCGAAGTGCTAAAAGCCAAATAAGGTCTCACTTCAGGCTTCACTGGGATCTGGTAATAGCCTTTACTAAGATCCACCTTTGAAAAGTATTTTGCCTTGTTCAGTCTGGCAAATAACTGTTTTGTGTCTGGGAATGGATCCACTTGTCCTTCTGTGACAGCATTCAGTTTCCTGTAATCTATGCACAGTCTGTGTTCCCCAGACGGTTTTCTCAACAAAACGACACTAGAACTAAAAGATGATTCACTGTGCGAAATAATCCCCTCCTTCAACAAATACTCTATTTCTTCCTTCAATGCCTTCTCCTTCGCGAACGGAATAGAATAGGCTCTCATACAGATTGGGTTTGAGTCTACCAGTTTCATGTCATACTGTAGCAAATTTGTATGGCCTGGTTTATCTGTTAATACATCTGTATGTTCCTCCAGAACCTGTTGAACTCTCTCTCTCTGGTTTTTAGTCAGGTGCTTACTGACTTTTACCTGTGCTGCGGTTTCACAAGGATGTAATGGGTATTCATGTGAGGTGAGTGGTTCTTTTTGCATCTGGGTTGCAATAGCTAAGGTCAATAAGGGGGTGCTTTCCTGGAGTGGTCTGTCCAGATACTTCTTTAACAGGTTTACATGATAAACTTTCTCCTTCCCCTTTTTGTCAATTTTATAGTTTGTTCTAGACACCTTCTCTAGAACCGTATATGGACCTTGCCAACCAATTTGTAATTTATTCTGGCTTCCCGGTAGTAGAAGCAGCACCTTCTCTCCGACTGCCAGTTCCCTGTCCTTTGCCTTCCTATTAAAATATGCTGCATGTTTCTTCCTGGCTTGTTTCAAATTATCATTTGCCAGTTTCCATCCAGCTTTCAAACGAGTGGTCAGTTCGTTCACGTATTGATACGATGAGGTAACAGTCTCTTCCGCCTTCTCATCTGTCCAGGTCCTTAATAGGGCTTCTAATGGACCTTTTTTGGCCTCCCAAATAGCAGAGTTGCGGGAGCCATCCCGGTTGAACTATGTGGTACCTCCCGGTACGCAAACAATGCGGCGGGCAGGAATTGATCCCACAGATCCGGTTTTTCGTGTGCCAGCTTTCTCAGGATAGAAATGAGAGTCCCGTTGAACCTCTCTACCTGGCCGTTCCCTTGTGGATGGTACGGACTACAATGAAAGTGTCTGGCTTGAAATAGCTTAAAAACTTCTTCCGTTAGTTTCCCCTTGAACTGAGAACCATTATCCGTCAAGATTTGATGCGGGAATCCTAATCGGGTAAATATTGTAAGTAGTGCCTCTGCTACATGTTTTGAATCAATTGATGGCAGGGCTACAGCCTCTCCCCACATAGAACAAGTGTCCACCAGAGTAAGGATGTAACTGTTCCTCCTCTTGGTCCGAGTGAGAGGTCCTACAATATCCACTGCAACCCTCTCAAAAGGTGTTCCCACTATGGGCATTTCCCCTAGAGTTTGCAGGAGCAGTCCAGTGCTTTGGAGCTACCCTTTGACATTCTGGGCAGGATTTGACATATCTTTTTATATCCTCCGTTATCCCTGGCCAGAAGTAATGACAAGCTATACGCTGTCCTGTGGCGCTGATCCCCATGTGACCACTGAAGGGAATCGCATGCCCGAGTTCCATCACTTTAACTCTATATGAAGTGGGAAGAACCAGCTGGTTGTGACCATTTGTTCCAGTTCCGGCCTTCCTGTATAAGAGTTTGTTCTTCATGAAATATTCCCCCTTGCTCGGAGGTGTGTGGCATTTGGGCAATTTTTTAAAACAGGGCTTGAGTGTCCTATCCTCAGCCTGCGCCTTCCTCATCTCCTCTGGATGAGCATTTATAGGTTCACCTTCTTCCCCTTCTTCTGTGACCTGGTCTGCACTGTCGCCATGATCACAGGTTTCTCGGGATTCCCCAAGAAGACGTATCTACACCCCAATATCAGAGGGTAGATTGGTTCATCTATCACTGCTGCTCTGATTTCTCCTTCCACATAGCGAGTTTTCACCGTTATCCTTGCGATGGGAAGTGTCATGAGTGGTATGTCCTTAGTCGCCCCTTGTATTTCCACTGTTTCTGTGGTATACTGACTTGGGTCCACTAGGCTAGACTTCACAACTGAATCATAATCCAAACCTGTATCATAAAGACACCTTATGGTGACCCCATTACAAATAACATCCTCACAAACTGGGGGGTGATAAGGTTCCTGTTGTCCCTTAGGATTAACCTTTAATCTTTGCGTCCCCGACTTCATTGCAGCAATGTTTGAAGGTTTCCTTCTACAAAATTCGGTGTTATGGTTATCCTTCTTGCACCATTTACACCATCTTTTTCCTTGGTTCAACGGTTTTCTTTCATTGAACTTTTGGTCATTGAACTGTGAGTTTCTGTCGCGATAGTCATTTCTTGGCCGCTCAAAGTTTGTCCTACCTTTATTTCCCTGCTCTCTATTATCAAATTTATTAAATTGCTGTGGAGCTTTAAAATTGTCTATGTGCTTCTTTTTAGCACCACTTACCTCTGCCTGGGCTGCCTGATACCTCTCAGCAACATTTAAAATTTCCCCCAACTTCTCTGCACCTTGTTCCATGAGAAATTTTCTCATGTCTGGAGCCATGGACTCTCTCAATTGCTCAATCATGATCATTTCTTTAAGATCTTGGGTCTTCCCCAGAGCCGTCCATTTCTCCAAATAGGTTTCTAGTCTAGCAGAGAATTGGTGGTATGTCTCCCCAGACAACAGTTTGGCATTTCTAAATTTCTTACGATAAAATTCACCATTCTTCTCGTATCTTAATAACAAAGCCTGCTTTAACATGTCATAATTGTCTTGGTCTTCCCTGTTCATTTTAGCAAATACTTCATAAGAAGTACCTCTCAATCCCTGTGATAGCTTTAAGCTCCACCTCTCTCTCTCTCTAACCCATATGTAGTAGCTAATAACTCAAAACGTCCTAGGTACCCCTCTATGTCATCGTCTTTCTCAACAAAATGGTCTAAATGAAACCCCATAGCTGAGTTTGAGGCTCCCAGACTGGGCGTAGCATCTGAGGCAAAAGGGCTGGCACCATTTTCAGGAGCCTGGCCTTGTAATTCCAGCTCCCTTAGTCGTAATTCGTGCTCCCTTTGCAACCTTCTATCTTCTGCTTCCCTTTCGGCCTTTTTTTCTTCTGCCTCCCTTTGCTGTCGTTTTTCTTCTGCCTCCCTTTGTTGTCGTTTTTCTTCTGCCTCAATCTGCAGCCTCTTAATTTCTCTATCAGCCTCAATTTGTAACCTCTTCTCTTCAGCTACCTTTCTATCTTCCCTTTCAATATATTTATCACATTCAGCCGTTACGTATTGAATTAAAATCTGACCATCCATTCCCATCTCCTTCGCGGTGAGCACAGCAGCTGATCTAAATTTTGCCAGCTCCGCCATACTTTTTAGACAATATAATAATATACAAGATAAATCTCTAACCAGTAAATACACTAAGTACTTCTTATGACTATAGTCTAACTAATTCTAACTAACCAGTTAACTAATTAATTATTACTGGCTGTGAAGATTCACCAACTTTTATCTGCAGGGACACTTTTAATTTTAAAGGAAATTTTACAATTTATTTCCCTACTTTTATTTCTCCCACCAGGAGATCCTAATATTACTGTTGGGCTAATTATCCCTGGACAAGACCCCAATTTATGTCGTGGTGTTGATGGTATTGTATGATGGTGATATTACTAAATGTAATTGTATGAGGCCAGCTGTGAAGGCTCCTGAGATAAAATGTAGTTGTGAATTGTCAGAAGGCCTTTCTTGCTACCACTACGACCTCACACTTAATTTTTTTTTTTAATGAATGTGGCTACGTAAAGTGTCTAGGGTTATGATATGTAGTGTGGTGTAATAGGTTATAGATATACCCACAGATATTTAACAAGACTAATAATATTAATAAATGTTAAAATACACTGAACTAACTCACGTGTGTAAAATTTTTTGATAAAATTATATTACATTTATTTTGTTCTGGATCAATTTTTTAGGTTGACCAGAACTTAAAAAAATTTAGAGATTATGAAAGAAATGCATGGAATATTATATCATAAATGCAATAGTGTACATATATATGTACTATACTAGTTAGTTTTATTAAAATGTTCTAGTAGTCATCTACTTGGGAGGATATTTAATGTTTGTGCTGTTGGGGTGGCCTCATCACACCTGTCTATATTGACTACACAGTGTCCAGAAAATGGTGGGAATTTTATGGGGTATTAGTAACTAAAGGGCTTTGGTGAAAGTCCAGCAGACCAGAGGCTCACTCATCTTGTCGTTGTAGCTCTGGTGCTGAAAACTGATGGTCCCACCTCTCCGTGCTGGCGGGCAATAATGGTGGTCTCTGTCACAAGTACTGCACAGATACACTCGAGTAAATTCACCAACTGAATAGTCACTGCTTTGTTGACAACAGAAACTCCCAGCTCTGCAATCAAAGTATGGGCCATGTGTCAAAATCTATTCTCTACCCACGTCTGGACACAACACTGACACAACAACCACATCATACAGACAGGTCAGATCTCTCTGACCAAACAGCACATTTACCATGGTGGTTTTACATCAGATAAATCCTCCCAGACTATAGGTTCTGAAAAATATTTATTAGTTGTCTGCCCTAAAAGAGGATAGGTAATATGTTTCATTATTCTCAACACTTGATCTGTCTTGCCTAACCCCTGCTGGAGTTTATGTACATTGTTGGTCCCTAGACCCTGACTTGGGCGGGGGGTCTAGAGCAAATCCCTACTTGTTTGTAAGGCTAGATTTCGATATGGCAGTATCAAATCACTCGAACATGAAACAATATTCAAAATATATAAGGAAATAATTTCAATCTTACCAGATTATGAATAAATAACACAGAATTGCTAGCAAAACTCAGCTGAGCTGCTGGCTATAGTATGGCGTCCCTAAATTTATTACACTTTCTTTCATATGGAAATCACCACACTTTAAAATCTGTGTCTATCACTGAACAACTATTGAAGAATGGCCCCACTTTCGCGTCTGAGCGCTAATGATATGATTGTCTGTGGCCAATCACTGCCTAGGTTTATTTTAAATTCAAATTTCCTACCATAAAGTCATTTCAGTCATGCTTCAGTCAAGTATGGATGGTTATCTGTTAGTCTGTCCGTCTCTACTTGTGTTTCTACAAAATGTACTTGATTTTTGAACCAACCTTTCTCTCCCCTCCAAAATTTTGTCGTTAAAAAGTTATATTTAGACACAGCTACCACAAAAACCCTCTCCTCCATACTAAGTAAATTTGAACACCTGCGTCCCAAAGTCGTGTTTTTTTTGTGCAATTAGCGACACTTTTAGATTCAATACAGTCTGTCGATGATGTGAACAACACTGTCTTTTGTCATTATCTTCAATATTATCTATCCGTCTGTAAAATTAAGACCATATTAGTTCACTGCTCAGAATAGGCCATCCGGCCAGCTAATTTTTTATATTCCTAACATTAATATTAAGAAAAAAAGTACTTTTTAAATTTTGTAATATTCCAAACATCTGCGTTTTAGCCGCTGAATTCAAATCAAGGGCTTGGTATTGCAAAAGCGTCCAATAAATGACTGTGGCGTATTATATCTAAGGTCCCTTCTGTCGAGTTGCTTACTTTTTATGTCAACTTGGGAAACGTGACTTTTCTCCGTTCCCCCCCCCCCCCCCCCCCCCCCCCCCCCCCCCCCCCCTTCTCCCCCCCCCCCCCCCCCCCCCCCCCCCAATTGCGTCTCCTTAGCCTTTCTAGTCTCACGCAATCTTTCCAGTCATATTTTTCCTTTTTGATCCTCCGTTCCCCTCCTGTCTAGCAAGTCAATTATTATGGAGGATGATGACCCGCGGTCTAGGCGATCATGTACTATTCGCAGCCTACGCATTATGTTTTTATCCTTAAATGTTATCTTTGGAGGGATTTTACCGTTGTATCTCTGTCCATTTCACTACACAGGGGTAGACAGAAAAACACACGGAGAAGATAACTGGAGACAAAAATGAAAATTATGAGAAAGACATGGAAAGGCTTTGAGTTGATGGTAAGTGATAGAAGGACTTGAGTTGATGGTAAGTGATAGAAGGACTTGAGTTGATGGTAAGTGATAGAAGGACTTGAGTTGATGGTAAGTGATAGAAGGACTTGAGTTGATGGTAAGTGATAGAAGGACTTGAGTTGATAGTAAGTGATAGAAGGACTTGAGTTGATAGTAAGTGATAGAAGGACTTGAGTTGATGATAAGTGATATAAGGACGAGTTGATGGTACGTGATAGAAGGCCTTGAGTTGATGGTAAGTGATAGAAGGCCTTGAGTTGATGGTAAGTGATTGAAGGACTTGAGTTGATGGTAAGTGATAGAAGAACTTGAGTTGATGGTAAGTGATAGAAGGACTTGAGTTGATGGTAAGTGATAGAAGGACTTGAGTTGATGGTAAGTGATAGAAGGCCTTGAGTTGATGGTAAGTGATAGAAGGCCTTGAGTTGATGGTAAGTGATAGAAGGCCTTGAGTTGATGGTAAGTGATAGAAGGACTTGAGTTGATGGTAAGTGATAGAAGGACTTGAGTTGATGATAAGTGATAGAAGGACTTGAGTTGATGGTAAGTGATAGAAGGACTTGAGTTGATGGTAAGTGATAGACGGACTTGAGTTGATGGTAAGTGATATGACTTGAGTTGATGGTAAGTGATAGAAGGACTTGAGTTGATGGTAAGTGATAGAAGGACTTGAGTTGATGGTAAGTGATACAAGGACTTGACATAACTTTGTTGAAGGCCTATGCTCCATAGAAGGCTGGAGGGAAATGAATGAATGAATCAAAACAATTTATTTTCTAGAAGCTTTTAGTTCATTTGGAAACAACAATAACTGTAGGCCCCTTAATTTAAACTTGATTTTTTTCCTCACCTTTACTTTTTCTCTCTCCCCCCCCCCCCTCTCATACCACAATCTGCGGTAGCACAGTGGTTAGTGCACTGGCTTCCCAGCTCAGCGGTCCTGGTTCGATCCCCAGTTGAGGTTGGATTTTTTAGACCGCAAACGGCTCCGGGGTCGACCCAGTCTCATGAATTGGTTACCAGAGCAACTCTAGGAAGGTTAAGGCGGCCGGCGTGATGCTGACCACATCACCCACAATTTAACAATGGTCAAAAAGGTTTGGGCCTAACACCATATTCCCAATATGCCTCAATGGGCATGTAACGGGTTTCCTTTCCTTACCTTTTTACTTTGTCTGTCCACCCCTTCTTCTCAAAACATACCATACTCTAGTATTCTTTCTTATGTGTCTACTAAGCTATCAATACGCTTGACCTGTTATGAAATACTCATTAATCTTTAAGCTGTCTATTTTATTCTTACCAAAGTTGACATGATGGAAAGAACGAAACAACTACCAGTGGAACGAGATATATGTGACGGTATTGCCTCCCCTGCTTTGCAGTTGTGGTGAAAATTACAGTGATACAACGTTAAAATTCCTCCAATTATAAAGATAACGGATAAGATAACATGTAGAAATAAAATTGTCCGTAAGGTACGAGGATACATTCTCGCCTACGCCCGCATTTCCTAACGCCATTGAAACTAACTAGTTGTAACATGCAGACGGGAGGGAAACGGAGATAAAAGAAAAATTATTATGACGGTCTGAACACGTGTTTGAATCTAAAGGGCAAAAAGACGCAATTTGTAGTTTAAAGGAAAAATCACGCCACTAGTTGACACAATGTAAGGAAATGGACAAAAAAGACCTTAGCTCTTATTAGAGACAGTCGTATCTTGGACGTTTTTACGGTACTTGGTTGTTTTATTTGAATCTAGCGGCAAACGCGTGAACGAAGGTTCAAAAAAAAAAAAAAATTTCAAAACTAACCTTGAGAAAAGTAGGTTTTTCTTTAATAATAAAGTTATGAAAATAAAACCTAGCTAGTTTGATAGCCCATCTTGAGCATAGAAATAATATACTTTTAATTACACAGACGGACAGATAACACGGAAGATATTGACGAAAGACCGTATTGTTCCAATCAGACTAGCGAACAGTTTTTTTGTACATACTTTCACTAAAGTTACTTTTGACGCGTCCTTGAGCAAAACGCATAAACCCCAAACTGCAATGAACTAGAGGGGAAAGAAGGGGGATAGTGGCTAAAAATAACTTAGTGGGGCAGGTTTGTGCAGTTTTTGCATGTAGTTAGTCCAAAAAACAAGTGTATTTTTGTGAAAAACCAAGTAGAGACAGACGGACCAACAGAAAATAATACACACTTGACTGAGAGTTGACTGAAATTTGACTTTTAGTTTGAATTTGAAAAAAAGTGTAGAGGGGAAGTCCGCGGATTGGACAGAAATTTTATATTGTCGAACAAACAGTAGCGGCATTTGCCATTTTGATTAAGACTGTCCAGAGACACAGTTCGTTTATGATAGAAGTGTAAATCCCCAGGAAATATTATATATTCTAAGTGGGACGCCTTCATATAGCCAGCAGCTCAGCTGAGTTTTGCTATTTCAACGTATCTGTGTTCTCAATTCTGAATTGTGGTAAGGGAAAAAGCATTTATTTTGTGTATTTTAATATTTTGAGTGATTGATACTGCCATATCAGGAAAATGATTACGACAAGTGAGTGTTTACTCTAGGTCCCCAGCCGCAGACCAGGGCCTAGAGAACAAACAAAGAAAAAAATATGAAAACATATAGAAGACTATGGAAAACAGAATTATATTTGAGATCAGTGGGAACATATCACCAACCTTATTGGATGGAAGAGGAAACTATTGAACATATTTAGGATGCAATGCAGTCTTGGGAGACTAGTACTACTGGATAACAACTGGGTGAGATGTATTGAGTTGGTCAGAGAGATCTGACCCAATCGTTGTAATGTGTTTCGTTGTTATATGTGTAGAATTGGTGCAGTAAGCAGTGTGTGACACATGGCACAAATTTTGATTTCAGAGTTTCTGATCTGGTGCTACGCTAGTGCCAAATTTCTTGTGTAGAAGTATACAAGTATATGCCTGAGCAGCCTAACATTACTCCAGATATTGTGAGGAGTGGGCCACTGATATTCTGTACTGCATCTTCACAGACCAGATAAGTGAACCTGGTCTGCTGAGTATTCATCAACTGGGTCCACTATAAAACAAGAAATAACAGCATACTATATAAACATAACTCATTCCATATTTCAAGGACAATAAACATTACAAATCGAGGTTGGGCATGATGACACCACCCCAACTAATCATCCAGTGCTAGTTCTCACAGACTCTGTATTTTATTATTAATATTATCCAATGTAATAATATATTATGTACAAAATTTTCATTGTGATTATTCAATATATCTATATGCACTTTAATTGATAAAAACATATTGTTTCATATGTCCTGACCAGAAGAAACATTTGGTTCAGGACTAAATAAATTCAAAAAAATTGTCACACTTAAACTTTAAAAAGCCAGAGTTAGTTCAGTGTATTATAGAGTTTATTATTATTATTAGACTTATTATTTACATGTGTGTGTCTGTGTATTTTATTACCTACACATCACAATTCAGTACCCTAGACTTTTAACGTAGCTAACATTCATAATAGAAGAATAGGTCTGTTTGAGGTCGTAAGTGGTAGCAGAAAGGTCTTCTGTACTCACATAAATTTTTATATCAGGAACCTTCACAGCTGACCTCATCCAGTACACTAGGTAACATAACAACCATACAATAACATCAAAAACCACTACAGCAGTAGTGGTCCAACAGTGGCCAAAACTCACGAGTATTTAATATGAAATTCAAAGGTGTCTACCTTCTCACAAGATTACTCTTGGCAGATTTGTAAATAGAAGGGTAATGACGCTTCTATCTCAATGGAGTTTTCACAAGAAACTCAGATAAGCGAAAACCATGCTGCATTGGCTGAGCACGTTAATTCTAGAATCTGCCGACAACTTTTGTGAAGAATTAAGCAATGATTAATCTTAGCTCGTTCAAGCCCCCACCTCTGATTTTCTGAGTGGAATTCTTATTATTCTGGTATAGCTCTGTTTAGCAAGTGTGTAGTAAATTGACTGAGACCAACATGCAGTACATTTAAAATGATTTAATCGAAGTTAAATTTGTAAAATTACAAATAAAAACAATATGTAATAATCACTTACGTTTTAACAGTTTAAAAATAATTGAATAGTTTAAAAGCATCATTGATGGATAGTAGAAGTTTTTTCTTAAAAGTTCACGTGGCAACTTATATTTTGCACTTAGCTGCCAGTGGTTGTTTCTGTTCCGGCTGGGTTGGTTCTTTTTACACTGCTCACGCTCGTCAAAGTTGTAGGGAGCAGCTCGTTCCCAGGAGTGTCAGGGAGAGTCTACAAAGTTGGTCCCTCGTCTTAAAGCTCAGGTCACTGTTCCCTTCTTGTTCCATAGATTGTACCCTTCAACTGGTATTACCACCAACTATGGTAAAAGAATAGAAACGAAACGCTCTCCTGAGTATTGCGTTTCCCGATACATACTTATGTGTCCCCTTTTCCTATTCCACCATCCCATTTACTCAGAATTTACCATCGATGAGAATTAACTTCAATCTCTCGAGAGAAAACTTTCTTTACATTAAATTGAATAGCTTTTGTGGTTACTTTAAATTTAAATAAAAAGGTTAACAGTACAGATAGAATATGTTTACACTTACATTTCCACTCATTGAAAAGTGTTCACAATATACATTTAATATGTTTTCATTTATGTTTGTTCACTTATTTGAAACTTCCATTAATTTTAAAGTGAATATGTTAACATCGACAATTACACTGGATTGAAACTTTAAGTATTATAATTAAAATGTACATCATTTCTTTCATCTTTCCCTCCCTGCTCCATATGGAACCTGGGACTGCTGATGCGTTTAGTTTTTCTTAAGAAACTAGCAATAAAGCTGTCGCCAGCCCGTGCAGTGGTGGTTCATGAAATCATCATTCTATGCGATGAGGTTGCCAGCCTCAAATGACTGGGACATCCACTAGCGATTTTCACAAATTAATATTCACATGGTAATATATACATATTAGTTCACATGTTAGTAATGAAGATATAGAATGTAAAATGACAGCTTACGCCAATCCTGGCTCACAAACATTTTGCTCAGATGAACGAAGTTAAGGTATTAGCCGATGCCTTTTTACACGTGTACTTGGAGTCGTTAATTTTAACTTTAATTCCCTCTCTGACTCCGTGTCCAGTTTCCTCAGATATTCCGGTTTTCCTTATTTAAAATGATAGAGATTTCCTAGGCTATTCTGTAAGTCTTGATAAATACTCCAATAAAAGGTCCGGTCTGATAAAATGGAATTCTGAATTCTAGGCTTCACTCTGGCAAGGTCTGGTTGTGTCGTCTTGGCAAGCGATCTTCACAGTAAATTTGACTGACTGAAGCGTCAGGTTATGTTTACTGTCCTCCCCCACTCTGTTTGTTATGGAGCTAAGTAAAAGCTCCAATCATTTCAAACATGCTGGTGGGGAAGGGGGGGGGGGGGGGGGGGAATTTCAAAATATTCCTGACATGGAAAGATTTTGAACGTAAGGTAGAGGTCAAGTCTTCCGTATATGGCATGAAAATATTCGATCCCTGGCAGGCGAACTCATCAACACATCTGTACACTCATACAACATTGTGTTGCAGATGTAACAATTTATTACTTTATCAGAAAGTAATCTGTTCGCAGACGGGTAATCTCGTTTTCTGTCCCGCACTCTGGCCTTTATCAGCGATTTGAGCAAACACGCTGGCGATTGCAGGACTAATCTATAGCGGCCAAGCTTTGGTACACAAGAATTACCAACTTATAATCAACAAGGAGTGTCAAATGTTTGAACAAACAAACTCTCTGCTACATAGCAAACAGAAAGAAAAGGGTGCGACCTTGGAAAATCACGCAAATAAAATCAGTACAAAAATGTGACTGATTACTGCCGTAGTAAAAGAGAGATCGAGAAGAGATCGCCTTGCGAAGTCGGGTACCCACTTACAGCTGGGTAGATTGGAAAGTGACAGTACCGTGAATCGAAGCCGGCACATGTGACGCAAGACTAGCTCTCTAATCACTCTGTCAGTCCCACGCTTACATGACTATTCTTCGTATTGTTCTGTAAAATTATACTTATTTTGCTCCCCACCGATCTTTTTGTTTGTGTACTGATGAACAATGTTTCTGAATGACGGGTGCAGCTGTATTTAACACGGAAAACTTCCACTGGCAAACATTTGTCGCCTACGGATTTGTCGGTGACTCTTACAGCTCTTTATTCTTTTAATATCCATTTAACTTTGTCCTCGCAGTCTTTACTTTGCTGGAGCAGACTCAGACGCCTGGCTAAGCCACAAATGGATGAGGTCCAGTGTGGCTTCCGAGCAAACCGAAGTGCCCAGGACCATATTTTCACACTCAGGGAGCTGAGTGAAAAGGCCCTTGCATATAAAGATGAGATGCACCTTTGTTTCTTAGATCTGGAGAAGGTGTTTGACAAGGTCACCTGGAGCAAACTTTGGGACTGCTTGGCAAGGAAAAACATTCCAGCACATCTGATCCATGCTATACAGACTTCTACAAGACTTACAGAAATTATGTGAGGACGGCAAACCATAAGTCGAAAGAGTTCAGGACTATCACTGGTGTAAGACAGGGTGATATTCTGTCACCTTATCTTTTCATACTCCTCATGGACGATGTCATCAAAGCATGTAAGGAAAGGACCAAAAAGTATTTAGTGGGGTCCTGGAAGATGAGACAATTCTGTATTTATTGTGTGTGCATCGTCGACAGCTTATTTTTAATGTTGGCAAAATTCCTGTTGTTTTTCTAGTATCATCATCAATTTTTATAGTGTCATCACATATCATCTTTCTTTTTCCTTTTAACTCGTGAGCCACTTCCTTATGTCAAACCACATTTACGGAAGGAAAAACGATGTTTATAAAACTGTAAAATGCAAAAAAACGCATCAGTATTTCCTGGCAGTTTACAACAGAACCGGTCCTAGGGATTTTTCAAGGTCGTGTGAGGTCTCGTGATTCACCCCTTTCCAGGCCTCAGTGCAGTCCTGTTTGTACTGTAACGAGACTCAGTTTCGAGCTATTGAGTTGGAACGCACAGTAATTTCTGCAAGTGATGTTCACTGGGGCATTCTACAAACACATATTACACTTGCGTATTTTAACACTTTATTGTAGGTAAATTTTGTTTATTCATGTTGAATTGCAGAATGCACTCAATGCTGTTTTTTTTAAAGATAAAAAGTTTAATACAGGTATACAGTAAAACTCTCAATGTCATACAAGAAAATAATTTTTCTTGTTTTTTTTTAACATGTTAATTTCTTTTTTTAAAGATAAATTTCGGCAACAGCCAGCCCTGGTTTAAAGACCTGCTAAACTTTGCAGACACTACTCCTCTTCCCCTTCCAAAAAATATTTTTTTTTTAAAAACTAGTTATGAAAATCGTCAACGTACAAAGTCATTGTATTATGCAGCTTTCGCAGAACACTGATCTCGAGACAAACCCGCTCAGCAAATTTAACAATCGTCTGAACTCCCTCTAATCTTGACTCAGCTATAACGGTTGCCCTTGTGAAAATCAAGCAAGGCCATTGAAAAAAAACAAACTATAAAGAATAATACACTTTATGGAAGCAAGATTGGCAATGCAAAAGCGTTCCACAAACAGGTGTGTTTCGGTGGCATTCTGATTTGTATTAACGCCCCAAATTCAGAAGCTGGAAGATGTTAAATATTTCATTTTACCTCGGCTGTTTATGAAAAACAACAGCTCTTTAAAAAAACAAAACACGGCGACCGTGTTATTTTTCACGGTGTTGACTAAGTCTGTCCAAAAACAGATCTTGTCGCAGGGTGATGTATGTGTGTGTGTGCGAGTGACATTTTAGCTAGTAAATCTCATTTCTGCTATAGCCAAGCAGCTTAGGTATCATTCTATTTTGTTATTGTTATGCAGGCTTGCACCGTTAGTAAGAATGCGTACTATGTCAAATAATTGTTAACGCAACGTACGTGCGAGAGTCTCTCCCCCCTCCTACTTCTCTCCCACCCGCTTTTTAAAAAACACCACGACAGATTTTAGGACCAAGGAAAACACACGTACACACATCTACACAAGTTGGCACTTTCATTTATTTCTTTTATTTGCAACAGTTGGAGCTGGGAAATGGTTACACGATCAGGTATCGGCAACTAAACATATTATCTGGACTTCAAGACACTATATATTGTCACGAGTTGCCTCTCCTGCCTTGCAGTAGTGGTCCAACAGTGGCCAAAACCAAGAGCATCTGATGAGGGTCTTCAAAGGTATCTACCTTCGCTCAAGATTACTCTTGGCAGAGATGCAAATAGAAGGATGATAATGCTTCTACCTTGAGGGAGAAAAGTCAAGAACAATGCTGAATGTGTCTTAGCAAAGTTAACTTAGTATCTGCCCGCCATCTTTTGTGGAGGGATATATTGTATCATTTAGCTCGTTCAAGCGCCCAACTGATTTAACAGTAAAATGTTACTTTAGTAGCCCTTTTATCTATGGAAAATATACTGATTCATACGTGTGCACTTCTCTCTGCAATAATTAAATCAACTATGAATTTCTACAACATATAACAAATTTAATGATCAGTTATTATTTAACAATTGTAAATAAATGAAGGATTGGTGAAACTTCGCTGGAATTGGACTAAGTTTGAAACAACTAAAAGTGTATTTTTTTTTTTCCTGGCCTGATACGATTTGACATAGCTATCAGATTGATGAAGTGTTGTTGTTGCTGCTGACTGCTCCGTCAATTTACGATTTTTGTGGCAAGGGCACCTCGTAACCACTCCTGGTCAATGCGAGTATCTTCACAGGCCGTTGAATGTGGGCGTCTAGTGTTGACAGCAAGCTCTGAACCACAGATTCGTCTTCCAAACTGGTATCGTAGACTGGTACTACAAACTTTAGAGGAAAACAAAAGCCTCTGCTAAGTTTATGTTTTCTGATTCTAAACAGGCGCCTTTTCGCTGTCACTTCCAACGACTCCGTTTCTCAGTAATTTTATCCCCACCCGAGTATACATTATAGCTTAGTGGATATAATAAAAATTAACCATTACTTTCAGTTATTCTAAGCGAAAAGTATGTCTGGACAGCGGAGAATGCAATGGCTTGTGCCTGGGTGAACATGTCTAAGTATACAAATAACTTATTACAAATGATAATAGATATATATACATGATGTCATGATCATCAACTCCTTGCTCCACTTGGAACTTGGGACTACCTCTGCATTTGGTTCTCTGTGAGAGACCCGCATAAAGCAGTCACCAGCTCTTGCAGTGGTGGTTCATGAAACTATCATTCTATATGCTGAGGTTGCCAGCCTCGTATGACTTGGACATCCACTAGCGATTCTCACATGTTAATAAATTCAAAGTATAAAATATATGGTACAACTCACCCCAATAGTTGGGAAATCTCGACTTCTTGCTCAGTTCAATAATCTTGGCAACTTGATGAAGATGCCTTGAACACGCGTCTGGGTTATTATTTCTATTTAGAATCCCTCTGTGACTTGTAGGATTCCGGTTTTCGTATTAGTAATGTTGAGTTTTTCTACTGATGTTTCAGAAGATGCTGCAGTACGTTTTGTCCGGTCCTACAAGTTCAGAATCCTTACTCTATTCTTTCCTGGCTTTGTCTGGGCTGTCTACTCTGATGGTTTTGGAATGCAGCGTCGTATATTTTGAATGTGCTACGTTATATCGCAGTTTTCCTGTCCACGCGTCCACCTGGTTTTCTGACCGGCTTCCAATCAGAGCGAGTGTATATTTCTTGCTCTCATTTGATCCAATCCATGTGCAAGAATGAAGTGGGTCGGGGCGTTAGTTATTACCTTCACCCTCGTGTTTTAAAATATTCTTTGAAAATTTTAACACATGACCTCATCCCTGCAAGATAGTGCATTGCCCACAATGTAATATTTATTACAGAAACTTCCAGACTAGTGCTTATGCAATTATCACCCGTACTTTAATTCGTTCACCAGACGAATAATCGCTGACATTCGCTGACCACAGACGTTTTTCACAGACAACAATTTGGTCTTCCTTTGTAGTCTAACGCAGTATTGTCGTGATGAGCGGTCAACATCACTTGTGTTTAATCTCTATGTCTGCCTGGGCGGAAATCATCATCATCATTCCTTTCCATTCGCCGTGGAACATAGGACTGAAACAGTTGCTCTCCATCGATTTCTATTCTGGGCTGTGTTTTTCAGTCATTCCATTTTCCTTAGCCTCCTCTTCCACTGTTCTTCTCCAAGTTCTCCTTGGCCTCCCCACTCTTATTTTCCCTTGTGGGTTCCAGTCAAAGGCACCTCTGGCTATGCTTGACTGTTCTCTTCTGAGTGTATGTCCTATCTATCCCCACCTTCTTACCTTAATTTCCATTTGTATTGGCTGTTGCCAGCATCTTTTTCTTAGTTCTATATTTCTTATTACATCTGGCCATCTTATACGGATGATCCGTCAGAGACATCTATTCACAAATATCTGTAGTTTGGAGGTGATACTCTTTGAGACATGCCATGTCTCTGAGCCATACAGCAAGACTGACTTTACATTTGAGTTAAAGATTCTGATTTTGTTCTCTCTGGATATAGCTGAGGAGTTCCATATTGGTCGAAGAGCATTAAAAGCGCATCTGGCTTTATTTATCTTAGAACGTCATTATCGGTTCCCCCTCCTTTGTCAATGTTACTCCCCAGATTTGTAAAGCTATCTACTTCTACAATAACTTGACCATTGATCTTCATATTGATCTGCCTATTATTTATCCTCATTTCCGTTGTTTTATTTACATTTATGTGTAGTCCCATCTTTGCTGCTTCTGTCACTAATCTATTTGTTTTCTCCTGCATATCTTGCTGTCTATGTGATGGAAAGAACAAATCATCTGCAATGTCAAGATCCTCCAGCTGTTTGTTGAATGTCCACTGTATTCCTGTTTTCTCATAACCCAGTCTATGACCATGAGAAAAATTGTTAGTGATAGCAGGCATCCCTGTCTGACCCCGCTGTGTCCTGTGAAGGGCTCTGATAGATTTCCTTTGTGCACTACTTTACATGAGGCCTCCTGGTAGAAATCTTGGGTGATTGTAATGAATTTCTCTGGGATTCCTGGGCGAAATGAGTTACGTAAAATTCAATCCATTTTTCGTCCATCATATCTTGCCTGTCTGGGTTCACTCGCTTGGCGATAAAATTAATCTGCTGGTCGGTGGTCAATTAGCCATGAAATGACACGCATGGAAAAGGTCAACGAATCTAAAAAGTGGCGGGGCACAGATTTATGTGCAAAACAAAATAAATGAAGAAATAAATGGATATTGTAGAAGAGAAAGAAGAGGCGTAAAAGGACACGGACAAATGTCGTTGCATTTATATCTCCTAATTATAACCATCAGAGGCTCAACTGGATATATTTTTCTTCATAAATTAAAAAAACAAAAATGTGAGAGTGAATGTAATAAACGAATTGTATATGACGTTAAGTAGAAAGTTGTGGTTGGTTGCTAGAGGATGCTGTGGGTGAGACGGTTAGCAATTTAAAGTTGAAAGTTGGCAGTGGGCCGTTAGAGAAGGGAGAAAGAATAAGAGGTTCTTGGAATAGTGTAAGTAATGTCATACTACACCTTTACAACTAGTTGCTGCAGAAACCACTGCCGCAAGAGCACGTGACTGCTTGGTGCCCCGAGAGCTGTCAGTCCGCCCTTGTAAAGTACTAAGATACAGGAAAACATATTACAACATAAAGTACTGATAGGCAGGAAAACATATTACAACCTAAAGCACTGATAGGCAGGAAAACATATTACAACATAAAGTACTCAGATACAGGAAAACATATTACGACATAAAAGTACTTAGGTACAGGAAAACATATTACAACATAAAGTACTCAGACACAGATAAATGTGTTCCAACATAAAGTAAGCACATACATGTAAACATTACAACATATAGTACTCAGATACAGGTGAAACTTTAACAACATAAAGTACTCAGATAAAGGAAAATATTACAGCCTAAAGCACTGATACGCAGGAAATATATTACAACATAAAGTATTCAGATACAGGAAAACATATTACAACATAAAAGTACTCAGATACAGGAAAACATATTACAACATAAAGTACGCAGATACAGGAAAACATATTACAACATAAAGTACGCAGATACAGGAAACCATATTACAACATAAAAGTACTCAGATACAGGATAACATATTACAACATAAAGTACACAGATACAGGAAAACATATTACAACATAAAGTACGCAGCTACAGGAAAACATATTACAACATAAAGTACGCAGATACACGTAAACATTTTACAACATAAAGTACGCAGATACAGGAAAACATATTACAACATAAAGTACGCAGATACAGGAAAACATATTACAACATAAAGTACGCAGATACAGGAAACCATATTACAACATAAAGTACTCAGATACACGTAAACATTTTACAACATAAAGTACTCAGATACAGGAAAACATTACAACATAAAGTACGCAGATACATGAAAACATATTACAGCCTAAAGCACCGATAGGCATGAAAACATATTACAGCATAAAGTACGCAGATACAGGAAACCATATTACAACATAACGTACTCAGATACACGTAAACATTTTACAACATAAAGTACTCAGATACAGGAAAACATTACAACATAAAGTACGCAGATACATGAAAACATATTCAGCCTAAAGCACTGATAGGCATGAAAACATATTACAGCATAAAGTACTCAGATACAGGAATACTTATTTCAACATAAAGCACTATGATAAAGGGAAAACATTATAATATAAAGTACTAAGATACAGGAAAACATATTACAACATTGTCACGTAGGGTTTATATTCATTTAATTTCCTACAACTTCTTCCTATTCTTTCACCCGAAAATTCTCTCTTTTATTATCTCTGTATTTCATTTTTTCCTGTAATTTTTTCATCCATTCGTTTTGCGAATATTATTTTCATATATTCGCAAACTTTACCTGTTTTCCTTTCTCTTAAACTGAGAATCGCGCTAGGACGATATTACGTAGATGTCAGGGCTGCAGGGCGTCAGAAGGCGTGATAAGTCGGTTCGCTGAACATAGGACGTAGCAAATCGTCTACATTCTCACCGAGCGCGCGAGCTTCTTCTCGGCATTAGTCCCGGTGAGGTGTGATACTTTACATCTGCACCGGTCAGTATCCAGACATTTGTCTGGAAAATCCCAAAATGACACGGCGCTCACTTGGGCCATGGTCAGCTGTAGTGTGAAAACTGCCCTGAAATGGAGTCAGGCTGTCTGGGATTTGAAACTGACACGCGTACATCGTGGTCAGTAGGTGACAGTTACGACACGCGTTAAGCGGACGTAAATGTTGGGAGTAGGGGAGATAATTTCGCTTGGCGAAGTAAGTTTGGGCCCTTTGTCTGATTTTAAGATATTGGCCAAGTTTGAAACTTTAATTTCATTCTCGCTCATAGACTCCACAGTAGATAGGTCGCTCGAAAACAGAATAGCTGTTAGCGAAGATCTCAGTTTGTTTCGGCAATTTGTCGAACTTCTAGACTTCCAGAAATATTTTCAGCAAATTTTATTCTTAAGTTGTGCGACTACCTGTAATTCTGTGGTTGAGGTAATTAATATGATAGATATATAGATTTTGTGAGTGTTAAAGTGTTAAATCGCTTAATTCATTTTAATCTATTTCTTTAGCGCAGAAGAGAAATAAAGTGGTAGGCTATTATATTTTCTAGGGAAGCATTCAGTGGAAAGCAGAATAAAATTAAAATTTCTAGCTTATAACGGCAATTGTAGCTATTTATAAATTTAATTTAACTGCTAATACTCAGTCGAGTGTATTTTTCTAAACTAACGTATAAACTCTAGAATCCAGCCTTATGAATGGTGACGGAATACGCACGTGTTCTTAATTTATGAGGATTGCTGATTTTTAATTATAACTTACGTCACGGGAAGTTTAAATGATAAGCAAAGCTCTCTGCTTGCAAGTTTAAATGTAAGTTATAACCAGTGCAGATTCTGTTTATTATATTATATGTGTTATTTTTCCTCCACACAGTGAAAGTTTTGGGGTGACCCTAACTTTACCAGCACCTAGTAGTAGTTTCCATACTTGTGAAGAAATAGACAGTCCTTATTTTGAACCACGTGGGTTTTCTCAAGTAACACTGATCTGACGGTGCAAGTTAGACAGAAATACTAATATCCCTATAACGGGTTTTCAAAGACTGTAAGGATAAATACTGGACCTTGGAGCCAGCACTTAATTTCTTCTAGAAACTCTATATAATTTGCTGCCTGGTGGCGTGAATATTAACAATCATTTCCCGACTAGATTATATCTTGTGGACAAATCTGTGGTGTGACTAAAGTGAATCCTATACTGAGGGAAGGCACCGACCTGACATTCATCATTTTTTAGAAACCTACGCTATTGACACTGTGCTCTGCTAACTCCCGCGCCTGGAATAATTGTTAGGTGACTTAATCAGACATTTGAACAAATTTGCATACCCAAGTAGTCGTTCCCGGAGACTCCGAGTTAAATACGTCTTTTGGAACTGGGGACTTCTTGGCAGAAGACTGCATTTTTTGAGTCTGTGTGAAAATCTAAAATCAAGGTGTTCCAAGAGGCAGCGATCAAAGTCGTGAGTACCTGAATGAGAAGCCATGGCGGAATGAATGAGTGTACGCTGGTCTGAGTGATATTTTCACTATTATATCTTTGACACCCTGTTGCTGTCCTAATTTTTTTTTCCCAATCTGCATAATTTGTTGCTAAGGCTAGAGTTCTTGTGTTTTTGTCTTAGGTTAAATCAGATTTTTTTCAAACTCTGTGCATATAATTACGAGATAAAACAAAGACAACTCTTAGACTCAAACCCTATGTATCTGTGACTCGGGCGCCATCATCTGTTCTCTTAACGGGGCCGGGCTAAACCTAGAGTTAACACTATAACGGGGCTATCATCCTTGCAACATTTCCTTGAATTTTTATGACTATGTGTATATGTATTTTCCTTGATGTACTTTCTTTGATGTTGTGAGCCGATTTTTTCTGATATTAAAATCGCTCTTGAACTTGATAATTGTGTTTGGTCAGCTCGTTCTAGATAATATATATATATATCATTGTTAGAGTTTTCCCACGTCTGTGTGTTTACCTGTCGTCACGTGTATGTGCGTGCCTGTGAGTGATAGAAATATACGTAATATGTATATTGGTGTAGTCTGTCTGACGCTGTAACAACTGTTGTAGAAAATAGGTGAGAGAGAGAAGAATTCTTTTCGCTTTCAGAGACAGCCACTATATCAAATCTATCATCTCACGTGTGTGGAAATTCTATTACCTTTCACTAACTCTCACTGAGTCTATCACCTATTCAAACCTATTCAGAAGGGACCAAACCTAGTCTTAATTCTCCTATCGGAAATCTACGACAAATGAGGGCTCGTTTCCGGTCTTTGAACTTAGAATAGGAAGACGAGTACGACAAATGAGGACTCGTTTCCGGTCTTTGAACTTAGAATAGGAAGACGAGTACGACAAACGTGGACTCGTCTATCTGGATTTTGTATTTAAGATTCTTATTCTGTAATAGAGTAAGAGTGTGATGTCTTGTGAGTTGTGTATCTTTTTAAAAAAAATTACCCCCTAGACTAGCGATCTGTTTACGGGCGTGCTGACCACACAAACTAATAAGTTTTTTTTTCCACAGCATCTTTGAATAATATACATTTTGGTTACAGGTTGATTTTGTCGGGATATATGTTAACTGCTGATTGTAATACTAAATGCTGGTAAAGTGGTGAGTGTATAACATTCACTGGGTACTGAGGCAGAACGGCGTTTGAACTAAGTTAAGGAGTGTGTTTCGGACTTTTTGTCCAGATTAATTCCCTCCCTTACCCGATCTGACTTCAGGGGCGAACTTATAGTGGATTTTTAAAAATTAAGGGATTATTTTTCTCTTTAATTTTTGCAATATTCTCTTGCTTTTCCACTGTAGCAACTTATTTTTCAGTTGTAATCTTAACTACCATTTATTTGGCGTAGTCGTGTTTTGCATTGAGTGCTTTATTGCCGATAATAGCAGCGATAGTTAGATTTTACTTTGGAGGAGGTATCCCAGGGTTAAGGATATCATCTTTTGATTTTTTTAGTTTTTTTTTTCTCGTAAGTGGTAGGAACCAGTGTATCCTTTTTCCTATTTTCGTTCTCCACTAGTCTCAGTCACTGACATAATATGGCCGAGAGGGCAAAGCTTAGACAACTTCTCAGGGACGAAGCGAGAGAGGAGGGACTGGAAGGAGAAGAAGCGAAAGCATTTGTCAGAGACGAACTTGAGAGATATGATGCGGAGAGGAAAGCAGCGGAAGCTAAGGAAAAAGCAGCCGCAGATTTACAGCAGAAGAAGATGGATGAGGAAATGGAAATCCGCAGGATGCAGCAGGAGGAACGTGAGAAGGAGAGACAGCATGAGGAAAGAGAGAAAGAGAAGGAGAGACAGCATGAGAAGGAAAGAGAAGAGAGACAGCACGAGTTGGCGCTTAAAACTCTTGAGTTCCAAAGTCGTGGTGCTGCCTCTACCTCCAGCAATGGAGAGTCTTCTCCTCATTCTTCCTTAACTGACCCTGCTAACACTCAATCCCTTCAACTAAATGCTATGTCTTTCACTCTTGAATCTTTTCCTTGTCCAAATGAGAAGATTGACACATGGTTAGAAAAATTTGAGAAAATTGCAACTCTGTACGGGTTAGAGAGGTCGCGTTGGAATATGAAACTTTCCCAGGCCCTAAAAGGTTCTGCTTATGATGTTTATTCTAAGCTGGAAAGTAGCCAACAAGACGACTACGATGTGTTGAAGAAAGCGTTACTGGAGCGCTTTGAAATGAACGCTCGCAAGTTTTTGCAACTGTTTCGCAACAGCCGGAAAGAGAATTCTGAAACTTTTCACCAGTTCTCATCTCGTCTTAAGGGATATCTAACAAAGTGCCTTGAGCTTTCGCAGCTCCCCTCTACCTATGAAGGTCTTGAGGAACTTGTTCTAACTGAACAAATAAAGAACACTTTGTCTGCGGATACCCGGAGATTTCTCGCTGAGCAGGGGGCAGAAAAACTTGAAGACATTTTGGAAAAGTCTGAGCGTTATCACAATGCGCTGGCTGAACTACCGGCCACAAAGCGGAAACCGACAGAGGAGCATTTTCGAAAACATAACCTAGAACAATCTTCTCAGGCTTCTAACCAAAATAACCACAGAGAAACTGGACCTCAAAACCCCCCTCCTGAAAAATCCAAGTTCTACAAGAACAAGTACCCCAACCACCCCAAACAGTCTGATCAACCCGACCGACCTACATGGCAGCGTAGCCAGAAAGGACAAGGTGGCAAAGGGAGAACCCCTGAGCACGGGACATATGATCAGACCGAGCACACCGAGCCTAAACGCATCGGATGCTTATTAACAGTCTCGCAAGGCGGAATTATTGACAGTGATTCCCAACCTCTTGGGGATAGACCCTCAACGCGAGGTATTGTTATTTTGAACGGTTCTCAAACTTCTTGCTTATTTGACACGGGGCTTTCTTACGATTGCATTGTTGCCAGAAACCTGGTTAAACCCGGTCAAGAGACAGGAGAGACCGTCAAACTTTGTGGAGTTCGTAAGAGTGATGCACCTACAGCGCTTCCCATCGCATTGGTGGAGATACACTCTGACTTTGTCAGAGGTGTGATCAAAGCGGCTGTTATGGATGATCCCATCTACCCAGTCATACTTGGCGGGAGATACGTGTGTATTGGGAAACCGGAAGAGCCGATTGTGGCAGCAGTAACTACAAGAGGGCAAACCAAGAAGGAACGGGAGCCTGCGCCAAATTTGTTACCTATGGAACTTAAAGAAGCGCAATACAAGGACCCTACTTTGGCACCCTGCTTTAGGAAACTGCCCATGGCTAAGGAACCCAAACAGCACGGGGACATTTTTTCTGAGGATGGCGTACTTTATCGGAGAACGGGCAAGCCTGACCAAGGTTACAACCAGCTCCTAGTACCGAAACAGTACAGAAGCCAAATCCTAGAAATGGGGCACTCTCTTCCCTTTAGCGGACATATGGGACAGAACGCCACAAACCAACGTATAACCACTCATTATTGGTGGCCAGGAGTAAATACTGATATTATCAGATATGTCAAATCCTGTGCCCAGTGCCAACGTGTACCACCCAAGCAACGGACACCCCCAGTCCACATGGGTGAAATGCCAATAATGGGAACACCATTCGAACGGGTAGTGATCGACATTTTAGGGCCTTTCGAAAGGACTAAAAGAAGGAACAGGTTTATCCTGACCTTAGTCGATACATGCACTTTATGGGCGGAAGCTATCCCGCTAACATGCGCAGATGCCAAGCATGTCGCAGAAGCCCTCGTGCAGATTTTCACTCGGTTGGGATTCCCTCAGCAAGTGTTGACGGATAATGGATCTCCATACCGAAACCTGTTGATGGATGAGATCGTTAAGATCTTGAGGACCCAGCACATCCACACTAAGCCATATACTCCGGCCGGAAATGGGCTCGTGGAACGTGCTAATGGAAACCTCACCATGATGCTAAGTAAGCTGGCACAAGTGAAACCTGAAGATTGGGATCTCTGTATTCCTGCAGCATTATTTGGCTACAGAGAATCTCCTCATACTTCCACAGGATTTCCGCCAGCTACACTCTTATTCGGCAGACCCATTAAGGGCCCGCTTGAAGCCTTACTTCAGTCTCTGACAGACGAGAAGGCTGATGAGACAGTTGTCTCAGCCAGTAAATATGTGTCGGTTTTAAAGGAACGGTTGAAACTAGGCTGGGACCTAGCAACGACTAACTTTAAGCGAGCACGCACCAAGCACGCTAACCGATACAGGAAAGTCGCGGAAGAGAGAGAACTGGAAGCAGGAGAGAAAGTTTTGGTGTTGCTCCCTACCGAGAACAACCAACTGAAGATCGGATGGCAAGGGCCGTTTACCGTCCTGAAAAAGATTTCTAAGGCTAACTACCAGATCTCTATTGAAGGAAAGGAGAAGGTTTTCCATTTAAATCTCTTAAAGAGATACTTGGAAAAACCAGTGCCAACCTCCGACCATCTCCTGACGATCGCCAAAACTGACGAAGATGACGATAGTGGCAGGGATATTCCACCGCTATCACAGGAAATCTTTCAAAAATGTCAGAAGCGGCGACGCTCTTTCAAGCGCGCATATGAGACATTCCAGGGGAAGGAAACTTTGAGGAGTGGACTTGAGTAGGAATTGGACAGAGATGGAGGGGGAAGATGAGAGGGAAGAGGACAGACACCCCTAAGCTACGGTTATAGGAAATTAAACTCCATAACGTAGACATGGAGTGCTTCCATATCTTAAAGGGGGGAGGCTCTGTCACGTAGGGTTTATATTCATTTAATTTCCTACAACTTCTTCCTATTCTTTCACCCGAAAATTCTCTCTTTTATTATCTCTGTATTTCATTTTTTCCTGTATTTTTTTCATCCATTCGTTTTGCGAATATTATTTTCATATAATTCGCAAACTTTACCTGTTTTCCTTTCTCTAAAACTGAGAATCGCGCTAGGACGATATTACGTAGATGTCAGGGCTGCAGGGCGTCAGAAGGCGTGATAAGTCGGTTCGCTGAACATAGGACGTAGCAAATCGTCTACATTCTCACCGAGCGCGCGAGCTTCTTCTCGGCATTAGTCCCGGTGAGGTGTGATACTTTACATCTGCACCGGTCAGTATCCAGACATTTGTCTGGAAAATCCCAAACTGACACGGCGCTCACTTGGGCCATGGTCAGCTGTAGTGTGAAAACTGCCCTGAAATGGAGTCAGGCTGTCTGGGATTTGAAACTGACACGCGTACATCGTGGTCAGTAGGTGACAGTTACGACACGCGTTAAGCGGACGTAAATGTTGGGAGTAGGGGAGATAATTTCGCTTGGCGAAATAAGTTTGGGCCCTTTGTCTGATTTTAAGATATTGGCCAAGTTTGAAACTTTAATTTCATTCTCGCTCATAGACTCCACAGTAGATAGGTCGCTCGAAAACAGAATAGCTGTTAGCGAAGATCTCAGTTTGTTTCGGCAATTTGTCGAACTTCTAGACTTCCAGAAATATTTTCAGCATTTTTATTCTTAAGTTGTGCGACTACCTGTAATTCTGTGGTTGAGGTAATTAATATGATAGATATATAGATTTTGTGAGTGTTAAAGTGTTAAATCGCTTAATTCATTTTAATCTATTTTTTTAGCGCAGAAGAGAAATAAAGTGGTAGGCTATTATATTTTCTAGGGAAGCATTCAGTGGAAAGCAGAATAAAATTAAAATTTCTAGCTTATAACGGCAATTGTAGCTATTTATAAATTTAATTTAACTGCTAATACTCAGTCGAGTGTATTTTTCTAAACTAACGTATAAACTCTAGAATCCAGCCTCATGAATGGTGACGGAATACGCACGTGTTCTTAATTTATGAGGATTGCTGATTTTTAATTATAACTTACGTCACGGGAAGTTTAAATGATAAGCAAAGCTCTCTGCTTGCAAGTTTAAATGTAAGTTATAACCAGTGCAGATTCTGTTTATTATATTATATGTGTTATTTTTCCTCCACACAGTGAAAGTTTTGGGGTGACCCTAACTTTACCAGCACCTAGTAGTAGTTTCCATACTTGTGAAGAAATAGACAGTCCTTATTTTGAACCACGTGGGTTTTCTCAAGTAACACTGATCTGACGGTGCAAGTTAGACAGAAATACTAATATCCCTATAACGGGTTTTCAAAGACTGTAATGATAAATACTGGACCTTGGAGCCAGCACTTAATTTCTTCTAGAAACTCTATATAATTTGCTGCCTGGTGGCGTGAATATTAACAATCATTTCCCGACTAGATTATATCTTGTGGACAAATCTGTGGTGTGACTAAAGTGAATCCTATACTGAGAGAAGGCACCGACCTGACATTCATCATTTTTTTAGAAACCTACGCTATTGACACTGTGCTCTGCTAACTCCCGCGCCTGGAATAATTGTTAGGTGACTTAATCAGACATTTGAACAAATTTGCATACCCAAGTAGTCGTTCCCGGAGACTCCGAGTTAAATACGTCTTTTGGAACTGGGGACTTCTTGGCAGAAGACTGCATTTTTTGAGTCTGTGTGAAAATCTAAAATCAAGGTGTTCCAAGAGGCAGCGAGCAAAGTCGTGAGTACCTGAATGAGAAGCCATGGCGGAATGAATGAGTGTACGCTGGTCTGAGTGATATTTTCACTATTATATCTTTGACACCCTGTTGCTGTCCTAATTTTTTTTTTTTCCAATCTGCATAATTTGTTGCTAAGGCTAGAGTTCTTGTGTTTTTGTCTTAGGTTAAATCAGATTTTTTTCAAACTCTGTGCATATAATTACGAGATAAAACAAAGACAACTCTTAGACTCAAACCCTATGTATCTGTGACTCGGGCGCCATCATCTGTTCTCTTAACGGGGCCGGGCTAAACCTAGAGTTAACACTATAACGGGGCTATCATCCTTGCAACATTTCCTTGAATTTTTATGACTATGTGTATATGTATTTTCCTTGATGTACTTTCTTTGATGTTGTGAGCCGATTTTTCCTGATATTAAAATCGCTCTTGAACTTGATAATCGTGTTTGGTCAGCTCGTTCTAGATAATATATATATATCATTGTTAGAGTTTTCCCACGTCTGTGTGTTTACCTGTCGTCACGTGTATGTGCGTGCCTGTGAGTGATAGAAATATACGTAATATGTATATTGGTGTAGTCTGTCTGACGCTGTAACAACTGTTGTAGAAAATAGGTGAGAGAGAGAAGAATTCTTTTCGCTTTCAGAGACAGCCACTATATCAAATCTATCATCTCACGTGTGTGGAAATTCTATTACCTTTCACTAACTCTCACTGAGTCTATCACCTATTCAAACCTATTCAGAAGGGACCAAACCTAGTCTTAATTCTCCTATCGGAAATCTACGACAAACATAAAGTACTAAGATACAGGTAACATATTACACCATAAAGTACTATACAGTAAACATAATACAACATAAAGTACTAAGATACAGATAAACATATGACAACAAAAAGTATTAAAATACAGGTAAACATATTACACCATAAAGTACTAAGATTCAGGTAAACATATTACACCATAAACTACTAAGATACAGGTAAACATGTTACACCATAAAGTACTAAGATAATAATAATAATAATAGCCCCTTCAGTCATAACTGACTATGGGAATGCGCCCCTGAGGTGACAGCCCTGTTTCCGTAACGTGTGTGATTTTTTACACAGACAGGGGTGTCGGCCCTGTGCTAAAACCCCCAACCTGGAGGACCAGGGTACCAGCTTTTGTCTGACCCCTACCCACGCAGACCAGTCCAGCATGGTTGAACCTACCAGGAGTAAAACTCCTACTGGCATAGCTCTGGGGATTGTTGTGTGAGCCTCTCTTCGCCCAATCTGAGGTGGCGCCGTAAATAGCATCGCCACTTAGTGCGATCGGCAGCTTCATCCTCCCATGTTGCTGGATCCATGTCCAGTGCCCTCATATCTCTCTTGCACACATCTTTGAACCTCAGCTGTGGTCGCCCAACTGTTCTCTTGCCATCTGCTAATTGTCCGTAGAAGATATCTTTTGGGATGCGACCATCTTCCATGCGGCGAACATGGCCAAGCCAGCGAAGTCTGCGCTGTCTAAGAAGCGTATACATACTTTGAAGTCCAGCACGTGACAACACCTCGACATTTGTCACTTTATCTTTCCACGAGATGCCCAGGATGCGGCGTAGACACCGCAAATGGAAGGTATTGAGCCTTCTTTCTTGCTTAGCATAGGTCGTCCAGGTCTCGCTGCCATATAGGAGTGTGCTGGTGACGCAGGCATTATATACCGCAGCTTTGGTCTTCATTGTGAGTTTAGAGTTCCCCCAAACACGCGATGTGAGGCGGGCAAAGGTAGCTGCAGCTTTGCCAATGCGGCTGTCGATTTCTGTATCCAGTGAGAGTTTGTCATTGATGGTAGACCCTAGGTATGTGAAGTGGTGCACCACTGCCAATTCATAGTTATCGATAGTGATAACTCTGCCATCAATGGTACCTATACCTTGTAGCGGTATGGCAGCTTGTGTACCCTGACAATCCTCAGAGCTATGCCAGTAGGAGTTTTACTCCTGGTAGGTTCAACCATGCTGGACTGGTCTGCGTGGGTAGGGGTCAGACAAAAGCTGGTACCCTGGTCCTCCAGGTTGGGGGTTTTAGCACAGGGCCGACACCCCTGTCTGTGTAAAAAATCACACACGTTACGGAAACAGCAATAAATGGAAATACTTTGATGCGGGACGGACATCCGGAGTCTCAGGCTCGTATGACTGACAGTGGTGAAAGCCGAAAGGAAGCCACTGGCATGAAAACGGATGCCCAGACCGCAAAACACGAAACCAGAATTGGTTTTTGGAATGTCAGAACTATGAACGAGGCAGGAAAGCTGAGACAGATTACAGCAGAGATGAGGAATTACAAACTACATATCCTGGGAATAAGCGAGAGCAGATGGACAGGGATGGGGAGAATAAAAACAGCTACAGGGGAAACAGTACTTTATTCTGGTAGAGAGGACGGTCAGCACAACGAAGGTGTAGCCATTATCCTTAAGAAAGGAATGGAAAGGTCTCTACTGGAATGGAAACCCATTAACAACAGACTAATAAGAGCAAGACTGAGAGGGAGATTCACCAACACCACAATTATACAATGTTATGCACCAACAAATGACAGCGACGAAGAGATCAAGGACGAGTTCTATCAACAGGTACAAAAGGAAATGGAAACTGTACCCAGGTACGATCTTATTATAGTAATGGGAGACCTAAATGCGAAAGTTGGAACACACAATAATTATAACGAAAGAGTAATGGGGAAATGCGGCAGTGGAACAGCAAATGAGAATGGGGACAAATTAATAAGCTTCTGCAGTATTAACAACCTGGTCATCGGAGGAACACTTTTTCAACACAAAGAAGTGCACAAGTTAACATGGGAATCACCAAACGGACGAGACAAAAACCAGATAGATCACATAATGATCAATGGCAGATGGAGACATGCACTACAAGACGTGAAAGTAAGAAGAGGCGCAGATGTGGGAAGTGATCATCACCTAGTAGTAGCAAGACTGAAGGTGAAACTCAGAGCTGCTGGACCAGTTGCAGTCAAACAGAAAAGATACAACATCACGAAACTTAAGGACCCCCTCACCAGAAAAGCGTTTGTGGTCGACGTAAAGAGACGATATCTGATTACCAATAGCCAGGAAAGAACAGAGACCGACGATGTTGACCAGAAATTCAACACCATCTCAACAATATATAAAGAAAGCAGCAAGTCATGCTTGGGATTCCAGGAAAGAAAGAGCCAAGACTGGATAACACCAGAAACGCTAAACACCATAGCGAAGAGAAAGGAAATGAAAAGGAAGAAAACAGAAGCTAAGTCTCCCAGGTTAAAGGCAATATATAGTGAACAGTACAGTCAGCTGGACAAGGAAGTAAAACGTCAAACCCGTGCTAACAAAAGGACATTTCTGGATGACCTTGCAAGACAGGCAGAAGAGGCAGCACTGAGAAATGAACAAAGCACAGTTTATAAAATAACTAAAGCTATCAGTGGAAAACGAGGTGCAAACAACATAACGTTAGTAAGAGACAAGCAAGGAAATCTCATCACCACAGCACAGGGGCAGGAAACAAGGTGGGCAGAGCACTTCAGAGAAACACTGAATAAGGAACCACCAGAGACTCAGCTGAATGTTCCTGAGGCTGAAAGTGACTTAGACGTAAATACAGACATTCCACGAAAAGAAGAAATTATCACAGCTATCAAAGGGCTAAAAAATGGAAAAGCGCCTGGTCACGACAATCTGAATGCTGAGCTATTCAAGACAGACCCTGAACTAGCAGCAGAACTATTAGAACCACTATTTGCACAAGTCTGGGAAACTGAGACAACACCAATAGAGTGGAGTAAAGGAACAATTGTCAAATTGCCCAAGAAGGGCGACCTTGCAGACTGCAACAACTGGAGAGGAATTACCCTCCTCTCAGTTCCCAGCAAAATACTAGGCAGGATAATCATCCATAGAATTTCAAAAGCAGTTGACCATAAACTGAGGAAAGAACAAGCGGGCTTCAGAAAGAACAGAAGATGTGCAGATCATATATTTGCCCTCAGGAACATTATAGAGCAGTGCTCAGAATGACAGAGACAGCTGTACATTAACTTTGTTGATTTTGAAAAGGCTTTCGATAGCATACACAGGGACAGCCTATGGAAAATTCTGAGGGCTTATGGAATTCCCAGCCGCATTGTTTCCATTATAAAAAGCCTCTATTCTAACTTTACGTGCAGTGTTGGATCGAGTAATGTAACTTTCGAAGTGAAAACAGGAGTACGACAGGGATGCCCCTTATCAACAACATTATTTTTGACAGTCATAGATTGGGTGATGCGCCAGACAACAGAGGGCAGTCCAAGAGGAATTAGATGGACAACGTTTTTCTACACTGGAAGATTTGGAATATGCAGATGACATTGCACTGCTCGCGCATTCACACCAACATATTCAAGACAAAACTGATAGACTGAATAAGTATGGCCAGCAGGTTGGCCTGAACATCAATCTGAAGAAGACGGAGGTCATGACACTAAATGTGGGCAATCCTGAGCCAATAACAGTAAGGAACCAGAAGTTAGAACAGACAGACACATTTACTTACCTAGGAAGCATAGTAACACCTGACGGCGGAACAGCCTTTGCTATTCTCAACAACATTTGGAAGTCTTCCCAGTACAGCACAAACACCAAATTAAGACTGTATGAGAGCTGCGTACTTTCTGTGCTTCTCTATGGTGCGGAATGTTGGAGAGTAACAGAGAAGGAAATGTCGAAACTGTCCTCCTTCCACACAATCTGCCTAAGGAAAATTCTCCGAATCTTTTGGCCAAACACCATCAGCAACCAAGAACTACTTATTCGGAGTAACCAGGAGGACATGCACACCATCATAGCTGGCAGACGCTGGAGTTGGGTTGGCCATGTCCTCAGAAGGGACCCTGACATCGCAAGAACAGCTATGCTATGGACCCCCGAGGGAAAGCGAAAGAGAGGCCGACCAAAAACAACTTGGCGGAGAACTGTGGAAGCTGAGATGCAAAGAATGAACCACAGTTGGGGCACTGTACGAAGGATGGCCGCCGACCGAGCAAGGTGGAATCAATTTGTTGCTGCCCTACAAGACGCCACCAGGCGTGATGGCCGCTGACTGCTTTGACGGTTGGCGGTTATGGATCAAAGAAGAAGATAGTGATAACTGGTGCAGCACCCACATCCTGACTCAGCACATTCGTTTTCTTTAGACTTATTGTGAGGCCAAAGTCTTTGCATGCTTTAATGAAGCGATTCATCAAGCTCTGAAGCTCCTGTTGGCTTTGAGTGACGACTGCAGCATCATCAGCGAACAACAAGTCTCTTATAGTGACCCTTCTGATTTTTGTTTTTGCCTTCAGCCTTGAAAGATTAAACAGACGGCCATCTGACCTAGTGTGAAGACATATTCCTTCAGTTGCATCTCTGAATGCATGTTTCAAGAGTAAGGCAAAGAAGATTCCGAAGAGGGTCGGAGCCAGAACACAGCCTTGTTTAACGCCACTTCGTATATCAAAGGGCTGTGACGTGCTTCCAGCATATTGGACTGTTCCCTTCATGCCGTCATGGAATGACTTTATCATTTCCAGCATTTTAGAAGGGCAGCCTATTTTCAGGAGGATTTTAAAGAGTCCATCCCTACTAACCAGGTCGAATGCTTTTGTGAGGTCTATAAAGGCGATATATAATGGTCTTTTCTGCTCTCTTGATTTTTCCTGAAGCTGGCGGAGAGAGAAGATCATGTCTGTTGTTGATCTGCCAGCTCGGAATCCACACTGTGACTCTGGATATATGCGCTCAGCTAACTTGTGTAGTCGCATTAAGATGACTTTGGCAAAAACCTTACCAACAATACTAAGAAGAGAGATGCCTCTGTAGTTATTGCAATCACTTCTGTCTCCTTTATTTTTATACAGTGTTACAATCTTGGCATCTCGCATGTCTTGAGGAATAGTTGTCTCTTCCCAGCACTGGCACAGCATCCTATGCAGGGGATGTAATAGCGTGCTCTTACAGCATTTGATTAAATCTGGAGGAATCCCATCACTGCCTGGTGCTTTGCCAGAGGCCAAGCTATCAATGGCCTTGCTGAGTTCCTCTAATGTTGGTTCGGCATCCAGCTCCTCCATAGTTGGCTGACTGTTGACACCATCAAGGGCTGCAGGCGTAACGGTATTGTCTCTAGCGTAAAGCTCAGAGTAGTGCTCGACCCACCTCTCCATCTGCTTACCTTTATCGGTTAGCTTCTCTCCGCTGATGGTTTTTAGCGGTGCCGTCTTACTTTTATGGGGGCCAAGTGCTTTCTTTATATCGTCATACATTTGTCTAATGTTGCCTGTTTGCGCTGCGATCTGGATGCTCTCACTGAGCTGGAGCCAGTAGTCATTTGCACAGCGTCGAGCAGTTTGTTGAACTTTGCTTCTCGTAGCCCTCAGGATCTGTAGGGTTCTGGCACTCGGTGAACGTTTGTATTCATTCATAGCACTGCGCTTAGCTTCAATGACGGGTGCCATCACATCTGATGAAGCATCAAACCAGTCATTTGACTTTGCTGTTTTCTTACCAAAGGTGGCAAGTGCAGTACTTTGAATGGTGTTCCGTAGATGCTCCCAGTTCTCTGTAATAGTATCACCATGCTGAGGGCTACTGAGCACTTTCTCGAAGGTCGCAGTGAATTGAGCGATCATGAAAGGGTCTGACATCTTGCTGGTATCAATGCGTGGTTTCCCTTCATGTCTGACACGATAGAGTTTTCTTGGTTGTGCTCTGATTTTGCAGCAAACCAAGGAGTGATCTGTATCACAGTCTGCACTATGGTACGAGCGTGTGGAGAGCACAGACCTGAGGAGTGGCCTTCTGACGAGAATCAGGTAAAGTTGGTGCCAGTGCTTGGATCGTGGGTGTCTCCATGACACCTTATGCTGGGGTTTTGTCTGAAAGTAGGTGTTGGTCACGCAGAGGTCATGGTGGACGCACAACTCTAAGAGCCGTTGTCCATTTTCATTCATCTTGCCAATACCAAACCTGCCCAGATATGAAGGCCATGAAACATTATCGGCACCCACTCTAGCGTTAAAGTCACCAAGGAGAACAAGCTGTTCTTGCCTAGGTATGCTTTTGATAATTGCTGTTAGATTCTCGTAGAACTCATCTTTAGCTTCTGAGGCAGAGTACAGAGTAGGAGCATACACACTGACAAGGGTGATGGGACCTGTGCTGGTTTGCAGGCGGAGCGTTAACAGGCGTTCTGATCCATTCTCGCCTGGTTCAACCATTTTAGTTAGCGATTTTTTGACCGCAAAACCTACTCCGTGTTCTCTAGCTTTATTAAGATCTTTCCCTTGCCAATAAAATGTGTAGTCCTTCTCGCTCACCGTTCCAGAGCCCGCCAGGCGCGTTTCCTGAAGTGCAGCTATATCCACCTGAAGTCGTTTAAGCTCATCATTAATTATGGCTGTCTTCCTTACATCGTTTACATCCTGTAGGTTTTTGGATAGTCCAGTCAACATAGTCCGGACGTTCCAGCATCCCAATCTGAGAGTTTGCTTATTTCTGTTTTTTCGATAATTGCTTGGTGCAAAATTTTCTGTCCACAGTTCGGGTTTGACCCTAATCCCCATGCACCCAATGGGGAAAGCAGACAGTGGCGGGTCAACACCTTATTGACTGGGGGCTGCCCAGCTTGAAGCGGGCGGTAGCTGTCCAGTGAGATCCTAGAACCTCTCCCACTGTCGGAAGTAGCCCCTGGCGCCATGCCCTACGCCAATTGGGCAAAATGCTTATAACCGGTAACTGCTACTTCCCGTGTTTTGCCGACACCTATAGGGTGAAGCTGGAGTGTCCTCTCCAGGGCGCGAGCTTGGGCACAGTTATATGGAGATCAAGCTGTTGCCCATGCAGCATGTTCCCCCTCTCCACACAGCCGGTAGATCCAAGGGAACGGCAGTAGCCGATACAGTTTGGTACCAGCCATGTCGCAGGAGTTGCCAGAACAATGTCGAATCGACATTAGACTGCCTTAGGGACTCCGACTCCGGATTTATCCTCAGGGTTTACTCCCGAAGCCAATTCCATAAATGGATATTCCCGCAAGGCAGCGGTGCTTTGAATTCAGAGTTCCTTCTCTTAGATAAGCTACCAACCAAGGATCACGAGCCCTATCTGCCCGAAGCTGCTGGTTTTAAGGCGCCAGTCGCTCGCCTTTGCCCCTTCTCCCGTCAGTGGAAACAGTTCCGCCGGGCTCAAATTGAGCCACACGTGAAGGCCGGGAGCTGGACTTGGTTGTCAGAGACTGTTTGAGGCGCGTGCCATAGAAGTATTTTATCTGCAGTGAGAGCTTATCCTCACTACAACTCCCGGCAATAACAACCTTTGGAACTAGTACTAAGATACAGGTAAACATATTACACCATAAAGTACTAAGATACAGGTAAACATATTACACCATAAAGTGCTAAGATTCAGGTAAACGTATTAGACCATAATGTACTAAGATACAGGTACATATTACACCATAAAGTTTAAAGATAAGGGGAAAACGTGTTACTTACTTACTAAGTCGTTCCCCTTCTACCGTGAGGTGTAGAGGTTTGGAACAGAGAGAGCGCCAGACTATCCTATCGGCTGTCTTCCTCCTGGCCTGGTTCCATTCTAGTCCTCGGTCCTTCAAAGATTGTCTAATGTTGTCCTCCCAGCGGACTCTGGGTCGTCCTGGGGTCTGGATCCCTGGCTCTTTGTTTCCCATGCTTGTTGTGGTAGCCGATCTTCTCCCATTCTGCAGACATGGTCAAACCATCTTAGTTGGCACTGTTCTACTTGGGTCTGCAGGGGGTGGGATTTTAGGCCTTGACGTATCGTCTGGTTGCGGACCATGTCTCTTCTTGTTACTTCAACCACCTTCCTTAGATACCTCATTTCTGAGGTTTGGATATGGCTTTTCTGGGTTGTAGTCATTGCCCATGACTCGCATCCATATGTCAAGACTGGGACATAGGTGGAGCGGTATACAGCCATCTTCGTTTTCTTACCAACCTCTCTCTTGCTGAGGAATCCTCGATTTATGGACTGAAAAAGTCTCCCAGCTGCTGCTTTTCGAGTGGCCAACTCTTCTTTGATGCCTCCCTTTCGGTCTATAATAGCTCCGAGATATTTAAAGTGGTCGACATGCCCCAGGACCCGTTCTCCCAGCTTAATCTGATGTCTTCTTTCTTATCGTGATATCACCATGGATTTTGTTTTAGAGCTACTTATGACCATCCCTCTCTTCTCCAGCTCTTCCTTCCAGACTTGCAGGTTGGATTGGAGATGTGCCTCTGATTTAGCAATCAGGGCAACCTCATCAGCAAATGCCAGCTCTGAAATACATACCTATCTCATCTTCCAGTACCCCACTGAATACTTTCTTGTTCTCTCCTTACATGACTTGATACATCGTCCATGAGGAGTATGAAAAGATAAGGTGACAGGATATCACCTTGTCTTACACCAGTGGTGGTCCTGAACTCTTCTGACTTATGGTTTGCTGTCCTCACATAATTTCTGCAAGACTTGTAGAAGCTCTGTATAGCATGAATCAGAGGTGCTGGAATGTTCTTCCTTGCCAAACAGTCCCAAAGTTTGCTCCAGGGGACCCTGTCAAATGCCTTTTTCAGATCTATGAAACAAAGATGGATCTCACTCTTATACTCAAGGGCCTTTTCACTCAGCTGTCTGAGTGTGAAGATTAGGTCTTGAGTACTTCGGTTTGCTCGGAATCCGCACTGGACCTCATCCAATTGTGGCTCAGCTAGGCGTCGGAGTCTCTGCTCTAGGATTCTGGAGTAGATTTTACCAGGGACACTGAGAAGGGATATGCCTCTATGGTTTCCACATTGTCGATTGTCACCCTTTTTGAAAATTGGGGGAAAACGTGTTACAACATGTAATTAGTTTTTTTCACACCCCATTGCTTACTTAGGCTGCATTTCTTTAAACCCGATTTACTATGATGACTTGTGTCCTTTGTTTATGTATGTAGAGCAGGTTACATTATTTCTTTTCTATTCTGTTTGTGAGCAGAAGACTTCATTGGCCATAATGTGGACTATCTAAGACTTTTCCAGTTACGTATTTTCGGGCCCCTCATTGCCAACTTTCTTACGTACACTACAATCAAAATGTGAATTCAACCAGGTGCGAACTGACAGTGATCTGGACCACCGGGCAATAAGAGTCATTCGCCCTTAACCACCCATCCAGTTGATTAAGCTAGATAAAGGATAGCGGAGAGTGAGCCCCTACTGTTGTAAGTACCTGGGCACTGCCCGAATGCCCGACCGTTGAGGTCGCCCTGGATTTAACAGTAAATGGATCGGGAGATCAATATTCATTTTCCACTGCATGCATCCCAACACTGTTAACCTCTGACTTTTTTTAAAAATAGTAGTATATAACATGTGGCGAACAAAGAAACAAAAAGTATCACAGTATAGAAACATTTACAGAAAATGTGACGTATTTAGATCTAACTAGCTGTATTACCCAGCGTTGCTTTGGTTGTAATATATAGGGGTCAATTACCTTCACGGCTCTTTGAGATATGGTAAACTCGTCCCACATGATAATACAGAGCTTTGGCTAGATCTGTTCCTTTCTTAATAGAGCAAATTATGTCAGTAGATCTTAGGTTCAATGACAGCTTTAACGCTGACGCAGTTTGTTCTATTGATCTTCTTTGTGGTAATGTGAGATTGATCCGAAATATTTTTACCGTTCGACCTGGAGTGTACAGGAAGAAAAATCTTACCAATGGAAAGAACCAACCAACAAACACAAAGAACGAAATAAACCAAGAAATAAAAATAACCATGCAACAAGCCAAAGAAACGGTCGAAGGAATTGTTCAACGAGAACCGAAACATGAAAACAGAATGGAGAGATCGGGAAAATGGCGCTACAGGCTACTGAATATGATGTTTGCGTTCAGCATTTGTGGATCGGTTAAATTGCAGAAGGCAAGGACTCCACGAGTACCGGAGCAATAGCAAAAGGCAAGCGCAGTCCCCAGCCTCATCATAAACTGTTTATGATGGATGGGTCTGATTGTTGTCTGAATGTTAAAATTCCGCGTTAAAGTTTGCACTGAAAGTCCTTGACAGTAAACTAAGAGTAGTATACACTGAGCTTACTTCTGAATTAAAATGGCGCTCCTTCATTCTCAAGACGCACTTTATTTGGCAGTGTAACAAACATAGATATACGAGTGAACACACACATGAATATGTGCTTGCCGTATCTCGATTTAGAAACCCAGTCTATGACTGAGCTGGTTACTAGTTTCAATACCAACACACGCAGGACTTACACCTTAATGTTTAATATAATATGATCAAGAGATGTCTGCGTACAAAGGACGGACTGACAGTGATTCTCCCCCAACAAGGCAATAAGGTCACTAACCACCAAAACCGATATTTATTTCTGGTTCTGCTCGCTACTGCTGTGGGCCCTCAGACACTGCCCGATTGCCCAACTGTTCAGTCCGTCACTTCTGTGTACTGTTCTTGTTTGAGATAAATCATCAATAACTGAATACTCAATTGTGGCTTGTTATATATTCAAATGATGATCAGTTACGGTAAATGAAAATAGGTAATGCCACACTAGCACAAAGAAAATGCCCACGTTACGGTCTCAATGCCTTCGTCATGAACAAACGCACAGAACAGACGAGAAAGACAAGACCAAGTTAAACACATAAAAACAATAAAACCCTTAAATGGAAATATCTCATGTCGATTCCAATGAAGATAAAATGGCCATTCGAAAGAATCCGGTACTATGGTCAGTTATGGTATAAGGCAGCAATTGCTCCACGTATCTGATCCTGACCTTATGAAGTTATACGAAAGCACAAACTATCTAATATGAATGCTCATATATTCTTACTGTCCATCTCTCAGTAGGCAAACGTGTAGGATCTTGTTGTTGTTAATTAACTAGGGCTGCTGAGCTCGTCACTCTTTAGCAGTCAATGCCAAGCTGAAGAACCTGCATGTGTTCTGTAGCTGTTGGGTGGTGCTGTATAGAGTGTGTGTGTGTGATTGTTGGGGAGCCCGGCAATAGCTGTTGTCTCTCTGTGGAGAGTCCTGGGCAAGTGAGCAGCACATGCTGCACTGTCTCATACGGATGGGTACAGTTGCGGCAACTAGTCTCATGTGTGAGGTTTAATTTGTTTAAGTAAATCATTATCATCAGTTTAAAGTTTCCCTTGAAGAACGGAGCCAACACTGCAGGTGGCTCCTCTTGCAGGAGGCCTGCAAAAAAAAAAAAGCATTCGTGTGCTCTAGCATCAGTGGTTTCTGTAGCAATTTGTTTTACACGATAAGGTTGCAAACCCCATGCACAACCTCATATTAGCCGCCTTGTACGACACGCCTGAATATATTGATGATTTGGCAAGGGAGGCAGAGGAAGCTGCAGCCAAAGTTAAAAATATGAGGGACCTGTACAACAACACAAAGAAGCTAACAGGGAAATATAAGCAAGCAAATGGCCTCATAACAGATAAGAATGGAAAATTCCTTAGTAGTATACAAGAACAAATGAAGAGATGGACAGAACATTTTGAGGAACTTCTCAATAGACCATCTCCAACTAATCCCCCAGACATCTGGCCAGCTACAAATCAGCTGTGAACGCCTGAGGGAGCTACAGTCCTATTCTTTCATTGTCTTACTTGAGACCCCCCCCCCCCCGGGAACTGCACGGGGCACGTTTGTCAGAACTACATAAGATACCACGCGTATAGCACTAATACTTGAGTAGATCAAATATTTCGAGCTCACGATTCTGCATGCCTTTCAAGCAGTGCCGTCTTTTTATGACAATCCATGTAACGTACCCCACTCTTTCTCACTTGTTCCAAAATGTCACGCGAATTCACCAATGTCACAAATTAATTGTCCCCATTCCTGGAGCTTGGCATTCACTGCACTAATGTTAATTATAACATCACACTGTGGATTTATATCGCATGGCCAAAACATATTCTCGGTGTCCAAGAATTTTTCGATGTTTTTCTACAGTTTTCCAGCGCCGCCTCCCCTCCCCCATTGTTAGAGAGTAAAGGAAGCAAAAGAGTCGAAACACTTGTCTGACGGTGGAGACAACTTCTGATGGTCAGATTTGTTCCTGTTGTAACGCTCTGTATCATCGAGTTGTTTTAAGGCCGAACTGTACAAATGAACCCCAGTAGACTAGCTGACTTGTAAGAGCGGCTGATTCATCAAGCGCCAATGAATAACAACACTTAAAAAAAATCAATACCGATATGCCGCTTTTTGACATCTTCCAATAACCCCCAGGATTCTGTGAACTACAGTCCGGCGGGTGAATCATACGGTACCGCGGTGGTCTTAGTCATCGTCGATATTCTGTATCCCTGTGCTTGCCTACTGTTGATAGGCCAGAATTTTTCTACTTTTAAAGCATTCAGTCGTCCTTCCATTATTCATTCCATACTTTATTATAACCACTGTGTGCTGAAATAAAGCAAAACTATACAATCAGTTGCTAAGGGAGCGAATACGAAACAAACAATTGGAAGAAAACTTCATTTCAGTTCCCTGTTTCATTTAAAACAAACATTAAAAAAACTAAATTCGAAACATTAGTAATTCGCCATACATGTTGAATGGCGACCAAGGTGTCACACCTCGTCAATAACAAATGGATCATTAATTGATATTTTGGTTATGAATAATAATACATGATAGGTAGAAACAATGAAAACACTGTAATAAAAATACAGGTTTACATCAATGATTACACGCCTAAAATATATTGTTCAAAAAAAAAAAGAAACGCATAGCTATCCGAGGGCGCGTTTTTATGAGTTTGTAAGTAAAATCATAAAGTGTTATATATATTCTGCATTTCTGTATGGTGCAGAAACATGGACGATGAATAAGCATTTGGAAGAAAGAATTGAGGCTCTTGAAATGTGGATATATAGAAGAATGGGGCGTATCTCATGGAAAGAGATGAAAACAAATAAGGAGGTCCTAGAAAATCTAGGTATGAAAAGAGAACTAATGAGAGAGGTCAAAGTTCGGCAGCTAAAATACTTTGGCCACATAAAAAGGCATAACACCTTGCAGAAGACCATAACAGAAGGGAGAGTTGAAGGTAAACGTGCAAGGGGAAGACAGCGCTATAAGTGGGAAGATAACATCAAGAGATGGACGGGAAAGAGTCTATCAGAGTGTACCACCAAGACAAGAGACAGAAGACGTTAGAGATCCATTACAGCCAACCTCCGTTGTGGAGATGGCAACTGATGATGATGATGATGAAGTAAAATTTGTTGCATGGGTATATAAAAACCAGCCTCAAATGTTCTTTACAGTGTCAAATGCACGTGTTGACCTTAATTGCGTTCGTTTTTGTAATCGTTACAACGCAGTGGTCAATAGTGTTTATGGCGCAATTTTTGACCACAGCTCATGTTGCGCGCACGTGAAAGCAACAAAATTTGGGGTGAACACTATTCACTTACTACACAACTAAAACCCTATAAAAGGATAACGCTACACTAAAAAAATTCAGTTCATTTTCAAGCAGACATTTATGGCGTCTCTATCGATAAATTTAAGGAACATTGCTATTGGCCGACTGCATGCAGGCGAAAGTCAAAGTCAGGTTGCCAGGCATCTAAACGTGCATCAGAGTACCATCAGTCGACTTTGGCACCGGTTCCAAACCACTGGCTCAGTTGAAGACCGGCATCGCAGTGGACAACGCAGAGTGACAACAGCAGCGGAGGATCGCTTTATTCGGCTTCGTCACATCTGAGACAGGTTTACAACAGCTTACTCAACTGCCCAGTCATTGCCTGCAGGATGTGTCTGATCAAACTGTCCGGAATAGACTGCATGACGCTGGACTTTGGGCACAACGACCTCACCGAGGACCTGTCCTTACGCACCGCCATCGTCAAAATCGACTTCTTTGGCCAACCAGCATCGTCCCTGGGCAGCTGACAATCAATGGAGACGTGTCTGGTTTAGTGACGAATCTTTCTTTTTGTTGCAGCGTCATGATAGACGGCGTAGGATCTACCGTAGGCGAAATTAATGTTTTCCCCAAAATTGCGTTGATGAAGCTCCGCCGCACGGTGGTGGAGGTGAAATGGTGTGGGGAATGATCAGTTACAACGGAAGGAGTCAATTGGTGCACATTGAAGGAGGCTTGAATGCGCAACGATACGTCAATGAAATTCTTCGACCCCATGTCCTTCCACTTTTGGCTGCCCAAAGGTCTGTGTTTCAACAGGACAACGCTGTGCACGGTTGACCACGCAGTTCCTGACTGCCAACAACATTCTCACCCTTCCCTGGCCATCCCTGTCTCCAGACATGAGTCCGATTGAGCACCTGTGGGATGAGCTGCATAGACGTGTTTGTCGCCGAGACGTTGCTCCAGCCAATCGTCGTGAACTGTTCCAGGCACTCCAGGAAGAGTGGGCAGCCATCCCACAGGCCCACATCGGACGTCAGATCGCATCCATGCCCAGGAGATGCCAGTCGCTGATCGATGCAAGAGGAGGCCACACAACATACTAACGGGAAAGCCCGTACGCCAAAAAACTCTCGTGACCCAGATGCAAAACAACTGTCAAATGATTGGATGAACCCTAAGGTATTCTTGTGTGCAATTTGAACAATGAACTCATTAAATTAAAAAAGTTATTGAATGTCAAAATTATGGCTATGTGTGTGCCTTCAGTAGCTATGCGTTTCTTTTTTTTTTTTTTTTGAACAGTATAAAACAGGTTGAGATTACTAGGACATCTGGAGCGAACGTGAACAAGAATTGCAGTAAAAAAAAAACTTAGAATTTGATCCCGAGCAAAAACAAAAAGTCGTAACAACCACTCAATGTGCTTGTTATTTAATAGACTTACTTCGATAACCATAGGTGTCTTACGGTAAGGTAGTCTATAGCAGATACTGCCTGTAGTAAAATCTGCGAGAATAATCGCTCATTTCAGTAAGATTTTAGTCATAAAATGATAATAAATAAACCAGCCCTATTGTGTCTGACGGTGATGCTCTCACACGCCAGCAACGCTGCTTTTTGTGCAGTGCTAAAGCCTTTAGAACGATTCCACGGTAAAAATCTAACACGCGTTTTAGTTTCGGTTTCGAAAACGTACTACCAACATTTAACATTTTGCCAGATCTGCTGCATACATTTTGCAGCCTAGACTTATAATTAACGATTTTGCGGAAGTGTGCCGCAAAATAACTATCTGAATTAACATATTCTGTCAACTTTAACGCTGGTAATAAGTAGTAATCCTTACATTTTTTGGTAGTGTTACACGATACAATACAAATTATTAACGCCAATTCTTAACCCGCCACGCCAACACCCCGCTTCGCTTGATAGTCCGCCATGCATATATACACGCTGGAACAAAGCCAACAGAGGCAAAACTCGCAGACAATTTTATTTCTCCTCGCGGTAATGTTTCTGACGTCACAAAAACAAGTTAGTTATTTGAAAAATACATGCTAGCGTGTATTGGCATAACTAAAGCAGACTGGCCAATCGACTACCAGACGCAGAGTATGTTTGGAATTATTTTTGTTTTTCAAAAACTGCATTTGAATTCTGGTAGTCGCAAGCTTTCGATTGGCCAGTGCTACTAAATATTATCAAAAAGCTTTCACTATTCATTGCCAGTTGAACAGTATTTTTTATTCAGATACGCTGAGAACAGCTGTGATAAATTTAAAAGTAAATTAAATAACTAAATAAGTATTTCACAGTCTGGACGGAGCAGAAAAAACTGAGGCCATTTCTTTGCAAAGTCAGCGTCATTTGTTTATATTTCTTGATTTGTGGTAAGAATGCTTTATGAATTTAATATGTTTTAATCCCCTTACCAAAGTTAGATACTGCTATTGGGAAAAAGTGAAGGACGTGCCGGGAGCAGACATTGTTGAGTCCTCACGTTGAAATGTATCTAACTAATGTATGTTGTCATGATTATGTTTGAATATTATTGTATTAGAGTATATTAGTAAGCCTCCGTGTTCAAGGAACACTGTTCAACATGCCTGAAGCATTTATATTTAAAAAGAAAAAGATGAGAAAAATATATAAAAGGAAATGTGGTTACCCCACATTATATTATTGAGGAAAACTATGTAAACGTACAGTGGCGTATCTGCCATAGGGACCTGAGGGGTGGTCACAGCAAGGTGGGAGTCATGAAAAATTAGGGGGTGAGTGCACCTGAAATGCACGCGAGGCTGACCCCATACCCACGTATGAAATTAAATAAAAGAATAAGTGATCAGATGTAAAAGGCCAGGGTGTCCTTTTGTTGCAGAGGTTTTGTTTCCTGTTGCCAGCTGGTGACAGGAAACCTGAGGAGTGACGATAACGCCAAGAAGTCTCCGAAATTTCATGTATGCTTTCAAGAGATAACAGCAGGAGCTTGGGCGTGTGATGTGATTTCGATATTTCTGCAACTACACAATAGCTTATCTTTCAACAAGAAACCCCAGGTGATATGTTAAGGACCTGGGTACATCTGACAGTTTCGTGTTAAATAAACACTATTATTTCAAATCATACTCAGGAAGTTGATGGGGTATGATGATAATACAGCCCCTCATACACAGTGACTCTCCCTCTTAGAAGAATAAATTTAAGGTGTGAACATTCCAACAGGAAAGACATATATTAACATTGTAGTTATTTGGGCAGATTGTCCACACAATTTTAGTTAATCTTTTATGTAAACTATCTTGTCCTCATTTTCAAAGACCTGTCCAAACGATATGACTGGACAGGCAAAATAAATTGTACAAGAAAAATTATCAAATTTTAAGAAAAACTTAACCACAGGTTTTATTCACTTCCTCATAGAAACTTAAAGTGTTTTTGTGTTGTGTACCATCATTTCATTTCTCCCCTAGACACTAGGTACATCATACACCAGACACTAGAGCCAAAATAGTGACCGTGTGAGATCTAGGGAGGTAGCGTTAGGTTCCCTGCACATAATTCATCATCATCATTAATAGAGTCAGGGGCCTACATGTGCTTGACCTTACACGGGTAATACATACACGGATTTCATTCTTTTAGGATACCATCATAACCTCCCCAGCAAAATCAAACTTTGCTACACTGCCGTAGGAGAGTAAAGTGTTATAGACTTCACTATAATAGATCCAGCATCGAGAGGTGTGGTGACCAGTTCCCTTCCTCGCTGCCTTTTCCTTCCTAACTCAAGAGCAAAGTCAGGTACTCATTTACAGTTGGGTAGCCTGCAGCGTTCGATTAAAAAAAAATTATTTCCAAATGATTACTTCCGCGCCACCGCGGCCTCCTTCCCCCCTTTCCCCACCAGAAATATATTCTTATTCTTCTACATCTCAAGGATTCATTTTTGGACATTGTCAAGAGCACTATATGCTATGGATTTGTAAACACACCAGTCCTACTGATAAAAAGGCTCGTCCTTCCAAAGGTACGACCACCACATATAATGCTGACAATAAGGAATAATACTGTAGTGGTTTTGATGGTATTGTATGATGGTGATATTACTAAGTGTGATGTATGAGGTCAGCTGTGAAGGCTCCTGAGTTAAAATGTAGCTGTGAATTTTCAGAAGGCCTTTCTTGCTACCACTACGACCTCACACCTATCTTTTTTTCTAATGAATGTGGCTACGTTAAAATCTAGGGTACTGAATGTAATGTGTTGTTTTGACATATACAAACACCCACACACAGATATTAAATAATATAATATTATCAATAAAATTTAGAACACAATGAACTAAATTCAGCTGGTGAAATTTTAGAAAGTAAATCTTTTTTTAAATTTATTTGTTCTGAACCAAGGTTTTATTTTGGCCAGAACATATGAAAGATTTTGGAATTTATGAGTGAATGGCATGAATAAATGGCATGATAAATAAAAGGTGTGTACGTATATAATTTTCACGATTTGTTAATATTTCTACAGTTCATAATTTTATTTTCCCTGGGAGAACGATGAATAGATGTGCTGTTGGGGTGGCTTCATCCCTCCCTGTCTAAGCCTACCAAACATTGTCCATTTATGATGGAAGGAAATGGGATGTTTTAGTAGTAATTCACTTTGGGTGCTATGTCTATGAAGTTGGTGTAAATCCAGCAGACCAGCCTGCTTACGTAACTTTGAAAGAGTAGCTCTGGTGCTGGAATCTGGTGGCCCCACCTCTCCGTGCTTGGGGGCAATATATCGGGTGGCCCCACCTCTCCGGGCTTGGGGGCAATACAAGGCTGTTCTGCCGAGATGCGACACTGCACGGGTCCTCACTGTCAAATGCTGGCTATAGTATGGCGTCCCTGAACTTATTTCAATTTACTTCATTGGAAATCACCACACTTAAAATTTACTGTGTCTATCACTGGACAACTATTGAGGAATGGCAAAAAAGCTCGTCTGAGCGCTGATAATATGATTGTCTGTGGCCAATCAATGCCTTGGTTTTTTTCAAATTCAAATTTCCTACACTAAAGTCATTTCAGTCATGCTTCAGTCAAGTATGGATTTTTATCTGTTAGTCCGTCCGTCTCTACTTGCGTTTTCACAAAAAACGTACTTGGTTTTTGAACCAACCTATCCGTCCCCTCTACAAATTTTGTCTTTAAAGTTATTTTTAGCCACAGCTCCCACCAATGTCCCTCTCTTTCATTCTAAATAGATTTGGACACTTGAGTCTCAAGGTCGCGTTTTTTTGTGCAAATTAGTGACATGTTTGATTCAATGCAGTCTTTCGCTGATGTGAACAACACAGTCTTTTGTCAATGTCTTCATTATTATCTATCCGTCTGTATAAATAAAAGCATATTATTTCACTGCTCAAAATGGGCCATCCGGCCAGCTAATTTTTATATTCCTAACATTAGTATTAAGAAAAAGTTACTTTTTTTTAATTTTGTAATATTTCAAGCATCTGCGTTGTAATGCTTTTGCCGCTGAATTCAAATAAAAGGCTTGGTATCGCATAAGCGTCCCTTTCCGTACCTCGTGTCAATTTGGGGACGAGAATTTTTCCTTCGTCCCGGCCCCCCCCCCCCCCCCCCCCAATTGCGTCTCCTTAGCCTTGCTAGTCTCACGCAATTTTTCAGTCATATTTTTTTTCCTTTTGATCCGCCGTTCTCATCCCGTTCAAATGGTAACCGTTTCAGCAATTTAATTTCCATGGCGGGTGATGACCCGCGGCGTGGGCGATCATGCTTTCTAGTAACTTACGCATTCTTTTTATCCCTACATTTTATCCTTTGGAGATATTTTTACGTTGTATCACTGTTAATTTTGTGACAAATACCTTTTACAGGAATTTCCTTTTAATGATCGAATGCACACAATATCGCCACACAAGGCTACAAATATATGAATTATATATATAGACACATCAATACATGCCAGAGCAACTTGCCTTGATAGATTTGGCTAATACCCGCATATAACACAATATGGCGGCCTAGTATTAGCAATGAACTGACCACCGCTCACCATAGCGGCCCTAATTTATAACAATGAAAAAACCTCCAAAACTGGACAACGAATACTCTGCGGTATGTAGAAAAATGACACTAGTTAACATTCCACACTAGAATTACACACTACACTCCAAATACTCCGCAGGAAGGCAAAACTCAGAATATGAATCTCATGGCACACTCTTCTCAGCAAACTGCTGGGCAGGGAAAAACTCAGTACGTCCGCTCTCGGACAAGACTAGGCGATCACTGCCTATCTTGGCGCCCAAAAAATCCCGCTTCCGTCAATCACATGACTTGAGCGATCCAGTTATCTGAGGGTTGCCAAAACTCAGCGTTAACAATATAGCCAATATAATTTTTCGTCACCGCGAAATCGCGCCGTGACAGACATATAATTCCTGAGTAGATGATCAGCACAGTAGACAAAGTCCGCCATGTTGCCAGACCGGCTATCCATATTTACGCTATAGCCAGCCTTAACTTAACCCCAATCCCTGTTTCGAGCTTGGTCAAATAGCTAGCCTTAACCTAACACAAATCCTGCTTCGAGCTTTGTCAAACAGCTACTAGCTAGTCTGACAATGAAAACAAAAATGCGAATAAGAAACTCCTGAAGATTTATTAAATAAATAATGGATAACCGAGGGAAAGGCGTGTGGTGAGGAAACATATAAGTGTTGCAGAAATACACATTTATGCAGCCATACTGGGAACTGCGCTGGTGTAATGGTTACAACGCTGCGCTAGCGATCAGGTGTTCAAGATTCAAGCCCGGGCGCTGGCATTTGTAAGAGTGTCATCGACCAGGATTTTGACTGAATAACCTGAACGGCTCCTGAGATAAACCCTCTGTGGATGGGAAGGAGCGAAGCTCCTGACCGGGTTGGAAGAAAAGTCCTCAGGTTCCCCAGCCTCGCAATTACATGTCATTGGGCCGAAGGGCTGAAAGCCCAAGTGCCGCTGGTTAAGGAAAAACAAAAACAGCCATACTTGTGAACTTGACAAATGAATAAGGAAGAGTGTTGAAAGGTAGAATGAATGAGTGGAGGGGAAGAAAACAATGTGGGAGAGCAGAAAGGTTGGAAAAGGATAACAATTTTAGGAAAAAAAATTACACAAAAAAAAAGCACGGATCTTAGGATGGGGAACAGACAACAAACGTGGAAGGACGGCACCAATTGTATTGATAAGTAGACATTTAAAACTGTCACGAATGCTAGTTTTTTTTAATATTTGTATTGTCGAATCATTATTATTCGCCTGATTATGTGTTTAAATATTTGTATTGTCGAATCATTATTATTCGCCTGAATATGTGTTTAAATATTTGTATTGTCGAATCATTATTATTCGCCTGAATATGTGTTTAAATATTAAACGATATCGCCAGTTCATGTTCCACATTTCATTTATTATATTGGGGGGGGGGGGGGGGGGGGGGGGGGGGTGGGGGGGGGGGGGGTGGAGATGTCGCCATTTCAATGATGTCCCTACCGGTATTGGTGCTAAAAGCTAGTTTACCTTGGGGGGGTGGTTGCTGGTTTATGTGGTTTCTAAATCTACCTGAGGGGGTCCGAGTGGCTAAGAGGTATGGCGTCCGCCTCCAATTCTAAAGGTACCGGGTTCGATTCCCAGTACAGGGAAGATTTTTTTCAGAACCTGTGGGTCCTAATGATGTCATACCCCCCCTCCCCCTTTTCAAAGGTAGTGAGACTGGGTGCCTAGCCTTTTCGGATGAGGGCGCAATGTAGGAAGTCCCGTGTGCAAGTTGCGCACGTTAAAAAATCCCTCGGCAGTTGGAAATCGTAAAGAGTAGGTCATACGGTCGTCGTCCTGACAACATTTATAAAATTAGGATAACCTACCCACCACAAAAATATGTATGGAATATGTGATTTCTGTACACACACATTGGGATCTTCGCCGGTGCTACGGAGTTCGTGCACTGTGTTGAGATTTTCCTCGTGCAATCTAAGGGAGGAGATCGGAGCACTGATGGAGTTGTCCGTGTGTAATGAAGATGGTCCTTAAACCCAAACCAAACCAAACCAAACCAAAGCTACCTTTTGTTCCGGCACTCGCTACCTATTAAGTACGAGTATAATATATAGAAACATTCTTACAATGTAAAATGAATTAATTAATTATTAAAATTTAGAGTACGTTACCTTGTAATGTAAGATGAAATAGTTAAATACCAAAAGTGACATGTCCTAGAACCTTGTGTGGAAAACTCTGCCTGTAGACTGTAGCACAAGACCTTTGATTTGTGACTGAACATTACTCACTAAACTGAACAGTCAACACTAATTGTACATAATAACATCGGAAAGATTTGTAAAGTGGAAGAGAATTACCATTACATCTAAGACCAATCAAGAAAGTGCTGAACTGTCGTTTGTTAACGAAGTTTCAAAATGAAAAATGTATTTCTCAAATCGAGATAACCTAAATACATCTAGTTTATTCAATAAACATGGTAAGCATTGGAGCAGCGTTGTTCAGCATGGGGAAATCACCCTCCCTACTCCACTGGACGCAACGCTTAAAAAAAACTGCCTCTTCCTTTATCATCTGCAGATAATCATGATCTTAAGGTTAGGAATCAAGTCCTAAATCATTGTCACTTCCCTTTACGCTCCTTACGTAGCGCAGCCATAACTGCAGCTGGTCCTTTAGCAGGAAGCATGTACCAAGCAATCATTTGCTCTTGCAGTAGTGGTTTATGTGACAATTTGTCAGCAGCCCAGACACTGTCATGATCTACTTTAGTACCACTGAGCCCTCTAAAGATCTACTATAACAGTGGTTCTCAAAGTGGGCATTGTCCTATTTCCAGGGAGCCACAGCAAGATGGTAAAGTACCTTTCTTCCAGTAACAGCGACTATGAGGAGGGGCTGTCGCAGAAAGATTTATGATTAATAAATTTTCTATATTCTTTCTTTTTCTACCCGTGTCCTCTACTTTATTATCGCTCTTTTATCCTTTTCCTGTTTTTCGCATTCGTTCGTTTGCGACAAAATATTACTTTCCCATTCAAACTTTCGCCTGCTTCTTTTCTCATTTAGAAACGCATTTTATTGCGTAATATGTCAGTCCCTGGATGTGAACGAAATAGTGTGAGAATTCGTCTCGACAGACATAGAGAGCAGACATTTGTCTACATTGTCCATGACACGAGCGCTTCTATGGCTAAGTTTCTCGGCGTGAGGTGTGAGGAGGCGCCAATCTGCATAGCTCAGAAATGAGACATGTCGTAGTAGGTGTGAAGACGCACTTTTGGCAGTTATGGCCAGCGTCTAAGTTAATGGGAAGTGTTAAGAGAGAGGGGGGAGAGAGACCGGCGCTATTTCGGGTTTTCGTAATAGCGTGGAATCCTTTGTCTGTTTCATATATCTACCCCGCAGTTTGGACTTGATTTCATTCAGTCATTCTCCAGTTGCAGTAGACAGATCGCTAGTGCTAGGAAATCTCTTGTGTATTGCGAAGTCCTAGTTTCTCGACATTTTGCCGAGTTCTGGAATACCCTTATATTGAATGATTCTAGTTCATGGTGTTAGTCTGTAGTTGTGAGCAGGTAAATATTATATATATCTAGTAGTATTGAGTGATTCATTGATAACCGCTTATTTCATTTTACTAGTTAGATTTCTGTGCAGAAGAAATTAAATTTATAAGTCTGTTATATTCTCTAGTTGACGTGTTTCAGTGGATAGCAAAATAAATTATAATTTCTAGCTTAAACTCATGCAGTGTAAATGAATTTAATTAAATTGCTAGTAATTAGTCGAGAATATTTTAAACTAACTTATAACTGCACTGATTCATCATTGAGTATTGACGAAATACGTATGTATTTCTAATTCAAGATGATTGATTTTATAAAATATAACTTATTTCACGGGAGATTTAAACGATAAGACAAGCTCTACACGTGCAGTTTATAATGTAAGTTATAACCGAAGTAAATAGTATGTATAAGTATTTTATATGCTGTTTTCTCTTTATTCAGTGAAACTGGGGTAGCCCGATTTTATCAACGGTTTTAGTACGGAGAAATATCTGTGGAGAACAATAACATTTTTTTTTCTTAAAGACTTGGGTGTATAAAGTAAAACCTGTCTGGCATTGCGCTGACATCCAGAACGACAGAGTACCCATTACATGAACTTTAAGATTAAATGAAGTAACGGGCCCATCGAGCCAGAGTTAATTCTTCCTGAGAAAAACCTCAAGTACATTTTCAGCCCTTGTGGCAAGTAAAATATTACTATCAGTAACATTCCGATGGAGTTCTGACTAGTTGTGGTGTGACCAAATAAAGTCCTATACTGCGAGAAGGCACCGACCTGACATTCCTTGTTACTAGAAATCTGAGCTATTGACACTTTGCTTGCTGTTAACGTTCGTGCCTGGACAATTTTAATGTGACAGAACCAGATATCCTAAAATAAGAATAACCAAGGAAACGTTCATTGAAGTAGTGGATTCAACCTATCTTTGCGGGACTGGGGTTCCCTTGGCCAAGACTACCCTGGAGATTCTGTATGTGCATGTCCTAAAAATTGTTTTTCCAGAAGTTGCTACCAAAGCTGTAAGTACGAATGCAAGCTAGTGATAACGGCTGAATGAATAGAGTGAATGCAGGACTGAGTGATTCCTTTATTGTTGTATTTTTGGCACCCATTTTGCTGTCTTAAATTTCTTTATGCAAGTTTTTTGTTGCTAACAATATTTTCCTTAGGATAGATCAGAGTATCAAAGTCTGTTCATACCTTTAAAGGGAAATCTTAGACTATAGCATATGTATCCGTGACTCTTTGGGGCTATCACTTTTCTTCTAACAGGACTGTGGGCTATACATCGAGGGAAAAGATCATACCTCTGGGTCTATCATTCTTGTAGCAATTCATTGACTTTATGACTATTTGTATATGCTTGATGTAATTTCTATGTGTTGTGATGGAATTTTCTGATGATAATTAAAATTCACTTAAACTTAATCAGCGTGTCGGTCAGCTCGTTCCAAAATATCTATATAGTCATTGTTATAGTTTTTTCCACGTCTTGCGTCTAACTGTCGTCACTTGTGTGTGTGTGTGTGCACGTGAGTGGTATATATATATATATATATATATATATATATATATATATATATATATATATATATATATATATATATATATATATATATATATATATATATATATATATATATATTTTATAGACTGTCTGACTCCTCTAGATCTGTTGTAGAAGATAGGCTGAAAGAGAGAAGATTCTCGATTTCAGGGACAGCCTCTATTAATTTCTACCATCTCACTCGTGGAAATCTATTTCTATTATTATCTCTCACTGTGGCTATCACTTATTCTAATCTATTCAGAAGGGACCAACCCAAGTCTTAATTCCCCTATCAAAAATCGACGACAGGGGCCACATAGGTAAATGAGGCTTAGATGGGGGGCATGAGCAAAAAAAAAGTTGAGAACCCCTGTATTATAATATATGTATATATGTGCGATTTTAAGCGAGGGGAGGTGTCGTGGATGGTTTAAATATAGGTATGGGGAGTTATTAGGCCTAGTCTGAGTAGAGGTGCTAATGGTAAATAGGTGAGAATAAAATTGTAAGAAATAGCTTCCACGAGTAAATAGTTTAAGGGTAGAATCTGTCTCTGGATTGAGAAGATACTCTAATCCAGCCTATCTTTACCACTGTAATTTCTTATTAGACAATACTACTCTCCATACAGGTAATCTATACGTTTAACCACTCACACGCTCACAATTATGCGACAAACAGTACGCACAGACGTGGAAAACTATGGATATCATAAATGGGGTAGGGGTCTGACCGACATATTAAGTTTGTTTTTTGTTAAGTTTATTATCACTTAAACTTCACAACATCAAACATATATATATATATATATATATATATATATATATATATATAAAGTTATATATATATAATATATATTATATATAGTAATATATATATATATATACTTCTTCTTCCTCGTTCGCCCTGAAAAGGACGGTGGTTGCGTTGTGTCTGTTTACGTCTAAGCTGTGATATCTGCACCTTTCGGTCGACACATCCGACTTCAGCACAGCATTTTTTAGGGACCGGGTTTGCCTTCCCATTGCGATCCGCACTCGCTCGGCCAGACTGCACTGCTGCAGACTGTTTCCAGGACCACCACGTGGAGGTGGAGTGCGGTCTTGACCAGCTCTGGTTCGCTGGTCCTGATGCAAGCAGTACAGCTATGGGTCGCTGACTGCATTCACTATTGCTGCATCTTGGGGTCCCATATATATATATATATATATATATATATATATATATATATATATATATATATATATATATATATATATATATATATATATATATATATATATATATATATATATATAATCGTGTACAGACATAGGAAAATAACCCAATAATGCCCTCCCCCTTGTTGAGAAAAAGAAGGATCCCAAAGGGAGTTAATAACCCAAAAGGTCAAAGATCAGCACTAGGGTATTGAATAGACAGTACAGAAAAGAACAAGTCCCTCTACAGTGCTATTCAGTAAAAAAATATTACACAATAGTTAAAAAAAGGAACAGAAGTTTGCAGGTACAATGTTTCCTGTAACAAATGAGAAATATTTCACTCTTTCTCTCTTTCTCTGTAATACGTGGCCACTCATTCGCTCCTTACCTACTCTGGTGAAAAACATTGGTTGTGACAAATAATCCATGAATGTGCCTATAAAGTCCAGTAACTGGTGTCATGCGAATCGGGTCCCAGTTCCTCCGATATTAATTAAACTTTACACAGGGAACGCCTAATTGGTGATAGGTTTCTGGATACACAAGTTTGTCCACTAGGTTGGTTAATGCCGGAACTCTCTGAGAAATGTCATTCCCAGTAAACAGCAGGGAAACATATGATTGCAAAAAAATAAACTACTGTCAATTCTGATGGTGATGATACTCCTATCGGTTTGCTCTGGGTGAGTACCGATTATGAACATCGTGTTATTCTGGGTAAATTCCACATGGGTAAACGACTGTCAGAAGTCAGGAAAATTGTTATGTATATGGCCACAACGGGCTGATAAAATTGAATGAAAAAAATATGGGTATTTGGTAAATCCCCTTAATCAATTACAGTTCAAAGAATGTTATTGTGTCGCCCTGGTCATTCCTGTTCACACTGGTACGGGCGAACGCCAAGGGAAAAACGACACTATTATTACTTCAGTAACTGAGGAATGACCACCAATAGGAAACCGATAGCCGCTGGGTATTGATCAAGCACTGTATTAGGAAGAAACAACCATTTCTAACATGACAAATCCTAGGCTATCAAGCGTAAGGCATAATCTCTTAACCTCTCCGTCACTAAATTAAATTAAAAGGCACACGGGGTATTAACCTATACTACTGCGCGTCGCTTGAACGAGTACGGGTTTGATAAAAGCATGCAGCCTTTTCACCTCCGACCCGGTAAACAATCAGCTCACAGTGTCAGTTTTAATTCAAATATGACTACGCTTCCTTACAAATCTCGCCTGTCATTACTAGCTTGTTGATTGTCGGCGGCTATCGTTTTTTTTCTTTTCCACATGATATTTAATGCTAGTCACTATATACTTACACACAATGAAAATATAATGCGCATCCTGCTCTGTCACTTTATCCATCACTCATAGCATGTATTTAGTCAGTTAAACAGTATACTCTAGTGAAAATTAGTTGATGGATTCTTTATATTAAGCTGAACCACTGGTAAGAAAATATATATATACGCGTTGCTATTTCGCTAGTCATAACGCTTGGGACTCACAGTGAATAAAATGGTAACTCTCTAACACATTTAATACTTAAGCACAACTTATATTATTATTACCAGAAAAGCCGAATAATCCCCACGAAGGCCATTAAGCACTATTTCACATAGGTTCTAGTGTACGCGTTACGATTATCCAAAATTTCTTTAGATGCTTGATAACTGACTTAAAGTGCTGGCAGTATATATACAAATTTTATGCGATCTCTCTGATAGATGGCAAAAGTCACACCGTGGACGTTTCAGGAGAAATCCGCGAGCTGGCTTCACGAGATAAAAAATTCTATGGTTCGCTATCTCGCTATGCCGAACGGCATCAGAGAACCGTCTCTTGCGAGCGAACCGTCTTTGATTATCTCCTCTTTTTTAGATCAAATACTTAATTTCCACTGAAAATGTCGGACATCAAAGATGACCGGGAAATTGTATAATCGCCCTTGAAGTTGCTACCGGGTCTGATCAGTTTCATCACGTGCTTTCTGTAACTTCCCGATGATTGGCATGTCAGCTCGCGTGAGAATTCTATTAAACAGGCCGGTTCGCCCCCCTATTTTCAGGCATGATGCGAATAATAGGTAAACAACTCGTTAACGCAAGAAAGACAGAAAGAATATGCGTGGCTAAAAATGTCAGTCAACAGACAGCGAATTGCGTGGGTTTTTTGGGGTAGCAAAATGTAAACACTAATAAGGAGCAAAGGTGGACGGATTTATGTAGTCTATTTACATATACACGTCACAGGAGGGAAGGTGGAAATGATGGACTTTACAATGAATAAATTGTGTTCTTATCTCATGCAGTTCACGAATATATACTGAAGCACATTAAAAACGCACTACTATTATATATACTAATGACGAGAAGCTGGGAAAAAAAATGTGTGGGAATGGATTTTCCCCGTGTTTGTCATGAGGTAGAGAGCGAATGGCTGCTGGACTGGAAAGTGCATGATTCAACCCACGGGTTTGTGTACAGACTACATGAAAACAATGAAAGTTACACGTGCAACACGATTCCCAACAGCTATGACCCTGAAAATGTGCACGCGTTGTGGCAGTATACTCGGTATAAAAATGCCGTTGAGACAAAACACCCAGTACATGTGCTTGAAATGCCACGACTATCTGAAAACGACCGCCAACGAGCCATTGGTATGTTGGAGACCGGAATGAGCTCGCGGGCCATTGCCAGAAGGATGAATTGCCACCACAGCACTATTGTACGTCTCAATGAACATTACGGAACCACTGGCAGTGCCCGGGATAGACTTCGGAGTGGCCAACCACGAGTTACTACCCCTGCGCAAGATCGTCATATTGTGCTGAGTCACCTAAGGAATCGTTCTCTCCCGGCAAGTCAAACAGCAAGAGCAATAGTGGGTAGACGTGGGCAAGTCTCTCGAATGACAGTCATACGGCGACTCAGAGATACAGGCCTTACTGCAAGACGACCTTATGTTGGGCCAAACTTGACTCACAGACATCGTCAGCAGCGCCTGCAATGAGCAGAGCAACATGTCAGATGGACTAGACTGCAGTGGAATGCTGTCCTATTCACAGACGAGAGCAGATTCAACATATCCTTTGCTGATGGACGTATGTGAATTTGGCGACGGTGTGGAGAGCGCTTTGCAGATTGCTGTGTTCGTCAGCACAATCGATTTGGAGGTGGCAGTATTCACATTTGGGGAGGATTCAGTTTTCACCATCGCTTGCCTCTTCACGTCTTCCGTGGGAATGTTAATGCTGTGACATATCGAGATGAGGTTCTGGATGCATTGGTTGCTCCTGCGTTCACAAATTATCCAGACTTGCAGCTTCTCCAGCAGGATAACGCACGTGCGCACACCGCATGCATTACGCAGCAATATCTACAGCAGCAGAACATTGTGACGATTGATTGGCCTGCCCTATCACCAGACATGTCCCCTATAGAACATCTGTGGGACGAGCTTGGACGCAGAGTCTACAGGCAAGGTTCTCCGGCTAATCTGCAACAGCTCGAAGCTGCTCTTACACGTGAATGGGACTTGATTCCCCGGAATTTCCTTCAGAAACTTGTGCGTTCCATGCGGAGCCGCTGCCAAGCTTGTTTGCAAGCACACGGTGGACATACCAGATACTGATGATAGTGTGAATGAATTCTTTTATTGGTTGCATTTTTGGTTTTCTCCCTTGCCTGCACAGAATGCAATGAATTTCATAACAATCAAATGTACACATTAATGACCAGCATGGATTCATAGGAAAATGAATAAAGATTCCAAATATGTAAACTTATAAACACTTATATTTACATTTCACACTCTGTTCCTGGATTATACAGGTGGTGCGTTTTTGATGTGCTTCAGTATATTTTATTAGCCAGCTCCAGAGGTTTCGTTGGGAATATGAAAAGAGTACCTCTGATCCCGTGGACACAGCGATTTTACATGACGGCGGGAGAAGCCAGGTCCGAAATGTCCCTAGTTTAAAAAGTCTTTTGATACCGCTAATGGTGAATATGTGGTTTCCCAAAATGCGCCACACAGGCAGGATATAGCGATACGTTGCTAAAGGATTCTGTATTACAGGCCACGCCCACACAGAGCTATTCCTAAATATGTTAAGTAGGTATAATCAGTCTTGCAATATAGCAGTAGATCCTGCTTGATTGTAATCCACCACTTGATAAGAATAGGGTTATGTTTCAAAGGTATGTGTGTTCAAGTCTACATCATCGCCACATAGGCTAGTAATAAATATGTGTTACTACTGTCACGTCTAGAATATTGAGTGCGTGTGTTGGTTTAGTCGTTTACACCACAGGTACGTACACAAGAGTCATGGATGGCCGTAAACGACTGGTGACATTTAATACTGGTTTATTCACGTCACAACACATTGATATAAAATGCACATAGTCAGGATACAGTTCACAGCATAACACGAAATATATCTTAACACATAAGGACTGCACACTCGGCAGTTACTATGAGATCAGCGCTATAAAGTATCATCAATAATTCAGCGCTATCTCTTCCTCAACAACTATCCTCTCACAGGAAACAATGGCCTTTATATAATTCATCAGCGCTTTAAAGTATCATCAATAACGATCCTCTCACAGGAGATCATGGCCTTTATATATTCATCAATAATCCTCACACAGGAAATAATGGCCTTTAAGGACTGCACACTGCAGTTATCAAAATGGCCTACACAAAATCTTCAGCTACTATCCTCTCACAGGAAATAATGGCCTTTAAGGACTGCACACTGCAGTTATCAAAATGGCCTACACAAAATCTTCAGCTACTATCCTCTCACAGGAAATAATGGCCTTTAAGGACTGCACACTGCAGTTATCAAAATGGCCTACACAAAATCTTGGCCTCATAAACATTTTCACAATAATTCAAACTGCAGTTTTATACTACGCTGTACCCACAGCGAAAAATCCGTCGACATATTAACTTCAGCACTGTACAGGCATTTCACACTTCCCAAAAACACTGTCTTGACCTACCCGGTCAAACGCCCAGAACACTCTCTTCGAATCACACACTATAACACACTCGTTCCGCTCAAAAGCAGTCACAAGACTTCCTCACGGTCAACACAACTCAGTCAATCAATCATCTGCGGGCTAGCCGCGAGCTATTCTCACCCCGCTCAAAACATTACAGAATAAATATATCTCACACTTGAGATGATCAGCGTTTTTCCACACCTTCTGTAATCTATCTCTCGAAACTACCACGAGATATTTTCAAAACAATTCAATAGCCAACGAGCAAACAAGTGCTCCAACTCAGAATCTATCTTGACTACTAATATACTCAGATTTACGCCCCTTACACCAGTTCTGTTCTTAACATCTTACCTCACTCCCGGAGAAAAAAAATTATTCTATCATTTTTTTTACAAATACATCCCCCAAAAAAGTTAAGAGGACAATGAATCTCTAGCATATGCGTATAAGAATTACCTTAAGTTAAGTCAAAATAAGACATCTACAAAATATAAGCATTAAGTGAAATGTAAAAATGAAATATCCAATGTAATCAATTAAACATACTAAAAAATAATGCATTACAAAACCGAGTTAAGTGAATACAGAACAATTAAATAAGAAACAACCGATAGTAAAAGAAAAGACAATATCAAGCAAAAGAAAAAGAAAGGTAAGTATGAAATCCGAATATGAGGAAAAACAATATCACATTCAAACAATTTCTTATATGTAAAATAACTACAAATATCACAAGTAGTTACACTATATTAAGCTATCCCATTAACTGACAATACAAAGAATGAAAGTATAAGAAGCGAAAGAAGAAGTATATAAGAAGGATGCGAAACGCACACAACGCATGGAATGTAAACAAAATATGAAACCATACTGAAAAGACAACAGAAAAGAAAGAATAGAATGAAGAATAATCAACAAAAACATATGGAAAGCAAAAGGTATGAATATAGAGAAAGTTGGTAAAATATATACCAATAACTATTTAGATCAAACAAAGTATTTTATAATACATACAAACATGATCGAAAAAGACAAAACAAAATAACAAAGTATACCTATACTAATATCATAAAAAATAGTTTATAACTAAACAAAACATAATCAGTAATTTAAACAAGTTATACAAGTTATACATAACCAACAATAAATTATCGACACCACACAAAAAAGTAATAGCATAGCTATATATCTAAGTTCGACCAACGCACAATCAAGCGCTAATACAACATAACATCCAAAAAACAAAAAAACAAAAAAAACTTTCTTTAAAGAACTAAAATTACTCTACATATCAAACATAGCGCATAGTCAAGCGCTAGGCACACACAAAAACCAAAAAATTACAATGTCCGGGAAAAAAAATATTTTCCAAAAAATACAATACAAAAATATTTCTTAACGCTAAGTTACCTAAAAATAGTATTTTAATTTAATTAATTCAAATCTATAATTAACAAAATAACAAAGAAACTAACTTTAACAAAATGAGAGATATATAACAATTCCTATATCTAAGCAAACACTAATCAACACGTGTAAGTTTTTCAAAAAATACGTCACAAAGAAACACATAGGAAAACACACTATTACCAACATACAAGTTTGCAAATATATGAAAACAACGTAATGTATGTTAAGTAAGTGCTTAAATTAGATTTCTAGATTCCTCAATCAAATAACAATATCAGCAAACGCTGTTAATTTTCTACATACAGTTCAATTTAAACTTTTAAATATTTTCGGCTGACAATCACGTTCAGCTTAGCTACAGTGTTATTTAGTTATAAATTTATTTCTATCTCCACCTGATATACTAAAAGTAACTATTGTAACACTACAACTAATGAGTATGTGCCTAGGGCTGGCAAACTCATCATGTACAAAACTATCTTAACTATCACATCTGCAAAACAAAACAAACAAAAAAAAACTTCAAGTTCTACACCAGAGTATAAAAGTCAATGATTATATGGTGTAAATAGGCATATGTTTGTAACCCGTAAGGTTAAATATAAAACTGCTCATTGCATTCATCAATAGTAAACGACACGTCACTACCATCTAACACAATACACATTATCCAAAACACAATAGTATAGAAATAGCATCGAAATGAACTAATGCATAATTAAAATATTCATACATATCAAGAAAAACTATTGACATCAAATGATGCATAAAAATGATAATCATAATATAACAACCTATAATGATCTATACAATAGAATACAATAACATCGACTGTCCTAACAAACAAAACAAAAAAAAGAATCAAACGCAAAAAATCTCCATAGGTCTTGTCGACATCTCATAAACACCAGGGGTAACACGTCCAATGCATAGTTAGCACGCTGATATTTTCTGCTTGAACAGATACTCGGGCACAATGTTGACCTACATTCTTGCCGCTACCGTAAACAGGAGCGTTGAACCTTATCGAGAAGTCGCCTCTGTTCAAAAAATACAAATGAAAATTTCCATTTTAATGAATGGTAAAATTTACTGAGAACAACGGAGAGGTTAAATAAACAATTACCTCGCAATGTGGTTTGTGTAGAAATCTGGTCACTTCACGATGTCATCGACTCTTCCTTTATGTTCACAACAACGTGATGCTCTTTCAAAATCAGAAACATAAGAAGCAGTAGTATTTGTGACATCATTATCATTGCTACTTTGCTTAATAACAATGATTCTAGGCTCATGTCGAGCAAAATTAGCATAACTACACTTATTATTCGTTGTTTGATCAAAATATTTATCATCATTTCCTCTTTGTTTGAGACCATTATTATGTCTATAATCCCAGTCAGACTTGTTATGCTTAACGTTTCTACTCCGAATAAAAAATCTGTCAGAAAAATTATTGCACGATTGAAAACCCTTCTTGTATTTGCCTGTACCATTATTTTCAAAATTCTCAGAATAAAAATGTTGATATACATTAACTTGTCTCTTATCTCTCTGAGAAGGAAAATTATTATCATATGAATTCCCTTGGTACTTTCTAACCTTAGGAACATCTCTCCGACCAAAACTCTTTCCATTCTTTTCTTTGACAATATGCTTGTTTGCAGTATCATCTGCAGATCTATAAGTATCTTTATCGTTACGCATATAATGGGTTTCATCCTTGGAACCACTACTTATAACTTTATCCCTTGTTATCATCTTATGAGAACTTCCAAAATTAGTTACTCGTTTAATCCTTAGGCTTTTATCAGGACTGACTGTTACATTATCATTCTCTCTATTACACTGCCGCCAAGAATCGTTGCTATTGGAAGCAGAATCAAAAGATCTTGGAAAGTTATATTTTCCCCGAAAAGATCTTTGTCCATCACATTTAACTTTTTTATTAGCAAAGATTGTATGATGCTGGATCTTTGCTTTTCCAACTTGTTGGCAAACAACCTTCTGTCTAGTATTGTCAAAATTGACAGAAGACCATATTTTGTTGTTCAAAATAACATCGAGTAGGCCCTCTATTCTTTTTGTACTTTCTGCAATTTCAACATTTTTGTGTGAAATTTCTTCACTTAATTTCCTATTTAATATGTCAAATGTCAAAACTTTACTTCTCTCCTCTGTTAGCAATCTCTCAATCTTAATCGCTTTTTCTCTCTCAGTCGTTAACTCTTCTAATTTGTCTTCCTCATCCTTTTCTTTATTTGCCCTAGTTTGACATGTTTCATTACATAATTTTCCACATTTCTTATCCTGAACTTTTAATTTTCCATGTATCTCTTTCTTTTCTTTCAGTCGGCAACTGAGAATATTATTATCATCCAACACCTCATGAAGCATATTTATGTAAGTCTCTTCACGAACATTGCTCTCAATCTCTAATTTGTCATACATCTCCTTTTTCTCTTGAACTTCTAGTCTGAGACTACCAACTTCGTCATCTTTGTCTTTCACCCGAATTTCCAACTCTTTGTTCTTGTTCAATGCTGCATCTAACGCCGCATGTACTTTAGTAAGTTCCGTGTTTGACTTATCTAACTCATTTGTAAGTTTAGAGACTGTTTCGTGTAGTTTACTCACTTCAGCAGTACCTTTTAAACAATTGTCCCTTTCCCGTAGGGCACTCTGTTTGTTGACGTTTATTTGTTTCTCACTTCCTAATTCCTTTTTCTGCTCATCAGGAATACCGTTATGGATTATCTTAAATATACTTTGCACTACATGTCCGTGTTCAACCTCAATATACTGTTGCAAAAACACACGAAGGTGCCGTAGCAAATTAACCACATCCTTAGCCATTACCAAATTACAAACAAACTTAAAGTTATGTTCAGCAAATAACTCTAGGGATGCTGATACATTAACCAAAAAATCGTCCATCACCCATGCTCCGAGTCGTGGGCCTCTCAATCCCTTATTATCTCTACCTACTACCAATGCACACTCCAACATAGGCCTTACATCTGCAGGATCCATATCATGATCCATGGTGATTCAATCACTCAGTCAACTATATATCTATACCAGTATAATTATTAATATCGCAAGTTTATGTCCCAAGAAGTTCTGACAATTACCCTTCCATTTCACACAGTTAAGTATCTATACCACAAATTGCAATTATTTATTAATTTTGTATCCCCAATTCCTCTTCAAAGAACCTTTATAACATCATATTCATATGAGGGAAGTCATCATATATCATACAACCATCAATACCTATGCATTAAATCCTAATAATCTGTCAGTATAGACCTAGACAACAAAAACAACAGTTATCAACAGAATAAGCATAGGAAGGCTCGCTGACATAGTAAAGGCGACACAGTTCACACAACAACGAAAACCACTTATCTTGAATGAAAACAGTCCCGTTCCTTTCCGCAAACACCCTGGATATCACAAAGTTCAATGGTAAAACAATCGACCACAGAAAGGCATGAAACTTGACACCTTTTCCCTCAGGTCCTCGATTCAGCACACTACGTGCTTGAATATCGCACAAGAAAACAGGAAATGAGTCACCGTCTGTCAATTTCGTTGAAAGGAGGTACACCGCTCGTTCATACTGCCTGACGTTTACTTGAACTGGTACTCTAGGACTGGAAAAGGTAACATTGCCACTCTTGTACTGTGGCATACTTGTAGAAGGATTGACCTTATTTGTGTATCCGCCACTATATACTTGAACTTGTATACAGACGCCACTGTATATCATGACATCTCATAATCTTGAGTAATAAATTCCTTTACTTGTGAATATGGCATGAGTATCTGGTCCTATAATTACTGGAAACCACCAAATGATACCAACGACTTTGTTGTGTGTAATGTCAATGGGCCACCAAATGATACCGATAAAGTTGGGTTACTGATACCGATAAGTTTGTTGTCATTATAAGGCGTCTATTGTTGATACATACACATACGCCACACAGGCTAAATATAGAGATACGTTGCTAAAGGATTCTGTATTACAGGCCACGCCCACACAGAGCTATTCCTAAATATGTTAAGTAGGTATAATCAGTCTTGCAATATAGCAGTAGATCCTGCTTGATTGTAATCCACCACTTGATAAGAATAGGGTTATGTTTCAAAGGTATGTGTGTTCAAGTCTACATCATCGCCACATAGGCTAGTAATAAATATGTGTTACTACTGTCACGTCTAGAATATTGAGTGCGTGTGTTGGTTTAGTCGTTTACACCACAGGTACGTACACAAGAGTCATGGATGGCCGTAAACGACTGGTGACATTTAATACTGGTTTATTCACGTCACAATACATTGATATAAAATGCACATAGTCAGGATACAGTTCACAGCATAACACGAAATATATCTTAACACATAAGGACTGCACACTCGGCAGTTACTATGAGATCAGCGCTATAAAGTATCATCAATAATTCAGCGCTACCTCTTCCTCAACAACTATCCTCTCACAGGAAACAATGGCCTTTATATAATTCATCAGCGCTTTAAAGTATCATCAATAACGATCCTCTCACAGGAGATCATGACCTTTATATATTCATCAATAATCCTCACACAGGAAATAATGGCCTTTGAGGACTGCACACTGCAGTTATCAAAATGGCCTACACAAAATCTTCAGCTACTATCCTCTCACAGGAAATAATGGCCTTTAAGGACTGCACACGGCAGTTATCAAAATGGCCTACACAAAATCTTCAGCTACTATCCTCTCACAGGAAAAAATGGCCTTTAAGGACTGTGTGGCCGGGGGAGTGGACGGGAACAGCACCAAATCAAGTTAGATGTGACCGGGCTTGGTCACGGTGACAAATCAAGTCTAGTGTGACAGGGTGAGAATGGGGCGGAATCTTTTATCAATGTTCATCTGTTGTTTTACTGGCGACTGCCAGAGATGGTGATTACAGAATAGGAATTTAACCCAGGTGATTCTTTTGGAGACTCGTAACTGTGTTTATGTTTTAGGCTGCATGATCGTCGAAAATATGGTAACATTCTTTTCTCTATTACCTGACGTAAACAAACGACACTTCCTACTGACGTTCAGGAAATAAGTTTAAGCTGGACTAAATATGAATGAACACCTTTATTAAGTGTCTGTAACCTCTGACAACTTCCTAATAGTTCATAAATACATGTGCTTCTGTGGTATACAAACCAGTCATCCCAAAAAATAACACACAGCCATCGAACTTACAAGATGGTCCAAAACCCCAAAATCACTGCCTCGCTCGTCTCGTGCCTAAAACCAACTCACTTAACCCCCTTCTCTCAAACCATCACTTCCGTCCTAACTACTGGGCAATTCTACCCCAAGTTCGATGACGTCATTTCTTAACCTTTAATTAAATCACTCATAGGATTTGTGACTAGTGTTATTACGCTAACTAGACACGCTCAAATACTTAGTGTTTAATCTTGCTAAGTATTCTTACCCTAACTATAATTAAGGGGCAGCACCTTAGTGTTAATCCGACGTAACAGTCCGTACTGTCACATACGCCCGGGGCCACTAAAGTGTATCCCGTAGGAGACACTTTATTCCCTAGAAAAAAATTTACTAACTCTAAAAAAAAAATTATTGGGATTCATGTATCCCACCATAAATCATGTCTGAAGGACTACAATAAACAATAGATGGGAATGATGGATGAAATAACACCATTAACATTTCACACACAAAAATCGATCATGAAGGGGTAGGGACTGATGGACATAACATAAACGAGGGACAGATGGAAAAAAAAGGAAGTTATGGTAGCTACAAATAGTACTAATAAGTGGCAAAAAAAAATATGGGCAAAATAGAACAGTAACTAACAATCATCAACGAACTAACAAAACGCTTTATGGGTTTATAGTCATCAATATCTCTCACACTTGTGCGAATCATAAAACATAAAATAACATGACAAGCGAGTTAACGTCGCAAGGAAAAAAAACTGGCAAAAAAAAATATGGCGGGTGCACATAAAAAGGCTGTCACCCTACACTTCACTGAAGTGGGTGATGAAAAGAAAATATGAATGGAACAAATGGACATAGAACCACAAAACTTGGTGGCAAAGTATGGGCAAAATGGGTAAGTCTCATTAAAAAAATGACTTTGCCGGTGTAACAATAACCGGAAACAATGAATGGAATGGAAACATGGTAATCAACGGACAATGGTATAGAATATATAAATGGGCAAATAGTTAAATCACATGTATGAGTGTCGGTGTAACAATAACTGAAAATGCAAACAATCATAATGCAATATGGTGTCATCATCATAATAAATCGTGAATGATGCCAGCATTAGTGGCGGGTGAAGATGTACATTAGTTAATCACTTTTATTTGGTACAACAGAACGATGTAAACCTTAAAAAAAATCTGGGTAAAATCTTACGTCAGAAACATGGCAACAAGAAAAACAGAAAAAACAAAAAACAAAAAAAAAAAATCATAGGGGCATACAAGATGGTCAAAATATTACATCAGTTAAAAATAATGTGACATAATGAAGCTAACGCGTGTAAAAGGGAACTACATCAACTACAATATATCAGGACTGCAGAGATCGTCTGAGTTGGTGGATCTCCATCAGCAGTGGTCGAAAGGATGTTGTAAGGGAAATGTTCATGTACTGGCAGATTCGGCAATATCTTTCTTGCGGACGAAAATGTAACAGCTCTCCATAAATAACGGCTGTTGGACTTTCTTATCTGAACTGGAAATGTGCGTAAAGTGTGTAACCCAGATGTTCAAGGATGCGTAACGATTGGTCTTCAAGGTAGCATCAGGATCAAGCAATTCAGCAGGAGGGTATTGTGTAGGAGACCTGCATCGGAAGACACGAGAAGCAGGGTCGACTTCATGCTAAAAATAATAGCAGGGCAGGAAATGTCAACCTGACCAGAGACGGCATCTGGAGGTAAGTGCAGTTCAATTTGTAAACATCTTTGTAAAAATGTTCATTGTTTCCAATCTTTCAATGGCTTACAATAACAGGCGAGGATCGTACTGTGTAGGTTGGGATGTAGGAACAATGGCATGGACTACGGAAAACAACGGGAGGGTCGGGGTGGAGGCTGCGGACTGGTATGAGGTTAACGGAGGGGAACACGCAATCTACGGGACGGAGGTGTGACAGGGGGAGGGAGAGGCGAAGGAGAGGGACTACGGTAAGGAGAATGAATAGAACCACGGGAGCGACGAAAACGGGTTCGTACATGGGCGGCCCGCTGGTGAAGGGGCTTAGGAAAGGGAACAGAATCGTAAATGAATTTTGGATGACGACGTCTAAAGAGAAAACGAGCTGAGGGAACGGGAACATCCGGTCCAATATCAACAGAAGAAGAATCAGGGGAAGAGTCAAGATCAGAGGAAGGGGGAGAAAAATAACCGGAGGGAGGTGGAGGAAAATAACCATAAGGAGGAAGAGAAGGTTCAACATCTGAAGAGTCAGGCTCATGTTCTGTATCAAGGTCGGAGGGAGGCGGAGAAAAATAACCATAAGGAGAAAGAGAAGGTTCAACATCTGAAGTCAGTCTCATGTTCTGTCTCAAGGTCGGAGGGAGGCGGAGGAAAATAACCATAAAGAGAAAGAGAAGATTCAACATCTGAAGAGTCAGACTCATGTTCTCTGTATCAAGGTCGGAGGGAGGCGGAGAGGAAAATGATGAACCAGGGGGAGGAAAAGCGGGGTCAGAAGAGAGATGAACAGAGGGAGGAAAAGCGGGGTCTGAAGGGAGGTGAACAGAGGGAGGAAAAATTGGGTCTGAAGAAGAGGAGGTGAAACAGAGGGAGGAAAAGCGGGTCAGAAAAGAGGTGAACAGGGGAGAGAAGGGGAGGTATGGACAGGAGTTGCGGCTGGCAGTAATAGGAGGTACAATAATTAATTTCATGCAGAGGCGAAGCATGAGAGGGGCCTGGAGTAACGGAGGGTAACTCAGCCAAGCGAGCATCACAGGAGAGGATACGTGAGTAACAGCTCAGGTGGAGGGATATGAAACTTCAGCGGTGGAACAGGAATGATAACGTCTGTTAAAGGTTTTTTTCTCCACTGTGTTACTGGCTTTTATATATGCTCTTAGTCCATTTTCTGTCGTTATCAAACATCTTTGTTTGTCACTCGTAACATTATTTATTTCAAATATCTTTCCTTGTTTGATTTCATTGATAACGTTTCTCACTGTAATGCGACAGTGTCTTTTATTGAGACTGTTCGAGTGTGCCCTTCCAGCAGCTGTTTGTTGCTGTGACAATTGTTGTTGAAGCAGATGGTTTTTCTTTTGCAACAAAAATACTTGATGCTCTAGCTGTTGAATGGGTGAATCCATCATAAAAAAAACAGTTACGAGCTGGTCACGGGCATCAAATCAAGTTATGTGGCCGGGGGAGTGGACGGGAACAGCACCAAATCAAGTTAGATGTGACCGGGCTTGGTCACGGTGACAAATCAAGTCTAGTGTGACAGGGTGAGAATGGGGCGGAATCTTTTATCAATGTTCATCTGTTGTTTTACTGGCGACTGCCAGAGATGGTGATTACAGAATAGGAATTTAACCCAGGTGATTCTTTTGGAGACTCGTAACTGTGTTTATGTTTTAGGCTGCATGATCGTCGAAAATATGGTAACATTCTTTTCTCTATTACCTGACGTAAACAAACGACACTTCCTACTGACGTTCAGGAAATAAGTTTAAGCTAAACTAAATATGAATGAACACATTTATTAAGTGTCTGTAACCTCTGACAACTTCATAATAGTTCATAAATACATGTGCTTCTGTGGTATACAAACCAGTCATCCCAAGAAATAACACACAGCCCCTTCTCTCAAACCATCACTTCCGTCCTAACTACTGGGCAATTCTACCCCAAGTTCGATGACGTCATTTCTTAACCTTTAATTAAATCACTCATAGGATTTGTGACTAGTGTTATTACGCTAACTAGACACGCTCAAATACTTAGTGTTTAATCTTGCTAAGTATTCTTACCCTAACTATAATTAAGTGGCAGCACCTTAGTGTTAATCCGACGTAACAGTCCGTACTGTCACAACTGCACACTGCAGTTATCAAAATGGCCTACACAAAATCTTGGCCTCATAAACATTTTCACAATAATTCAAACTGCAGTTTTATACTACGCTGTACCCACAGCGAAAAATCCGTCGACATATTAACTTCAGCACTGTACAGGCATTTCACACTTCCCAAAAACACTGTCTTGACCTACCCGGTCAAACGCCCAGAACACTCTCTTCGAATCACACACTATAACACACTCGTTCCGCTCAAAAGCAGTCACGAGACTTCCTCACGGTCAACACAACTCAGTCAATCAATCATCTGCGGGCTAGCTGCGAGCTATTCTCACCCCGCTCAAAACATTACAGAATAAATATATCTCACACTTGAGATGATCAGCGTTTTTCCACGCCTTCTGTAATCTATCTCTCGAAACTACCACGAGATATTTTCAAAACAATTCAATAGCCAACGAGCAAACAAGTGCTCCAACTCAGAATCTATCTTGACTACTAATATACTCAGATTTACGCCCCTTACACCAGTTCTGTTCTTAACATCTTTCTATTTTTTTTTTTATTCCCCATGCAGTCGCCAAAACCAACGGGCTGATCACCCGTTTGCCAGTCACTTCGATTACGGAAACAACAGCAAATGGATTGATTTGCCGTTGCCCTAAAGACGCCAATAGGCGTGATGGGAAACAATGGCAAAGAAAACCTATCTGCTGTTGCCCTAAGACGCCACTAGGCGTAATGGCCACTGACTGCTTTGACGGTCGGTGGCTAAGGACGGAAGAAGAAGAAGAAGAAGCAGTCGCCAAAAGATCTACTAAACCATCCACTGGGATCTACTGGTAGATTTGGATCAACTGGTTGCCGACCCCTGTTGTACATGGTGAAGTTGTCAGAACCATGCACACACTCATATAATACCTACATCTGTGTCTGTTGATTCTAGACTAAAATGTGCCCTTAGTTTTCCTAGATACGTTGTGAGAAATGTGACACATGTCGTGCATAAAACAGCGGGAAAATTGGGACTCTATCACAGCTTCCATAATTGCCATCCTTTTCCCTTTAACCTCTATCTCATCTGGTTACTTGCAGATCACAGCCACCCGCCTTTTTTGAGTAACCAGGAAAACCATGGTTAGTTCAATTTTTTAACCTTCACGACAGTATAGTAAAGTGATCCTATTAAGTTTTACCAATATCAAGTCCTTTCATCTATACAGGCTAATTCAATACCAGGTGCATACATTTTGAAATGTACGCATTCCATTATCGTCTATTAATAAAGAGTCTACTTATCTGAAGGTAATTAACACAATCAGTAATGTACGGCCCAGCTAATGCGGCGAGTTAGGTTCCAGACCCCTACCGAAAAGTGCCGAATAGCGGAACTTAGCTCTTTTTTTTTTTTTTAAACTTCCAAATGCAAATAAAATCTCAATAACATGTTTACGCTATCGCGTATTAAGTGCGCAATAGAGTTCGGCCTAAAAAAAAAAAAAAAAACTGTACGAAAGTAAAATGAATATACATCATTTAAAGTAAGAGGTTTAAAACTGCTCTTTTGATGACTACTACACTCGGATGTCATTAAAGATGTTATTGATCCAGCGGCGTTTGGTCTCTCTTCCTTCGGTCCAGTGACATGTGGTGATATCTGCATGTTTTCGCAAGTTGTTTTGTTTCTCCGTACAAGGTGTTCCGCTTATCTGGTCTTGATCTAATCCCTCCTTGTAAGATGGCCGATGCTGTCATTAGGATCAGGACCGGCCATATGTCTGTCAACCTCTCTCCCGTATATATAAATAAATATATATATTTATATTTAATATATATATATATAGTATATAATATTATATATAATACTATATGCATAGTATATATATATATATATATATCGCTTTTGTTGCTGATCCATCTGCATTCATGTGGGTCCATTCTGTCTTTCTGATATACTTCATAGCCAGGTGTTTCCTCTCTGCGTCTATTTGGCTGCTTTTTCTCATTACTTCTGGTATGCTGTCAATCAGCTCTGGGACCCTTGTTCTCTTCCACGGTTGGAACGCCCTGCTGGTAGTTATGGGCTTTTTTTTTTTTTTGGTCTGTACACGGTCTGGTACATTGGGGGCAAGCTCCTTTGCTTTTTGTGCAAAGCAGCTTCCCTGGAGTCTGCCTTGACCATATTCTCTCATTCACTGGGTGGTTCGTGTGCCTTTTACATTTTCTGCCTCCCGTAGAACCCTGTAATCTCTTCTGTCACTCATGGACTGTAGTTTTGTTAGCTTGTTCATTTCACTTAGGTGTTGATTTCATTGCTCCAGTAATGATTCCCTCTGCCTAGTGTTGTACTTTATCGTTCTACCAAAGTTGGTTCTGGGATCAAAACCTGGTAGCGCAACGCTCCAGCCTACACAGTTGTAAATGGGTACCTGACTCTGCTCTTGGGTTAGGGAAGGCAAAAGGCAGCAAGGAAGGAAACTGGTTACCCCATATGACCTAGTATGGTGAAGTCTCTAACACTTACTTCTCCTACAGCAGTATCTGCTATGGAACTGCCCTTACATTTTTATTGTGGTACGACAGAATTCACTCTTTTGCCTACACAGTTTGCCATAGTGTTGATTTTAGGAATTTCAGGTTTTGCTGATTGCGGGAATATGAAATGGGAAAGTCGAGGTCCACAAAAAGTATCAACTATGACACCAATAATATACGGATGATACACCTGGAGTGATGAACTGGCCGGAAGATGGGGTACATTTGAAGCGTGCAGTTGCTGGCTTATGCACCCAGTCATATTCTATTCTAATAAGTAATTTATTATTGACACATGTTTGTAAACAAACTTATTAGACAAGAACCTGAGGTTACTTTCACAGCTGCTTCAAGCTGTCAGAATAGATAAAAGCAGGAGTGAATCTGGAATCATACAAGTGCAGTTGGTTCAATTCTCAAAGCAGGCAGAAATAAAATCAACAGCAGAATGACACTTGGGAGTTATGACCCAAATGCCCCAATTTTGAAGTATAAAATGAGATAAAATGGCTGAAACATTTATCTGATTTGGGAAGAGGATGGAAGGAAGGGATTGGGGTGGGGGTGGGGGGGGGGGGGTAAGAGAAGAAGAAACACTTCTGATGAGCAGATTACCGTATGTTGTAATAATATGTATAGAGTTTCCTATCATTATAAACAACTGAAACACAATAAGGTATACATATTTATCCCCAATGAACAAGCATGCACACACAAACAACCACAGATCAAACATTAAAACATAAAACTTACTCTCTTTTTCATGCCCACTTATCACTGGTGGTTGGATTTACCGCGCTGGTTCGTAATCGCGGGTTCTTTGAGTTCTGTAACTGGCGATCAAAACATTGCCATGCCAGTTCAGAACCCGGGCAGTTCGGCAATGTTTGAAGAAATGTTTACTGGCCGAAATTTGGAAATTGAATAGCTTATGAACGGTTCTGGTGATAAACCCTCTGTGGCTTTTGTTTCAAAGGAGAACACGATTCTAGTCTCTGTTAACCGGGTTGGAAGGAAAAACTATCAGGTTTCAGCCTCTGAAGTTGACATGACTATTGGGCCTTAAGGGCTGAAAGCCCAAGTTACTCTGGTTGTCATTATTAAAATGCCATAATTTCTGCAAAAAAAAAAAAAAAAAGGGAGAAAATCTTGCAGTGATTACATGATTTACCATTTGAGCAAGTGGCGAAATTCTTTGAGCTTCCTCTAATGGATCAAACATTGAACAGACAGAAGAAGCAAACATTTCTGCAATGTTTAGTCTGTTCGCCAGTGGCCCATTATTTTTTTCTTAAGAGTATGTCTTGGTGAGGTAACTTGTGGCTTTTGTTTCAAAGGAGAACACATTCTAGTCTCTGTTAATACTTGAATCAGGTCAAAACCAATGTTCAACTCTGAAGTTGATGTGACTATTTTCTTAATGGGTGATAAAATACTCTTGTCATTATTAGATGCCATAATTTCTGCAGGAGTGGCTGTCCTTTTCCAGGGAGACAAATCTTGCAGCTGATTACATGTAACCATTCTGCACTTGGAGAAAAAAATACATGAAGATTACGAGACAAAACAAAACAAAAAATGAAAATTTTCATAGTTACTAAACCTGTGTCTTTTGTTTCTCTGAGGTTTTTTTTACAAGAAAAAAATAAGAAAGAACAGGACTAATGTTCCTACCAGGCGTGTAATAAAAGGTAATTAAGATGAGAATGTACAAGGGATTAGCAACCACATCAAGTAAAACACACTGTTGTAGTAACCATCACTGCACAACAACAACAACCAGTAAGGTACAGACTTCCATAAATATGGTGCCCATATAGACTTCCATAAATATGGTGCCCATATAGACTTTCATAAATATGGTGCCCATGACTTTCATAAATATGGTGCCCGTATAGACCTCCATAAATATGGTGCCCATATAGACTTCCATAAATATGGTGCATATATAGACTTTCATAAATATGGTGCCCATATAGACTTTCATAAATATGGTGCCCGTATAGACTTTCATAAATATGGTGCCCATACTTGGGGGTGTTGGGAAGTCAGGTATTGGTAGTACCTCTGGTGAAGGAGCTGTCATGCCCTTTTTAGGGCAGCTCAGCCACCTTTGGTCCAAACCTGGCATCCAGCTCTCACCTGTGGCTCCTCGTAGCTGTCAGCATGCGACAGCGGCCACCCCCGGACAACGGCTTTGACAGGCCGGCTAAACTAGGTGAGGGTAGCCGAATGGTTATAAACCTTCGGTGAGTTAGGGTCTGCCTACCCATGCATGCGAAGACTGGATTCGATAGACTGCGCGGAAGAAACCACCTGTTGGTTCAACGGGCATGACGGCGATTACCAGCAACGCGCTGTGGAGCGTAAGGAGCACGGCGAGGCACGTAGAAAGCCCTGGTCATCCACTGCACCTGACTTCATCTCCAGTCGTCTTGACTTGTCTTGCCACTGGATTGAGATGGACCCAGGCGAGAGAGTGAGGTCGACGAATTGCGCAACTCTTCCTCACTTTAATCCAAATCACCGCGCAAGTCACTCTTTCATCCATTCATCCATCCACTCACAACAAGTCCTGTGGCGATGGGCGAGCGGCGAAGCGGCAGGCGTGGGTACGCTGGCAGTCGTAGTCGCAGACCTACACACAGGCGGCTCAGGCCATATGGTCGTCTTCCACTGATCGGAGCAGCAGTGGGATTCGGCAGCCCCCTGAGTGTCTGAGCAGCCCTCTTTAGGAAAGCACTGCTCACCTCCATGGCATGAGGAAGGGGCTAGAAAAGGTGCCCTAAACATTGCCTGCTTCACCATTACCTAACCAGCTTACCGCGGTTGGTGGGTACCCTACTTCGGCGGTCGACATATAAGAAAAAGAAAGGACAGATTTTTTCCCCCTCATTCTAGGCGCATGGAATGTGCGCACTTTACTTGACAAAGACTTTAATGCAAACAGACCTGAGAGACGAACTGCCCTGATTGGGAGAGAACTGGCCAGGTACAACATTGACATAGCAGCACTGAGTGAAACTCGACTTGCAGGCGAGGGCCAACTTTGCGAAAAGGGTGCAGGTTATACATTCTTTTGGAGCGGAAGAGGAACTGAAGAAAGACAAGAAGCAGGGGTTGGATTTGCAATCAAAACAGCAATTGTCAGCAAGTTAGCGGGGCCCCCAAAGGGAATAAATGACCGACTCATGACGGTCAAGATCCCTCTGTTCTATGGAAGAAAACATGCCACCATCATTAGCGCGTATGCACCAACTATGACAAACCAGGATGATGTCAAGGATAAGTTTTACGAAGAACTACATGCAGTCATTGCATCAGTTCCTAAAGCAGATAAGCTCATCATTCTTGGTGACTTTAATGCAAGAGTAGGCTCAGATAACATCTCCTGGAATGGCACTATTGGTAGGTACGGCGTGGGTCGCTGTAACAGTAATGGACTTCGTCTCCTCCAGACTTGCGCAGAACATGACCTCCTTGTCACCAACACCATTTTTCGACTTCCTACCCGCAACAGGACCTCCTGGATGCACCCTCGCTCAAAGCATTGGCACCTAATTGACTATGTAATTGTTAGGAAGAAGGACAGGCAAGATGTCCGGGTGACCAAGTCCATGTGTGGTGCCGAATGCTGGACTGATCATCGCCTCATTGTATCTAAACTTCAAGTTCGTATCCAACCAGCCAGGCGCCCTCAGGGGAAGAAAACTCAAGAGGCTGGATGTCACCAAACTAAAGAAGACAACAATCAAACAGTCATTTATTGACACCTTAGAAGACCGTCTCAAATCTATCTCGCTAGACGGCCAAAGTGTGAAAACAAATTGGGCAGCCCTAAGTGAGCAGATCTACAACACTGCTACAGAGGTCCTGGGTCCTTCCATCAAGAAACAAAATGACTGGTTTGATGAGAACTCAGATGATATAAAGCAGATGTTGGCTGAGAAACACCATCTCCATAAAGCATATTTAAATGATCCAAAATCTACATCCAAGAAAGACGCTTTCAACAACATGCGTAGAATCGTCCAACATAAACTACGCCAGATGCGGGATTCATGGCTGAGTAATAAAGCAGATGAGATCCAAGGCTTTGCTGACAGCCATGACTTGAAAAACTTTTACCTTGCACTCAAAGCGGTCTATGGTCCAACATCATCAGGATCATTTCCCCTCCTTAATGCAGATGGAAAAACACTAATTACAGACAAGGAAAAAATTCTCCAACGCTGGGCTGAACATTTTAATAATATCTTGAACCAGCCATCATCTATTAACGACGAAGCCATCATCCGCCTGCCCCAAATTCCTATAAATGAAGCATTAGATGATGTACCAACTCTGGAGGAAACTAAAAAAGCGATTCGTCAACTGTCTAGTGGAAAGGCCCCTGGCTCCGATTCAATTCCTGTTGAGGTTTATAAAGATGGCGGTGCAGTTCTGATAGAGAAACTTCATATGATCTTCCAGCAAATGTGGCAGAGTGAAACCATCCCACACGATCTCAAAGATGCCTCAATTATACATCTATATAAACGTAAAGGTAATCGCCAAGACTGCAACAATCATCGAGGCATCTCTCTTTTATCAATCGCTGGGAAGATATTCGCCAGAATCCTTTTGAATCGCCTTACGGCTCATCTTGACAAAGGTCTTTTACCTGAAAGTCAGTGTGGATTCCGGAAAGAACGTGGAACCACAGATATGGTGTTCGCTGCAAGACAGCTACAAGAAAAATGCCAAGAACAGCACTGTGACCTGTACACAGCTTTCATCGACTTGACAAAGGCGTTCGACACGGTCAGTAGAGAGGGTCTATGGAAGATCATGGCAAAATACGGCTGCCCAAAGAAATTTATCACAATAGTGCAGCAACTGCATGATGGAATGCAGGCTAGAGTTCAGGAAAACGGTGAGCTATCAGAGCCTTTCCCCGTCTCAAATGGAGTTAAACAAGGGTGCGTACTTGCACCGACTCTGTTCAGTATCATGTTTTCTGCTATGCTGACTGATGCTTTTAGAGACGGGGACACAGGAATCGACATTAGTTATCGTATTGATGGAAAATTGTTTAACCTTAGGAGGCTTCAAGCAAAAACCAAGGTCAAATCACACACCATCAGAGATCTTCTGTTTGCTGATGATTGTGCCCTCAATTCCTTCTCAGAGGCTGATCTGCAGCATAGTGTGGATAGATTCTCCGAAGCCTGCGCCAACTTTGGGCTTACCATCAACACGAAGAAAACAGAAATCATGTACCAACCAGCTCCTGGCACAGTTTATACTGAGCCAGTCATCAAGGTTAATGGTGAGAAACTGAATGTTGTGAACAGATTCACATACCTTGGTAGCACACTATCCAGAACATTGTCATTGATGATGAGGTGAACACCAGGATCTCCAAAGCCAGCAGCACATTTGGCAGACTATACACCAACGTTTGGCATCGAAGTGGCATTAGTCTACAGACAAAGCTGAAGGTATACAGAGCTGCGGTGCTTCCAGTGCTGCTATATGCATGTGAAACATGGACTGTATACAGGCGCCACGTAAAGAAGCTAAACCACTTCCATACAGTCTGTCTCAGGAAGATAATGAACATCAAATGGCAAGACAAGATCCCGGATACCGCCGTTCTTGACAGAGCTGGTATCCCTAGTATTGATACTATTCTGATGCAGTCACAAATTCGCTGGGCAGGTCATGTAGTCCGCATGCCAGACCATCGACTGCCAAAGATACTCTTTTATGGTGAGATGCAGAAGGGTAAACGCTCCCATGGTGGCCAAAAGAAGCGCTTCAAAGACACGTTAAAGACGTCATTGAAAACCTTTGACATAAACCCAGACACATGGGAAGCTGCTGCGCAAGACCGAACTGCTTGGCGCACATCTCTTCGTAAAGGTGCAGCAGCATGCGAATCATCCAGAAGAGCAGCAGCAGAACAGCGGAGACAAGCTAGAAAGGACCGTGAAATAAAACCTTCACATGAAGCAAACATTCCCTGCCCACACTGTCCAAGATCTTTCCAGGCCCGCATCGGGCTCTTCAGTCACCTTCGTACCCATAGACTAACCTAACATATTCTTAAATAATTGGATGAACAGAGTGGTCTTCATCACCCGTGATGGACGAACAACCAACCATGGAAGTCTATATGGGCACCATAGACTTCCATAAATATGGTGCCCGTATAGACTTCCATAAAATGGTGCCCGTATAGACTTCCACAAATATGGTGCCCGTATAGAACAGATAAGTTGAAGTGGTACAACAAGATCACCAAAGTGGAATTTACGATGTTACGCCTCCGTTTGCACAGAGCTTTGCGTTCATTTGTGAAACATTGCTGTGCTCAAAGGGAGCAGCACTAAAACGCAGTGCTATTGAAACAGCACCACTGAATTGATTTATGACGTAAGGTAACAATATTAGCACCCGTGTGTTACCGGGGCCCGAAAGGGGAGCAAAGAATAGTAACACTGCACCCTACCACGCATGTCGTAAAAGGCGACTAAGGAGGGTATGGGCATGGGGCTGTTTACCCCATCCCGTAAAAACTTCGCACAGTGGGCTGATCACCTGCTTGCCAACCAATCTGATTACGGAAACAATGATAGATTGTTTGGTCTGTTTTTGTTCCACAAAGACGCCACTAGGCGTGGTGGAAACAGCGATAGATTGATCAATTTGTTGTTGCCCTAAGACGCCACTAGGCGTACTGGCCACATACTGCTTTGCCGGTTGGTGGCTAAGGATGGAAGAAGAAGAAGAAGTAACAATATTAGATTAGGTAGATGCGTGTGCACGAGCAGAAGTAACGGTCACTTTTGGGTCTCTTTCGATTGTGTATTCCAATGTGTCAAGACGTGTTTTTTTAAGAGCTCCTGCACTGAGTGTTTGATGTCCGCTATTTGTGCATGCGTATGGACGTATGGTTGACATATTGCATGCCATGATTCCATGTGTGAATTGACAGAGAAGTATCAGGAATTATTATTAACATTTTGACGATCTAGTCAAGTTATACTGTCGCAGACAGTTGGGCTTAAACGGACGGCACATTTGCCTACCATTTATGTTTTATGATGGCCTAGTACATTTGGCCTATGAAAGACGGCTTGCTATAATTATATCAATATGTGGAGCTTCAATGTTGTATGATGTCAATAAATTCAAAAAACGTTAACCGGGAATCATCTACAATCCTTCGTTGATTTAGCTGATGTGCGTTCCTTTCGACATTCGCTAAAAATATATAGAATTCTGATCAACACATCATTAGAATGAACTGCAACAGACGACAAGAACCGGTGGAACAATAGGTCAGAAGAAGACTCTGTAGGACACATACTGAGGAAACCTAACAGCATTACAAGGCAGTCCTCGCTCTGGAATTTCACAAGGGTAAGAGAGGTAGAGACTGAAAAACATGGAGAAGAGAACTGGAGATAGAAAGGGAGCATGAAGACATGAACAGATCTTGAGCTGATGGCACTGGACAGGACAACATAGCATGCGCTTGTTGACGGCCTATGCTCCTTGAGGAGCTCAAAGGTAATAATGAACCAGCACTGCAGGAGCACACGCAGTGCTTTGACAGAGGCTTCTCATGGAAGAAAACTTAAGTAGCAGCCTGTTTTCTTTAAAGAAAAAGAATTTCCCAGTTCATACCACACAATTTCATCAGCATCTAGTGCAGCAGAATCTGCCATTCCCAGTGTCTTTCAAAAATGCAATATTAAGCTCAGGGGTCGGAGTGGCTAAGAGGTATGGCATCTGCCTCTAACACTAAAGGTACCGGGTTCAGTTCTCAGTACAGGGAATATATTTCATGGAATTTTTTTCAGAACCAGTGGGTGTTACAGAGGATATTATGAAAATAGATTTCATATATCTACATTTTTCTTCCACTTGTCTTGCACCGGCTTCCTTATTAATTATGCTCGGTTTGTTTACGTAAAACCCCCCTTTTCACTTAGATATCTGTCTCTATCTTAATTTAGCCACGCATATATTTTTTGTCTTTCTCTACGGTTTTACAGGCACTAGGGACGTTTGCAATCAGACAGGTAAACGGAACGCGTAGAGAGGGGACGGGATGGTGGATTTGTAGAGAACCAAGGGGCGACTATTTCAAAAAGTCGTAATTTTGGCAAAGGGGGAGATTAGCTAATAAAATTAAGACGTAGTTTTCGGTAGACATTGGTCAGGGGGACTTAATCTGAGACTGAGGGGAGATAAATTACAATTTACCCCCCCCCCCCCTCCCTGAATCCGTTCGTTCGGAACGTAATTTAGATACGGTGAGAATCGCCAGATCAAAAGACGGTTTCGCTCGCGGCCAGGGTCTGCGAGCGGTAAAAGTGTTGTTTCCTCTGATTCAGAATTTGAGCGAAGAGCCCGAAATCTGGACGAAGGTGTCATATGTAACAAGTACGAGCGATTTCTACCCATATTTAGATATATACTCCCGCTTCTAAAATCCACTATTCAGTACCAACAGGATTTTTCAGAACCAACTAGCTTCGATTTAGAGACCATTGTTAAAGTGGATTTCTTATTATTTTCGATTGGAGAAGTTCTAAATTTCTGTGTTTGTGGTAAATATCATACTAGAAGTTTGAGTGATTTAATTGCTAAGTCCGTATTTTATTTCACTAAGATTTTTCTGTGTAGAGTGATCTAAGGGTTAAGTCCGGCATTTATTTCACTAGTTTTTTTGTGCTTATTGGCTAGCGAATTAAAATAATCTATAGCTAAATTGTTCCGGCTGTAGCGTTAATCTAACTAACTGATATTAACCAGTAAGAGATATTTAATCGACTAGTAAATGCAATATTCATTTTGAGTACTGACAAAATGAATATTTATTTCTAATTCATGATGATTAAATTTTGTAAATGACTAGAATTTATTTCACGGGAGTTTTTAAACGATAAGACAAGCTCTAAGCTTATAGTTTCTAATTAAAGTTAAATAACCGAAGTGGATAATAATATTATATTTTACGCGGGTGAGGATAGGATTGAGAATACTATATTGTGGCTAAGTATTTTGTATTTTTTCTTTTTACACACAGTACTGGGTCATACCCAAAATCTACCAGCGGCCTGAATCGGAAAAAAGTCTAATCTGAGAAATAACGGACCTAAGTCCAACAATACCAAAGAATATTCTTACTTAGTTATCGGGTCTTCAAGGTGAACCTGTCTGGCTTTGTGTTTACATCCACAAAGAGACAGAGTACCAACCCAAAGAACTTTAAGAATAAGTTTGTAACTGGGCCGATAAGTATCCAGATTTCTTTTTTTCCCAAGTTCATTAACATTACCCGACTACCAACCACTTGTGGTGTAACGAGGATTTTTTATCCCGAGAGATTTACCCCTCTGACATTCTCTCCAAGTATCAATTTTACTAGCTACTGACTCAGTGAACATTAAAGCTCTTAAGTATTTTCCTACCTGGACTAATTGAGGTGACATCAACAGAATCCTAAAGAAGGAATATCAAAGCAGACGTTTCCCAAATAAGAAAGATTAATCAGTCTTGGAGAAACTGGGGTCTGTTTTTGCCAACACCCAACCTTGGATCTGTGGTTGTTTTTTTTTTCATGGAGATGTTCCAGATGTTGTGAAAGCACGTATGAGGTAAGAGTGAAAATGTGGCCACTGGGTGTCTGAAGCGAGAGAAAGAAGAGATGAATAATTCTTCCATTGTATAATCCATGCACTCACTTTGGTTATTTCTTATGATTTTTTTTTTTTTTTTTTTTGCTAATACTGTTCATCTCAGAATAGAATAACATAGAAACTCTGTTCTTTACAGTATAGTAAAATCCTATACCGTAGTGCTAATCTTTTTTGGGGGTTAATAAAATTCTCTTTGTGGGATCCGGTCTCAACAGGGGAGATAGTACTTACGCGTCTATTTCTGTAAATTCTTAACCCTTTGTGTTTATTTTATGATATTTTGAATATATAGCTGTTGTGAAGTTTTCCTTTATGATAAATAAAAGTAACATAAAACTTATTACTTGTGTCGGTCAGCTCGTCCCAAATATCCACATTCCATTAATATAGTTTTTTTTCACGTTTGTGCGTCTAAATTGTCGTCACTTATCTGTGTGTGTGTGTGGATGTGAGTGGTTGATATATGTGTATATATATATATATATATATATATATATATATATATATATATATATATATATATATATATATATATATATATATATATATATATATATATATATATATATATATATATATATATATATGGGAGCCGCGCTGGTGTAATGGCTTCGGCTTTGTACTGGCGACCAGGTGTTCATGGTTCAAACCCGGGCGTCGGCGTTTGAAGAAATGTTTACAGCCGGAAATTTGACTGAATAGCCTGAACGGCTCCTGTGATAAACCCTCTGTGGATGGGAAGGAGCGAAGCTCCTGACCGGGTTGGAAGGAAAGTCCTCAGGTTCCCCAGCCTCGCAATGACATGTCATTGGGCCGAAGGGCTGAAAGCTAAAGTGCCGCTGGTAAAGGAAAAAAAAAAAAAAATATATATATATATATATATATATATATATATATATATATATATATATATATATATATATATATATATACTGTCTGAACTGCAAAAGTTTAGTGGTAACCGATAGACTGGACTAGAGTAGTTTCTCAAATCCAGGGACAGACTCTACCTTTTCACCAACTCACTAGTGAAAATCTATCTGTTTACATCTCGCACTAAGTCATCAGCTCTGTCAGTTCTATTCAGAAGGGATCTAACATTGTTCTTAATCACCTATCGGAAATATACGACAGTGGGTCCTAATAATGTCATACTCCCCCCCCCCCCTCCTCCCCGATCTCACTGGGTAGTGAGATCGGATGCCTAACCTTCTCAGATAAGGGCGAATAAAGAGGAGGCCTTGACAAAATTAGGAAAACCTAACCACCACAAAAATATTTACAGAATGTGTGATTTATGTATACACAAATTAGGATCCTCGCCAGTGCTACAAAGTGTGTGCATTGTGCTGTCCTCCTTGTGTGATCTAATGGAGCAGATCGGAGCACTGATGGAGTTGTCCGTGTGCAAAGAAGATGGTTCTTAAAACCAAAACCAGTATTGAGCTCTGTGAAACAGAATGAAGTCAGTAATTGGGGTTTGGGGCGGGGGGGGGGGGGGGGGGGGGGGGGAGACACCAAACAAACAAGTACATGAATGAAAGACAAACAAATTAAGCAAAGAGAAATAAATTAAAAAATAAAGTTACTTACATCATCATCATCTCAACCCGTAACCCGTCATGGGTCGTATGGGTGCCATGGTGGAAGCATCTGCAGACAGGGTCCTCCACTGCTCTCTATCCTCAGCAATGCGTACAAGTGTGGAAAAACCGTGCCCTGCCCATTCTTTGATGTTATCAGCCCAGGATTTTCTTTGCCTTCCTCTTCTCCGTTTACCTTCGACTGTTCCCTGGAGGATCGTTTTCGAAAGGGAGTCATGACGAGTTACATGCCCAAACCAGGCAAGCTTTCGACGTTTCACTACAGACAAAAGTGGTTCTTGTTGGCCTGCATACGTGTTTATTTTCTCTCTAACATAGACATTTGTTTTGTGCTCTTTATAGCAAATGCGCAAAATTCTTCTATAACATTTATACTCAGCCTGAATCTTTCGCTCCGTATCTGCAGTGAGTGTCCAGCCCTCACACCCATACAAGAGAATAGATAATACAAGTGATTTGTATAATTTGATCTTCAGAGGAAAACTGATGTTACTTTTCCAGATCACATTCAGCCTTGTCATGGTAGCTGAGGCCATCTCAAGTCTTGTCTTGATTTCTTTACTTGATCTTCCATCACTACATATAGTGGACCCCAGATATTTAAAGGTGTTCACTTCTAACGTTTGCCCATTTAACATAATGTTGGTCGGAACATGTTTCTTATGGCTATTCACCAATATCTTGCTTTTTTATATTAATTTCCATCCCATACGTTCTTGTTACTTTCTCCAGTCTAGAGGTAAGGTCTTGAAGTTCTAATTCTGTTCCAGCTATAAGATCGATATCATCAGCAAAACGTAGATTGCAAAGAGGTCGGCCTCCAATCGATATGGTTGTTTTATAATCGTAGAGAGCCTCCTGCATAATATGTTCTAGATATATATTAAAGAGCCCTGGGGACAGGATACATCCCTGACGAACTCCTACAGTTGTTTTGAAAAATTATCCAATGTCATTGCCTGCAAAAACAGCACTGATTGCGTCCTTGTATAGTGCTTCAATGATATCTATGATGTTGGTATCAAAATTAAATTTTCTGATTATTTGCCATAAGCCTTCATGCCAGACTCGATCGAAGGCTTTTATGGTATAAATCGCGTTGATGCTGGATATGTTTTTCGATCAGTAATCTAATATTGAAGATTTGTTCTGATGTACTTCTTTTTGGTCTAAAGCCAGCCTCTTCCTCGGACAAGATTTCTTCTGATTTCTGTTTTATTCTGTTCAAAAGTATCCTTAACATCACTTTACTTGGATGACTAATAAGGCTAATGGTTCTGTAATTCTTGCACATTTTTAGATTTCCTTTCTTTGGAAGCGGTATTACTAATGACTGCGTCCACTCTTTTGGCCATTTTTTTGTACTCCATATCTTTGGCAAATTGTTGTCATGATTTTTACTATATCTGGTCCTCCATATTTCAAGAGCTCAGCTGGGATATTATCCACACCCGGTGACTTCTCTCCTTTCATCGAACATATAGCCTCTTCAACTTCTTCCCGTAATATTGCTGCATTTCCGAGTTCTCTGTTTACTTACATAACATTTTAAAAGTAAATAAATGATTGGGTCATGTCTGATCATTCTGTCATCTTGTTCGCTCCTTACAGAGTACAGAGCCACAACTAGAGCTGGCCTGCCAAGAAGCCTGCATAGAAGTATATGCTCCTGCAGCAGTAGCTTTTGTAGCAGTTTGCTTTAAATGATGAAGTTGCCAGCCCCAGGTACAACCTCACATTAGTCGCCTTGTACGACATGCCTGAGGTATGCATATAACCAATAAATCAATACCCTTTAGCTCCCCGAGGAGCATAGGCCTTCAACAAACACGTACCAAGTCTTCCTGTCCTGTGCCATCCTCTCAAGTTCTTTCCGATGTTTTCCTCAGTATTTTCACCTCTGTGTCCAGTTCTCTTCTCCATGTCTGGACCTGATGGCATTCCACCAGAGGCCATCAAAGCAGATATCGACACGGCTACAGAGATGTTATATAAATTACTTGGTAAAGTCTGGGAAAAGGAAGAGATACCAGCAGAATGGAAGAAAGGATATCTGGTTAAGTTGCCTAAGAAAGGAAATTTACAAGAGTGCACAAATTATAGAGGAATAATGTTACTATCAGTGCCAGGAAAAGTATTAAATAGGATTATCTCTGAGAGATTAAGAGTCCATAGACAAGAAACTGAGAGATGAACAAGCAGGTTTTCGACAAAACAGATCCTGTACAGACCAGATAGCCACTTTGAGAATAATAGTTGAACAAAGTCTGGAATGGAATTCACCATTATACATCGGATTTGTGGACTACGAAAAAGCATTTAACAGTGTAAACAGAGAATCACTTTGGAAATTGATGAGGCATTATGGAGTTCCCCTGAAGATCATTAATTTAATAAAGATAACATATGAAGACATGACATGCAGAGTTCTTCATGAAGGACAGCTTACAGAACCGTTTGGGATAAGAACAGGAGTGTGACAGGGATGCCTCTTGTCTCCATTTATTTTCTTACTAGCAATAGACTGGGTTATGAGAACATCGACAACACACAACAGAAATGGAATCCAGTGAACCCTGACTAAGCAATTGGATGATCTGGATTTTGCTGATGACTTGGCTCTTCTGTCCCATAACCATAATGAGATACAGGATAAATTGAAAACACTCGATGAGAGGTCACAGCAATTGGGTTTGAAAATACACAGGGAAAAGACAGAGATAATGAGAATAAATGCAGGTAATGAAAACAGGGTTGAACTTGAAGAAGCACCAATACAAGATGTAGAATCGTACACATATCTTGGCAGCAATATAGACAAAGTTGGAGGGACAGACAGTGATATCAAAATAAGAATACAAAAAGCAAGAGGAGCTTTCATTGCATTGGGAAATATATGGAGATCAAAAGAAATCGGATCCAACACGAAAATAAGAATCTTCAACTCAAATGTGAAGTCAGTCCTATTGTATGGCTCTGAGACATGGAGAACAACACAGACAACAACCAAAAAGCTACAGACTGTCATAAATGGGTGCTTGCGTAGAATAGAGGGATTAAAATGGTATGACAAGGTTACCAACATAGAACTGATGACAAGAACTAGACAAGTGCCAGTGGAACAAGAGATGAGAAGAAGACGATGGCGATGGATAGGAAACACACTGAGGAAACCTGTTGATAGCATTACAAGGCAGTCCTTGTTCTGGAACCCCCAGGGCAAGAGAGGCAGAGGTAGACCAAGAAGCACATGGAGAAGAGAGCTGGAAACAGAGGTGAAAATGATAAGGAGAATGTGGAAGGAACTTGAGATGATGGCACGTGACAGGAGGACTTGGCATGTGTTTGTTGAAGGCCTATGCTCCTTTGGGAGTGGAGGGTTATGATGATGATGCTCATGCCAGGGATAATGGTGCCATTGTGTATACTGATCGGTCTATGATCCATGGTGAGAAATCAGGTTGAGGCTTCTCTGCTAGGGTAAACGGCAGAATAGTCGCCGAACATAGCGGGGCGTACAAGATAATAACTTTCAGCATGACAATGGAGGTAGAGGCAGCTACTGCAGCCATTAGGTGGCTGACTGACACTTCATTAACTAAGGCAGTCATTGTGTCAGACTATTCAAGTCTATACTTCGAAAGGTTCAAAATGGCTGGCTAAAGCATGAATGGAAAACGTTCATAGAAGCTTTGAGTCTGTAGGAGCTGGTGTGGATCTACTGTCCTGGTCATGCAGGGGTACGTGGTAATGAGAGAAATGACAGACTAGCATCAAGAGCACCCACAGTGGGACAATGGATATGGATACAGGAGAGATAATGTGAACAAAATAAAGAATGACACTGCAATAGACGAATCATTAAAGTTAATACTGTTGGAATGTGACATCAAACATAAGACTAGCAGGGATGGATATACCTTGTATGTTGTTGCTTAACTAGTGCTGCTGAGCTTCTCACTCTTTAACAGCCAATACCAACTTGAAGACTCCTTGGTATTATCTACACTGTAGATCTAGGCTTTTCTGCCATTCCGAAACGTGTTGAGTTAATCATCGTAACAGTTCTCCAGACCTAAAGGTCTTTTATATTTGGACATGCGCCCTAATATAACCAGCTAGGTTGAACAGGACGGGCCTCGCCAAAACGAGGCAACATTTTATTTTTTAAAAATAATAATAATAATAATATTTTTAAAAAGTTAAAGTCATGAGCTCCATGCTTGGCTTGCATTTAAAGGATCATCACATCTGGTCCCAAGCTAGGAGTAATAAGTGTGTGGCATACTGTGCATTCCCCGCCATCCAAGGGGGCTCTCCAACTATGCAGAGCTAAAGTACTGTACTCTGGTTCTGGGCTCTCCCAAGGAATTGTCACGTCCTGCACAGAGCTACTTCTCAGCTTCCCCTGCCTATCACTGCTTCCACAGCGAGATCCTTCTGCATGCAGTCTTCTTCTTTGATCCTTAGCCACCGACCGTCAAAGCAGTCAGTGGCCATTACGCCTGGTGGCGTCTTGCAGGGCAACAACAAATTGATTCCACTTTGCTCGGTCGGCGGCCATCCTTCGTACAGTGCCCCAACTCTGGTTCATTCTTTGCATCTCAGCCTCCACAGTCCTCCGCCAAGTTGTTTTTGGTCGGCCTCTCTTTCGTTTTCCTTCAGGGGTCCATAGCATAGCTGTTCTTGTGATGGCATCGGGGTCTCTTCTGAGGAAATGGCCAACCCAGCTCCAGCGTCTGCCAGCTATGATGGTGTGCATGTCCTCTTGCTTGCTCCGAGTAAGCAGATCTTGGTTGATGATATTCGGCCAAAAGATTCGGAGAATTTTTCTTAGGCATGTTGTGTGAAAAGAGGACAATTTCGACATTTCCTTCTCTGTAACTCTCCAGCTCTCCGCGCCATAGAGAAGCACAGAAAGCACACAGCTCTGATATAATCCTAATTTTGTGCTTGTGCTGTACTGAGAGGACTTCCAGATGTTGTTTAGACTAAAAAAGGCTGTTCTTGCATTGTTCATTCTGTTGTTGATGTCTTTGCTTGCTCCGCCGTCTGGTGTTACTATGCATCCTAGGTATGTGAAGGCATCTGTCTGTTCCAGTTGCTGATTACTTACTGACATGGGCTCAGGGTTGCTCACATTGAGTGTCATGACCTCTGTCTTCTTTAGGTTGATGTTCAAGCCCACCTGCTGGCTATACTTATTAAGTCTATCCGTTTTTTCCTGGATGTTGATGTGAATGTGCTAGCAGTGCAATGTCATCTGCATATTCCAGATCTTCCAATGTAGAAAATGTAGTCCATCTTATTCCTCATGGATTGCCCGCTGTTGTCTGGCGCATCACCCAGTCTATGACTTAAAAATAGAGTGGTTGATAAGGGGCATCCTTGTCGTACTCCTGTCTTCACTTCAAAGGTTAGGTTGCTCTGCCCAATGCTACACGTAAAGTTGGCATAAAGGCTTTTTATGATTGACACTATGCAGCTTGGAATTCCATAAGCCCTCAGTATTTTCCATAAACTGTCCCTATGTATACTGTCAAAAGCCTTTTCAAAATCAACGAAATTAATGTACAACTGTCTTTGCCATTCTGAGCACTGCTCTATAATGTTCCTGAGGGTAAATATATGATCTACACATCTTCTGTTCTTTCTAAATCCTGCTTGTTCTTTCCTCAGTTTGTGGTCTACTGCTTTTGAGATTCTCTGTATAATTATCCTGCCTAGTATTTTGCTGGGAACTGAGAGAAGAGTTATTCCTCTCCAATTATTGCAGTCTGCAAGATCTCCCTTCTTGGGCAATTTGACAATTATTCCTTTTCTCCACTTTGTTGGTGTTGTCCCTGTTTTCCAGACTTGTGCAAATAGTGGTTCTAATAGTTCTGCTGCTAGCTCTGGGTCTGTCTTAAATAGCTCTGCATTAAGTTATCATGACCAGGAGCTTTTCCATTCTTTAACCCTTTGATTGCTGTGATGATTTCTTCTTTTTGTGGGATATCTGTATTAACATCTAGATCATTTTCAGCCTCAGGAACATTCAATTGTGTCTCTGGGGGTTCCTTATTCAGAGTTTCTCTGAAATGCTCTGCCCATCTTGTTTCCTGTCCCTCTACTGTTGTGATGAGATTTCCTTGCTTATCTCTTACTAATGTAATATTACGGGCTGATCACCCGTTTGCCAGTCACTTCGATTACGGAAAGAACAGCAAATGGGTTGATTTGCCGTTGCCCTAAAGACGTCACTAGGCGTGATGGGAAACAATGGCAAAGAAAACCTATCTGCTGTTGCCCTAAGACGCCACTAGGCGTAATGGCCACTGACTGCTTTGACGGTCTGTGGCTAAGGACGGAAGAAGAAGAAGAATGTAATATTGTTTGCACCTCATTTTCCACTTATGATTTTAGTTATTTTGTATACTGTGCTTTGTTCACTTCTCAGTGCTGCCTCTTCTGCCTGTCTTGCAAGGTCATCCAGAAATGTCCTTTTGTTAGCACGGGTTTGACGTTTAACTTCCTTGTCCAGCTGATTGTACTGTTCACTATATATTGCCTTTAATCTGGGAGACTTAGCTTCTGTTTTCTTTTTTTTCATTTCCTTTCTCTTCGCTACGGTGTTTAGCGTATCTGGTGTTATCTAGTCTTGGCTCTTTCTTTCCTGTAATCCCAAGCATGACTTGCTGCTTTCCTTGTATATTGTTGAGATGGTGTTGAATCTCTGGTCAACATCATCGGTCTCTGTTCTTTCCTGGCTTTTGATAATCTCATATCTTCTCTTTACGTCGACCACGAAAGCTTTTCTGGTGAGGGGATCCTTCAGTTTCGTGATGTTGTATCTTTTCTGTTTGACTGCAACTGGTAGAGCAGCTCTGAGTTTCACTTTCAGTCTTGCTACTACTAGGTGATGATCACTTCCCACATCTGCGCCTCTTCTTACTTTCACGTCTTGTAGTGCATGTCTCCATCTGCCATTGATCATTATGTGATCTATCTGGTTTCTGTCTCGTACGTTTGGTGATTCCCATGTTAACTTGTGCACTTCCTTGTGTGGAAAAAGTGTTCCTCCAATGACCAGGTTGTTAATACTGCAGAAGCTTATTAATTTGTCCCCATTCTCATTTGCTGTTCCACTGCCGCATTTCCCCATTACTCTTTCGTTATAATTATTGTGTGCTCCCACTTTCGCATTTAGGTCTCCCATTACTGTAATGAGATCGTACCTGGGTGTAGTTTCCATTTCTTTTTGTACCTGTTGATAGAACTCGTCCTTGATCTCTTCATCGCTGTCGTTTGTTGGTGCATAGCATTGTATAATTGTGGTGTTGGTGAACCTCCCTCTTAGTCTTGCTCTTATCAGTCTGTTGTTGATGGGTTTCCATTCCAGTAAAGACTTTTCCATTCCTTTCTTCAGGATAATGGCTACACCTTCGTTGTGCTGACCATCCTCTCTGCCAAAATAAAGTACTGTTTCCCCTGTAGCTGTTTTTATTCTCCCCCTACCTGTCCATCTGCTCTCGCTTATTCCCAGGATATGTATCTGGTAGTTCCTCATCTCTGCTGTGATTTGTCTCAGCTTTCCTGCCTCATTCATAGTTCTGACGTTCCAAAAACCAATTCTGGTTTCGTGTTTTGCGGTCGGTATCCGTTTTCATGCCAGTGGCTTCCTTTCGGCTTTCACCACTGTCAGTCATACGAGCCTGAGACTCCGGATGTCCGTCCCGCAGCAAAGTTGTTTCATTTATTGTTTCCGTAATGTGCGATTTTTTTTTACATAGACAGGGGTGTCGGCCCTGTGCTAAAACCCCCAACCTGGAGGACCAGAGTACCAGCTTTTGTCTGACCCCTACCCACGCAGACCAGTCCAGCTTGGTTGAACCTACCAGGAGTAAATCTCCCACTGGCATAGCTCTGGGGATTGTCAGGGTACACAAGCTGCCATACCGCTACAAGGTATAGGTACCATTGATGGCAGTCTGCATGCAGTGAACCAAGTAAAAAGCCAAAGAATTAAAAGCCAAAGAATTACGCCCGGGGCTCAGGTGACTTCTCCAAGCTTAGTGTGCAATGCTGGGTTCTCAACAAGTTTCACCACAGGGGGAATCCATGGAAGTGTGTGGATGATTTCAAGAGTCAGTGAGGATGTAATTAGCCTCACAGACATAGGTTCACTTCCATGTACATATATTGTAGCACTGTGCATAGCTGGTGGTCATATAAGGATGTCTCCAGATATGCCTCCATCCATGGATGGACATATGAGAGGATGCATCCGTCGTGTATACAACTAGCTAGGTACAGGAACAGTTAGCATTCACTCTTCGACATTTAATGAGGGAGACTGAGCACCTATGGGTTTGCCCAGAACGCCATGTCGATTCTGTTCAACAATAACAACAGATCTGTAGTTTCTGGTCCACAAGAAACTGAGGAGGAAGTAAGCTATCATTAAATCCCCTTTTTAAACTGAGCAACACCTCCACTAAGTAGGGGTCATTCACATAGAGCGTCACACAAATTTCGCCATAGTTTAATCCTTCACCCCCCCCCCCCCCCCCCCCCCCCCCCCCCCTCAAAACTCAGACACCCCACCTCTGTTTTTAATGTGACGTTACAAATCTCTTAAAACACCCCTCTTTCACCCAATTTTGTGTTATACTGAAAAGAAAGAATGTAATCGTATGTAAATTAATTAACTACTTACTTAGTGGTTTCTCTTCTACCCTGGGGTGTAGAGGTTTGAAAGACAGAGTGCCATACTATCCTATCGGCTATCTTCCTCCTGGCCTATTTCCAATCTAGTCCTGGGTCCTTCAGAGATTGTCTAATGTTGTTCTCTCAACGGACTCTGGGTCGTCCTGGAGGTCTTGATCCATGGCTTTTAGTTTTCCATACTTGTCGTGGTAGCTGATCTTCTACCAAAATTAACTAACTAGTGCAGATAAATTAAAATCTTGGAAGTAAAATAGTGTTTAATTAACCAGGTTTTTACAAAGACTTTCGCTGGTTAAATGTTGCTAAATTTATTTAAAATATGGCTCATAAAAATTGTAAGTGCCATAAAACTGGAACTATAATTTCTAAATGTTCATAACACCATGACCATTTTATCTGTAATGATGGCCTACCCTATCATGTGGTGACAAGAACCAAAACTAATTCACACCCTACCTGCAAGTCTCACAAGATCACAGGCTATAGTCATACCACATGGGAGTCCCGTTTATTCTGTCCCTGTGAATAGGATTATCATTTTTAGGTCCTGGCTTCCTGTAAGTTACTGCTTTCTTTCTTTTAATGTCGTCAAAATTAAAAAAAATATAATGAAATTCTGCCAGAGAAGTCACATCCCATTTTGAGATCTGCTGCCGTAAAACCAACGACAAAATAAATAAGCCATAGACCCGATTACAAAATTGAAATCATGTACATTTATTTGGTACATAAATATGACATGAAACAATCATTGGAATGAATGACAGCCCTCTCTCCCATGGTTTGTACAATGAAGATTAGTTTGTGCATGTTTCAAATGACACATTGTTTAACTCCAGCACAGGCACTGGTTTAACATAAGTAAATAGAACAACAGACAAGTGTGACTGCAGGTTTAACACATTAGATCAAATACACAAGAAGAGGCATACATCCCTTCTGTAGAGGAAACATTTTCATGGCACTATCAATGCATAAAAAATAAAATAGAACTAGTCATTCCAAAGCCCGGTTTAGTCAAGAATGTGTATGCTACCGTTATACCATGTATCAAAGTCAAAGTCTAGGTACTGACATTGGAAAATGGGAAATCTGTGGCATATTAGCCACCCGGTTCTTTAATGATACAAAGATGAGAGTTAAAGGACATTTCTTTGCTCTGTGTCCTGCTAGTAATTTCATAATGTGTCCTTTTGTCCACTGTATATAATAAATGATAAAACATCAATGTTTTATAATTTATTATATTCTGACATGTAAGAGTATGTTTATATGTTTTCACTATTTGAGCACAGGCAAGTAAAGGGAAGCTGATCAGAATTTCAGTTCAAGAAGTACTGTTACAAAAGGGAAACCCCAGAATTCAGTACTGTTACAAAAGGGAAGTCCCAGTATTCAGTAATGCTACAAAAGGGGAGTCCCAGTATTAAATAAACAGCATTAATGGAAGTATATCATAATTTTCAGAACACAGTTGCTTCCTCACTTACAAAAGTGTTCCTTTCTTAAGACTGGTTACCTTCCTAAAGTGAAATCTGAGCCTCTTTCCTTTTTTCCTTAAGAAATAAAGACCACCATTGCAAGGAGCATGTGATAAAGCTATTTGTATATTTATTTCCAGTGATGGTTTCTGTAGCTATGTCTTTTACATGATGAGGTTACCAGCCCCCTGCAAAACCTCACATTAGTCGTCTCCTATGACATACCTGATGGAGCAGCATTTTTATTTTTTCTTTGTCTCATCAGGAAAATCCCCTCCCCATCCCCTAGAACAACTAGGCTTATTTATGTATGGTAAAAGGGGACCAAAGACGCAGCAAGAGAGATGAATGCAGTCAGCGACTCATAGCTTGACTGCTTGCATCAGGGACAGCGAACCAGAGCTGACCAAGACCCTACTCCACCTCCAAGTGGTGGTCCTGATACAGGCTGCATCACTGCAGTCTGGCTGAGAGAATAGGGATCGAAGTGGGAAGGCAAACCTGGTCCCAAAAAAAAAATGCCGTGCTGAAGTCAGATGTGTTGGCCGAAAGGCGCAAATATCGCAGCTTCGCTGTAAACGGACACAACGCAACCAACATCCTTCTCAGGAGGAAGAAGAAGAAGTATGGTAAAAGAAAAATTCTTAGATGTGCAACATAAAACCATCAACCAAACTTACGTTATTCCTAGCAATTATCTTTTACATACTAATTCCCAAGAATTTCCCAAGCAAAATAATAAAACATCTGATCAATGATGATAAACAAATAACATTAAATAAATATGGTACATTAGGCCAGGGGTTCCAAACCTTGTGTATGCAGCAGAAATATTTGGTCATTCGCAGTAGTGTTCTACAGGGAAAATCAAATTCAAAGCAACAAACTAGACGCTGAACATGGTAGTCTCGCCTACAAAAACTGAACCAAGAATAAAACGGTTGGTTGACAAGAAATAGAACCAAGGGTCACACTAACTGATTTGACTGTTCTGACAAACAATTAACAAATTTATGATACTAAAAATGTAATACAGACAATAAAGTTTCATTACAAAAAATTTAATTGATTTGTTTGTTAAACTCTAGAATGTATTCCCTTTTGTTTATATTGAATAGGAGGTGCAAAAAGGTTGACTAAAAGCCAAGGAGGTAAGGAAACCGAAAAAGGTTGGGGGTCCCTGCACTAGACTTACATACACTGTTTACCTTTAACCATTTCCATCAATACCTTTATAGCAGCTCTTGTGTGAACAGAGGAATCACTGGATTTATTCTTCTGTCAACAAAGAAATAACTTGTTTTTATTTTTCTCAGTCTTGAAAATAACTGTTCCACATAGCTATTCACTCCAAAGTCTGGTTTAGTAAATAAAGTGTGCACAGGTACACCACTGATCTTTTAGCATCCTTCGTTCCTAAGGCTTGCCGGATGATATGTTTCGGCGAATTATCAATTTTTCCGACCAACAAAGGACATATAATAATAATTCAACAGTAATTGACTTTGACCATTAATTATACACCTGCCATGTCTCTAAAGCACCATGCCTGCTAGATGTTTTTTCAATTAAACAAATATTACATGTAAATCAAATGAAATGCTGGCACATTAGCATAAACGATAATGAAACAGAAGTATTAATTAAATGTAAATTAGTCTGGCTATTGCGGCAAATTTCCACTCCCCTCGTGTAATTCTGCCCAGATTAGAATAGGTGCCAGACCACCCATTCCTGGAAAATCAGTGGTGTACTTGTACAACAATTACAATCCATGTACCAAAGTTAGAGGCCATGTACTGACATTAGAAAATGGGAAATCTATCTGTAATAAATGATGGCAAATTTGCATATATCACCATCTGGGGGCATTAAGAGTCACCTCTAACATTCTCACACTATGAATGATGCAAAAACAAATTGTGTCCATCCCATCTTCATACATTCTAATTATCTAATTTTCTATTCAAGATCACAAACCTTCACTTTATGTTTCTGTATTTCACCCTCTCCAGCATCACTTTTAGTACTGACTACTATGGTGGGCCACTAAAGCAAAGTAATAACATAATGTAACAATAAGGAAAATAACACATCCACAACGGTGGCACGCATCTCAGATCTGATAGCAAATAATAATGTTAACAACATTTGTTCAACTAAGTGTGTTAGAGTTAATTAAATAACACAGCTTTATGTTAAGTATATATGACTCTATGTTAAGTCTATGAATTATGTATGCCGGGCTTATGACCTTGACTATCTTGACCTTGAGAATCAGGAATTTCACAAGAAACAATAAAAGGCTTAGGTAGTCACATAACAGATACTACCATAGGGGAGTGAAGTGTCAGAGACTTTACTATACTAGGCCTCAGCTTTATGAGGTGTGGGTGACTGGTTTGCTTATTCTACAGCCTTTGCCTTCCATAACTTAAGAGGAGAGTTAGGTGCCCATTTACAGCTGGGTAGACATGTTCTGAATCTGGTAACTTTGCCTCGAGAAGCAAACACTCTAATCACTCTGCCACTCAAAATCTATAATTCAAATAGGCAACAACAAAAAATTCTGCGGAATTCAAATAATTCTCAATTATCAGGTTCATCAGACAAAAACTTTAGAAAAATGTGCATAATACTGCATCGTACTCACTACAAACAAAATTAGATGGAATCAGGAATTTCAAATAATACAACCAAGCAACAACAATAAAATTATGCATGATTTCTCGAAGATCAGGGCTGATACCACCAGACAAAGATTTGTAAAAATGTACAGAATACTACAAGGGGTGATCAGAAAGTAACGTGCCCTATGGTATAATGTATTTAGAGAAATTTAATTTCCCTCTTTGGCAACACTGATTATGAGTCAATGTAAGTGGACAGTGCAATCAAAGTCGCTGATGTGAGCGTCTGCTTGCCTAGTTCCATTTAAAATGGTGACACAACTTGAAACATGGTCCTGTGTAGAGTGCGCAGTGTTATTCATTTTTTAATGAGCAAAACATGTTGCTCCCACTGAAATTCATTGACAGTTGATAGAGATGTATGGTGAAAACCCAATAAGTGTTCAAAGAGAGGCAATTCAAAGAAAGAGGCCTGGACTCCTCTAATGAGGTATCATTTTTTTACCATGACAATGCCACATCACACATCAGACTCATGACCTCAAGCAGTCGTTTGAATGGGACATTCTGGAATATCCCCCTACAGCTCTGACCTAGCGCCAACAGATTTCCTTTTGTTTGGGCCGCTAAAGAAGCATCTGGGAGAAAGACAGTATCCAGATGACGCAGCAGTGCAGAATGCTGTTCATGAGTGGTTGACAAAACAAGAGCCAGATTTTTAGCATGAAGGGATTTTCAAACTCATGCCAAAATGGGATTACTGCATAAACGCTCTCGAGGACATGTTGAAAAGTAGTCATAACAATGTATTTCAACATTGTGATTTCCTTTTATTTTAAATCTTATAAATAAAAGAATGTATAAAACTGTGAACCTACTTTTTGATCACCCCTAGTACATCCTACTCACTACAAACAAAATTATATGGAAACGTTTTGAACAAATCTTGATAGAATACTGCAGTTTGCACTTTTATATATTAATACTTCTTTAAAAAAATAATGTCATCTTATTCCCACACTCTACTCATATTTCCACAGCAATTCATAAAAAACATGCAGGCACAATTTTGATGTGCTGCTCTGCATATAGCAAGTTTTAATGCTTGCAAACCCTCAGTATGAGAGATTACTTCTGTTGTAGCTATCTTGTATTAACAAACCAACCTACCAGCCGTCCACACATACAAACTCATCTTCATCTGCATTTAATGGCACTTTCAATGAGTGACAGCTATTAAGAACCTCAACATTAACAAGGACACAAAGTTGCTACTTGCATTAAAAATATCGGCTACCACGGTTTTTAAAACTTTGACAGGTGAGTGTGGTTACTATCTTGCCTATGTCAAGGAGTAAGACTTTCAACTATTTCTGTTTGACGTACTAAAGGCGATCTAAGAAGGCAGAGACAGGCAACAAGAAACTAACACAGTGGCTTGACTTCATCTTCACTCAGTAGCACGGGGATGTCCTCACTTATCACCACCATTTTCCTTTTCCATCCATTTGGAGTGTGCAGCCACCACTGCAGCTGATCCTCTTGCAGAAAACCTGCCTGTCTTTTTACAGCAGTGGTTTCTGTGTCAATTAGTTTTACATGATGAGGTTGCCAGCCCCAGGCACAACCCCCTCATACAACATGCGTTTGTTCCCTCATACAACATGCGTTTGTCCCCTCATACAACATGCGTTTGTCCCCTCATACAACATGCATTTGTCCCCTCATACAACATGCGTTTGTCCCCTCATACAACATGCGTGAGGTAGTAGGGGTCCCATTCTTTCTTTGTTTCCTCAAAGAATCCTAGCAACTACATGGTGCAACCTTACCATTATCATCTTGGTAAAACCCAAATATTCACAAATCTGATATTCAATTCCCAGTTAATCATTGCAACAAAGTGTACTTCAAAATACTTCTTACATTACCAGAAATAAGTGATTCTGAAAAATAATTGAGAGCATAACGCAATATGTAAATCTCTGCCTGAATTGATTTTAACAAAAGGGTCTTCTGTAAAATGAGCTACAGTAGATATAGCTCCATAACAATTTTTTTTCTTGCTAGTATTGTACACCCTGCGTACTTCTATGGGGTCTTTGAGGAGACATAGCCTCTCCACATGTAAGCCTACCTTGCCGTGGTTGGAGAGCTTGAGCGCCTCAATGATCCCGGGAGCTATGCCGGCGGGAGTTTTACTCCTGGCAGGGTCACCCAAGCCGGACAGGTCCTGGGTGAGGGGCCAGAATAAATGGGCTGAGGAGTGGGTGGAACCCTATAGGTGTAGATGCAGAACCCACCGGCGAGTGGTACATGCTCTGGTCTGCACCAATCCACCCCCACTTCATGGGTTAAATGCTTTCTTGCCTCATTCTTCACTGTTTGTCGTCTATCACGCCCATGGCGACCGTTGCCTCAATTGGCTGTGTGTGGTGTACCCGGAAACGGGGCCTCCCAGTACTGAGGCAAAGTTAAGTCCCCGATGTCACTTATCGGTGCAGAATTGAGAGAGATGGCTGAGCATCACAATCCCTCCTGTGTTGCAGCATGATGAGAACCCAGCATTGCACACTGAGCTTGGGGGATCACTTGGGCACCAGACTTAATACTGGCTCTTGACTGGATGGCCGCATGCAGGAGATTTCTACAATGGAGGGTTGGCAGGTGGTGGGTATCGGGAAGTGGCTCTGTGCAGGACGTGAGGATTCCTTGGGAGAGCCCAGAACCAGAGCACAGCATTGTGCAAGCTCTGCATAGTTGGAGAGCCCCCTGGATGACGGGGAATGCACAGTGTGCTACCCCACCTATCCCCAACTGCTAACTTAGAACCAGAAGTGGGGTCCTCTGTATGCGTGCCAGGCCAGGATAAAATGCCTGGGAAAGAGACTGGAGCTCAGAACTCCCTAACTCAAAGTTGCAGGATGGCAGAAAAGCCACGGGAAAGACAGGGCTATTTTGAAGATAACGCAACCATATTTTCACCATACGAGCTCGGACGCCGCCTCGGTAAACAAGGTCCGCGCAGAGCAGTGACACCCCCAGGCTGCTTGCGAATAGTCTACTACTGGGAACATAAACAGATTAGGGATGAGCCCACTCTCCCGTTGAACAGGTGCTAAAGTCGTAGATACTGGGCCAGAAGGCGCACCGGAAACCACAGTATCATGCAACTCGCTTTTTTTTTTCTATGGAGAGTACACCGTCAAATAAATCTCGTTCTGGTGCTCGCCCTGTGGAGCTCCACCAGGCAGGTGCAGTGCCGGGCTCTGAGCCTCGACAGAGCCCACCCTCAGCTACTGGAGGACCCTCTAGACCGTCTTGTGGAGTCAACAGACGGCGGAGGAGAACTACTGACCAAAACAAAACAGAAAAAGAGAAACCCAGAGTGCCACTTGTCATGATGCACTGGAATGCAGAGGGAGTGAACAGCAAGCAGGCTGGATACAGCAAAAAGACAGAGCTGGAAAACATCTTGTATGAGAAGCAAGTCAGTGTTTGCTGTATCCAAGAGACTCACTTGAAAGCAGATCAAACCTTTAAAATAAGGGGATATCAATGCTTCAGATCCGACAGACAAGATAGACGAAAAGGAGGAGTACTTACTCTTGTAAGGAATAACATTCCTGCACACGAAAGGAAAACCTTCATGGATGGAGCAGAATATCAGCTGCTGCTGCAGATAAAGGTAGACAAGATGGAAATAGAACTCCTGAACTATTACTGTCCGAACAACAAACCCCTGAGTCTCAGCTCTATACAGGTACCAGCCTCCAACTTTATAGCAGTTGGAGACTTTAATAGCCACTCCCAGAGCTGGGGCTATAACCATCTGGATCACAGAGGTGAAGAGGTTGAAACTTGGCAAGATGATCACTCCCTAATCCTAGTCAATAATGCCACAGATACTCCTACCTTCTACTCCAGAGGATGGCACACAACCTCAACACCAGATCTTGCCTTCTCCACACCAGATATAGCTGGATCTATTAGTAGAGAAGTAGGAGACCAACTAGGGGGAAGCGACCATCGCCCAATCTTTCTTACTGTCCAGAGTGCAACTCTCAGTACAGGCCCAGCCATTACAAGATGGAACTACAAAAAAGCCAACTGGGGTTTATTCAGGCATCAGGTGAACACGCTGCTGTCTACCCTCAAGGTACAGAACAGAGACATTAATGAAGTGGTAAAAGACTTCAACAGATGCATACTACAAGCTGCAAAAGAAACCATTCCCAAAGGATGCCGGCGTAACTACATACCATACTGGTCCAGCACACTCCAAGAACGTCAGGAAGCTATGGACAAGGCTAGAAAGGACGCAGAGTCTCAGCCTTCACTTGAAACTCACAACAAATGGAAAAAGGCTGTAGCAGAGTTTCAGAGAACAAAGCTAGAAGAAAAGCGGAAAAGCTGGAGAACTAAAACGGCATCGCTGAACCTTGAGAAAGACGGCAGGAAACTTTGGAGATTAGTCAAGTCTCTAAATGAAGAGCATTCCTCACCAAGGCAGACTATCACATTGGATGAAGGTGGCAAACTTTTCAGAGGAAAACAAGCTGCAGACTTGTTTGCTAGAAGATACAGTTCAGAAAGCAACTTACCCATTAACATAGACCATCAGAGAGAGATAAGAAAAGAAATACTGGCAACCATGGGACAGACAGATACTCCTGCCCCAATGAGGGAACCCATCACACTAGGAGAACTACAGAAGGCTATTTCCAAGCTTAAGTTTCAAAAGTCACCCGGCCCAGACAAAATCAGCAACGAAATGCTAGTAAATCTGAGCTCAGCAGCAAAGACAAAACTGCTTGAGATATTCAACCACAGCTGGTTGAAAGGAACGGTACCCCAAGTATGGAGAGAAGCCATCACAATACCCATACTAAAGAAAGGGAAATGTAAGACCGAGGCTGCAAGTTACCGGCCAATCAGTCTCACAAGCTGTGTTGGGAAGACTATGGAGCGAATAGTCAACCACAGATTGAAATGGTATTTAGAGTCTGAGCAGATCCTGGTGCCGGAACAAGCTGGATTTAGAGAATGCTACAGTATAGAAGACCAAGTTACTTACTTGTCTCAAGCAATAGAAGATGCCTTCCAGGAGAAGAAAAAGGTCCTAACGATCTGGGTCGACTTCAAGCAGGCCTTTGACAAGGTGTGGAAAGATGGCCTCATTGCAAAACTTAGGAGAAGTGGAATCCAAGGCAACATGATGAAATGGATCCAGTCATACTTGCATAACAGGAGAACTAGAGTCACTCTTGACGGTCTGCAGAGCAGAAAAGTGTTGCTCCATCAGGGGGTACCTCAAGGAGGAGTAATTTCCCCAACACTCTTCCTTGTTTACATCAATGACCTGGTGAAAGATCTCCCTGCAGGAGTTAAAGCTGCCTTATATGCAGATGACCTAGTACTCTGGTGCGCTGATGAAAATGTCACCACAGCAAATTATAGAATGCAGCGGGCAGCAGACATGCTAGTGTCATGGGCAGAGAAATGGCTTATCACAATAAACACAGACAAAACCTCCACAACACTGTTCTCCCTCGCCCCCAAGGACAAATCAGCTAACATACACCTAGGGACAACCGTGATCAAGGAAGAAAGCTACCCCACCTATCTTGGGGTGACATTTGACCAAAGGCTTACATGGAATAAGCATATTGAAAATGCAGAAGGAAAGGCCCGAAGACGACTAGGCATACTCAGAAAATTAGCAGGTACCAACTGGGGAGCAAATGAACGAAATCTAAAGAAGATTTATAATGGAGTAATAAGACCACACTTAGAGTTTAGCTCAGCAGCATGGTCATCAGCTGCTAACTCACATCTGCAGTCTTTGGACAAGGTGCAAAATCAAGCTCTCAGGCTCATTACAGGAGCCATGAAAACTACACCAATAACAGAGATGCAGAAGGTTGCTGGATTACAGACATTGTCCCATAGAAGAGACACAAAAACCATGATCCAGATGGAAAAGTACAACAGTATGCCAATGCACCCAATGAAGGCAAGACTAGATGATCTGGCATTGGGACGTCTAAAGCGTAGCAGCTTTGTGCATCGGGGGAAAAGACTTATAAGACAGCATCAAGAAGACCTATCCATGAAGACAACACCACTGAAGCCCACCCTATACCCTGTACCATGGGAGCAGGCCAGCAGTGCCCTCCAAATTAATACAACAGTCAGTGGTCTCACAAGTGGATGTGAGTATAATGATCTGCAAAAACGAACTGCTACATTGAGTATGATCCAAGAAAGCTATCCCGATCAATCATGGATACATGCCTATACAGATGGATCAGCAACTAATGCTGTTAGGAATGGAGGTGCCGGTATCTTTATCTCATATCCTGACAACCACTATGAGACTAGGCACATTCCCACTGGTAAATTCTGTTCCAACTATACAGCTGAGGTTCAAGCTCTAGAGCAAGCTGCAAATATGATTTATAACACCAACTCTGACTGCCACCAGGTAGTCATCCTCACAGATGCACTGTCTGTCCTGCAAGCTCTCAAGGGTGGTAAACTCCCGCATCTGAGAAATGAACTAAACAAGGTAGCTGCCAAAAAGAGAACCATACTTCAGTGGGTACCATCTCATTGTGGTGTACCCGGAAATGAAAAGGCAGATAAACTTGCAAAAAAGGGAGGAGAATGTGAACAAGAAGATAATGAAGTCACATACTTTGAGAAAAAGAGAGCTATCCAGACTATCAGAAGAGAACAGACCAACCCAAAGACGACTATCACACTCTCGACCGGCAGGGACAGACAACTATTTTTCGACTCAGGACAGGGCATAACAAACTGAATAAACACATGCACAAGCTACGATTGTCTGCTTCACCACTGTGCACATGTGGATTAAACGAACAAACTGCTGAGCATGTTCTACAGGACTGTCCTCTGTATGACCAGTTAAGAAAGATATACTGGCCCAATGACTCAACACTAAACTCAAAGCTATATGGAGTTAAAGAGGAACTTCAAACAACAGTCGAATTCATCATGAGAACTCGTCTGACGGTGTAATCATCAAAGATGCGATCGCAAGAAGAAGAAGAAGGAGAATTTGATTATCCAGTATTTTTCCAAGACTATCATGAACATTGATGATACAGGCTCTCAACCTCTCATCTGAAATTCCTAAATTCCAAAAGCTCTAAAAACCAAAAGTTTTTTTCGTGCAGCATCCCTCATATGCACGATGTGCCCCAAGCAGATGTGAGGTTGTCAGCTGCATAGACAAGATATTTCATTATTCCATTATAGATGGGTCAATGTAATACAGTAACCCAGACATCACTATACTGTAGCATTGTATGATGTTTATGCCGCTACGTTGTCGTCATCATTATCCTATGCACTTCAAACAGAGCATGGAGTACCCACTGTAGTTGGGTCCCTTTGCAGGAAGCCTGCACCACACGTTCACACTGCTTCTGCAGCAGTGGTTTCTGTAGCAATTTGTTGAATATGATGAGGTTGCCAACTTAATGCAAAACCCCTTATTATTTGCCCTGTATGACATGCATGAGACTGTGGTAGTTCTATTCTTTCCTCATCTCTTCAGTGACCCCCAGGCAACTACACAGGGCCGTCACGTTATGATGATAATGAATTAGTGAAATTTTAACATATTTATTAAATACCAGGAGGACTTGTACACCTGTGACTCTTCTAAAACTTAAAAATTCTGGTCTTAAAAATAGTTTCATTAATTATAAAACTGCTGTGTTTTCAGCATTTGACAATAAGAAAAAATAAAGATGATTTTTAATGTAAACAGGTACTTTAGAAATATTAATCTGTTTGTGGGGTGTTGCAACAAACAATTTTTGGGTGTTACTATATCAGTAAGAGCACCTCAGCACAGTTCTGAAATCCAAACAATTCCAAATTCTGAAAACACATCTGACCCCAAGGGTTTGGGACAAGGGGTTGAGGACTCATTTAACATGATTTCTGCTGTTCAGGAAAAAAATTACCCCCCCCCCCCCCCCCTTTTTTTTTAATAACAAGAAAATTCACAGATATGTTCATAATGTGACACATACTGGCATAAACTTGGACACTTTATAGTTAGCTATGAAATTGGACACCAAAAATGTGTAACTGTGGGAACTGGGCACCTATGCACTATCAAAGCAAATGAGCAAGGTAAGTACTACAAAAAAAAAACACTAAGAAAGGAATGCTTCAGAAAATTCTGACAAAGAAATAATTCAGATGTCTAATAAGGGAAGAAATAACAAGTTATCAAGAATAAACTTTTACACCCACGACAGAGACTTGCTCCCAACACTCTTTTAACATGAATTTTCTTATGAGGAAGTAAAGTAATTAGTGCTGCAGTGAAGCTGGTACTAGAATAAAGCTGAAAGACAAATCTGTGTGAATGTAATTATGACAAACAAACATGGATATAATGATTTATGTGAAACTTGGCATCCAGCAATACATGAGCATTTATGTTATAATCATCAACGCATTAATCATGTGAAGATATAACATGCTTTTTTTGCATTGGTTGAAGATAACGTGAGGAAAGGAGCAAGTTCTTCCAATTCGCAAACCCTTTTGATGAAAACTAAAGATGTATATGTACATTCAGTCTCTTGCTCTCTCTCTTTCACACACATGTGCATATATACATGTGTAGATGGAAACATACACATATGTTTTACCACAACCAAGCACCTGGCCAAATTATGCACTGTAACTATATTATTGTTAAGTATTCTAAACACTTTCACGCATCTGACTTGTCACACCAGTTATTGCACTTAATTCAATATACTTTTAAAATGACAAGTTTTGTGACATTGTAAAATGAATACATGTACAACTTCAAAATTTCATTTATGTAGGACAATCAGATGTTCTACTATAGCAAACTTGAGGATTAGTAAAAAGCTCTTTCATTTATGAAGAAATAATATCTTCACCACAGCAGAACAATACATTAGTTCACACAATTTCTTCTCCCACAAATGGTCAAATCTATATTGCAGTCACATGTCTGACAGTTTCAAAAAATGTTAAACCTTTTGTTCTTTATATAGAACATCTTGCAACCTTTCCGGAAGCACAAACCCTATGAGAACCACAGATCGCAATATGTCAGGAAGCATATGAGAACCACAGCCAAGTCCCTAGATGCCGCCTTCAAAACTGTTATCCTTAGAATCTAAGATAATTAAAATATAACTTCAGAGATGAAAGCCAATATATTATATATGGAGCGTTTATAAAGTCCCTGTGCAATTTTAGAACTATAATAACTTTACACACTGTATATAAAAACACAATTTATAACATTAAAACTGTTGTCTGTTCATCAAAACCACATTCTTTGGATGAACTTAAGATCAGGATCACAAATGCAAGTCACTAACCAGAGAATGTTTTCAACGAGCTGGAAAACCGGGTTGAACGGCTTGTCGCAAAAGATGATGGTTATGTTGGAGCCTATACATTTGAATTGTTTTGTGTTAAACCTTAATAAATTATGCTTTCATTTGCTGTCTACATTGTGCTTCTATCATGAGTCCATCCAAAGTTATTAACGTTTAAAGCTGCACAAGGACTTTATAAACACCCTGTTTATTTAGATAAGGCATCATATTAAAATCAGTTACAGGTCTGCCTGGACCCCTTAGCCACAGCTTATGGATCTCCTTGTCATCCGTGGTCCACTTGTTGAGCAAAATGGTATTTTACAGGAAACAAAACAAACTATAATCACTGATGATTCTATGACATAAATATATACAGACAAAGCCCTTACAGAATGAAAACATAACTGGCCTGTATTCATAAATAAAGCTCAGCTATATTTTTTTACACATACAACTTATGCTAGGTGGTGTGGCTCCGAGACGGTATATTTAACTTCAGATTATGTCATTCTCTTCAAGGATATCTCAGCCTTCCATTTACTGCTGCAGGCTTCAAAGCAGCAACATAACAAGCCATGATGGTGGCTCAACAAAACTAAATGCAGCAATATCAACATGCAGGTCTTTATCATCATCATCAACATTGCCCCTTTTTCTTCTCTCTCTATGCAGCATACAGCCACTACTGCTACATCTGGTCTCCATGCAGAAAGCATTCACATGTTCTTGCAGCAGCAATTAATTCTGTCCTCATCTGCTCAGAGACCACCGCAAACTACTGAGGATCAAGGAACAATTAATTTTTTGTGCACACATAACTCAGAAGACAAAGGTTTCATTAAAAACATGTTGTGACACCACAAGTGATTGTTATTACCAAATTCACATAATAAATGTGCCTTCAGATGCTGAGAACTATGAATAAGCTTAGTGAGGATGAAACAGCTTTAAAAATAGTGCATTTGGTTGTTCCAGGCATGTCTCCAAGCATGTCAGTTTCAGTGAAAAAGATTTTCTCAATTAATTTTTCACATTTTTAAGGATATTACATCAGCAAACATCTTGTGTGTGACAGCATTAAACAATTTGATACTTGACTAATTTTGTAGTGTTATGTGCATGTAAATAAGAATATAAATCTATGTACTTTTCAGAAAAGTGCTACTTTGAAACACGCAAATTGAATAGTGTGATCACTTTCATTTCAAACTAGTGTGATGCTCTCCCCACACAAGTACAACTTTTTTTTTCTTTTCATCATGAATTTGTGAATCTTCTATGTAGATGAAAAAAGTTTTCTGTATTCCATTAATGTTGTCATTTCAAATCCTGTTCCTCCATTAGTTCATTCATTCATTTCTCACCTTTCAGCTACTTGTTCAACATACATCTTCAAGAAATTCAAGCCCAATCTTCTTTATCTGAGTTGAGCCTGCCTCCCAACTCTTTTCTCCTTGCGTTATTGGGACTTCCTCTATTTCACTTACACGGGGGATTCCAGAACAAAAACTGCATTGCAATACCCCAGGTTTCTTAGTATGTGTTTAATCTAGCACAACCACAACATCTCTTGTTCCCTCATGGTGGAATCTCTCACGCTATTCCATTTATAACTCTGTCTTGCTTGAGAAGGGAATATTGGAAAGTCTTTAACTTCTTGAGAATGGAAATGTCAAACATTGTCCTCTTTTTTTCACACAACATTGCCTAAGACATTTTGGGTGATACCTCGTTACCATCATAGCTGGCAGAACGCTTTTTAACTCCTCTAGCTATCTGCACAAGCAATTCATTTATGAAGTGGGGCACTGTACTGTAACTTCTTGATTGTAACTGGCAAGGTCAATGGCAAAGTCTAGATTCTCAAGGCGTTTTGCTGAAGTCCACTGAATTCCATTTCTGGTGGCTGCTGCTGCTTTCATAATCCAACCTATAGCTAGTAGGTAGAGAAATGGTGACAAGGTACCCCTGCCACACTCCGGTTCTTATTTTCAAAGGTTCTGCAAGTTGTTTTTCATGAAGAACTCTGCATTTCATACCTTCCATGCGTTACAAAAGCATGTTCCCTCATTTCATTTCAACTTAATCAAAGAAGGCACTGAATAAGAACTGACCACCGTGCTGGAGTATGGTATAAAACTACAAGCTGACATACATATCTAATTAGGCTCTACTGAAACAGCAAGACAAGATGTCAATTATGGAGTCAACACAATAATGCAGCGACCATGAAAATTTATCAAGAATCATAATTTACACCAACATAATAAATATTTTAGCAAAGAAATAAATAAGAAAGTCAACACTATACAACACTTCAGAGACAAATTTCTACTCTGTACCTTCTAAAAACAAAAAAAAATGATTACAATTAAAGCATATTCTTACACATACAAAAATTATAGTCAACTGTAATTTATCATATTTAATATCACACTTAACGTGGGTAGTTCATGTCTAAACAATTTTGACCTGCACTTTAGCTTTAATAAAATTAAACAGGATTCGGTAACCTCCGAGTTCTTCAGGGAAATAAAATGAAGTAACTGAAGTAAGTCAAATCAGGAGTTACAGACTGCAGAAATAACAATCCAACTGCCAGATTATGCTAGACACAGCAATGACCTGGGCAATGGGACATTACAGATGTGAAGTCATACTCAAAAAGAAGTAAGATTTAAAAATCATTTATACTGTGCTGTATCATTTGACCTCTTCATTTCCACGTACCAAAATAATCCATGCATACAAATTTTACTGAGCTGCTCCAAATACTCATTATATCTTTTCTCTGTAATAACTAGAAAATATGTTCTGCTAATTATATTACAATCTTTTCACTATCTGAAACATTATTTAAACAAAGTGATGAAATAAAACAGTTTATTTTACTAATTACATCTGGCCACTTAATTCTGTATCTTATGTATGCGTGAGGACATGCAGAAATCACAGGGTAAGTGAGATCCAAAAAGTGGTTTAACTGTGAAAGATTTACAACTCACCACTTATGATCATACAATCAAAGTGAGTGATTATTTTTGCCCCCAAAAAAATGTACAAAGTTACATCAGCAGAAGGAAAAAAAAGATGACTGCCAATATCAGGATGCTGCATCCTTGTCATTGACTGACATCTGTGAAGCTGAAATGGAGAACAAACGACGCATGTATTAACACTGGACAAGTAAAACCATCAAAGGCCATTTTAATTGAAACACATCATCACATCTAAGCAAATCTGAATAAAACCATAAAGACGTCTGCCTCAAAAAATTGTTATTCTGCCTTGGTGATAATTTACAATTATCTCAGTAAAGCTATAGACTTGGCCAATGATAAACAATAAAAAAGCCTTGTGCTATTTTATTATAAATTGAAATTTTGCCACATTTTTTTTCCATGGCTAAAAATGATAGCAAAACATCCCACAGTTGAAAATTGAATAATCTTACAGACACGTCTGCTTATCTTCCACAGCTTTCTTTCAACTTTAAATTTGGTGATGGTTTCTGTAGCAACGTGTTATACATGATCAAGCTGATATCCCCATGCACAATAATTAACATTACACTATGTGATCCAATAAATAAACTAACAAGATTAGGATTCCATTACATGCCCATTGAGGCATATTGGGAATATGGTGTTAGGCCCATATTTTCTTGACCATCGGCACACTTGGGCTGATGTGGTCAGTATCATGCCGGCCGCCTTAACCTTCCCAGAGTTACTCTGGTACCCAATTCATGAGGCTGGGTCGACCCCGGAACCGTTTGCGGTCTAAAAAATCCCACCTCAATTGGGGATCGAACTATGGAAAATAAGCTAGGAAGCCAGTGCACTAACCACTGCGTTACCATGGCTCCCTACTAACAAGATTACATACCAAATTTCAGGATAATCTTAAATGTCTTCCCCCCATACATTACAAAGTAGGCATTAAAGAAGAAAATGTCCATACTCACATTCTCTCTCCTTTCTCCTTGCCCTTTTTCTTTTTCTGTCTATGCTGGCAACTTCAGATTTAAGGGCCATGTAGATGGACTTTATTTCCCGCATCTTGTTGATGAGGAAGTTACATCGTGCCTCACCCTCCAGATATTCCCCTAAATCTTTCAAAAGAGCAAAACAAAAAGGAATTTAAAAAAAAAAAAGGTAGGCAACAAAAACATCACATAGACAAAGGGGAAGAAAGAGAGCAGGTTGATGTGAGAAAGACCTGGAAAAAATGAGGATGGCTTGTCCACGACATGTTGAAAGAAAAATCTATCATTTCCTTATGCTCCAAAAGAATCCAGGAGAAATGAGGAAATTACTAATAATATTCTGAGAAAGCACAGGGCTAGATTAATTAAGACAAAGAATGACAGATTGACACTACCAACAGCTGAACAATAAAGCAAGGGAGAAAGTCAGGAACTGGACACCGGAGAGAAATATAATCACTCATGCCAGTTTGCAAGGCACTTCATGGAAACAAACAAATAACCCAAATAATTTTTACTTTCTGTTGTTACAATCAAATTCAATAAATGTTAGCCCCTAAGCCTTAATTGTACCTGAACAATTATGTGATATAAAACTGCCAGAAACACAAAAAACTCCCCTACAACAACACCATCCCTTATTTCAGACACTGTTAACAAAATTAAATCTCTCTTTATTTCCTAATGGTCAAATTTTATTTAAAATTTCTTCTGCTATCTTTTAACCCCTTATGGCCCATATATGACCCAGCATACATAACTCTATAATAGTTTTATAATAAAACAAGTATTAATTCCCACTTGGTCAAATATGGCAAATGAACGGCCTTCAAATTTTTATAGAAAGTTACATTCTAAAATGCGTATTCAGTCTTAGAAACATGAGTTAAGTATAAAATTTAGCGTTCAATTATAGAAGCTCTTGGGCCTTGAGGGGTTAACCATGAAATATGAGTCACCATGCACAGTCTTCTTGGATCCTCAGCCCCTGACTGACAAAGCAGTCAGTGGCCATCACGCCTAGTGGCTTCTTGTTGGGCAGCAACACAGTCCCCATTTTGCTCGGTCTGTGGTCATACTTCGTAACACGCCAAAAGTAATACACGGAGCAGGGAACTGGAAACGGATGTCAAAGGAATAAAGAAGACATAGAAAGTTCTTTAACGGATGGCACAAGACAGGAAGGCTGGTCATAAATTTGTTGATGGCCTATGCTTCTCAGGAAGCTAAAACAATAATAAGTGAATGAAGAACAGTAACAATCACACAATTAAATTTAAGACTGCAAACATTCACTTACCAGCATTAAAAGTGTACTTGGATGGGCGGGGTGACTTGGACAAATCAGCAAATTTGGTTGGTGGAGACTCTGGACAGTGGTTGGGTGTGTTGGACGCTGACCCTTGTGTGTCAGAGTTACCAGTATCTGTTGAGTAAGCAGAAAGACAACAATTTTATGCTTCCTCATTTGTCTTCCTAGTGCAAGATGACTTTTCTTTCTCTATGGGGAACTTTGAGCGTCTGACTGGCAGAGTAGTTAAGAGTGCTGGTCCCTCGCGGAAAAGGTACTGGGTTTGGAACACAAGCTCCAGTCTACCCAGCTGTAAATGGGTACCTGACTCTGCTCTTGATTTTAGTTAGGGAAGGCAAAAGCAGCAAGGAAGGGAACTGGTCACCCCCACCATTTAAAACTGGACATAGTATAGTGAACTCTCTAACACTACACTTCCCTATGGCAGTATCTGCTATGGCACAACCTTTATCTTTTTACATTGAACTCTGACACTGATCCAATATAAAGACATAAATATGTTCCTACAAAGGATAGGCCCAATGAAGTTCCTTGGGTAGGGGGCGCCTCTGAAGAGAAAAAGAAAAAATTGGACTACTGTACTCATAGACATGTCATACAAGGCGACTTATACAAGGTTGTACATGGAGCTGGCAACTCCATCATGTAAAACAAATTGCTACAGAAACCACTTCTGCCAGAGCACGTGAATGCTTGAGGTAGGCTTCCTGCAGGGGGGACAAGATGCGGCTGGGCTCCGCATGCAGAGCCCAAGGGAAAATGATGATGAAATCCAATATAAAGTGATCAATCCCACTGCAAGCCTTATTCAACTATTATGAGCAGCATGGTAATTGCTGTTTTTGGATTGGGTATGTTCTGTAAAAAAAAAATCTGCTAGCTCCCCCTCAAAAGTCGGTCTACGATATTTTAAAAAATTTTCTCTAGTAAAATTCTATTCCAGCATTTTTCTCTGGGACTGATAGTAAATTTACTCCTCTATTAACCATGCACTTCTAAAAATCTCCCCTCTTTAGCAAAACTTAACCAAACATACTTCCTTCCATGCTGCTAGTATTTCTTCTCTCTCCCAGAAATTTGTATAATATTGCTATAACATCTCTGTACAGGTGCCAATGACTATTTTGATGACCCTTGCTGGAATGCTATCTGAGCCCTAAGCTTTCCCATCTCTTAGGAAGCTTTACAGTTTTCATTAACTCTTCCTCCACTGTATGGTAGGACATGTACAGTATGCCACATGCTTCTTCCTCCTAGCTTGGGACCAGATGTGATGATCCTTTAAATGCAAGCCAAGCTGGAGAAACTGGAGCTCATGACTTCAACTCAACACATTTCGGAATGGCAGAAAAGCCACAGGAAAAGCCTGGATCTACAGTGTAGATAAGAGGTTTTTAAACTTTTTTGGCCCGCGGCTCCCTTGACCTGTGCATAAATCACCGCGGCTCCTCTCTATACTATATATTATATATAAGCAGCTGTTCGTAACATAGCCCAACACTTTTCCCAAGCCACCGCAACGCCCCTGGGAGCCGCGACGCACAGTTTGAAAACCTCTGGTGTAGATAATACCAAGAACTTGGTATTAGCTGCAACTAGAGTGAGAAGCTCAGCAGTCATTGTTAAACAACAACTCCTTATTTGGTTTTTCATAGCCAAGCTTTTCTGCTGGTTGGATGTTTGTTGGATCTTGTGGAGATAGCCTATTTAGAATTCTTCAAAACCTATTTAGAATTCTTCAAAACACTCCGTTAATCTCTCCATCTGCTTTTTCATGCTGCTAAGAAATTTTCCGTTCTTGATCTTGATAAGGCTGAGTGCTTATATTTCCTTGTTAGCTTTTCTGAACTGTTCTACAGATCTCTCATATTTCCTTTGGCTGCAGCTTCCTCTGCCTCTCTTCCAACTCGTCAATGTTATACCATCTAATACTTCTCACTTCTTGTTTGCTTCTATATCCATTCTCCTTTTGGCTTTCTCAATGCTGCATCATGAACATCACTGACGTCTGGTCTGCTTCTGACCTGGATGGCTGAGTTGAATCACGTGAATTACATGCTTTGAATGGCTCGTTCATTTTTCTCATTGAAGTTTTTACGTCCAAGTTTTTATAGGATGTGGTAGTCTTACTCCAAACTCAACCCTCCAGAGCTTCCAAGTAGTTACTCAGCTGAATCATTTGTCAGAGGAGTTTCTCTAATGATCTGAGGAGTATCCATTGCTTTGCCCTGAACATTCTATTGTGGGAGTTTCTGCTTATTCTTTAGAAAACATTAAACACATGCTTTAAATGTACCAAAGACTCCCAATGTTCCTTTGTTACTCCTGACAGCACCTTTCACTGCCAGTACCTCACCTGTGTGACTAAGTCCATTTATAATAATTCTTCAAGTACACATAAGTTGATAAAACCAAGTGATTTCTATCTTAGACAAGTTAAATAATAATTACGTGGACCAAGACATTTAAGAAAGAATATCTAAGTCCTAATTGTGTTCACTTTTCTAGCTGGGTTTTTTCCCCCTCCAGCAATTTTGAGCATGTGTGAGACAAACAAATTCCTATTTTGCTAAAAGTCAACAATTCGACAGGTGACCACAGTTGAAAACATATTCAAGGGGGAAGAGTGGAGTAAGTCAGGTGAGAACTTGACGACCTACCAACAGGTCATCATCAGCCTTGGCAGAGAATGCAGAGCTTGGAGCAATGGGAAAGCAGAGCTGGAAATTGATCAACTGATAAATGATAATACTGGGGATGATGATGCCATTTGTACACCAATGGGTCTGTAGTCCGTGGTGAGAAATCAAGATGGGGCTTCTCGGCTATAGTTAATGGCAGGATCATCGCTGAACATAGCGGGGCTTACATGACAACAACCTCCAGCATGAGAATGGAGGTAGAGGCAGCTACTGTGGCTTTAAGGTGGTTGTCTGAAACTTCATTAACAAGGGCAGTTATTGTGTCAGACTCTCAGTCCATGCTTCGGAAGATCCAAAATGAATGGCTACATCATGAATGGAAACCCTCCATAGAGGCCTTGAATCTTCAAGAACTGGTGTGGATCTACTGTCCTGGTCATGCAGCGGTACACAGCAATGAAAGAGCTGACAGAATAGCTTGAAGATCACTTATAGTATGTGCACTGGATATGGACAAGGGAGAGATAATGTATACAATTAATGATCGCCTATAAAGAACGACTCTGCAATCGATGAATCATCAAGGCTAAGATTGCTGGAGTTTGGCATTAGGTGTAAGATTGGTAGGGATGAACGTTAAGAGAGGATGCATCCAGTGTATATACAACCAGCGCGCAACAGGAACAATTAGCATTGATGCCCTTTGACATTTGCTGAGGGAGACTGAGCACCTATGAGCTTACCTGGAGTGCAATGATGTTGATTATGAACAATAACAATACTGCACATTTATAGATATAAAAGTTGGACTTCTCTACTTGCAAATAAAACAGAAATAACTGGCGATAAAGCACTTTCATCATTCCCACAATGTTTTTTTTATATACTAATAATCCACAAAGTGGACACTTGAAGAAAATGGGTTAACATTAATATTTAATAGTGTTAACATATAAAAAGCATGCGGTGTTAGCAATCACAAACATAAAAAGCTACTTACATTTGGGCGACTTTTTGTCACTTCTACTTCTGGTCCCATGAACTCTTCTCTTTTTAGCATCAGCAACACTGTTAGATGTGTCCTCGACAATATTCCTCTTCCTGCTGGAGGGAACATCCTGGTCAGTTCCACTGCCTTCTGACTGTTGAGCAGTCAATGCTGCATCCTGGTTGTCAGTAGAGGCAGTGCTGATCACATCATTGTCAGAAGGTGATTCACTAGCAGACTTTGAAGAAGTAAGGTTGGAGGATGAGTCAGGCAATGCTACTAATGATGACGACGTTGTAGGTGATGAGTATGTAGCTTTTACACTGCCTTTATGCAGGTCTGACTTTGAGGCGACTTCACTGGGATGGCATAGATTTTCTGAACGTTGCATAGCAGCATTTGTGTTTTCTTCTTTCTCATGCTCGGGAGTGGTAGGTGGTGTGTTGTCGAAAGTTGCATCAAGATTTTGCAGCTGTTGTTCAAGCCCTGGGCTTTCACAAAAGCGTGTTTCCCTCTTAATGTCTTTGGGATCTCTGTTTTCTTCTGGTTCTGCAGCCGAGGTACAAGCACTTGAGAGTTCATTTGTTTGATTTAACTGGACTAACACAGGCTCACTTTGAGGAGGACTTTGATAAGCGTTTGCTTTTTCTTTGTTAGCTTTGAGCTCATCTACACTAAAACTACTGTCCGACACACCTAGAGAGTCTCTGCCTGCTAATTTTCTTCCTATTCTTGTCGATCTTGTGGTACTATCTTTCTTATCACTTTCTGACAGAAGTTTTACCCTTCGTTTTTTCAACGTTGGCTTCTCTTCATGATCAGATTCTGTCTCCTGTAATGAATGTTTGACTGCCTCTACCACACTGTTCACAGTGCTTTCATACAGTTCTATTACCTCTTTCTTTGTCTCTAAGCTCATCTCTTTTTTCTTTCGCCCTTTCTTTTTGGAACCTTTATTAGCAACAGATGTGTCCCCACTTGCTGGAGAAGTTATAACCTTAATACTGGTGTTTTCAACAGGAGTGTCTTCTATTGACACACTTAACTCATCTCCAGGAAATTCTGAGCTAATGGGTTTTTTCTTAACTTTTTTCTTTACTTGCTTATTGTTCTTTTCAAACCCTTCTTCAGCAGGAATTAGAGATTCTTTACCCTCCTTGACAGCAGGAGCTTTCTGGCTAGGCTCCCATTTCTTAGTGATTTCAGGGTGCCACAAAGTGTCTGCCTCTGCATCAAAATCATATGGAGAAGGCTCTGTTTTTCCAGAAGATGGCAAACAGGTTAACTGCACAGGTTCTATAGCTGATATCTCAGGGATTAAGCTTGTACCTGGCACGTCAGATATTCTAGTAGATTTCTTCCCATCTTTGGCAATGTTACTTTTCTTCCCTCTCACAGTCTTGGCTTTTTCAGGCTGGCTATTCTTTTTCTCTTGCTCAGAATCTATTTTCTTCAACTGCGGAATACTCTGGTCCACCACAATTATAGGTGCTACTTCTTCGGGAACTTCATCTAACTGGTGAGATCTGGATTCGGCCTTCTCATTCTGGTCTTCTTTTTCCTCAGGAGTTTCTTTTTCTACAATTTCTAGCTTGGGAGATTTTGTTTCATCAATGTCTACACAGATTTCTGGCACAATTTTAGCCTTTTTCACTTCGTCATCTTCTTCATGTTTAACAAAGTCATCACCATAATACACAGCTGCCTTAATCTCATAAACAGCGTCTCTCACCTCAAGCACAACAACAGATGCTCTCTCACGTTTGGCGCCAGATAAGCTGGAAGCTTTGGCTACATCATTCGTTGATTTACCAACAGGCTCCTTTAAACTATCCCTTTTTAATGAATCCTTTAGTTCTTTCTTCTCCGTTTCAGTGCTCACATCTGCTTCAACTTTAAACTTTCTGACTGACTGCTCTAATATATTCATCTCATTAACATTTGTTTTCCTTGTTTCATTTTCAGTTTCAACCTCTTTGACTTCCGCCTGCATTTTCTCTGAAACTAGGTCCGGAGTTGACTCTTCTATCAGATCTATCTTCTCCTCCAAGCATGTGTCGGTATCTTCAGATTTCTCTTTCAAAGATTCATCTCCCTTCTCATAGTCTTCAGCATCTAAGAAGTCACAGTCACTATTATCATCCTCTTTGGTATTGTCATAGTCATCATCATCGTCCTCAACATCATCATCAGCTCGTTCAGAGTCTGAAGCGTCATATTCTTCGCTACTCATGTGGCTTTCTGATGAATATATAATATAAACCTCACATTAGGCTAAAGTTACTATCATCTACTAGATTGAATTAAAAAAAAAGGCAGGAAGGAATTGTATTAAAAATAAAGATAAACCGGGACCGAAGACACAGCAAAAGAGATGAATGCAGTCAGCAACCCATAGCTTGACTGCTTGTGTCAGGGTCAACGAACTAGACCTCCAAGTGGTGGTCCTGGAAACAGGCTGCATCACTGCAGTCTGGCTGAGATAGTAGGGATTGAAGAGGGATGGCAAACCTGGTCCCAAAAAATGTTGTGCTGAAGTTGGATGTGTCGGCCGAAAGGCTCAAATATCGCAGCTTCGCTGTAAATGGACACAATGCAACCAACGTCCTTTTCAGGACGAATGAGGAGAAGAAGAAGAAAGATAAACCATCTCAGGTACACTTATGCAATCTTGTGAATAAATTCATTTAGAAGTACTAAAAATACATAAAACTATTAATAAGCATCACTAATATGCAATGGATATACATCTTTTTCTGCTAAAATGGTAACAGTTCAAGATCTGTCTTTCATCATTCAAATGAGATTTGGAAGTATGAAAGCCAAAATAAACTAACCTGGAGATCTGGACCCAGCAGAATCTGTCAAAACAGAATGTCGACGAGTCAATATTTGTTCTGCGTAAAACAATAATTTTGTATCAACCATAGGATAAAGAAAATTCATAAGACCAATTCTATGAGACAAAAAGCAAAGAAAAAAAGAAACACTTTTCACCAAATCTTCTATAGCCAACAGTGTCTAAGGTATAGCAGAAGCTGCATGCAATGCGGTGTAAGATTTAAAGAACAAAAAAAAAGAAAAAAAAGAAAATTCTCTTAAAGTCAAAACAAAAAATTTACATTATTATTTCAAGCCATTCAGACTTTTTAATTAAAAGCTTGAAACGTGGCTGGTGAACTACGATATTAATTAATGTTTTCTTACTTGTAACACATGTGTCTGAGCTGGAGGAGCGAGTTGCTCTTGTTTTAGCACCAATTAACTTGGGTTTGCGGAAAATCTGGCCAGATTTAGTCAAGCCTAAAACAGTATTTGGTGTGTTTGTTGATGATGAAGACGGAGAATCCTTCGAACAACCTGGGACCTGGAATATTAAAACAAAAATTGCTTTTATTTTATAATCTTGGTGGACAAACATCAGCAGGGAACCATGCAATACATACAGTCATGTGCAAATTATATATATATAGTTACGTGACTTCTCTGAATGTGCACTGTTAATAACCATCACACACAGAATTTATGCTATTTTTCTTGAAGTTTATAATTTTTTTAAACAGAAAAATTATATCAACTTATATAAATGCACTGATAGTAACAGTGTTACTATCTCTGCGAGGAAACATATTAAACTGGATCATCCTTGAGAGATAAGAGACCACAGACAGACAACAATCAGGGTTTAGGCAAAAGAGATTCTGTACTGATCAGATAGCCACACTGAGAATAATAGTGAAACAGTCAAGAATGGAACTCACCTCTTTACATTGGACTTGTGGAATATGAAAAGACATATGACAGTGTAGACAGAGAATCACTTTGGAAATTAATGAGGCATTATGTAATCCCCTTGAAGATCATTAATTTAATAAAGAAAACTTATGAAGACATAGCATGCAGAGTTCTTCATGAAGGACAACTTATAGAACTGTTTGGGATAAGAAGTTGAGTGTGACAGGGATGCCTCTAGTCACCACTCCTCTTCCTATTGACTATAGATTGGGTTTTGGGACCAGAAGACGCAGCAATAGAGACTGCAGTCAGCGACTCATAGCTTGACTGCCTGCGTCAGGACCAGCGAACCAGAGCTGGTCAAGACCGTGCTCCACCTCCACGTGGTGGTCCTGGAAACAGTCTGCAGCAGTGCACGCTGGCTGAGCGAGCACGGATCGCAATGGGAAGGCAAACCCGGTCCTAAAAAATGCCGTGCAGAAGTCGGATGTGTCGACCGAAAGGTGCAAATATCACAGCTACGGCGTAAACAGACACAACGCAACCACCGTCCTTTTCAGGGCGAACGAAGAAGAAGATTGGGTTTTAAAAAAAATCGACCTCAACCAACAGAAATGGAATCCAGTGGACTCTTAACTAAACAGCCTGAAGATCTAGATTTTGTAGATGATCTGGCACTTCTGTCTCATAACCGTTATAAAATGCACGACAAAATTCAAATACTTGATGAGAGATCACAGCAAATGGGTCTGAAAATACATAGGGAGAAAACTAAGATAAAGAGAATCAATGCAGGAAATGCTTACACGCTTGAACTGGAAGAAACACCATTACAAGATGTAGAAACATACATATACCACAGCAGCAATATAGACACAGATGGAGGGACAGATAATGATATCAAAACAAGAATACAAAAGGCTTGATTAGCTTTCATTGCATTGGGAAATATACGGAGATCACAAGAAATCAACAAAAATCTGAATTTTCAACTCGAATGTTGCCAGTCCTATTGTGTGGCTCTGAAATATGGAGAACAACAAAAAAGCTACAGACTGTCATAAATGAATGCTTGCACTGAATACAAGGGTTGAAGTGGTTTAACAAGATCACTAATATGGAACTAATGGCAAGAAATAAACAAATGCCAGTGGAACAAGAAATGAGGAGATGCTGGAGGTGGATAGAACACACATTGAGAAAACCTGATAGCATAACCTAACAATCCCTGTTCTGGAACTCCCAGGGTAAAAGAGGTGGAGGAAGACCAAAGAACATATGGAAAAGAGAATTGGCGAATGAATGAACTTTATTTTCAAAGGGTTGAGAATTGGGCACACAGGCCCGTCTAACATTCTGCCCTTCCTTTCGCTCACCTTTCATACTGAATTCAATACTGAATTGAGACAGACATGAAGGGGATAAAGTAGACATGGAAAGACCTTGAGCTGATGGCATGGGACAGGAAGACTTGGCATAAGGTCGTTGACGGCCTATGCTCCTTTGGGAGTTGAAAGTTGAAAGAAGATGACATACATGTGCTCCACGCCTGCTCTGCATAAACCAACTCTACAAATGCAACCCTGCATGGAAAAACCCTCCTACTCACAAATGAAAAACTGAAATGAATTTTTCTGGCAGAATTTGAAATGAGGAATTCAGTATCGAAGACTGTTCTTCTTTCTAGCTTCTTCTTTCCCCCTTTGCACACTGGTCTCTTTGAGGACATCCTCACTATTCTTTTTAGCTGTCCGTGTTATTTTTAACATTCATCTGTAAAACCATAATCTATCTAGCACAAACTGATAAAAAGATACGCATGTTCAAATAAGTGCAAGTTACAGCATCTAACTATGAGCATTTTTTTCAAGCTACTGTAAAGGTACTAAAAGTACGACTGCTTAACTATATAAAATGTCATAAACTAAACTTCCATATATATTTTTAGATCATCTGGCTGACTGGCATAATTGATGATTAAAGTGTTGTTCTGTGATTAAAGTGTGATCTTGGTTTCATCGGCAGAATGTAGAGACAGTATATTTTCCACCGGTTACAAAATGTTCGTGGTGCAATAATTCAACTGCCACTTTTTGTGCATGATTTAAAAATCAGGTATATTTCTGCTTTAGATGTGGAAGACCATAGTAACTTCTCCCCCGTATCCTGGTATATGGACCAGGATCATTATCCTTTGCGCTCAATACGGTGCATTCAGCCACCATGGCAGCTGGTCCCCTTGCAGGAAATCTGAATCAAGCATTCACATGCTCATGTAGCGGTGGTTTCTGTCGCAATTTATTTTACATGATGGTGTTGCCAGTCCCATGAACATTCTCAAGTTAGTTGCCTTGTATGACACGCCTGGGGGTGCAGTAGCCGTTCTTTCTTTGTCTCCACAGAGACCCCCATGAACTAGTCAGGGCTTGTGCCTAAGAATAGTTGCATGTAAAATTGATGACCTCTTAGTAGTATTCAGGACATTTTGGCATTATTTTCATTTCAATGGATATTTAAGGTAAAGGTAAAAGGATCCAGTTTACACGCCCAATATATTTAGTCACCTCCAAAATCAAGGTGCCAGAAGGATGATGCCTTATGATGCACTTGTTCTGGTCCTGTGATTTCAATTTTAATTTTCAGCATACTTAACGATGTATATTAGTAATTTACAACTATAGTACACTAACCTTGGTTCCGTATACAGAATCACTGAACACTCGTGCTATTCCCGGCACTCAAGAACTCACACTGTGCAAAACTCTTCCCACTTGAGATTTTTTAAATTTGTAACATCTTTTATTATATACAACTGGGATATCATCTAACAATCTACTATTCTAACAAATGACCTCGTTCTGACTTTAGGACTTACAGATGGAGACCTCGATGGTGGAGTCCTTGCACTTTCTCCCTCTGGCTTGTCAAGGACAGAGATAACTCTGTCTGGACGAATCCATTCATCATATCTAATGAGAAAAAAAATAACACAGGAAAGTGAAATTTCAGCTCTGACCCAACTAAGCATTTCAAGCTCCCGGCTTCAGTAATAAATGATTCAAACACTTTTATTACTGATTGCATATAATATTTACCATATATCTTACTTACTTACTTAGTCGTTCCCCTTCTACCGTGAGGTGTAGAGGTTACCATATATCTGCGGTTCCCAAAGTGTGGTACACCACGTACCACTGAGGCTACACAAAAGAGGTTCAAGAGGTACACAGCAGAATTTTCAGATTTACTTTATCATTCTATTTTTAGAATCATATACATTGGCTGTCCAGTCAGAATGTTTGTTGACTGCTACTAATGTTATTTTAATTAATTTTTGTTTAAATTTATATATATAGTGTAGACAAAATAGTAGTATTAAAATTAACCCAAATTATCTTCATCCGAGAGAGGTACGCCGGTAAGACTAAGTTCTCATAAGGGGTACACATCTACTGTAAGTTTGGGAACACTGCCATATATGATTGGGGCAGGCAAAGACATCAACATCAGAATGAATAAGGCAAGAACAGCCTTCTTTAGCCTAAATAACATCTGGAAGTCCTCCCAATACAGCACAAGCACAAAATTAAGATTATACCAGAGTTGCGTGCTTTCTGTGCTTCTCTATAGTGCGGAATGCTGGAGAGTCACAGAGAAGGAAATGTCAAAATTGTCCTCTTTTCACACAACATGCCTAAGAAAAATTCACCGAATCTTTTGGCCGAATACCATCACCAACCAAGATCTGCTTACTCGTAGCAAGCAAGAGGACATGCACACCATCATAGCTGGCAGACGCTGGGTTGGTCATGTCCTCAGAAGAGACCCCGATGCCATCACAAGAACAGCTATGCTTTGGACCCCTGAAGGAAAGCGAAAGAGAGGCCGACCAAAGACAACTTGGCGGAGGACTGTGGAGGCTGAGATGCAAAGAATGAACCAGAGTTGGGGCACTGTACGAAGGATGGCCACCGACCGTGCAAAGTGGAATCAATTTGTTGTTGCCCTACAAGACGCCACTAGGCGTGATGGCCACTGACTGCTTTGACGGTCGGTGGTTAAGGATCGAAGAAGAAGAAGAAAGCCATATATGATAGATCACCATCACAAAATTAGGTGCATAGCAGTTTTGCTAGTGACTGAGATACTGGTTTTCTTCAATACCCATCATCAATATCATCATCTTTTTCACTCATTATGGAGCATAAGATAGCTCCCTTGAGAAAGCCTACACTAAACCACAAGCTCTTTTCAATCAAATATGATTTTTTTTAAAAACTAACTACAGATTGTCCTCAACTTATGACGTAATCAACTTATGACGTAAACTTATGACCCCTCGCACTTATGGCGGCCATCCTATTATTCCTATTATATTATTTTTCTGTCGTAAATCTTATTTATATATTCATCATTATTTATTACTCAGAAAGAAAGAACATAGAATGCCAGTACTGTGTGACATAATAATTTTATGTTGTAATTAGTACAACGTATTATTTCACTATAAACGAAGAGTAAAAATTAGCTTAAAAATTTAACAAAACAGATCTATACATTTTGGAATTTAGGCATGTTAAATGTTAACATATCCTTAAGGTTTATAGTATATGGTGACTTTCAACTTATGACCTTAATGACTTACGACGGGGTATTGTAATGGAGCCTCATCGTAAATCGAGGACAGTCTGTACTTACCTTGTGTTCCATCCTGCATAATGCACCAAGTATGTCCTGTGTAAACCATCTCTGCCATGGTCAACAACCTGTGATGAGAATAAGAATAAACGTTAAAAGCTTAAGAGCTGTACACGCCTGACAAAAATCAACACACAACCTAGATTAGGATAATCCCTGTAGCAATACAGAGTATACCTGCCTAACAGACACTCAGCATCCCAAACATCAGCTTAGTTACCCTCTATACTGATTTCAAGTTCATCCAATGAAATGACTGCATTTAAATATCACCACGTATGATTTTTTTTACATAAATACAACTCAATTAGCTGAGGCAATGTGTCAGCCAATCACAGCATGGCAGTCATGAGAGCTGACTGTGGAAATGGAGGTCTTGGGGAAACTTTCTGTTGTTTGCATTTACGCAGATAAAACATCTTTTAAAAAAATTAATGAACGTGACTGTTGCGCCTCTTTTTTGCGCACCGCAGTGTGTTCATGATTTTGATCCATCGCTGTGCTCAACTAGAACGTAGCTAGATTAAAATGACGTCAACTAAAATAATTACGTAGACGTGCATGCAGAGTAACGACAGTTATCTTTTGGCAGTGTCTCCAGCTGGAATGGCTGCGTTTGTGTGAGCTCTGGTCGATGTGTTTCATGTCTGCTGAGGTATTGTGATGAAGTACTGAGATTCTGTCTTTCAAATGGCCCATGTCTTTTTCTCCTTGCAATGTTTTCCATTTATTTCTAGGAGGGATTACAGGTAATTCACCCCATGTTTTTTCTCCTTCTATTATGTACGTTTTTCAGAGTGAGATCGCGATGGAGTTTTCTCTCTTCTGCTTTAGGTTTCTTCTCTATGACTAGTAGGTGGAGTTTAGAGTTGGTGTGTAGGGAATTATTGCAGTTGTATTCTAGAAGAATGACTGTAGAGCCTAGATCAGATTTGCACCAGGTTCTTTTTTTTTAAAGATATGGCATGCAGCTAGACGCATTTTTCGGGATTTTAAATAAGGCGGTCATTTTTGCTTCAATTGGCAGTAGAGGGCTGAGTACGATATCCCGTTTCTTTGTCTAAAAGGAGGATGGGGGAGATAGTGACCTGTTACCCATGCACGTAACACGAGCGGGCAGTAACATCAGAATGGTTTATGATTTTGAGTGGCCGAGATCAAACTGCATTTGAAATGCAGAGTGACCATTGGGCTAGAAACAAAGCCGCGCAAATGACGTCAAGAGGTCAGCGTGCTGATCTATGATGATAAATAGGCCCGTAATTCATAGCCCGGTCTCTTTAATGTAATTGCCAGCCATGTACTCAAGAGTCAAATTGTCGATTTGCCTTTCAGTGGGACATTCGAATTTGCGGGTAGCGGCACGCAGTGGGAGGAGCGAAAGTTGCCAATAACTTTCCCCACGGCAAGATTGGCATCTCAGACAAAGAGGGGTTTGAGATTTTGCCAGAGGCAGACGAAGAGTAGAATTCCCAGGCAGGGGAAGACCTTTCTTTAGTGGAATAGGATTTGTTTGATAAATCCTGAGCGCTGAGCTCGGTTTTGTTACACACGCACATTTGGCATGCTGCCAGCGTTGTCGTAATTATTTCGCTTCATCCCGGCCATAATAAAGCTGAAGGCCCATCACCCAGAGAGAGGTAATCGAGCAGGTAACGTCAGATGTGTTAGGAGAAGCCAGCTACAGTTCCAGTCCAGAATCCAGTTGGGTTCTTTTAAACCTTAGTCATCAATTTCAGAATTTGTGGAGAGAGAAAGGGTGAAAATACTCTCTACAGAAGTCAGCGCAGATAGGCAGAACTGATACAGTTCGTTCCAAGTATAGCAGATGACAGCTGCTGAAGTTTAGTCTACAGTTGCTATAGCAGATAGACAGAACTGAGAGCAAGTTTATTTAAGAGCATAGCAGAGGTCAGCTGCTGAAGTTTTAGAAGAGTTAGGTGTGTAGCAGTGTTCGGGAGATTTCAGGATAGGCTGTGTAGAAACAAAGTCTGTGCAGAGATTGTGTAGACACTTCGTAGTCGTTCCAGCTGACTGTGTACTTAGAGTTAAAATTAGAAGTTAGAACAGCTAGTTTGAAGTGGAGGCTCGACATCCGAGACCCCACCAAGTGCAGTGTGGGTGTGTTGTGTAATCATAACTTCTTTCCTCCATACAGGTGAACCTTGTGGGTGAGGGAGGTTTTTTTTGATGATACATCATCTGTAATTTTGCTTGATTGTTTTTTTCCAGGTGTGCAATCACGCACTTTATTTCTTTGACATGTATTTGAGTTTTCTATGCGTAAATAAAACTTGTACATTATAGTTGAGATCACTCACTTTATTTACGTACAGTAGCTATCTGTTGTCTGTATCGTTGTGTATGTGAATCTTAAGTTAACCTTATCCCGTAGGGTAGTTAGAGGTAGTTGATATTATAGCACCTAAGACGTCCGAAGTGGCGAGGAAGAATCAACCTCAGTTCTTAACCTCGGAGCCAATAGTGTCAACTGTTCACATTTCACTATCATTTTCTTCTAAATCTATCTTTTCAGTCTTTCTTCCCACTAGGGTCTTGTCACTATACGTAGACAGTCTCTAGTCTAAAACCATTTCGTGACAAAGTGGGTGGTGATCGTCCTTGGGATCATCTTTGTTGGGATCAATTCTGTGATTTTATCTAGACTCATAGATTGTCTCTGTAGAGAGTTCTGGAAATAGATTTTTGTTTATAATATCCCCTAGACTTGAGCTATATTAAGACTGATCCAGCTATAAGTTTTTTCCACAGGTTACAGTCAGTTTAGATGGTAGTTGTAGTAAGGTTGATTATGCCTTAGAGGTAATTGATGGCTAATTGAATTTTTTTCTTAACAGGAAAGTAAATTCGGGTTTTGGATAGCTGGATAACTATAACATTTTTTCAGGTAGTTAGTAGTCAGACTTGGTGCTAGTCTGAGTGCGGGTTTTTGCGACAGCATATTCCTAGCAGGTAACAGGTAGTTCCTTCCTTTTGTTTTCTTCTTTTATCATTTTCTGTGTTCGTGAGCTTACAACAGTTCACAAGTAAGATGGCAGATATGGCCAAGTTACGAGCTGCCTGGCGTGAGGCTGCTCAGGACATGGGTATGGACAAAGAGGAAACTAAAGCTTACATGATGAGGGAGAAGGATAGGAATGACCAGCGAGAGAAAGAGAAAGACGACAAGGCAGCAGAGAGGGAAGCACAGGAGAGGGAGAAGGCAGCAGAGAGGGAAGCACAGGAGAGGGAGAAGGCAGCAGAGAGACAGCATGAACTTGCCGTGCGTTCATTAGAACTGCAACATAGATCTTCGGAGGGCAGTTCGGCTAACGGAGATTCTCCTGGAGCAGTGGCGGCAGACACCTCAGGAAACGGAGGGCCCCGGATGGCAGCCATGAATTTTCCGATGGACTCTTTTCCTAACGGGAATGAGAAAATTGAGGTATTTTTTGAAAAATTCGAGAGGATGGCAAAGGCATACGGGCTGGATGATAGTCTTTGGTGTCTCAAATTATCGCAGTCACTCAAAGGTCAGGCATACGATACATATAGCAAGATGCTGGTAGATGACCAAAATAACTTTGACGCACTGCATAACGCCCTGTTACAGCGATTTCAGTGGACTCCTCGCAAGTGCCAAACAATGTTTTGGGAAAGCCGGCCGGAGAAGGGAGAAAGCTTTCCTCAGTTCGCGGAAAGGCTGAGGAATTACCTCACTCGCTGGAGAGAGTTGTCGGGTCTGGCAAAAACTTTTGAAGGAATGGAAGAATTAGTTCTGTGTGAACAGATAAAGGCACCCATGTCTCCAGACTTAAGGAGGTACCTGGCAGAGCAGGGCGCCCAGCAACTGGACCAGATAATTCTATTCGCAGAAAGGTTCCAGATGGCATAGGCCGAAGTACTGGGCCAGAAAAGAAAACACCCAGACCTGCCGACCCCGGACAAAGGAGCATCTTCATCGCATTCACCTTCCTCTTCAGCTCACCAGCAGCAAGGGCCGTCTCAAAAGGAGCCCCCTCCCAGTCATAACCTGCACTCCCAGCCGCATAACAGAACACAGGGGCCGACTTCTCATGAACCCGTCAGGAACCGGGGAGATAATGAGAGATATTGTAGGTTCTGTCGGACTACCTCTCATTGGACATCATGGTGCCTGAACAAACAACCCGCTCATCAGGTGGCTTGTTTAAGGCCTGTGAGGGTGACAAAAGGGAATAAGTGGAAACCCTTCAAGTCAGATAAGTTGTTCTCCAACAGCGGACCAGCAGAAGTGAACGGGACCGAGACTACATGTTTATTTGACAGCAGGCTTACATACCCCAGCATAGTCGCCCGACATCTGGTGAAGCCCTGGCAGATGACCAGAGAAAAAGTGAATATTGGTGGAGTTTTAAGGAAAGGGACCTCACAGTGCTTTCCCGTAGCCAATATTGAAGTGAAGTGTAAGTTTGTGTCTGGCACAATCAAGGCAGCTGTGATGGCACAGCCAGCCTACGACTTCATTCTCGGCAACCCATATTTAGTTTTGGGGAACCCGCCCACCCCGATCCTTGCTGAAGCAAGGGGGCCTACTGCAGGCCAGATAAGTGAAAAGGGACAACCCCTAATTCACGGAGCCCCGAGCAAGCTCAAACATCTGTCGTGCTAAGGAAAGGTTAGAGGCCTCTAAGGACAGTGGTATGTAATATGCAGAGGCGAATTCGTCTGTCAACCCTGTGCAGCCTAACGAACAACCAGTGGTGACGCCTCTGATTCAGGAAGTACACTCTTTGTTGTCGGAATCTAGGCCCCCGACGGTATTAGCTCCCTCAAGTGAGGGACATACTGACAAGAGCGGTAATACATATGTCCACGACCAGCGCCATCTTCATAGGGCACAAGATAGCGGTCTGAGTTAATATATAGTTCCAACCAGCCCTGGAGCCCCATACGACCAGCATGTTACTCACCAGGATGAGGACAGACTGAGCGACCGGTTGCCTATAAACGGAAATGGGCCCCACAACTCGAATATCTCGCTTACAGGAATTCACCCCTGCAACAAGGAGCCTGGAAAATTGGCTATATTTTCCAATTCGTTCCACGGAACATTGGAACCAGTCACTGAGAGCTTTTTCTCAGATACTCCGTGATCTAACGGGATCTTAAACCGTCAAGTGTCACTGCAGGACACATTCCAACTGACACCATTAACTCTCGACGGGGAGGGCAAGGTTGAGAATGTTCTTAGAACCAGAGTTTCAGACGAAGGACTCTCTGGGACTACATGGGCATCTCACAAACTTTCCAGGCCAAGACATAGTGAGGAAAACTGCCTTACAACTTCGCAAGGAGCTATACTGGAGAGCTCTGTCCCACTTCATATTGGTAGGGGAAGAGCGAGTCCAGAACCACTGCCAGGGGCAGATATTACCTACCTTTCTCCAAAGGTAGAAGCTATTGAGATCAGTGAGGATTCAATAGAACCCCAGCAAGAAATCGGAGGCTCTACACCAGAGGAACCCGAGACGTTGCATCGTTCTCGCACTATACCAGCGGCCACAACCCCACTGACGCACAGCGAGGAAGTTGAAATCGCCAGGCCGCCACAGCGCCAGTCGGTCACATTAGCTGACCAAGACAACCTTTTGATGGTCATAGCAAGGGAAAGTTCAGACCCGCCAGTAGACGGAACAGGTCCGAAGAGAGATCAACTCTCCCAACGGAGCATAGGAGTTTGGTCTAAGAGAGAAAGAGAACACGAAAGAGGAGGAAGTGCTCACAGACAGCCCTGTAGACAGGAATAAGGGCCAGTGTGAAACACAGAGATTTCAGTAATGAGATCGATGCTCAATCTTCGAAGGTGGGAGTGATGTGATGAAGTACTGAGATTCTGTCTTTCAAATGGCCCATGTCTTTTTCTCCCTGCAATGTTTTCTTTTATTTCTAGGAGGGATTACAGGTAATTCACCCCATGTTTTTTTCTCCTTCTATTATGTACGTTTTTCAGAGTGAGATCACGATGGAGTTTTATCTCTTCTGCTTTAGGTTTCTTCTCTATGACTAGTAGGTGGAGTTTAGAGTTGGTGTGTAGGGAATTGTTGCAGTTGTATTCTAGAAGAATGACTGTAGAGCCTAGATCAGATTTGCACCAGGTTCTTTTTTTTTTTAAAGATATGGCATGCAGCTAGACGCATTTTTCGGGATTTTAAATAAGGCGGTCATTTTTGCTTCAATTGGCAGTAGAGGGCTGAGTACGATATCCCGTTTCTTTGTCTAAACGGGGGATGGGGGAGAGAGTGACCTGTTACCCATGCACGTAACACGAGCGGGCAGTAACATCAGAATGGTTTACGATTTTGAGTGGCCGAGATCAAACTGCATTTGAAATGCAGAGTGACCATTGGGCTAGAAACAAAGCCGCGCAAATGACGTCAAGAGGTCAGCGTGCTGATCTATGATGATAAATAGGCCTGTAATTCATAGCCCGGTCTCTTTAATGTAATTGCCAGCCATGTACTCAAAAGTCAAATTGTCGATTTGCCTTTCAGTGGGACATTCGAATTTGCGGGTAGCGGCGCGCAGTGGGAGGAGCGAAAGTTGCCAATAACTTTCCCCACGGCAAGATTGGCATCTCAGACAAAGAGGGGTTTGAGATTTTGCCAGAGGTGTACAAAGAGTAGAATTCCCAGGCAGGGGAAGACCTTTCTTTAGTGGAATAGGATTTGTTGGATAAATCCTGAGCACTGAGCTCGGTTTTGTTACACACGCACATTTGGCATGCTGCCAGCGTTGTCGTAATTATTTCGCTTCGTCCCGGCCATAATAAAGCCGAAGGCCCATCACCCAGAGAGAGGTAATCGGGCAGGTAACGTCAGATGTGTTAGGAGAAGCCAGCTACAGTTCCAGTCCAAAATCCAGTGGGGTTCTTTTAAACCTTAGTCATCAATTTCAGAATTTGTGGAGAGAGAAAGGGTGAAAATACTCTCTACAGAAGTCAGCGCAGATAGGCAGAACTGATACAGTTCGTTCCAAGTATAGCAGATGACAGCTGCTGAAGTTTAGTCTACAGTTGCTATAGCAGATAGACAGAACTGAGAGCAAGTTTATTTAAGAGCATAGCAGAGGTCAGCTGCTGAAGGTAGAAGAGTTAGTTGTGTAGCAGTGTTCGGGAGATTTCAGGATAGGCTGTGTAGAACCGAAGTCTGTGCAGAGGTTGTATAGACACTTCGTAGTCGTTCCAGCTGACTGTGTACTTAGAGTTAAAGTTAGAATTTAGAACAGCTAGTTTGGAGTGGAGGCTCGACATCCGAGACCCCACCAAGTGCAGTGTGGTTGTGTTGTGTAATCATAACTTCTTTCCTCCATACAGGTGAACCTTGTGGGTGAGGGGGGTTTTTTGTTTTGATGATACATCATCTGTAATTTTGCTTGATTGTTTTTCCAGGTGTGCACACACGCACTTTATTTCTTGACATGTATTTGAGTTTTCTATGTGTAAATAAAACTTGTACATTATAGCTGGAATCAGTCACTTTATTTACGTACAGTAGCTATCTGTTGTCTGTATCGTTGTGTATGTGAATCTTAAGTAAACCTTATCCCCGTAGGGTAGTTAAAGGTAGTTGATATTATAGCACATAAGACGTCCGAAGTGGCGAGGGAAGACTCAACCTCGGTTCTTAACCTCGGAGCCAATAGTGTCAACTGTTCACATTTCACTATCATTTTCTTCTAAATCTATCTTTTCAGTCTTTCTTCCCACTAGGGTCTTGTCACTATACGTAGACAGTCTCTAGTCTAAAACCATTTCGTGACAGGTATCTACATGTGTAGAAGATATTCCATTATATGAGTGCCAGAGACATATATGTGCCTACAGGAAAGTATCTTTAACGCTTATAGCCTGATAACTGAAGATGGTGTTCTTAAGAATTAATTCACAGACTTAGACTGTACAGATGGCAAAGTTTATCTGTTACTTCATGAACTTTGATGCCCCAGTGTAGTTGGCCTGTTGCAAATCATAGTCATGAATCAGTATACTCATGTGGAGCTGCGTGTTGTGGAATTTGTGAATAAATTATAAAGAATCATCAGCAAGAGTGAGCTACAGTTATCTGACGAGTTGCTGTTGTCGTTTCCATTGGAATTTTGAATCGTTGTTACCCTAGATGTTACTTGACCAATATTGTCATCACTTTCAAACACCAATATAAAAGAAAGGAACGCAACAATGACCCATCAGGGTCACAGTGCTGATGATATCTAACTTTAAAAAAAGATTAATTTAACAATTTGAATGTTAGACAAAAATCACCTGTCACACAAAAAAGGTATTTTGTTACAACAATGAAGAGAAAGATGGTAACTAAACAAGTGCAAAGCAGGTTTAGAGCAGGTTAATTTTACAAAGTCAAGTAACAAAAATGTGTTGCTCTAACAAAGTGGGAATAATTAATTTGTTGACAATAAGAGACGAAAATCACCAGAAGATATGGTCTCGGCGTGGCCACAGCGTCTGACATTAAAGCCAAGTAGTCAGTCAATTCAAAAATTTGTTTCTGAATTATACTTTGAAGATGGCAGCTCTAGCAGAAAAAGAATTAAAAAGGCTGACAACGACAAAGTAAAAGAAGCAATATACAAATGGTTTATGCAAACAAGATCAACTGGACCAGCCTGACAGCAGGACCAATTTTATGTGAAAAGCTCTAATGTGCAATACAGACTAATTAACTCTTTCAGTCCCAAGCAAAAAAGTGGGTTTGGCCCAAGCAAAAATAGCCACCCCAGTGCGTTTTTATTGTTGTTGTTTGGAAATAATTTTTTTAAATGTTCATATGCATAAATAACTTTGTTGTTGTATATGAAACTGAAGGTAATTGGATGTACTTTACTCTTGTGCTACAAGTATAAAAGCTTTCATTGAAAAATGATTAGTTAATAAGGTAAAATGGAGGATCTGCGCTTAAAAAAAATGATTAGTTATTCAAGGTAAAATGGAGGATATGCGCTTAAAAAAATCGCTTTAAAAATCTAAAATAAATATCTCAAAACAGAAACACGTTCACTCTTAAACGCATGCGGTATTTAAAAGAATGTACTTGCAGTCGGAAATGACTTTGTGGGTAGTTATAATTAGAAACAGTCTCAAACAGAGGCACATATACTAAAGGCTTTTTAAAGTCGATTGGGCCAAGCGCGTCTAACCCCTGAGCCTTTATAAAGTCGATTGGGACTTAAAGAGTTAATAAAATGCTATTATGGATAAGAGTGCTCTCCCTTCTCTGAATCCCAGTTATCAAAAATTGTGATTATCCAATCAATCCTTGTCACAAATTAAATTGGATAATTGGAGTTCTACTGTACTTTGAACACACTTAACAAAACTTTAACACAATTTTGAGTAGTCATCATTTAAAAAAAAAAATTCTAAAGCTGTAATAATTACCAACATTATATTAGGATCATCATTATCATCATCACCCCCCGAGTCCCCCCCCCCCCCCCCATCCCCCCCCCCCCCTCCCCCCCCCCCCCCCCCCCCCCCAATTTAAAAGTCAACATCTGGCTAAGATCTCACAGAATAAACATGAGTAAAACAAACTGTTTCAACTATAGAAGAAATGAAGTCTTACCTTAGCTATATAGATCTTTTTATTTTTTCCCCTGCCATATTTCACTTTCAACCTTGAGCCAATAGGGTAGTCTGTGGTCTCCTGGTCGCAATCCTCTCCTTCTTCACTTTGGGTGGACACTGATGAGGTTTTGCTAAACACAAAAATGTCAATTAGTCTGAATTCACTGTCTCATCTGCCTTCTACTTAACCAATAAGCTCCCAGTGGGGTATAAGCCTTCAATTAATTCATGCCAAGCTCTCCTTTACTGTGCCATCCGTTTGAGGTATTTCCATATCTTTTTTAATTTCTTACTTCATCTTCTTCTTGGATTCTTTGCCCGACTGACTGACAAAGCAGTCATTGGCCATCATGCCTAGTGGCATCTCTTAGGGCAGCAACAAACTGTACCCATTTTCGTGCCTTGATCCAACTCTGGTTCATTCTTTGCACCTCAGCCTCCACTGTTCTCCACTAGGTTGTCTTTAGTCTTTCGCCGTAATTCTGGGGTCCATAGCATAGCAGTTCTGGTGATGGTGTTAGGGTCCCTTCAGAGGACATAGCCAATCCAGTTTCAGCGTCTGCCTGCAATGATGGTGTGCATGCCTTTTTGAGTGCACTGTGTAAGCAGTTTCTGGTTGGAGATGGTATTCAGCAAAAAAAATTCAAAGAATTTTCCTTAGGCAAGCTGTGTGTAAATTATCAGCTAGTTTCCTTAATGTGTCTTAGCACAATACCAATTTGTTTTTTTCATCTCTTGTTCCACCAGTACTTGTCTGATTCTTTCCATGAGTTTCACACTGGTGATCCCATCATGCCATTTTGCACAAGCCCCCACTTACGAAAGTAAAAAAGATAGTCCCATAGCAGATACTGCAGTAGGGGAGTGAAGTGTTAGAGACTTCACTATACTAGGTCCAGCATCGAGAGGTGGGGTGACCAGTTCCCTTCCTTGCTACCTTCTCCTTACCTAACTCTTGTGCAAAGTCAGGTACCCATTTACAGCTGGGTAGACTGAAGTGTTTCAATACAGTGAATTGAACCCAGCACCTTTGCCGTGAGAGACCAGCGCTATAACCACTCTGTCAATTAGACGGTCACTTATGAATGTTTAACTTTCAGTTTTTGTTTAGTGTTGTTCATGTTTCTGAGCCATACAGTAGAATTGTTTTGAAAACTGACTTGACATTTCTAATTTTTATGTGTCTAAAATTGTACCAGCACACTCCTATATGGCAGTGAGACCTGGACAACCTATGCTAAGCAAGAAAGAAGGCTCAATACCTTCCATTTACGGTGTTTACGCCACATCCTCAGCATCTTGTGGAAAGATAAAGTGACAAATGTCAAGGTGTTGTCACGTGCTGGCCTTCAAAGCATGTATACACTGCTTAGACAGCGCAGACTACGCTGGCTTGGCCATGTCCGCTGCATGGAAGACGGTCGCATCCCGAAGGATATCTTCTACGGACAATTAGCAGATGGCAAGAGAACAGTTGGGTGACCACAGCTGAGGTTCAAAGATGTGTGCAAGAGAGATATCAGGGCACTGGACATGGATCCAGCAGCATGGGAGGATGAAGCTGCCGATTGCACTAAGTGGCGATGCTATTTACGGCGCCACCTCAGAGTGGGCGAAAAGAGGCTCACACAAGCAGAAGAGAGGAGAAAACGTCAAAAAACCAGGAAAATAAGCAGCTGAGAGCTGTCACCTCATGGGCGCATTCCCATAGTCAGTTATGACTGAAGGGGCTATTATTATTAAATTGTACCTCATTAGCCATCCCTCATACATTATCTTTAAGCTTCACAAGGAGCGTGGGTCTTCAACAAATATCTTCTAAGCCCTCCTGTACCGTGCCATCTACTCAAGGTGTCTTCTTTATCCTTTTCACGTCTGTTTCCAGTTCTTTTCTCCATGTGTTTTATTTATCTCCCTCTACCTATCCAACCCTAGGGATTCAAGAACAAGGACTGCCTTGTCATGCCATCAACAGATTTCCTCAGTGTGTGCCCTATGCATCACCAGCTTATTCTTCTCATCCCTTGATCCACTGGCACCTGTCGTATGCTGCACTTGCAGAACATGAAAGCAGGAAATAATGACTGACAGAATGATAAATTATAAAGTCATAAGAAGACTGTTCTCAAATGGATGGTTATGGAGAATATTATCAACCGTATGGTAGGACAGAATCAGCAAAACAGATACACAGAGAAGGATCAATCATATGCAATGCAAAAGGAGAAAAAGATAGCAGGACACAAGCTAGAGCTGAAACAGGCACAACCTGAGGAATCAGCAAACAGTGAGATGGTACTTTGAGAAAAAAATAGAAAGCAGGGGAAAAAAAGGAAAGGAACCAATATTTCATATTAATCAATCAATACCCTTTCACTCCCCAAGGAGCATAGGCCTTCAACAAACACACGCCTAGTCCTCCTGTCCCGTGCCATGAAAGACAAAGGGCTGGATGGTCAGAAGGATCTGCGTGCCCAATTCTCAACCCTTTTAAAATAAAGTTATGTCTGTCTGTCTATCTGATCCTGCTTTTGAGTTAAGGAGGGTAAAGAAAAACACAAGTTTCAACTCATTCAATAGCAGACTGTTCAAATATTTCATGATTTCTTATTCCATGTCACACTATTCTGATTATGTTTGAATTATTGTTTGCTTTACTGTACTGTGATGCCGCACTGTAATTCTGTCTTTTAACCGGCCCGATTCTGTCGTCTATTTTGTATTTCCGGGCCGATCCTGTTCTTTTATTTTGAATTTTCACCATTTCATTTATTCTCATTTGAATATATATCGTGTTTGGTATTTTTGAGGAGATAAATTAAATGGGGTCGTTTTACGATGGTAGGTTTATTTTTTACTCGGCCAGTTTTTTTTCTTATAGATTTTTTCACGATCACGGAGATTTCGTTGTTTACGAAAATAATCGCCATTTCCGGCACGCGGTATGACGAGTCCGGAAGCACGCGGCCATCAGGTAACGTGACGCAATTTCAGGCCACGCGGGTTTCGCAATGATGCGTAGGAGGGGCCCCGGTGTGTATAAATAGCCAGTTAAACGGCGGCCCAGTTCTCTATCGTAAGAAATATTGTCAGCCGTCAGACTTCGTATTATCGTCTCCATTGCGGGGAACAACAGCGATAATAGGTATGTAGGATTTTATTATCGTTTATTTATTAGAGGGTTCTTTGAGGAATTCGCCCGTAGTTAATTTCTTCGGGGACATTAACTTTTTAGTTCTAAAGGATAGTGCCATTCATTATCTCTTTGTAGAACGATGTAAATGTAACAGTGTGCTTATTCTTTCTGGGATTTTGGCAGTAGATAGGAGTGTGTGAAGTTGTGAGAAACACGTGTGCCCATATTTGTAGAATGTTATGTAAAACCACCCTTTATTTCTGTGTATTCACTAATGTAATTTTATGGGGAAATCCCGGGTGTGTTCGTTAATTTTACTGAGCCTTAAATGTGAGAAATATTGTCGGAGGGTTCAGATTTACGTTGTAAGTGAATTATACTGCTTAGGGGAGGAAACTATTCCTATAGCGAGATTTAATTTAATTTTGGAGCAAACCGGGAAACCTCAATGGGTAATGTTAAAAAGGGAGACCCCGGAATTTCGGACAAAAGAAGTTCCCGAGTTGAAAATGTTGACACGTGGGTAGCCATGTGTGACGGCCAAGTATCCCGTCAGACAGGTTTTGTTTATTTGGCTGGCGGATTTTAGTTGAGAGAGAGAGAGAGGAGGAGGGAGATTTAAGTGCCATGTGGGTAGAAATATTTTATGTATTGTTATGCAGAACGAGAGAGAGAAGGGGAGGAGGAGAGAGATTTAAGTGCCACGTGGGTAATAGTATTTTTTTGTATTGTTGTACATGACGAGTGAAGTACTGAGTAAGGGAGTTATAAAGATTAATGGGTTAGAGATGCGTTATGTTGGAGTTGTATTCAATAGACGCATTTCCTTTTAATTTCAGCGAGTCATGGCGAAACAGTGGGGAGCATAATTTTGTCAAATAAAATTATCCACGGCAAAAGACATATCTCAGGGTCAGAGTACTCGAGTTATCGTCAGGAGCAAAAGAAAATTACCCTATGGTCTCTGGCAGGGAAGCCCCTATGCTTCAGCTGGAACGGGGTTTATTTATCATACAGCTGAGAGCGTCGCTATTATAGTCTCCAGCAACGGCAGGTGGCCGTGAGACTGGTTTCAATTGCGTACAGCCGGAAATCAAGGCTGTGTTTTTTCCTCTAACTCCGGAGCGGGTTAAAAGAGGGAAGCTATTCAGCAGCAGAGAAGTTTTCGACAGTAAATCAAGTACCTCATGCTTGATGCCAGAACTTCATCATCATCATCGCAGAATTCAGGAACAGGTGATAGGGTTACCATACCTGGGTCGTGAAGGTAACGAGAGAAGAGCGTAACGAAGACGCCGCATCATCAGTCGTCAAGTGTTGGAGAGACACTGAGACCAAGGGAGAGAGATAGAGAGAGAGAGAAGGAGGGAGAAAATAGACAGGACCAGTAGGGTCTGTTCAGTATCTACTCGAAGGATAGACACTGAGCCATTGTGTTACTCCAAGTCTATTATTATAGCATTTCCAGTGGTGTTCGATAGCGGCGCATATCGCCTAACAAGTGGAAAGCTGTGTAGACGGTTCGTTGAGGAAGAGTCATCAGGACTGAGACAGTAGAATCTTATGTGTATTAGAGAGTGGAGGCTAAAGTGGACAGCCCCCACAATAGTAGAGTTATTTAATCACTAATCATTTTATTGTTCCTCAGCAGGGTGACAGAAAGAGTGAATGTGATTTGGGTTTTTTTTTTCCTAGTGTCTATCTAATCTAATTGGTACGTTGTTTTCAGGCCGTGCAACAGTGCACGCTATCGACTGACTTGATGACGTATGATGCCATTTTTATGTTTTTCTTGTATGTAAATAAATATATATAATATATTTACTGGATCAACTTCTACTCTTTACTATACTTACTTTATGTCGTCTGTATAGTGGTGTCTGTGGTCGTTGTATACACCTTATCTCCTTGTATTTAAAGGTAGCTAGAGGAGGGTGAGATTATCGCCATTTTGAAGTCACGAAGCGGCAAGGGGAAAATCAAATCCTGGTTCTATCTCTTGAGCCAATAGTCTCATCTGTCCACAGGCATGTCATTTTTCATCTAAATTCTATTTCCTCAGACTTTCTCATACTAGGGTCTTGCTTTCATTCAGGCAAACTCTATAAACTTAAAACCACTTCGTGACATGTACGAATATTTAGGGTTTTTTTGGTGTGCTTTTGTTGTAGTTTTTTTTCTTTTCATTACTTTTTTTTTATAAACATACTTAATTTTGATTATGATTGAATTCTGTGAATGTATGCTGTTATATTATCGTTACAATGCTGCATGCGTTTAAATTAATGCTTAAAGTAACATGTGGGAATAAACGGATATAGTGTGCAAGATAAATGAGAGTGGAAGGGCAGAATGTTAGACAGGCCTGCGTGCCAAATTCTTAACCATTTGAAAAAAAAGTTTATTCGTTCGTTTGTTCTCTATCTCTTTCTGTGTGCATGCACGTCTGTGTGTGAATGAATGTGTATGTGCTTATAATTATTGAATGCAATGATAATATTGATTACTCATTACTGAAGTTAATAATGTTTTAATTTGAAAACACTGTGAGAATTGCATTAATGTAGGGCAGAAATGTACAAGGGCAACAATGCCCATTTCTTTACCCTGATGAAATAAAGACTATTTGTTCGTTCCAGCCATGTCTTCATCACCATTTTCATTTGCAAGATATCTACAGGTATCTTCAGTGTGTGTCCTATCCATCACCAGCATCTTCTTCTCATCTCTTGTCCAAGTGGCACTTGTTCCATGTCACATACGGAGATAACAATTAGAGAAAGACATAAAGATGTACCCAGTAACAACATGCTGGGCACCTATAGTTCAATGGTCCAGATCAAGCTGGATCATGATATGCAAAGTCTATGTCACACAAGTGAAACATATAAAACTTACCCATCATCTGAGCCTTCTTCGTCATCTTCCTTTCCTTTATTTTCACTTTTTGGCTTATTCTCCTCTGCAGGTTTAGCCTTTTTCTCCACAGGTTTGTCTTTTTTCTCCGTCGTCTTAACTGGTGGTTCCTTCTTGTCTAGCGACCTGCTGTCTCTCCTTTCTAAAGTTCTAGGGATCTCTTTGTCCTTTTTCTCAACTATTTTGGGCTCCTTGGTGACTGGTTTTTTGGCTGGCTCTTTCTTCTCCTCCTCTATTTCCTCACTTACTTCTGGTTCTTTCTTCCAATCTAATGGAATCAGTTTTCGCCTGGTCACCTATGAAGAAAACAATTGAGATATTCATGACCATAAAAGGGCAGGCTTTAAAGCAACAATATCATCTTCAAAAGCTGAAATCAAACTATTAAATTGTTTCCTTGCATGAAAAGTAGAAAACATTTATCTTATCTAATCAAGATCAGAACACTGATGGCATTGTCCGTGTGCAATTAAGGTGGTCTTTGAAATCCAAACTAATCTTATCTAATACCAAAATGGACAATGGTCTCTTATTATTAATAGACCACACTGCTTCTTTATTAAAAACAATAATCTTTATTTGTGATTAACTAATGAAACTTGTACATGTGCAACAATTTCAGCAGTGGTATTTAGACTCAACACAGACTCTTGATAAAGTTAGTAGGTCAAGAAATATAGGGCTCTGATTTTAGTGTCTTAAAAATAGTAACAAGTTCTGCCAAATTTTTCATTATCTGCAAGAAATCAAAATGTTGGTATGATATGATATCAGAAACCTGATCTGACATAAGTGTCAAAATGAAATGGAAAGTTGTGTGCCAAATCTTAAGGTGATAGATCAATAAATAAACGAATTATAAGAAAATTAGTAGTGCAAAACAACGTTCTGAGAAATTCATTTTTTGTTCATAAGAACAGTTTCTCAAATAAATAGTTTCCTGTCAAAATACATATCCTCAATGTTGAGTGCGCATCATGGGGCATAGCGATTATGTTAAAGTGGAGTTGGAGAGAGATCGCTTTGCACCATGTTGTACACTCACCAAACACAAAATAAATGCGATCATTAACTATGACTACGAAGTAACGTAAAATGACGTAGAAGACATAGTGACAGGATTCCATAGCGTCGGCTTGTGTGGCAAGGTCCACTTATAGCAGTGTAGTTGATTCTACTCTCAAATTGTTTATATTAGATGTAGATTTCAAGCAGAAATCTAGTGTGATTCTAATTCAATTGGGGATAAACCCATCTCGTCAGGAGTTAGGAGATTCGGGTAAGATTTAGGCTAGTATAGCCACCAGAGATATTTGAACAGATCAAGGGTATCGTAACCGTCATGGAAGGGTATGGATGCTCAAAGAAAATATGTATGATTGCCGACTAAGAGAAGATGTGCAGGAAGGCACCGAAGTGAAATACTATGTATATGGAAGGAAGACAAAATATGTCCAGTGGAATTCCTAAGAATAAAATATATGAAGGAAATAATAATTATGCTATGGAAGCACTAAAAGAAAGATAAGTCTTGATAGCCTAAAGAATTTTGAAGAAGCATGGACTTATGCAGAAATAATTTATGAAATGCCAGAATCGATGATTTAAATGAAACTGTCAAATTGTATTAAGAGCAATGTGTCGCTCATATAAGTTCCTGTGTTGAATAAAGTGAAAGTCGTTTAAACACAGAAGTTTTTGAGAAATGATTTCCAGTTGGAAGCATGAGTTTGTAGAGATATAACCAGTTAATATTTGATGACAGTTAGTCAGATGAAAAGACTTAGAACACAAAGAACAGTTCGATTACGAATAGAAAAACTGTGGCCAGAATTTTGGTGACTACATTTCAGAACAGTAATACAATATCCCTAGACATTATTCAACATACTGGAGCCAGAAGGAAAAGTTCCTTAACACCCAACATCCATTCTGGAAATAATTTCGATATATTTAGATTTGAGAAATCCTAAGTTATTAGAAATTGGACCAATCCTAATTATTACTCATTTTTTATTTTGAACTAAAATCTTCTTAAATCTAATCTCCTTAAATGCACGAGACTAATGTACTTTTAGGCTTTTAATTGTGTATGAAAGCCCTATATTTCAATAAAACATAAGTAATTATTCTGAATGCTCACCAATATTAATGAACTTACCCTTTTTTTGGGTGACTCGGCTACTGGTACCACTGTTTCTTGTTTTTGTTCTTCCTTCTTTTCATCCTCATTTTCCTTCTTGGCTCCCCTCAATAATTTATCCTCTTCGACTTTGATTTTCCTTGTTGACTTCCTCTCATCCTTTATCAAATTATCATCCTCCTTCCTTCCTTTTACCAACTCATCTTTCTTAGCTTTTGATGCTGACACAGCCTCTTCTTTTTTCAATTTGGGCACTGGTGATTCTTCTTTTCCAGATTTTGTAGCAGAAATGTCATCTTTCTTGGCCTTTGACGCTGATATAGCCTCCTCTTTCTTGGCCTTTGACGCTGATATAGCCTCCTCTTTCTTTAATTTGGGCACTGGTGATTCTTCTTTTAGAGATTTTGTAACAGATGCCTCATCTTTCTTAGCCTTTGATGCTGAAACAACCTCCTCTTTTTTCAATTTCGGCACTGGTGATTCTTCTTTCATAGATTTTGTAGCAGCGGATTCCTCTTTCTTTGCCTTTGATGCTGACACGGCCTCCTCTTTTTTCAATTTCGGCACTGGTGATTCTTCTTTCATAGATTTTGTAACAGATGCCTCATCTTTCTTAGCCTTTGATGCTGACACAGCTTCCTCTTTTTTCAATTTTGGCACTGGTGTTTCATCTTTTACATTTTTTACAATGGCGGCATCATCTTTCTTAGCCTTTGATGCTGACACAGCTTCCTCTTTCTTTAATTTGGACACTGGTGTTTCGTCTTTTACATTTTTTACAATGGCGGCATCATCTTTCTTAGCCTTTGATGCTGACATAGCTTCCTCTTTCTTTAATTTGGACACTGGTGTTTCGTCTTTTACATTTTTTACAATGGCGGCATCATCTTTCTTAGCCTTTGATGCTGACACAGCCTCCTCTTTCTTTAATTTGGACACTGGTGTTTCGTCTTTTACATTTTTTACAATGGCGGCATCATCTTTCTTAGCCTTTGATGCTGACACAGCCTCCTCTTTCTTTAATTTGGACACTGGTGTTTCCTCTTTTACATTTTTTACAATGGCGGCATCATCTTTCTTAGCCTTTGATGCTGACACAGCCTCCTCTTTCTTTAATTTGGACACTGGTGTTTCGTCTTTTACATTTTTTACAATGGCGGCATCATCTTTCTTAGCCTTTGATGCTGACACAGCCTCCTCTTTCTTTAATTTGGACACTGGTGTTTCCTCTTTGACAGTTTTTGTAACTGAGGCCTCATCTTTCTTCTCCTCTTTCTTATTCTTACGAGGTTCCTCCTTCTTGGCCTTGTCTGTGTCATCTTTTTTATCTTTGTTCTCTGCATCTCTACGTGGTGTTCTCCGTATGACTGTATCTCCATCATTAGAGCATGCCTCAATCACAGTATCCTGACTATCTTCAATCTTGTCAGCTGAAATCTGTGGCGGGGACTTTTGTTTTGCACTTTGAGAAACATCCTTATTCTGAAATATTCAAGTATCAACAACTTAGGGATAAAAAACATGAAAGGAATTAATAAATATTTAATGGAATAAAAACAAAACAAATAACACAGAAGAACAATTTATAAATTAAACATTAAAGTTAAGTACAAAAAGGAATATTTTATGGAACAAACGCATATAACTAATCAAATGTTTAAAATACGTATTTATTTTGAGAGTGCAAAATAGAGGAATGAAACAAACAATACATTTTCCGAGTTATGTATCAAGTACTTGTATAAAATTTAGAATAAAAACTAAGATATATACTCTGACAATACATGTTACATTATTACGTTTAGGACTCAGATATGGATTCAAACATATAACTTGACAGCAATATAAATAAAGTTGGAGGACCAGGGATAGCAAAATACAAATACAAAAGGCAAGAAGAGCCTTCACTGTGTTGAGAAATATATGGAAGTCGAAACAAAGTCCAACATAAAAATAAGAATGTCAGCTTAAATGTAACGGTAGTCCTATTGAACAGCTTTGAAACATGGAGACTAAACAAAACGAGAACCCCAAGAGGCTACAGACTTTCATAAATGGATGCCTGCGCAGAACATATGGATTAATATGGCATGGCCAAATCACCAAAATGAGGATCTGATGGAAAGAACTAGACAAGTATTGGTGGATAAATAGGTGAGGTAAAGACACTGGCGACAGACAGGACACACAGTGAGTAAACCAGGTGATAGCATTACAAGGTAGTTCTTGTTTAGGAACCCCCAATTAGGAGAAACAGAGAGAGACCTAAAAGTACATTGAGAAGAGGGACAAGAAAGAGAGAAAAAAATGACATGGAAAGGTCTTGAATGGAAGGCAAAAGGACATGATGCTTGGCATGAATTTGTTGACGGCATTTGCTCCATTAGGCAGCTGAATGGCAGTGACTGAATGACATTTAAGACTTACTTGAGCGACCTTTTCGGGGGGCTTTGAAGGCTTTGGATACTTTTCTCTAGCTCGAAAGCTCAGTATACTGCGGCCTGCAGACTGGCGAGCCCGTCCTGGTCGACTCATCGTCCCCATCGTGCTTCCAAGCTTGCGGTAAAATGTCTCAAAGGCATCTAGGTATCTGTGAAATTTAATTTTAATGACAAGCTCAAATTCAAGCTCGATTAGTAAGAATTTCTAAATGTCACCATTACTGTTATGGTTGTATGTATGTAAATGTTACTGAGATATTCGTAGTTTGAAATTAATATTTACAAGTTACAATGAAAGTGTAGTGAGACAGATAAATGTTTGGAAAACTAACATAGGGCCACAACCTTTTATCAGAAACCCTTAGCGCCAGATGCATTTTGGAACCCAGCATTTTTTCAGATTTTACATCTGTAGGACGGTACGAGGGTCTGACTGACAGAGTGGTTAGAGCGCTGCTCTCTCACGGCATAGGTGCCGGCTACGATTCAAGGTGTCGACATGCTCCAGTCTACCTGAATGGTGTACATGACTTTGCTCTTGAGTTAGGGAAGGAAAAGGCAGTGAGGACTGGAACTGGTCACCCCATCTCGCATTGCTTCTCCTTCTTCCTCGTTCATCCTGAAAAGGACGTTGGTTGCGTTGTGTCCGTTTACAGCGAAGCTGCGGTATTTGCGCCTTTCGGCCGACACATCCGACTTCCGCACGACATTTCTTGGGACCGGGTTTGCCTTCCCTCTTCGATCCCTACTCCTCAGCCAGACTGCAGTGATACAGCCTGTTTCCAGGACCACCACGTGGAGGTGGAGTAGGGTCTTGGTCAGCTCTGGTTCGCTGACCCTGATGAAGGCAGACAAGCTATGGGTCGCTTACTGCATTCCTCACTTTTGATGCGTCTTGGGTCCCAAGCATTACTTGATCTAGTACAGTGAAGTCTCTAACACTTCACTCTCCTACAGCAGTATCTGCTATGGAACTACCTCTACCTTTTAGTACTGTAAAAAAAAGTAAAGGAACCCGTTACACGCCCATTGAGGCATATTGGGAATATGGTGTTAGGCCCATATTTTCTTGACCGTCGGCACACTAGGGGTGATGTCACGCCAGCCGCCTTAACCTTCCCAGAGTTGCTCTGGTACCCATTTGGGGCTGGGTCGACCCAGGAGCCGTTTGTGGCCTAAAAATATTCCCACCTCATCTGGGGATTGAACCATAGACCACTGCGCTAGGAAGCCAGTGCACTAACCACTATGCTACCGCGGCTCCCTTTTAGTACAGTACATGTACCATACATTATAGTAACACCCTAGTGTGGGTCGACAGAGGTCTTGAAGACAGCCCCACTCTCTCAATGAGCTGCGGTTTGCCAGTCAATATGCCAGTGTCACTTATGGCTAGTCTTTTCTGACTAAGGGCGTGTCTTGGTAGGCAGCAACTGGACTCTGGTCTACATGCTAATGTAAAAAAAAAAAAAAGGTGAAAAAGAAATGTCACTATGTCACATGATGGCTTCTAAATGCTCAAAGACCAACCATATTAATGAATAATAATCTTATACATTTTTAATTTGCAAAGTCATTCTAATGAATTTCTAGATCAAAACGAAACCTATTCTCAAGTTTCTCTGTGTCTAGATCAGAACCAAACCTATTCTCAAGTTTCTCTGTGTCTAGATCAGAAAACCTATTCTTAGGCTTCTCTGTGTCTAGATCAGAACCAAACCTATTCTTAAGCTTCTCTGTGTCTAGATCAGAACCAAACCTATTAAGCTCCTCTGTGTCTAGATCAGAACCAAGTATATTCTTAAGCTTCTCTATGTCTAGATCAGAACCAAACCTATTCTCAAGAAATAAACCTGACATTAGAAATAACACTGAATGATTCCTATCTGTTCTGACCAATAGTAATCCTGGGAAATGTAATATAAAATGCGTTAACTCACTTTTTGTAGGCAGTTTTTATTTGATTAGCAGGATTTAGATGGACAGACGTCAGGCCCATTTTACTGTACACAATTGGCCACTTCATTTCTTTGGTGACCTGAGGAAATAGAGATGCTGAAATAAATAATCAATTTCCAGATTCATGGTACTCGGTATTTTTCATATGAAACAAACATAAAGGTATGTTTTCAGGCACTCGTAAGAAATAAAGAAGTAGAACACTAGACAACAGAAAAACAACAGACATGAGTGGCTTACCCAGGATTTGAACTTTCTTACGAGTGCCTGAAAACATACCTTTATGTTTGTTTCATATTAATTTACCGTTTACAGGCCTCGGGTTTCCCTTCCTTATATGTTATAAATCAGTATTTTTCATGCAGGAAGATGGAGCCATTCATACTCAAGTCCATAAATTTAAATATCAGACTGCACAAAGAAGGAAGATCATCACAGAGATTAGAAAGACACATTTTGATTTCACTGGATAAGCTCTTAAGACGTTCTATCTGTCAAGGAGGCTCACGACAACAATCAGAAAGAATGTTTTGATATCACTGGACACGCTCAGAAGATGGCCCATCTGTAAAGGAAGATCACTGCAATGATTAGAAAGGCACAATTTCATACCATTGGCTACGCTTTGAGAAAATGTCTGAACACAATAATAACAGCAAAACTGAAGAAAAGAAAGAGGACATCAATGATAAAAGGCAATCTAACAATATAACTGATAAGTCGGGTGTTAATTTAAATCAACTTGGAAAAAAATGAATGAAGAACAGTAAAGGTGAACTTATCTTTGATAAATACAAAATGTGTACACTTTGTTTGTGAGACAAAGCAACAAATTATTTCTCATACCTTATTGTATCCTCCCTGATTTTTCACTATTTTATATAGCTTGTACAAATTCAGATCTTTATTGCCAATACAGGGTCCCTTATTGATAGGTGTACCCCTCTCGTCCATGAACTTATAAAGTTGTGCAACAAATCTGTCCTTCTCTTCAAATGGTTCATCCTCAGAAGCCTAAATGTGAAATAATATCCAGAACATGTCAGCATATATCACTCGTTCTTACGTTTCTGGCTTTGACAATATATCTGAGGCTAACTAATTAACTGTACATTTAATAAACTACAGTGTATTTGCATATTGCAATCAATAACTCAGGGGCACAACTGTTTACAGTAGATTTTCAATTTACACAAGGATATTTTTTTGTGTGTGATTTTACTATGTAACAACAGACTTCTGCGTCATTAAAAAGACTCTAAAAGCAAGAAATTAAAACAAAAAAATACTTTGGCTGTCACAAGTTATTTAAAAAAAATTAAAACCAACTGAGAATCCAGTTTTAACTGAAAAATAAAAAAGATTAAAACACATTTTTATTTATTTTTATTGTTTCATTCCCACATAGATGACCCCTCAACAAAGTAAAATCAATGCATGACTTTTAACAGTGTATAGTAAATACTATCCTATGCATATGACACTATGTCTTTTCTGCACTTTCCAGGTCTCCATATAATGTTTCTCAACATCTAGATATGTTATACAGTTCTCTGCACTGAAGCTGAAGTTTTATTGTTATCTACAAGTTCATGAAGCAGAGATCTACCACAATCACATCTTATGTGTTATTATGGCAGTTGAGGGGAGGGGGGAGCGAATTCTAATGTTTGTTATTTTTCTTCTTTCAATCCCCAGGGATCTGAGTTTTCACTCTTTACCCTTTTTGTATTGGGGGTGAGTTCCAGGATTTTCTTGCAAACCCTATGGCTTCCCCAACTCAGCAGGCTCAACATTGGTAAAATATGCCAGACCCACTAATTTGCGGGTGATAGAATGTCAAAGAGTTGGATAGCCCCCTACCCTTGAGGGAACTATGTTTGTTATAACATGATTATTTACATCCAAGGATTCCATAACTGTACTGATTTACATACAATGACTCTCTATAATTATGTTGATTCACATCCAGTAGTGTGCTCTATGAGAGTGCTTTTAAGATTAGCACAGATTTACATGTGATGATACGTGTGAAAGGTTTTCTGGTGCCTGGCAAAGATGGCCTCATGAGCAGAGCTGAAAAAAGGTGGCTCAAAATAGAAAAAGGCGGTGAGCAACAAGTGTAGCTGTACGTTCTTAGGGGAACAAAAGTGTTCAATCTAGTTTTATAATCCGTCTTTAAAGCAAGAATTTATTATACTCAGAGAGAAAGAGAGAGAAGGAATAATCTGTTCCTAAAAGTCTGGTTTTTGCCTGTTAGTGGGAGACTTTTTGTGTCTCAGATCAAATATTTTATTCAACCTTGTTTTGCATCATGGCAGCTATGTCAAAACTGCATTTTGAAGCAGTTGTCCAATCTCATATTCAGTGCTGGTTTAATATGTCATGACTGATTTGATTTTTCCATGTTAGTTTGCAGACTTTCATATATTTCCAAGCTATATGGAGCTTAACATTTTTCTTCCTATCTGGCATCACCTGTCCTTTATGTTTCAATATAACTTTTCATTCTTTATTTATAAGCGTGAAAACAGTGTTTGCTGCTTTACTTCTTTATGAATGTGGAAATTGTGTTTACTGCTGTATTACTGTTAGTAATCATTCACATTCCTTTATCCATTTTTCTAGTTTCTGTAAGGTTTCCTGCATTAACCTCTGCTAAATGATAGAGTGTTTTGTCATGATTTGCATAATCACCAGTGCAATAAGATAAAGTGCTTCACCATGACTGTTCATTGAAATCTAGACCTGACGTGAACAGGTCACACTGGCAAATACCTTTTTGACTTAGCACTCAAGGAGGTTAATGTGTTTCTCTGCTGCTCACAGTGTTGGGACGTCGACATATCATTGAACTGTAGACAATTTAAAAAAAAATATTTTGTCCCTTATGTCATTACATATAACCCCCAGTTCGCTGGGACAACATTTGACGATCTGTGTAAGAATGAGGACTAGATTGGAACCAGGCCAGGAGGAAAACAACCGATAGGATAGTGTGACACTCTCTCTGGCAAACTTCTACACTCCAAGGTAGAAGAGGAAGGACAAAGTAAGTAAGTCATTACATATTCTATATCTACGTGTTATCTTATCCCCCAACCACCTGACAAGCTTTCCTGTAAAATATAACACCAATTTTTTTTTTTTTTTAAACTGCTACTACAAATAAGTCTTTCTTCCACTTCAAAATTTGTGACTAAGATTTGTGTCAGCAAATGTAGGAATCATTCATTTTTCACTTTCAAGTCCCTAGGGAGCACACCATTACAACAAATCACCCTAAGCCTTTGTGCCCGGTGTCATCCATTCATGGTTTTTCCATGTCTTTTTCATTCCTGTCATGTCTATCTCCAAAATGTATAAACGATTTTTAAAAACTAACATTTCTAACTCCTACACAACCTTATCTGCCCACAATCAATCAATACCCTTTAGCTCCCCAAGAAGCATATGCCTTCAGTAAATATATACCAAGTCCTCCTGCAACATGCCATCAGCTCAAGTTCTTTCCACGTTTTCCTCATTATTTTCACTTCTGTCTCCAGTACTTTTCTCCACGTTTTTAGTCTACCTCTGCTTCTCTTTCCCTGGGGACTCCAGAACAAGGACTGCCTTGTAATGCAATCAACAGGTTTCCTATCCATCGCCAGCGCTTTCTCATCTCTTGTTCCACTGGCACTTGTCTGGTTCTTGTCATCAGTTCCACATTGGTGACCTTGTCATATAATTTCAATCCTTCTATTCTACACTAGCACCAATTTATGAATGTCTGCCCCCAGACATCTGCTAAACATATAGGAACACTAAAATATTGGGTTAGTTGTGAGGATGAAGTAAATAATACTTACATATTCATCATCAACATCCCCACTGTCCAAGTCAGAGCCTATAGAGCCCAGCATCTCATTTTTATCCCAACCAACTGGCAGTTCTTTGGTATCATAGTACAAGAGAGCCTTCTCAAAGGCTGTGAAAGTGAAACAAAACTGCTGTACAACAAGGTTTTGATTTCAAGGTTAAATGAAACTAGCTAGCTATATAAAATCAAGACATTAAACCTATCACCAAATTGGCTGCTGCAAAGTTCAAACAATGTTGAAACATCCTAAATAGTAAAAAAAATGTAAATTTGTGAACAATACTAGGAATTAGTGAATAATGATATATGGCCATTACTTTTATTCTAAGGACACTAAAATGACTAAAGAAATATTCTGAAAGGAAGAAAAAATATATAAAAAGCAAAGTCTGAAACAGCTAGTTCACTTTCTGTGGGTTTGTTCTGAGTGGACGAAAGCAACAAAAAACACATAACACTTACAGCTATAGAATGACAATAACAAAATGGACAGACATAAAACATGGCAGAGAAGAGAGTCAGCCAGTAATATCAGTTATAATCAACGCCAAAAGTCAGCAATTGTGAACAGTAAGCATGACTCTTGAAAATGAGACATACCTGCTCTCATTGTTTTGTCCTCATTCTTGACAGCCACAACCCTAGTGAAGTCTTTCAGATGCTTGCGTGCAACTGTTATGCTGGAAAAGAATGACAATCAAAATAATGTTATTAATAATTTTAAAAAATATTAGTAGCCAAAAAAATTAAATCAACATGGGAAATACCAAAGATGCAGATGTGAATGTTAAAAAATGAATAGGAAAAAGCTGGAATGAGTTTTTAACATTCTATACATTCTACATACATATACAACCACTTATTCGAAACCTGTGGGGCTAGGAGTGCTGTGGAATTAGGAGAACTTCAAAATGGCTGTACAGGGCATGAACCGGATATTATGCTAATCCCTTACACAGGTGTGTGTCAGCACCCCGTAAGCAACGTAATAAATATTTCTAAACATTCCTGTTTATTTAAAAATAATCATTATTATTTATTATTGACTAACACTGACAATTTTTACCATTAATAAAACTATCTTAACACATGTACAATTCTCTAAAATTGGTGTTTAATAAATATCAGAAAATTTCACCAATTCATCACCACTATGTGGCAATACAGTTGATGTAAAATGCAACCATATAGTGATGTACGGGTAGTACTGTATTACAGTGGCCTATCTGTAACAGAATATAAGTATCTTGTCTATGCAACCGATGCCTCACACCTGCTTGGATCAGGTCTTGACTACAAGTGATGCTGAATGACTAAGTTTTTGTCAGTTTTCCAAATCTCAGATTAGGAGTTGAGGACCTGTACATAAACGTCACTATTAGCAAAAGTAAAATGGACACCTAAACTTTTACATCCTAACTTGCGTTTTTATGAGAAAACAAAAAGCAGCAGATATCCTGAGGTTGTTGACAGCTCTATAGATCTTGTCCTGGACTGGTTCTGGAGATGGTCACATGAGCAGGTGTTGAATAGTTGTTTTAAAAATGCACTACTTATACTAATCAGCAGCTCTTGTCTTCAGCTTACTGAAAAGATCGTATTTCAATCTGTTGTAACAAGAAGAGTCAGAAGCTCATTACTTGTTCTCTTCTGTCAAGCTGGTGATAGACATTGCTTTTCTGGCTGCCAGGATGCTCAGTAAGTAGTAAACCATCTCTTACTGTATCTGATAAATCTCATGACCTCTTCGTATGATTTATGTATATTTTTTGCAGTTTTTAACCCTCCTTTTCCATCCTGTCAGCCTCTTCAGATTACAGACACTACTTGTTTTTCAGTTTTCTCCAGAGAGGGACAGAGAGAGAGACATGGAGACAATAGCATCACACAAAGAAACATGATTTACCAATGAAAAACTTACAATTTTGAATCTTTGAAAGATCGGACTAGAATCTGGTCCCTATTTTTAACTTCACTGAGACTGCTGGCATCCGGCAACACAACCAATGCAGGAATAACAGAGCCCTTGCGATTGGGCAGATCCACCAACATAAGTTTGCCAACAAGTTCTTGATGACGACCACGGTACATAGCACGTTTTGGTGACTCCTCTTCTGACCTCTCCTCTCCATCATCACTGTCATCACTGTTAAAAATAAAAAAATAAATGCGCATTGGCAAATTAAAACATTCTTAGTGATATTTCTCAGAGCAAACCTAAATCTACAGCCTGCTTGCTAACCTAGCATTTTCATTATCTCTCTTTTAATAACATAAAGCATTTGATATTGGAAAAAAAAACCCTCAATGATTACATTATTTTCCCAACATCACATTTAATTACTATTTATTTCCAACTGCCAACTTCAAGGAAAAAAATCGATAAGAGTGAGTTAGCAATGATCAAAGATAAAAAGCAGCAATGATCACGGAATACAAAGCAGTTCTATGTAAAACTTACTCATTTTTCCGCTTAGCTTTCTTGTTTTGTAAAACTGGAGTACCAAAATGCTCAGGATGCGAGAGTGGCAAATTGTCCAATGTCTATAATAAAATGAGGAAGTAAATTAATTCACATTGGAACACAATAACATAGAACTTAAAAAATAAAAATAAAAAACTGAAAGAATGACTCCGAATAAAAAGTAACATTAACCTTTGATTGAGGAATGCTAAAAGGCACATTAATTATATTAGTATTTATTAGTACAGGCAAACAGTGCATGTTCTCATGGCATCACTACTACTTGTCACTGCTGTATGTCAACCCTGGCAAACATACACATTATTACTATGAGCCAATTAAAAATATCCAGTGCTGTAAGGAATATTGTTATAGTTTTTTAAAAATAAAAATCGATGTCATTGCACTCCGGGCAAACCCACAGGTGCTTAGTCTAGCTCAGCAAATGTCGAAGGGTATGAATGCTAATTGTTCCTGTTGCACAATAGTTGTATACATCCCATATGCATCCTCTCATACAAAATGTATGACCACATTATGCACAACAGTTCATTCTTTAACCTTTAGCACGCTGCTGTCGACATACGTTGACGAAGGTAACCTATGCTCTCCCTGCTGTTGTCGACATATGTTGACAAACGGATATTTTCGTTTTCTAGCATTAGAATGTGTGTACACGTGACTTCACCCCCGGATGTTACGTTTTAAACTTATCTGAGAGAGAGTTAGCTCCCGTTTCCGATCTTTTTTAGTAATGGGTGCATTCGTGTTTATTTTCTGTGAATTTTTTTAATCGAAATGAATTGGCATCGAACACGCGGCCATTTTCGCTCTAATTTTATTGTATTCTGACGCCATGCGGTGGGGATGAGATTTTTGTCATTATAAGCACTAATATCGGTTCTCAGAATATGGTTGATGACAGAGATGGAAACGAAAGTAGAATGTCATTGCTAGTGTGTAAAAGTTTAGGGGTTAGGATTAGATTTATCGGAAAGATTTAGGGTTACGGCCGAATGTCACTGCTGATATGGGCATTTGTTGCTTTGCTACTGATGATGGGTGTAACGAAAAGATCGTCATTTGATTTGTATTGGTCAAATGACTTTCATTGAGATGCAAGAGATAATTGAGATATGGACACTTCGTTTGTTGGTTATTTTATTTTTTTTATTGTTTATTTTGAAATTTAAAAAAAAATTTTTTTATTTTTTAAATTTTTTTTATCGTTTTTTTCATCTTTCCTTTCCTCTCTTCCTATCACATCTAACATGTACACAAACAAATTTTATATCATCAGATTCACCATTCATTTATTTATATAAATTCCAAAAATGATAGCAATTGACCAAGAAACACAAAAACTATAGACATTACAAGTCGCCCACTATAAAAACGGGGGGTTGTGAAAAAGAATGCAGCTGCAGGGCAAGTTTTCGGGAAAAGAATGCAGGGTGTTAAAGGCTAATAACTTACCTCACTCTCAATAAAATGCTTATCTCCTTTCAAGCACAACTGTGTTCTTCGTAATGTACGCTCATCCCCATCATCAAACACTGTAAAATAAAGTGTGATCATGAAATACAAAATAATGATACCAGATAAAACATACCACTAAAAAGTAGTACCATGTATCAATTATACAGCAGTTTAAGCGTTGGCACACACGAACAAAAATGCTAAGGGAGTGAAAAGGAAAGAAACTAACCCTCTCCAAACCACTGAAAATTTGTATAAACCTATTGCTCAATGTATTTAACTGCATGGGGCTGGAAAACTCGTAATGTAAAACAAAATCCTACAGAAACTAATCTGCAAGTGAGTGGACAAGAAATGCTTTAGCGCAGGCTACCAGACTTCCTGCAGGCAATCAACTGCAGTGGTAGCCCTATAAAAGGAGAATAATAATGATTACGACATATCAAATACCAGTATATGCTTTGAAACCTTTAGCAGAAACCTAATATTCTAAAGAGTGGATCATATTTTAGCATTCCCTGTTTACACTCGGGGCTGGATTTTGGCATAACCTAAGCAAGCTTCAGGCTTGGGGGGGGGGGGGGGGGTTGGCAGCACAGAAAGTTATAGAAATAGTTGTAATAGGAGTAAATCTATAATGTTAATTTCAACTTATAATGACAGTACTGCCGTACATCATACATGATTGTTAAGGGTCTTTTTGTGCACCATATAGGTCGATATCTTTTGAAACCATATGCTGTACAAAAAGACCCTTAACAGTCATGCTTGGCATTCAGTATATGGCTGCTTTCTCTCGAGTAGCTGATCTCCGTGATTAGGTTATAGGTTGGCGAAACTTCCACTTATGGTGCTTGAGATGCACAATCCATCATTAAATCTGTGCTAGGCTGGGTACAATAAATCTTTATTATTCCTTAAAACGTTGATCGACGGCTTGATCGCTTGTAGTTTTGGGCTTGGGCCCAATAAATGATACGAAGATCTCTTCTATTATTAGGACCACCATGCCTGGGCTAGGGGTGTAGAACACAGATATCAAAAGTCAAAGCGGCCAACTCGATAAATGAATGAATTCATAATTTCCAAGCACGTGGGTATAATTTAAACGAGTCAGTTTATTGCAATATTCTCATTGTCTCATAATTACCATTTGTAATTTCATTGTCGAACATAATCAAATTTATAACAGCATTTCAATTCCTATGAATAGACATCCATTATTGCATCGTCCCGATGGCATTCTATTTATTTATAATCCTCATTCAATTAACAATCTTATTCTTCCACATAATATTCTAGTCTTCTGACTGCTTATGATTCCTCAACATCATAGTACAATTCTATTGAGACATGATCCATGATTAGGATCCATAGTCTTATAATTCTACTTAGACACAATACTCAAACTCCACATACAGCCGTACTGTGGACACATGTAAACACAAAAGAATCCAGTTGCTACTAAAAACATTCGCACGTCACTTGCGTTGCTACGTATAAAATTTGAACTCAATCATGTCTTTTTGTGCAGCACATGGTTTCAAAAGATATCGGCCTTATATGGTGCGCAAAAAGACCCTTAACAATGATATGCAAATCTGATGGTAGCAAACTGCTCAGGGGAAATATCATTTTCTCGATTAAAGAGAATTAAAAATGAGCTGCAAGCAACAATGACACAAGACAAGCTGTCAGCAATTAGTATTATATGCACAGAAAGTGATAAATTGAATAGCTTATCTTTTGAGGACATCATTAATGGATTTTTGTTTACAAAAGCAAGAAGGAAAATGTTGTAAACTGACTGATTTCTTATGTTTTATCAGCGTTTATCATGTTACAGTTTGCAAATTAAATTTCATTTTCTGGCAATTACAAATTTACAAGAGTATTTTATTCATATGAAATAAATACAATCAGTCACTTGACTCTCTGGCAACAAATCTAAAGCATTTTCTGCTATAATAAATGTCTTTAAACCAAAGAATTAAAGGCATATTTTTAAAACTCCAATGAAGCAGCCCTTCCGCCCACCTAGCATGGATTTGTTAAGCATCTTGGCTGCATTCTAGTCAAGTTCAGTTGTTGCACTGAATTATTCTCCGTTACCAATGGCCAAACAAGGCTTCCACAGCTTCAAATATCTTAGGCCTCACCATGTCTTAATCCGGCCCTGTTTACACCATGACTTGAGAATGCATAATTTGTTTGCAGTAGGAACCATGGTTACAATTCTACTTTGTTATTTCTTCTTCTTTGGTCCTGGGCTTTGACTGACAAAGCAATCAGTGACCATCATGCCTGGTGGCATCTTGTAGGGCAGCAACAAACTGTCTCCACTGTGCTTGGTCGGCTGCCATCCTTCGTGTGAAACCCCAGCTCTGGTTCATGCTTAGCATCACTGACTCCACAGTTCTCTGCCAGGTGGCTCTTGGTGGGCGTTGCTTTTGCTTTCCTTCTGAAGTCCATAGCATGGCAGTTCTGGTGATGGTGACTTAGTTATTAAAACTTAGGGGAACTGTTCTTTGACACAACATTGATCCTAGCACTGAGTGAATTTGCTCACTTAAAGCACCACTACTGCAGAGGATAACAATCACAACTTTATATATGAGGATTACTATACAGGTTACAATATGCTAGAGTTGTGTATTACACTGTAATCTGGGTCAGTATTATGGTGTTTTCACTTCCATGAGCATGAATGAAAATGGATTTCAAGGTTAACGTACTAATTTTAAAAAAAAAAAAAAAACTTAAATTCTCTGTAGGGATCTAGGTAAAGCTCACCAACAGTATAAGTACTGTAATCTATTAATTTCATGATAGTAGCCTCAACAGGAAGACTTGAAATCGGGTGCTTGACCTCCACCACAGCTCCTACCTTAAGAAAGAAAGAGAAATAAATATTACAGTAACACTGATTATTTGCACAGAAGCAAGATACAGGTTTTCCCCGCTATCCGAAAGTAGAGCGTTCCTATGAAACCTTATGTAAGCCGAAATGGCATAAAAGCGAAGAAGCAATTATTATTAATTTATAATGGGAAAATTTTTTAGCGTTCCCAGAACCATAAAAATAACCTACCAAATAACACACAAAACAACACTAACATATAGTAAAAGCAGGAATGATATGATAAATACACAGCCTATATAAAGTAGAAATAATGTATGTACAGTGTAGTTTAACTTATCAGAATCGGGAAGACAGCGAGCACACTGGATGGCTGAGAGGTGGTCGTGATGATGGTGTGTTAGGCTGAGTCGTCGGAGGTTGGGGTGGTGGAACGTACAGTAGACTGGGGTGTAGGAGAGAGAGGAAGAGGGTCATCTATTAACATCTCATCGTCGTCTGAATCCATCAGGGCAGGCAGGTCACTAACAACTACACCTTCTTCTATGTCTGCCTGCCTCGCTGTCGGAGGTCGAGGTTCGTCGTCTGCTGTCTTCTTTGATCCATAACCACCAAAGCAGTCAGTGGCCATCATGCCTGGTGGCGTCTTGTAGGGCAGCAACAAATTGATTCCACTTTGCTCGGTCTGCGGCCATCCTTCGTACAGTGCCCCAACTCTGGTTCATTCTTTGCATCTCTGCTTCCACAGTTCTCCGCCACATTGTTTTTGGTCGGCCTCTATTTCACTTTCCCTCGGGGGTCTATAGCATAGCTGTTCTTGTGATGGTATCAGGCCAACTCAGCTCCAGCGTCTGCCAGCTATGATGGTGTGCATGTCCTCCTGGTTACTCCGAATAAGTAGTTCTTGGTTGCTGATGGTGTTTGGCCAAAAGATTCTGAGAATTTTCCTTAGGCAGATTGTGTGGAAGAAGGACAGTTTCGACATTTCCTTCTCTGTTACTCTCCAGCATTCCGCACCATAGAGAAGCACAAAAAGTACACAGCTCTCATACAGTCTTAATTTGGTGTTTGTGCTGTACTGGGAAGACTTCCAAATGTTGTTGAGACTAGCAAAGGCTGTTCTCGCTTTATTCATTCTGTTGTTAATGTTCTTGCTTGTTCTGTTGTCAGGTGGTACTATGCATCCTAGGTAAGTAAATGTGTCTGCCTGTTCTAACTTCTGGTTCCTTACTGTTTTTGGCTCAGGATTGCCCACATTTAGTGTCATGACCTCTGTCTTTTTCAGATTCATGTTCAGGCCAACCTGCTGGCCATACTTATTCAGTCTATCGGTTTTTTCTTGGATGTGTTGATGTGAATGCGCGAGTAGTGCAATGTCATCTGCATATTCCAGGTCTTCTAGTGTAGAAAACGTTGTCCATCTAATTCCTCTTGGACTGTCTTCTGTTGTCTGGCGCATCACCCAATCTATGGCTGTCAAAAATAATGTTGATAAGGGGCATCCCTGTCATACTCCTGTTTTCACTTCAAAAGTTACATTACTCAATCCAACACTGCATGTAAAGTTAGAATAGAGGCTTTTTATGATGGAAACAATGCGGCTGGGAATTCCATAAGACCTCAGTATTTTCCACAGGCTGTCCCTGTGTATGCTGTCGAAAGCCTTTTCAAAATCAACAAAGTTAATGTATAGCTGTCTCTACCATTCTGAGCACTGCTCTATAATGTTCTTGAGGGTGAATATATGATCGGTACATCTTCTGTTCTTTTTAAAACCCGCTTGTTCTTTCATGGTCAACTGCTTTTGAAATTCTCTGGATGATTATCCTGCCTAGTATTTTGCTGGGAACTGAGAGGAGAGTAATTCCTCTCCAGTTGGTGCAGTCTGCAAGGTCGCCCTTCTTGGGCAATTTGACAATCAAATAGTTCTGCTGCTAGTTCAGGGTCTGCTTTGAATAACTCAGCATTTAGATTGTCGTGACCAGGCACTTTTCCATTATTTAACCCATTGATGGCTGTGATGGTTTCTTCTTTTCGTGGAATGTCTGTATTTACGTCTGTCACTTTCAGCCCCAGGAACATTCAGCTGAGTCTCTGGTGGTTCCTTATTCAGGGTTTCTCTGAAGTGCTCTGCCCATCTTGTTTCCTGCCCCTGTGCTGTGGTGATGAGATTTCCTTGCTTGTCTCTTACTAACGTTATGTTGTTTGCACCTCGTTTTCCACTGATAGTTTTAGTTATTTTATAAACTGTGCTTTGTTCACTTCTCAGTGCTGCCTCTTCTGCCTGTCTTGTAAGGTCATCCAGAAATGTCCTTTTGTTAGCATGGGTTTGACGTTTTACTTCCTTGTCCAGCTGAAAGTACTGTTCATTATATATTGCCTTTAACCTGGGAGACTTAGCTTCTGTTTTCTTTCTTTTCATTTCCTTTCTCTTTGCTATGGTGTTTAGCGTTTCTGGTGTTATCCAGTCTTGGCTCTTTCTTTCATGGAATCCCAAGCATGACTTGCTGCTTTCCTTGTATATTGTTGAGATGGTGTTGAATTTCTGGTTGACATCATTGGTCTCTGTTCTTTCCTGGCTTCTGGTAATCTGATATCATCTCTTTACGTCGACCATGAAAGCTTTTCTGGTGAGGGGGTCCTTACGTTTCATGATGTTATATCTTTTCTGTTTGACTGCAACTGGTACAGCAGCTCTGAGTTTTACCTTCAGTCTTGCTACTACTAGGTGATGATCACTTCCACATCTGTGCCTCTAAATTACTTTCACGTCTGGTAATGCATGTCTCCATCTGCCATTGATCATTATGTGATCTATCTGGTTTCTGTCCCATCCATTTGGTGATCCCGTGTTAACTTGTGCACTTCTTGGTGTGGAAAAAGTGTTCCTCCAATGACCAGGTTGTTAATACTGCAGAAGCTTATTAATTTGTCCCCATTCTTATTTACTGTTCAACTGCCGCATTTCCCCATTACTCTTTCGTTATAATTATTGTGTGTTCCAACTTTCGCATTTAGGTCTCCCAATACTATAGTAAGATCGTACCTGGGTGCAGTTTTCATTTCCTTTTGTACCTGTTGGTAGAACTCATCCTTGATCTCTTCATCGCTGTCGTTTGTTGGTGCATAGCATTGTACAATTGTGGTGTTGGTGAATCTCCCTCTCAGTCTTGTTCTTATCAGTCTGTTGGTGATGGGTTTCCACTCCAGTAAAGACCTTTCCATTCCTTTCTTCGGGATAATGGCTACACCTTCGTTGTGCTGACCATCCTCTCTACCAGAATAAAGTACTGTTTCCCCTGTATCTGTTTTTATTCTCAATCCCTGTCCATCTGCTCTCGCTTATCCCAGGATACGTAATTTGTAATTCCTCACCTCTGCTGTGATTTGTCTCAGCTTTCCTGCCTCATTCATAGTTCTGACGTTCCAAAATCCAATTCTGGTTTCGTGTTTTGCGGTCAGGGCATCCGTTTTCATGCCAATGGCTTCCTTTCGCCTTTCACCACTGGCTGATGTGGAAGGCTTGAAATACGACAGTATGCTTGACTGCTTAGCCTCACACATTTTTTCTATCATAAAGTTCTTTGTAGGCACTCAAAAATTTCTGCAAACCTGCCCTAATCCTACTTGCCCTTTCAAAATTAAAGTCATACTTTTCTGCAATCATTGCAGCACTGTCAATCGTAGTGAAAACCTCACGCAAGTGCTTCGCGTTCAGTTCCAGGACTACTTCACTTTCGGGCCGTTCGCTATTGCTTTCGGTTTCGCTTCGTATCCTTTCTTCTTGCAATTGCATCAACTCTTCATCTGTCAGTTCTTGGTCATGGGATGCCAAAACCTCTTCAACATCATCTTTGTCAACTTCCACAAACCGAGCCTCCTTAGCCAAAGTCACTATTGCCGTATTTATTGTTGTTGGTTCGAAGCCTTTAAAATCGTTCGCTGCTTCTCATCGAGACTGTTAGCCTATCGAGAGCATCTCCAAGGTTGGCGATTGCCAATTTTATATTTTAGTCTTTCCAGATCTCTCACAAGATGCTTCGGAGTTGCCCTCTCACGCACAATGTCTTTATCTCATTCCCCACGATCGAAACATTTAATTATGTCCAGTTTTACGCTTAGCGTAACACCCTTACGAGCTCTCTTAGGCTTTTCTGATACCTTAGGACACATCTTGCTAGTGGATGCACAAATTAATTGAGATAGAGCACAGATGCTCACAGACATAGTTCAAAGCTATGGCGGCTTGATGCTGAGTGTAGTTCCCGCTCGCTGCAAAACAAACGCTGAACGCTATTTCCGCCTTTTTTCGTAAAAGCGAAAACCCTCTTCTCAGATTTCTTTGGTTAGCGAAAACAGGTACTAATGTAGGTCTTTCGTAAAAGCAAAGTGGCGTAAAGCCAACTTTCAAAAAGCAGGGGATATCTGTATTAAACTGACACATTATAGTGTGATATGATGCCACATCTGCATTTCTGGAAACATTTTCATAGTTTATTAACGATCCACATTTATTCTCACGCATATTTGTTCAGTCTGATTTTCTGTTCTGTGATCTGGTAAAATTCACTTTGTGTATGTTTTTGTATGTAAATGCTTCTTTCTATTATGAGATGATATGATGCACAGAAATATGTGAATGTTTCTTCATTTTCATGCTTTCTCACGACCATGTCGACAGCCCTTGCCGTCTTGTCAAATCTTTGCATTTAAGTCACACAAGACTATAATGTCTTTATTTATCATTTTATCCATGATACTTTAAAGTCTCTTGCAGAATGTATTTTTGTTAATAGCTGGTGAAAAACACTGGATAATATTATTGTATATTTCACACTTAAATGCTGCTGATATTATTCTGGGTTCCACTGCTTCCCTCAGCATAAGTTTCCTCTGTGTATTACTTGATGGAACCAGGACAATAGTGTGGCTTCCCATATTCAATATCCCAAGTTTGGGAAAAAATTTATGTTGCAGTTTCTTCATTCATCCAAGAGCTAGCAAATGAAACAAACTTGTTACCCCCCGATATCCCATAAAGTTTATGAAATATAGAGCAACCTGCACAGGTTGTTCTACACAACTCTCAGAATGAAGTAAGGTTTCTTCTTCAGTCTAACATTTGGCACTCAGAAAATTGGAGGAAACGCATATTTCACAGTGAAAGAAATCCAGAATACAGCCAATCACAAGCCACTGTATGAAATTTGTCAAAATTATCAGCATGAAAGAGCCGGACCATCTAACAGTTGATCAGATACAGTTCACAAACAGGAAGGTGAAATTTTAGTTTAAATTTCAGATGAAGACAAGGCATCCCCAGATTTTGCTGAAAATTTCTGCCATGACATACTGGAGTGGAAGAATGCAACTAAGAAACAAAGTTTCTCATCTTTGGTAAAGTTGCACTTGCAGCTATGGCATTCCCACATTTTACTGCTAGAGATCAAAGGGTTTTCTTAAAGCAAAAACTGAGTAAAAATCAGAACAACCTACAGATTGACCTCTCAAACTGCTAATGGATAAGTCTTGGCTTCTCTATCTGTTATGAGAGATAGGTGAAATATGGAATTCTGGAGAGGTGTTTCTGATATTGTACCTGACTAACACTGCAGGTGTTTTCTAAAGTAAAGAAGATGGGCAGACTCCAAAATAATGAGAAGCAGTGAGATGGACATGATGAAGGAGGAGATATTAAAGCAATCTCCCAATCTGGCACATTCATTACTTCTAGTTTCAGAAAAAATCTCTCACATCACTGAATAAGACAACTCATTCTCATACATGCCACACCTCAGACATGAAAAACCTGTACAACAAATCCAAAAACCCTGTACAGAGACCCGCAAAACCTGTACAGACTGAAAAACGTAACAATAGAGTTAATTAATGTACAAATATATTCAATTAGATGGTTCTGCACCATCATAGTGACATGCGCCCTTTGCCTTTTTAAGCATGTCTTCACTTGCTTTAAAACCTAAACAACAAGAGTTAGAATTTATTTTGTACCGGTATTGTAGAAAAGCTGTGACTGTATCATCATTTAGTCTATTTCTGCAAAAAAAATTAATACAATTTATGGTGGAAATGAAGAACAGTTTGGTGTGTGTTCTATAGTGCCTTATAAAAGTATAGATCTAAAGAGACCAGTAATAAGCGTTATGGGTTAGGTTTAGGAATCTTAAATCAAATATATATATATATATATATTTTTTTTAAAGCTAGCAATGAAAATATAAACTGGCGCAATATTATATATTCTCTACCGAACTTCAAAAATTGGAATAGCCGTTATACCCATACGAATTTTAGTGTCAATCAAACATTGATAGTAATTAATTATTTAATAAATATAAATCATTGGATGACCGTAATGATGATCACCCAAGGCAAAATCACATTGTTTTTTAAAGAAACGAAATTAAAACTAAGAAGAGAAGTAACTCCAAATAAACTTTTCTCTGACCTGGTTAAGATGCAAATTTGCCTTGCTTTTGTGGGTTTTTTTTTCAGTTTCATAATTTGGTCATATCGGAATGACGGTCGCCGAATGCTCCGCATGTATTTTCGTACCATTTAGATTTCGGGTTAACCCTAACCCCAACTGTAACCCTAATCCTAACTCTAAATGGTACGAAAATACATGCAGAGCATTCGGCGACCGTCATTCCGATATTAGGCCTACCCATAATTTGTTTTGTATTATTATTCAAATTTACATTTCTTACGCACTTTCTACCGTAAACCTAACCTCAACCTTAACTCTAAATGGTACGAAAATACAAATATTAAACATACTCGACGGCAATAAAGGTAAAGATTACCAGAATCTCAGTAAAAAGAGTTGTCAGAATCATTCAAGTTGAATAAATTCAACTCAAACAAGAATTTTCGTGCTCTTTTTCCACAAAATGTTTATGATTCGGCGGTATGGCAGCGTCCATGTTTGTAACTTTCGCTTTTGTAAAATCACTATTATCAGTTCTACCGTATTCGCTAGCAGTAAAATATTTTGTTCGTTTCAAGCTTAGTGGCCAGATTTTTCAATGCTGAATCCGATTATGCCCAGCAATTGCCGATACGATTGTAAACAGAAGAGTTCTGGTGCTTTTAAAATAGGACGTACGTTTTATAGGTGTATGGGAACGAGGTATCGCACTACTTCCGTGACGTACTCGGTACGGCACAGCGACAAAAATTGTCAAGATTTATGCCGTATGGCGTATGTCATAATGGTGCTGAAAGGGTTAATAATTAGGCGAAAAAACCCGTACAGACCCGTGTACGGCCCGTACACATCTGAAAACGCAAACACCCCGTACAGATTATGGGTAAACCTTTAAGTGTGGCATGTATGCATTCTGTGAGGTGCACTTTGTTCTTTATGTCCTGAAAACAGCACTGTTTCTCCTGTATTTAGTATATACCTGCTCTTTTATTTTATTTTGTTTCACAGTTCTAAGATGCTTAGTTTTATAGTTTTTTTATTTTCATTTCTACTGAAACATGTGTAATTCTTCCTTGTTTATACAACATCAGAAAACACTGAAACAATTAACATTATCATCTATCTAATGAAATTTAACATCTCAGGGTATAGCCACTGTTGTGGTGCTATTGCGAGAAAAACTCCTAATGTATAACAGCTAATACTGTAATCCTTACCTTTACAGCACCTTTTACTTCATCGTCTGTAACAAAAATACTTGACTGGCCATCTTTCATCACCACCTATTAACAAAGGAAAATTATTTACATGACATTTTTTTAATGTTTTACATTATGCTTTAAAAAACAATGAACTACAAACTATCTGACACAAGTTCATTTATCACCCTTCAGCTCCCCAAGAATCATAGGTCTTCAACAAACTTATGCCAAGTCTTTAACAAACTTATGCCAAGTCTTTAACAAACTTATGCCAAGTCTTTAACAAACCTATGCCAAGTCTTTAACAAACCTATGCCAAGTCTTTAACAAACTTATGCCAAGTCTTTAACAAACTTATGCCAAGTCTTTCTGTCCTGTGCCATCAGCTCAATCTTTCCATGTATTCTTCATCCTCTTCATGCCTGTTTCAAGTTCTCTTCTCTATTGTTCTTTGGTCATCCTCTGCGGTCTCTGAAGAGACAACGGTAGAATAGAACTACTAAGACTAATATGAAGTTTTGGCTCCATGCTACACAAGGAGTGCAAAGGAAAATGATGAATGACGATGACAATCTGGAATGCCAAATTTTGTGTGCAGAGGTCTCTGAGGAGACAAAGAAAGGACAAGCCGACTGCTCCCTCAGGATTTTCATAAGAGATGATGCATGGGGCTAACAACCTTATCATGTAAAACAAATAGTTACAGAAACCAACATTAGAACCCTTGAGTGCCTTCGTGTAGGCTTTCTGCAAGGGGATCAGCCTGAGCCATGGCCCCCATGCTTCATGGAGCGTGTAAATAAGGAAAATGAATGAATGAATAGTGAACTGGTATGCCAATATGAAGAATTATAGAACTCAAGTATTTAAAGACTTGCAAAAGAAATCAGGTTTCCTTACAATATCTAGTGTATCAAACATTTTAACAAATGTAGTAAGTAAAATGGGGAACAACTATGAGTTTCTGAAAAATGAAACAGAATTTGGTAAGAGTGTACTAACCCAACAAATATATAGACAGCCCTTGCTATTTGTGGATGGCTATCATTTCGTACATTTATTAGTACATGATTTATTTATTCAGAACCCTATATATCCATGGCACAAGGGTTTACTGCAACGGCCCTAAAATTTTCCATCCAGGTGTTTTCAGGACATACCTCAACCTCTAAACTAATTTCTATAGTGCATCTTTATGCCTCATTGGGCCATCCTCTTTTTTATCTACCCAATGCAGTTCACCTTCACAATAGTCACTTGGTGTTCACAGAATCCCTCAGGCAGAATATCTTCATCTGACCAGTACAGCTGGACATTCGAATTGTGCTGCTGCCAGTTACATAGCATCAATGACTGTATTTTATTCAAAATATATTTTACTGCCTACAAATCACTGTCCAACATGCTAAGTGCCCAGCACTACACGCTAAGCTCAGGTGAACTGGCTTTTACCTGGTCGACTGTATGCAACAAAATCCCAGAATGAATAGGTGACAGATGAAGGGAAATGGGAGATAGCTCTTTGTAGGGCTTGACAATTCCTTGGGAAAGCCCAAAACCATAGAACAATATTTCAGTACTGCACATTTTGAGAGAATCCAACCCCCCCCCCCCCCCCAACACAGGAAAAATAAGTAAGCTGCCACTAGCTCTATTTCCCAGACAGCTTAAAACTAGAAGTGAGTATTCTTCCAATGCATGTGAATCTGAATGGAATACTCGAGAAAGAAGCTGGAACTCACGGCTCCAACTCAACAAGTTGCAGAATGCCAGAAAAGTGACAGGACAAACCTAGGTCTACATTTATAGGTAACGGCAAGGAAATCAACTTGGTATCAATGGCAAATGAGCCACAAGTTCATCAGCACTAGTTAACCAGAACAACAGGTATTAAAATTTAACTCTTCATTATATAAATAATGTACTCAGAAACATGTACGTACCTTGCATTTGACAACTCTCACTACTGTTTTAACTTTAGCTTCACAGAAGGCTCCTCTATATTTAGCACTGACTTCTGTGCCCACAGGCAGAGAAGGTGGCCCAAATCCTGGTTGGGCCTGTGGGAAAATTAAAGAAAAACCAAAACGATCAAATATTAAATCCTTTGAAGTGGATTCATAAAAACTACAAAGCTTATTCAGTGTTCACTTTCAGAAAACAGTAAACCAAATATATTTAAAAGTCAGCAATGCTTAGATCTATTCTGATATCAATTTGAGAGGTTTTATTGAGGGGCTGTATGTCTTTGCCATCTATTCCCCTTTTCATCCAGCTGGTCATTCTTATACTGTTTACACATCTACAAACTAACAGCATGACGATGTTAATGTTTTCCGTATAGCTGAAATACAGGTGTCATTAATGTTTTACTTAATTTTTACTGCTACTCAGCAATTTTAATGTTAAATAAAACTGATTTTTAAAAAAAATATTAGCACTTCTTTCCAGTAAAGTACTTGTTTGAATTTTAAGATGATTTCTTCACTGTTTATTTCCTCATTTTGCAAAGTGCAGGATCTATAAACTAAAATTGTCTCACCTGCTACATCTGTCAATACTAACAATTTTAAGTGTAAAAAGGCATACATTAAGCATGAGTTTCTTTCATGCATTTATTTTCATTCAATCTTAATTCTGGAACACAATGGGGGGAGGGAATATCATTTTTTTTTTTTTGTACAGACTACTGAAGTAAACTGGAGGAGCCATTTTTGCTCTGACCAAAACTCAAATGAATAACAGTAGGACATCTTTGACGCCACTCAAATAAGTCACTCACGTCATTAAGGTTAGGATTAAGGTGAGGGTTCCTAACCTAACCGTTTTTACTGTGTCTCAGAGTTCTTTTTTTAAGACTGTACTACACAGACAGCCCACTGTGCTTCATTTCAATCCACACACCTTTCCTTGGTATGGAATCAGTTTTACAAATTAACGGTACACAAGAAACACATGATGGTTTGGGTTTTACCCTTCGTCAGCCAGTTACAAACAGACGACAAGGAAAAGAAATATAGACAGATCAAAGAATAATACTATAGACACTCGAAAGACATAACAGGATGAGAAACACAGATAGGAAAGGCAATACAAACAGATGAAAACGTAAACAACAAAGGTGAAGCGCGGAAAACGAACAATAATAAAGCAAGAAAATACAAAACCAAAAAATGTAATAACAAACCAAGTCCTGCGAATCCGATGCTATGAGATCTGCAGTAGGCGGTATGTCACAATGTGTATTACCATATTATTAATTATTTGCTGGTTTGCTGCCAATGTGATAGAAGTGTAAGAAAATGGGCTTCATCACTTTTTTTGCTCCATGTGGAGCATGAATTGCAATTATTGCTTGACTCCCAGCTTCTATTATATACTGAAGCACATTAAAAACGCACCACCTGTATAATCCAGGAACAGAGTGTGAAATGTAAATATAAGTGTTTACAAGTTTACATATTTGGAATCTTTATTCATTTTTCTATGAATCCATGCTGGTCATTAATTTGTACATTTGATTGTTATGAAATTCATTGCATTCTGTGCAGGCAAGGGAGAAAATCAAAAATGCAACCAATAAAAAAATTAATTCACACTATCCTCAGTATCTGGTATGTCCACCGTGTGCTTGCAAACAAGCTTGGCAGCGGCTCCGCATGGAACGCACAAGTCTCTGAAGGAAATTCCAAGTAATCAAGTCCCATTCACGTGTAAGAGCAGCTTCGAGCTGTTGCAGATTAGCTGGAGAACCTTGCCTGTAGACTCTGCGTCCAAGCTCGTCCCACATACGTTCTATAGGGGACATGTCTGGTGATAGGGCAGGCCAATCAATCGTCACAATGTTCTGCTGCTGTAGATATTGCTGCGTAATGCATGCGGTGTGCGCACGTGCGTTATCCTGCTGGAGAAGCTGCAAGTCTGGATAATTTGTGAATGCAGGAGCAACCAATGCATCCAGAACCTCATCTCGATATGTCACAGCATTAACATTTCCACGGAAGACGTGAAGAGGCAAGTGATGGTGAAAACTGATCCTCCCCAAATGTGAATACTGCCACCTCCAAATCGGTTGTGCTGACGAACACAGCAATCTGCAAAGCGCTCTCCACACAGTCGCCAAATCCGCATACGTCCATCAGCAAAGGAAATGTTGAATCTGCTCTCGTCTGTGAATAAGACAGCATTCCACTGCAGTCTAGTCCATCTGACATGTTGCTCTGCCCATTGCAGGCGCTGCTGACGATGTCTGTGAGTCAAGTTTGGCCCAACATAAGGTCGTCTTGCAGTAAGGCCTGTATCTCTGAGTCGTCATATGACTGTCATTCGAGAGACTTGCCCACATCTACCCACTATTGCTCTTGCTGTTTGACTTGCCGGGAGAGAACGATTCCTTAGGTGACTCAGTACAATATGACGATCTAGCGCAGGGGTAGTAACTCATGGTTGGCCACTCCGAAGTCTATCCCGGGCACTGCCAGTGGTTCCGTAACGTTCATTGAGACGTACAATAGTGCTGTGGTTGCAATTCATCCTTCTGGCAATGGCCCGCGAGCTCATTCCGGTCTCCAACATACCAATGGCTCGTTGGCGGTCGTTTTCAGATAGTCGTGGCATTTCAAGCACGTGTACTGGGTGTTTTGTCTCAACGGTCTTTTTATACTGAGTATACTGCCACAACGCGTACACATTTTCAGGGTCATAGCTGTTGGGAATCGTGTTGCACGTGTAACTTTCATTGTTTTCATGTAGTCTGTACACAAACCCGTGGGTTGAATCATGCACTTTCCATTCCAGCAGCCATTCGCTCTCTACCTCATGACAAACACGGGGAAAATCCATTCCCACGCTTTTTTTTCCCAGCTTCTCGGCATCAGTATATATAATAGTGGTGCGTTCTTAATGTGTTTCAGTATAGATAGTTGAATGGGAAAAAAAAAAAACACACACACAAATAGTAATATGTCTTACAAGGAGGAGGACAAGAAAAACCTACGTTGCGGCCACAAGGCCTTCATCAGGGACAGACAAACGAGACAGGAGGGAAAGAAAATGAGAATTAAGTAGAGAACATGAAACTATAAAAATAAGAGAAAAAAACTCCCTTGTGTCCAGTCACATGTGAAGCTAATATAGTAGTATAGATATCGTCTTGAGTTCCGCCATGTGATTTAAGTTTCCTTAGCTTGTTCTTCCATCGTTCTCCTTCAGGTTCTCTTTTGCTTCCCCCACTCTTTTCCACTCTGATATTAATGCTAGATTATACTGGTTGGTTGCTTCTTGGTGGCAGATTAAAGGATTAGTTTCATATTGACACAACTAAATTTCACTTAGGCTATCTTTTAAACAATAACTTGGTTACGAAATGGTGTAATCTACTATTCTCCTAATGTAAAGGTAACAGATTTGAAAGTCTGCCAACAAACAAACCAATCCGACCGTGGTCTCTCGGTTGAACTCAATGTCGAGTCGATGGCCGGTCATGATTGAGAGAACTGTGACTGCTGTCTGTTCAGCACTAATTACGAACGACCAGAGTCAAGGATCAAGCGAACTTTAAAACTGCTTTAAATGTTCATCACGGAATCTAACTTTATCGATAACATATTATCGCGTTTGTTTTTATCCTACAACCAACCTTAAGTAATTTCCCTGAGCCGTTTCGATTAGCACAGTGTACAGACGAGATGGGAGAAGTGCCATTTTAGAGTGGCAGTGTTGTAACGGTGGCAGAAAGGAATGACAGCTAAGAATATGTAAAATAACTTGGCTAATGTAAAAACTAATACTTACCATGGAATTTAAAGATTTCGAGTATTAAACTACAAGCAGTAGAATATCTTAGATTCTGTACAACCAAAACGTGTGTTATAAGAAGTACTGTCACAACGAAAACCAATGTAGAAGGGAACCACAACTCTACATCCTATCTTTCTCGATGCTGATTGGTCCACTGCCAATAACCTAAAAAATATGTCGGTCACTTGCGCTTCAAACATGCGCAATAGAACTCACCAGCTGTGCCTTTATAAAAATGTGTAGTTAGTTCTGCTAAACTTAGTTATCTTGCTTGTTTTACAGTCAAACAGTAAGTATTGCCTTTTAAAGACATTTCTGTTATCCTCTGGATAATTGTGCTAGAATGTGCAAACGTGGCACATGTTGCTGTAGGTGTTTCATTTTTGCAAGTGACTTGCTCCCAAGTCAGAAGGAATTCACATCCGGGTATTTATTCACGAAACTTAAAAACTGAATATGTTGCGCTTGACACGCTGCCCGGTGTGTACTAATAACAAAAACGACTGCTTGACAACAACAGTCAGTTTAGCAAGGCTAGCCCGATAGAGCACCTTTCGCAGAGACTGCGTACTTCATTCTTAATTAACATTATGTTAGAAGCAACATTCATGCAATTTTACATTCTGATTTACTGTTTGGAATTAGTGGAGTGGGGAGATGATATCGGAAATAAAAATTATTACCTTCAAATAACTACACCATGTATCCTAATTATAACCCATCAAGGGTTGAGCGGACTGTTTGTTCTTAAAAAAAAAAAACACATCAAATAAAGAAATAATAAATGTTAACGTGGCTAATGATTGAAACCTTGCACCGAAAAAAAAATTATTCAGATTGGAGTAAATAGGACATCTGTAAGAAACAAGCAGGCCATTTGGAACATTTAAGTTGTTTGAAAGGAAGTTCTGGACAATAAGATGATTGTGCCTGTTAGAATGGCACTTTAAGAATTTTTTTAATCGGTGGAGGAAATACTATGTTCAACTCCTGATGGGCCATTTTAGGACAAAGGAAAATAACACGCACACATAATTTGGAAATTTTAATTTACTCTTATTTACAATAATTGGACAGGGGATATGATGCCACAGTCGAATATCGGCAATTGAACATCTTGTCTGGAATTAGAGAGACCGTGTATCCTAATTGTAACCCATCAGAGGTTTTACGGGAAATTGTTCTTCAAAAATAAATACAAAATCAAAGAGTATTGTTATATAGGATTAATGAACATTTCTAATTATGTGTGCAAGAGAGACATGAGGGCACTGGACATAAATCCAGCAACCTGGGAAGATGAAGCTGCCGATCGCACCAAGTGGCGAAGCTATCTGCGGCACCACCTCAGACTGGGCGAAAAGAAGCTCACACAACAAGCAGAAGAGGGGCGAAAACATCGAAATAAGCAGCTGAGGGCTGTCACCTCAGGAGCGCATTCCCATAGTCAGTTATGACTGAAGGGGCTATTATTATTATGCTTTAATGCATACCGCACCGTAGAGCAAAGTGGAGAAAGTTTGTTGCTGCCATACAAGACGCCACCAGATGTGATGGTCACTATTGCTTTGTCAGCCAAGGACTAAAGAGGTAACCAAAAAAAAAGGGGGGGGGGGGGGGGGAAGGATCCCGTTAATCTATGTTGATTACCACCAGACAGAAACTCCTAAGCTGCACCAAAAGATCGCTACAGCTACACGCGGAATCAATACAAATTGAACATGTAACAGAACACAAAGTTCTAGGGATCACGATTGACCAGCACTTAACGTGGAACTCCCATGTACGGAATTTAACCAAACACTTAGCTCAAAAGACGTACCAGCTAGCCAAAATGAAACACTTCTTAGACGCAGACACTAGACTATTGTTCTACACCTCACATATACAGACACATCTAGATTACTGCTCTACACTATGGGATGGTTGCCCTGCTTCCACCTCGAAGAGAATGCACTCCCTGCAAAAGAGAGCAGTACGTCTGATCACCGATAGTCGCACGACACCACACACAAGGACAGGAAAAGAACCCAAAATACTGTCCCTAAAAAAAGTCTTCTCTACAACAAAGCCAAGCTGACTCACGCAATTCTATCTAACAATGCCCCGCCGTACCTACGATCATTGTTTCAAACCAGTAGAAGAGAGGGACAACAATTACATCAGTTACGTCTGCCCAAACCTAGGATCGACCTGTTCAAAAAGAGTCTAGCCTATTCTGGAGCCTACTTATGGAACAGCCTTCCACACCACCTAAAAAGCCTACCTACACAATATTCATTTAACAAAGCACTTTTCAAACACTTCCTCAACACTAATTATCTACCCCCATAGAAACAACATTTGCTTGTCAACATCTCATCCATAGGTCAACATTTCTTTTCCTCTTCCGCTCGTTTTTTTGTGTGTGAATAATATGTTTTATATCCATGTAATATTGTTATATTCACTTTAAAACATTATTATATAATGTAATGTATGTGAGAATGTACCCACATACCACTGTCCTTTAGGAATGTGAGTTGTGAGAATGTACCTGCATACCACTGTACTTTAGAAATGTGAATGTTTTCGTTTTCTTAAATGGGATGATGTATATGAGAATAAGCAGATATTACATAATTATTATTTTTTTTAACTGCTCAAAGACTTTAGCTGCCACAGAAGTGCGTAAGAAAGTGTTATTATTATTATTTCATTTTCCACCAAGAATGTATGGATATAAGCGAGAATGTGTTTATGTAATTTTTGTATTGATGATTGATGACACATTCAAAAATACAGATTAATTGTCGACGGTTTGACCGCATGAGTGAGTGTCGGTATACAGAATTATTTATTTTATTATTACTTTTTTCCCCAATTACTATCTTGTTTGTTTAAAACAAAAAACCTACTCATTTAAAAAAAAATTATGATTGCATACTGTAAATGAATGCTGTTATGTCAACTTTATAATGTTGCATGCCTTTAAATTAATGCTTAAAGTAACATGTGGGAATGAAAGGATATAGTATGCAAGATAAATGAGAGTGAAAGGGCAGAATGTTAGACGGGCCTGCGCGCCCAATTCTTAACCCTTCGAAAATAAAGTTCGTTCGTTCGTTATATGCCCATTGAGGCATATTGGGAATATGATGTTAGGCCCATATTTTCTTGACCATACAGCACACTAGGGGTGATGTGGTCAGCATCACGCCAGCAGCCTTTAACCTTCCCAGAGTTGCTCTGATACCCAATTCATGAGGCTGGGTCGATTCCGGAGCCGTTTGTGGTCTAATAAATCCCACCTCAACTGGGGATGAAACCATGGACCACTGAGCCCGGAAGCCAGTGCACTAACCGCAGCTCTTTACACCTTCAGACACCACACATGGGAACGAGCTAGCTCTTCTAGACCAAAGAAGAATATGCTGTTTAGCTAATTTTTTTTGGTCTTGCTGTGGTTCAGTATTACCTTACTATTGTTCTGTTTCAATTTTTATTTTAATATTTTCACTACTGTTACTTTATAAAATTGTGTTCCCTGTTCTATTTACTAACAAATAGTTGCCAGTTTCTGCTCTCAAAAAGCTTAAACAGTACAATTCAGATACGTTTCTCTTCTTCTTGGATCATTAGCACCTGACTGACAAAGCTGTCAGTGGCCATCTCGCCTAGAGACGTTTTGTAAGGTAGCAACATACTTTCTCCATTTTATTACAGAAAATCCCCCCCCCCGAGGTAAGAATAAAACTAAAAGTATTTCAATAGAAATTCAATGCTCATTGCCATTTTTATTGTATTTTATTTTTAATTTCGCACTCTTCGCTTTTCATCTATTTTTCACTGAGCTTTTATTAAAAAAATTTTTTTTTTAATCACGAATGGCCCCGCAAATTAAAAATGTTTGGTTTATGTGGCCCTCGGGGTAGAATAAGTTGGACCACCCTGATATAATTGAGCAATTTCCTACTAAAATGTTAAGGTATCATCATCATGTTCTTCTTGCTCCTGATGGAGCATGGAGCCACCACTGCAGCATGTCCCCCTTACAGGAAGCCTGCACCAAGTATTCAAATGCTCATGCAGTCTTCTCGTTCGCTGTTGTTTAGTAATGTCTACACAAGAAGTCCGGTTCTGTGGATGTATGTTACTGTGGCTGAAAGTTCGTCAAGACTCCCAAACAGCTGTGTGTGGATGTGCGTCTGTGGGCCAGTGTTCAGTCCGCAATTGACTAAGCATGTGGCAGTCTTGCAGGATATGTTCGGCTGTCTGTCCACACGCGCATAGGGGTGATGGGACCAGTCTGTCTGTATAAGTGACTGTTCAGTCTGTTATGTCCTGTTCTAATACGGAACAGGCTCACCTGTTTTGCTCAATCAAGATAGTGACAGTTTTCTCTTTGTTGGTCGCCTTTCCTAATGGCCTTGATAAGGGTCTTCTTTTCCTGGAAGGTGATTGTTTGTTCTTTTTGTTCCCGTGTTGCTCCCTCTTTTGCTAACGTATCTGCTCTCTTATTTCCTGGTATGCCACAGTGTGATAGTATCCACTGTAGCACTACCCTTCTTTTGATATTTACTTCGCACAGGGCGTTTTTTTTTAAACTCTGGCAGTTTATCACTGTTGAGGGCTTGCAGAACTGACATTGCAGCTCATGTAGTAACTGTTACTGTAGCAATAATTTGTTTTACATGATTTTGTTGTCAGCCTCATATTAGTCTCCTTGTATGACATTCCCGAGGGAGCAGTGGTCATATCCTTTCTTTGTCTCATCACAGACAGCCGGCAACTACAAGAGGCAAAACTCTAATGGTATGAACAACAGAAAATCTGAATATTAGAATATTTACAGGTGTGCAGGTCAAACCTTACCTTAGAATAAGTGTTGAGAATAGACAGACATATTGCACTGCATATTATGGTCAAACAGATATGTAGCAAAACAAAAAAATTAATATATAATTCTTAGTAAAAAGTATAATAAGAATGTAAAGGTGTGATAAAGATCTAATAATGCATATTAATAATACCAAATTAAGAGTATAGATCTATCCATCCTATTTTTTATTCCTAGGGGAGCGTTGAACCACCTCTGTGTTGTCATTTAGTTTTTAGCAGATCTACCTTATGTCTGCTTTTTTATTTCCTTCTATCCCAACACATGAAGGCAATCAAGCTATTAAAACTTAAGCCTATACATATTTAAATTATAATATATTTTCATATGTTCCTTAGAGCTTGTATTGCTGAAAAGTGATCTGTTAAAATCATCAATTTCTGAGGAGGGTTGTCAAAGACTATTTCTAGTGCTTTTAGCATTGTCACCATCTGCTCTGAAAATAGGTATATTTTCTATGAAAACTGTAACATTCACTCATTTTCGATGTTGGAATATATATATATATCCACATACCTAATTTTTCATTTCCTCCCTTGGACCTGTCCATGCACACTGTAATGCTGCCCTTAGCTTATTAGTTGTGTATGTATCCTGGCTTTGTTTTTTTATAGTCTCTGTCAGCTTTTCTTCTTAAGTATTTCTGCCAGGTGCTATTCAGTGTCCAGCTTCCTGAGCTACCAGGGTGGTACCGTGGTCATGTACTCACTACTGTCATTAATTTCTGAGCTTATATTTAGAGCTTCCAGGTGTAGAATTCCTTATTTACACTTCCATCCTGTTGAGTATCTACTGATAGTGTCATGTGACAGTTCTCAACTGTTGGCTAATACCTGATAAAAGCTAAATATGCTGAGCTAGTCTTGTCTATCGTCACTTTGGTCAGGTAACTTTGTTTCAGTTACTTTATCTGAAGTTCCAAAGGCAGGACTCCTAAAGTTGCTTCCGTGCTCCCATCGATGTTGAACTGGGAGCACCTGCTGTTGTACATATTGCTTGGTGCTGAATCCTTTGCAATTTAATACTGCAACTTCACAGTCTTATTTTATGCTTGCATAATCTATTTTTCCCCCTCTAATAAAAAATGTACAGAACATGATCATTGTCTTACTGTTTGCATCCCATCCACGTCATTTCAAATATCTTAGATGAAGACTGTTCAAACTTGTGGATGGAAGAAATCACAGTAATTATGTTCTGAGATAAATAGTTCACACTCCCACAGTAACAATCACATAGTGATTCATCATCATATTCTTTATCCTTCCATTCTTGTCACATAAAGCTTTGTGGGAAGTTCCAAAGTGGGTGTTGGGCGCTTCATGTGGTCTCTGATGCTGTATCCACTCCCACTGAAAGCTTCATTCAAACACTCAGTCATCATTTTCTTGGAATTCCTGAGGTCCTACTTCCAATGATCTAATATACAAGATATGTGATACTGGTTGTCAATTTTTATTCTAACCACATGTTCAGACCATTTCAGTTGTTATTGGACAGTGTACTCTAAATGAGAGCATCTATTGGCAGAGTGGTTAGAGCGCAAGCATCTTGCGGCAAAGGCACAGGTTTCAAAACACTGTAGCATCACACTACTGAATGCAGCTGTAAATGCGTATCTGACTTGGGTGAGGGAACTAGTCACCTCACCTCTCCCAGCATGACCTAGTATAGTGAAGAATCTAACACTTCCCTCCCTACAGCAATATCTTTTTTCTTTTAAACTCTAAATGAGACTTAAATCCAATTTTTACTGATTATTATAGCTTTCTGTTTTGCAAATCACTCTCTGAGTCAACACATTATATATTCTGTCACCTATTTGTGTTTCGTTTCATGTCCAAATTTGGCTCAGGTAGCATATTGTAGGTCTAAAGACTGTAGTATAGGCCATTTGTTGTCCAATAGAGATGTTTTGGCAGGGAAGAAGGGACCTAGTATAGTGAACTGATACTCCCATACGGCAGTATCAGCATTGAGGCTACCTTATATATAAATATATATACGCACATACACACCAATTCCCCTGGTCTTATGCTGCTCAATTAGCGCTTCTTTGAAATAACGCTGTTTGTATTTTATGCCATATTTCTGTTAAATGTTTTAAAAATTTGATCTTACGTTGAATGCTAAACTCCATGGGAGGCAGGAATATAACTTTCACATGCTCATCAAGTTCATTCAGGGTGGCGGGATGACCAAGAAGCATTGTAATTTCTAGGATAATGAAGCATGACCACACAATGGAATGCAATTTTATGTTATTCTGTAACATAGAACAAAATCTTAATTGCTACAAGGTGTTTATTGAAGAGAAAAAGATAATGGCAAAGCAAGCTTGATTCTTTTTCCTCCTGAATAAGTCCTCTGTCTCCCTTGACCAAACAGCCATTCCGTCTACATCTGGAGCCGGAAAAACGCTTTCAACACCTACAATACCTTCTGTTAACCAGTCATCTGATGATAAAGACAGCTCTGTCGTGAAATCTGAAGCTATAAGCGATGAAATTAGCAGTGATTAAAGTCCTATAATATTTTTTTTCAAGCACAGAACAAACATAATAATTCGTTTGTGTTCAATATGTCTGATAATGTACTTAATAAATTTTGTTAACTAATTTTTTACATCACTGTTTACTTAATTTGTATACAGCTTTCTGGGCACCGGGAACGAATTAATTTGATTTTTATTAACTCTGATGAGAAATAAATTTTCATTTAGCACTTTTTCAGTTAGTGTTAGAGTTTTTAAGAATGAATTAACAGCGCTAAGCGGGGTTTTGCTGTACATATTTATGGATATACATATATATATACAGTGCACAACGGGCTGATCACCCGTTGCCAGTCACTTCGATTACGGAAACAACAGCAAATGGGTTGATTTGCCGTTGCCCTAAAGACGCCACTAGGCGTGATGGGAAACAATGGCAAAGAAAACCTATCTGCTGTTGCCCTAAGACGCCACTAGGCGTAATGGCCACTGACTGCTTTGACAGTCTGTGGCTAAGGACAGAAGAAGAAGATATATATACAGTGCAGTCCGGATATGCAGAACCGAATTTCGTTTAAGCCGAAGCAATTTTGCAAGTCCCGGCCAGAAGTCTTATTTGGACGATACTCCGGATAAGCAGAATTTTGGATAACCCAAGAGGTTTCCGCTTATCCGGATTGCACTGTGTGTATGTATGTGTGTGTGTGTGTGTGTATATATATATATATATATATATATATATATATATATATATATATATATATATATATATATATATATATATATATATATATATATAAGTTCTAATTTTAGCCAAAACACCTGCAATCTGAAGGAGCTACTTTTTTACTTTGAAAGGTGATTTTAAGATTTCAAAACTTGCGGACAAGATTTCTCTCAGTTCAGCACTCTTTTGAAGTGGTCAAGAAAATATGGGCCTAACACCATATTCCCAATATGCCTCAATGGGCGTGTAACGGGATCCTTTACCTCCTTTACCATACCCATATTTTCTTGACCATTGGCACACTAGGGGTGATGTGGTCAGCATCACGCCGGCCGCCTTAACCTTCTCGGGGTTGCTCTGGTACCCAGTTTATGAGGCTGGGTCAACCCCAGAGCCGTTTGCGGTCTAAAAAATCCCACCTCAACTGGGGATCGAACCATGGACCACCGAGCTAGGAAGCCAGTGCACTAACCACAATAATGAAAGACAGATATAATAATTGTGGTATTCCCGATTTGTATTCCTACTTGCCATGCCATTTCTCTAATATTCATAAGTTTGCGGCGAGAGTATTAACAATCAGTGCACTAACCACAATAATGAAAGACAGATATAATAATTGTGGTATTCCTGATTTGTATTCCTACTTGCCATGCCATTTCTCTAATATTCATAAGTTTGCGGTGAGAGTATTAGCAATGTTTGGTAGTACATATCTTTGTGAGCAATTATTTTCACTTCAGAAAGCAAATACAGTTTCACAAAGATCATAACTGACAGATGAAAACTTACTGCTGACAGTTGCATCATCACACAAAAATATCCCTGACAATGACAAATTTGTATCTTTGTCAAATTTCTGACAAACAAAACTGAATTTAATATGAATTTCTTTTTTAAAGAATGCATTTCATTTTCGACTGGTGTTAACTTCTTTGTTAAGCGTGTAGTTAAATAAAATAAAAATGATCTATTCAAACTGTGTTCTCCTGCAAAACACATAACTACCATGCCAAATAAATCATGACGCATCCAATTTGAACGTTTAGATTACGGCCCTCTCAATTTTGTTTTGTCCCTTTGGGACCCCACATAAGATCTGAGTTTGATACCCCAGATGTATAACATGTCTTCTTCTTCTTCTTCTTGCGATCGCATCTTTGATGATTACACCGTCAGACGAGTTCTCATGATGAATTCGACTGTTGTTTGAAGTTCCTCTTTAACTCCATATAGCTTTGAGTTTAGTGTTGAGTCATTGGGCCAGTATATCTTTCTTAACTGGTCATACAGAGGACAGTCCTGTAGAACATGCTCAGCAGTTTGTTCGTTTAATCCACATGTGCACAGTGGTGAAGCAGACAATCGTAGCTTGTGCATGTGTTTATTCAGTTTGTTATGCCCTGTCCTGAGTCGAAAAATAGTTGTCTGTCCCTGCCGGTCGAGAGTGTGATAGTCGTCTTTGGGTTGGTTCTGTTCTCTTCTGATAGTCTGGATAGCTCTCTTTTTCTCAAAGTATGTGACTTCATTATCTTCTTGTTCACATTCTCCTCCCTTTTTTGCAAGTTTATCTGCCTTTTCATTTCCGGGTACACCACAATGAGATGGTACCCACTGAAGTATGGTTCTCTTTTTGGCAGCTACCTTGTTTAGTTCATTTCTCAGATGCGGGAGTTTACCACCCTTGAGAGCTTGCAGGACAGACAGTGCATCTGTGAGGATGACTACCTGGTGGCAGTCAGAGTTGGTGTTATAAATCATATTTGCAGCTTGCTCTAGAGCTTGAACCTCAGCTGTATAGTTGGAACAGAATTTACCAGTGGGAATGTGCCTAGTCTCATAGTGGTTGTCAGGATATGAGATAAAGATACCGGCACCTCCATTCCTAACAGCATTAGTTGCTGATCCATCTGTATAGGCATGTATCCATGATTGATCGGGATAGCTTTCTTGGATCATACTCAATGTAGCAGTTCGTTTTTGCAGATCATTATACTCACATCCACTTGTGAGACCACTGACTGTTGTATTAATTTGGAGGGCACTGCTGGCCTGCTCCCATGGTACAGGGTATAGGGTGGGCTTCAGTGGTGTTGTCTTCATGGATAGGTCTTCTTGATGCTGTCTTATAAGTCTTTTCCCCCGATGCACAAAGCTGCTACGCTTTAGACGTCCCAATGCCAGATCATCTAGTCTTGCCTTCATTGGGTGCATTGGCATACTGTTGTACTTTTCCATCTGGATCATGGTTTTTGTGTCTCTTCTATGGGACAATGTCTGTAATCCAGCAACCTTCTGCATCTCTGTTATTGGTGTAGTTTTCATGGCTCCTGTAATGAGCCTGAGAGCTTGATTTTGCACCCTGTCCAAAGACTGCAGATGTGAGTTAGCAACTGATGACCATGCTGCTGAGCTAAACTCTAAGTGTGGTCTTATTACTCCATTATAAATCTTCTTTAGATTTCGTTCATTTGCTCCCCAGTTGGTACCTGCTAATTTTCTGAGTATGCCTAGTCGTCTTCGGGCCTTTCCTTATGCATTTTCAATATGCTTATTCCATGTAAGCCTTTGGTCAAATGTCACCCCAAGATAGGTGGGGTAGCTTTCTTCCTTGATCACGGTTGTCCCTAGGTGTATGTTAGCTGAGTATAACATGTAAACAGAAGAGGTTATTTGGATGATTATTAGATTGAGCATGAAATTAAAGAAGAGTTGATTACACAAGAGAAAAGAACTGATTTTGCAAGAGATGTAAGAATAGAAAACAGCTTCACCAAATGTAAATAATACAACGCAGATACGTTTCATCATCACAAGACAATGGCAATAAGCAAGACATCAAAAAGTAGTACTTTATTACAATATATACATGCATCGTATTTCAGTGTTCAAAACTGAAATGAAATGGTTGGTTATTATTATATTATTCATGCATCATACTGTATTGTTAAAAATAAACACTGAAATGAAATTACTTGCTAAACTGTTACAGAATTCTCAGAATCAGCATGAAGACAGCAATGTTTGCTTTTTAATATTGGGGCGCTGAAGTTTTATCCAACATAAACATCTGATTAGTACTAAAGTGTGAGCCAAACAGTTCTCTTAACATATCAGTACCAAGTGTGATTTGTGATTAAGAATATATTACAGTGTGAGTCAGACAGTATTCACTCATTACCCCTTCAGCTCTCCAAGAGCAAAGGCCTTCAATAAACTCATGCAAAGCCCCCCTTGACCCCATACCAGACAGCATTAACTGACTCAAACAGTAAGCAATGGCTCTGTTTTTGTTACAGTGTCGCTAAAACATACTGCACAGTGGCTCAGTGAATAAACAATTTGACTCAGACAGTACAACACTATGACTCGGTGCATACTGCTATTTGAGCCAGCAGAACTACAATGTGACACACAGTGCTAATCTGTGACTCAATACATACTACAAAGTGACCCTGACAGTACTACATTGTGACACATACTACTATGCTATGACACTGAGTATGATTCGGTATTACAGTATGGTTCAAATTTCTCTTATAACTTTTTTTTAAAGAGGATTATGATATAAGCTGTTAGAAACTTGCCATTTACCTATTACCTGTATACAGAACCAGGCACTCAAATTACATTCTATGCAACTATGATTTTCAATTCTAAATAGAAAATAAATATAAAATAAAGTGATACAACCAACTCATGAGAATGCAACTTAATCACTTGCCACTACACATCTACAACAGCAGAAAATCTGGTTTTAGGGAATGGGGAAAACCTAGAGACCGATGGATACACAATATTTCAGAAATCCTACAAGACATGCTCAACGCAGCCAATACCAATACACTTGGCTCAGGAACAAAAACTGCAGCTCCCTACAATGCTTTAATTGCAAGACTGATTGAAAAAGTAAGTACAACAAAAAATTTGAAATCAGGAAAACTTTAGAAAACATAAGTATATGGGAATTTGCGTCATAAATTTTTCAAGCCATTGATCATTAAATTTGATGTCGGTGCCATTCATCTCAAGGCGATATCAATCGTTACGCTTACATCCAAACATCAGATTTGAAAACAAGGAACACACACACCTCTCTCTCATTTACTCACCCTTTCTCTATTCAAGATTTTGCAACCTTCTCCTTCAATCCAGTTAAGATAACTGTACTGAAAGATAAGGTTGCATATTTGTCAAGCAATGCAATATTCTCTAATTTTCAAAAGTCTCAATGCATAGGGGAAAAGGTCACTATTTTTTAACAAACTGTCACTTTATTCATATTTCGTATATTTTCCTAGTACACCATGGCCTTCTATTGCCCCTACAAGTAAAAATCGAGTGGGCTGAGGTCTGGGGACCTCGGAGGCCACTCCAAGGGACCATGGCGACTAAAATAAACTTTATTCCCTATGTATGGAGGCTTTTGAATCCCCCTGTATTGAAACAACAGCATTATTTTTGTTAATTTTCCTTCTGAAATGGCAGTTATAGTGAGAAAGGATTGGTCACTGAGACCAAGGACAGAATATACAGGAAAGCAGTTTTAACAGGAAAAACGTAATGCCCCATAATTTCATAACAACTGACATTCTTTACATAAGGAATGGGGGAAAAAGTTGTTTAGGTAAAAACGTATACAAATTATAAAATGCAGACATTATACTATTTTGTTTTTCTCAAGTTGCAAAGATGAATAAAACAACCAATAACAATAACCTGCAGCATGAATCTGGCTGACGAGACTGCAGAAATAACATACAATACAGTTCTGGGTTTGAGTGTGAACACATCAGGTGTAATTACTATGAAAATGATATTAAAGGGACTGCTTCGTCTGCAGTAAAACTGTTTACAAATCAATATTTATTAGGTAATGGCAAAAATGAATGGACCTATAACTCTGCTAAACAGGTGTCATGAAATATTCTAATCCACATAAATAAATTATTAGGTAAATATGAAGCCTAACAAATAAAATTAATAAAGAGAAGAGCAATGGTAAAATGACAGTGCTGTCACAAGGAATGTACTCGAAATCCCCCTTGTTTTCTGCTTCGTCTGCAAATTGTAACGCTTTCACGTTGATATAAAAGCTTACTGTATTATTACCCGCTTTCTTCAATGAAACGTGTGCTGTATTTCTTGGAAAAGCATTGAGAGGCCCTGCGTAATGACCTAAATTAATCCTAACATTAATTATATTACGTTACCAAAACGAACGAACAGATGGACAAAAGGATAGCGAGAAGGGAGAGGCAGAAAGCCGAACACTAAACACGCTTCGCGCGATACGCAAATGCTGCCATCACGCGTGTAAGTCTACATGCACTAATTTTTTTTTCAGACGGACAGTGATAAAATACACTACCCTTTCCCAGAGTTAGGTTTATAAATCATAACAGACTCTTATTAGAAAAGATAACATTAGATGGGTTTACGGTTGAAAACATAACAGTACCCAGACAGCACATCTTCGAAACAGGAGGTAGAAGAAATTGCATATTTTGAAAGCAGCCACGTAGCTCCTTTAAATTAGTATTTTTGGGTTCCTTAGGGCTTGCTGACAAATAATATGTAAAACGTTACGCAAATAGTCCAGGAATTAATAAATTATACCCAAAATAAAATATTGTGGGTGCCTGACAGCATAAAATCATTTCTGCTCATAAGATTTTTTTTTTTCGTGTTTGAAAAAAATTTACGTTACAGAAATAGCCTACCATGTAAACTCCAAATTGATTGGAGCGCAACAAATGAAAGCCTAACCACGATTGGTCGGGCTATAAATACTATCTTGGTTGTTAGGGGAGACGGGAAAAGATAACATTTTTTCAAACACTTGTCGAAACGTGGCTCATTGGCCAGTCTCGCTGATATACACACTTGGGAGCGTTAGTTCGAGACCACTTGTTTAAATGATCTTGATAAAGCATCAGTGCGTTGAAGCCAGCTAAAATTTTGCTCAATAAAAGCCTGGAAGATAAGCAGATGGAAATTTGTGCCAGTTTGTGCCAGAATTCATTGCTAATCAACGTATCTGTGTTATTCGTATGAATTGTGGTAAGCTTGAACCATTTAATATCTTTTAATGAAAATTGAATGTGAATTGTTGATTTATGCCTGTATATATATGTGTAGTTCAGTGGCAAACGTGAGGTAAAGCCTAAAATGCTCCAGCCTGAACAGAGGGTGTCGGAGAGAAGTAAAACGGCATGGAATGGCCAAACAGTACACTGACACCTGGATGATTGACTAGAAAGAAATAATGCTGGAAGTGCAGAGGCGTAGTAACCATTAGGAAGGGTAATACTGGAATAAAGTATTTCAGATGAAGCTGACTGTTGGCCTAACGCTCTGAACGCAATGTTTGTGATGTATTGTGATCAGTGTAAAAAGAAAATATAAATTAGTTATGAAGTAGAAGGTACATCCTTCTTGATTTCAGGGACAGTGGTCTTGATGGTACTGAGCAGCACCTGGTCAGAGCTTTGCTGAATCCAGAGTCGGACAGCATACTCCTTGGTCTTTTTAGCTATCAGTGAGGTGTCTCCTGAGCCCAGAGGAGAATTCGAGCAGAGGAGTCCTTTCCTGCCGCCATCACGCCAGATAAGCGAATTGGCCAGCTGAGCTCAACATTATGTCCCCTCATCTTGAACTGACTTTTTAAAATTAACATTAAGAGGGGAATTTACTTGTCTTAAAATCAGGAACTGTGAACATCTCCAATACTAGTCCCTAAAGACAAACTATTGAAGTCATGATGACAAATACCAACAGAGCTTGAACAAAACAAAACCAGTATTACCTCATTTTACTACTACACAACTGACACACATAGAACATTTGTAATAATATATGTCACTACAATATTCATATTAAATACATTCTGTACATAACTTGTAATTTAAATTGATTGTGATTCCTGGTTCCCTTGTAGTTGAATCAGGACACATATTCATTCATGCCAGTAATGAATACATATTGTTATTTGAAAGTTTATCAGTGACTCTTTTAAGATATCTTTGTAGAGTGTTATATGTATGTGAGTGTCACAGTGTTGTCAAGAGTAGTGGATTAAATTAAATTGTTTATCTGTCTGTAGTTGTGACTTACACTTCACCATACTCATACCCTAGACACATAACGTAGCATCACACTATTCCAGAATAATTCTGACTGAGATATATAGATATGTGGTAGCAAGTAAGGTTATCTATAATACACTACTCTTAATAGATATAGATACCTTCACAGCTGATCTCAGTCAGTACACTAAGTTCCCTATAAGTATTTATAACATCCCACTTCACCACATATATTGGGGTCTCGCTCTTGGGATTTTGAATCTTTAACTATTAAAAATATTGGGGGTAATTCACTTCAGGGAATATAAGAATTAAAAGGTATCCTTGGGTGGAATTAAATAAGGTTGAGCTCACGGTGCCTGTGTTGTCCATTAGAGATTGAATTGTTGGTTAGACATTGTATAAATTTACATAATAGACAATGGCGGACCTGGCCAAATTTCGATCTGCTGCGGTTCAGACTGCAAAAGAGTTAGGATTAGATGGGCAAGTTATGGTTGCCTATGTCACGACGGAATGTGACAAATTTATTGAACGTGAAGAAAGAAGGTTTGAAGCCGAAAGAAAGTTAGAGGCTGACAGGGAAATTAAGAGGTTGCAGATTGAGGCTGAGGCTAAGAAATTGGAGGCAGAAAGAGAAGACAAACGATTAGCTGCAGAAAGGGAAGAGAGGAGATTAGCTGCAGAAAGGGAAGCAGAAGATAAAAGATTACAAAGGGAACATGAGTTACGACTAAGGGAGTTTGAGTTTCAAGGCCATGCTCCTGAAAATGGTGCCAGTCCCTTTGCCTCTGATGCTACGGTTACTCAGGGAGCCTCGACCTCAGCTATGAACTTTCATTTAGATCATTTTGTTGAGAAAGACGATGATATTGAGAGCTATATAAATAGGTACGAACTATTAGCTACCACGTATGGGTTAGAGAGAGAAAGGTGGAGCTTAAAGTTATCTCAGGGACTTCGTGGGGCAGCTTATGAAGTTTTTGCAAAAATGAGCAGAGGTGATCAGGAAAATTATGACATGCTAAAGCAGGCTCTTTTGTTAAGGTATGAAAAGAATGCAGAGTTTTACAGGAAAAAATTTAGGAATGCTAAACTACTGTCAGGTGAAACCTATCACCAGTTCTCTGCACGCATAGAGACATACTTGGAGAAATGGACTTCTCTGGGGAAAACCCAAGATCTTAAGGAAATGGTCCTTATAGAGCAACTAAGAGAGTCCATGGCTCCAGACCTGAGAAAGTTTCTCATGGAACAAGGTGCAGAGAGGCTGGGTGAGTTGCTAAATGTTGCTGAAAGGTATCAAGCAGCTCAAGCAGAGGTAACAGGTAATAAAAAGAAACAGGTGGATAACTTTAGGGCACCACAGAACTTTAATAAATTTGATCCTAGGGATCAAAATAAAGGTAAGCACCAATTTGATAGGCCACGGTATGACAATAAAAATAAATTCCCACAATTCGATGAAAGGAAATATGATGAAAGAAAATCTTTCAACCAAGGAAAAAGGTGGTGTAAAAATTGTAAGATGAACAATCATGACACTGACCATTGTAGAAGGAAACCTCCTCATTTTGCTGCTATGACATCGGGGAAAAAGGAAAAGAAGGGCAAACCTGAAGAATTACAGGAACCATACCACCCCCCAGTGTGTGAAGATGTCATTTGTAATGGTGTCACTATAAGATGTTTATATGATACCGGTTTAGATTACGATTCCGTTGTGAGTTCTCACCTGGTGCAGGCCGATCAATACACCACAGAAACAGTGGAGATTCAAACTGCAACCAAGGATGTAGCTACCATGACACTTCCCGTCGCCCGAATAAAAGTGAAAACGCGATATGTGGAAGGAATCATAAAAGCAGCAGTGATAAATGAGCCAATCTACCCTCTAATATTGGGGTGTAGATATGTCTTCTTGGGGAATCCCAAGAGACCTGTGATATTGGCAACAGTGCAGACCAGATCACAGACAAAGAAGGAGGAGGATAATCCAATAAATACTCACCCAGATGAGATGAGGAAGGCACAGGCTGAGGACAAAACACTCAAGCCATGTTTCAAGAAGTTGCCCAAATCTCATACACCTCCAGGCAAGGGAGAGTTTTATATGAAGAACAAATTGATATATAGGAAGGCTGGATCTGAATCCAATGGTCACGGACAGCTGGTCCTTCCCACTTCATATAGGACTAAAGTGTTGGAACTAGGGCATGCGATTCCCTTCAGTGGTCATATGGGAATCAGCGCAACAGGACAGCGAATAGCTTGTCACTATTTCTGGCCAGGAATAACTGAAGATATCAAACGATATGTAAAATCCTGTCCAGAGTGCCAACGAGTAGCACCTAAACATTGGACTGCACCAGCAACTCTGGGGGAAATGCCCATAGTGGGAACACCCTTTGAGAGAGTTGCCGTGGATCTTGTGGGACCTCTCACCCGAACCAAGAGAAGGAACAGCTACATTCTGACTCTGGTGGACACTTGTTCTATGTGGGGAGAGGCAGTAGCCCTGTCATCGATTGATTCAAAACATGTGGCAGAGGCATTGCTCACAATTTTCACAAGGTTAGGCTTTCCCAATCAAATCTTGACTGATAATGGCTCTCAGTTCAAGGGGAAACTAACTGAAGAAGTTTTCAGGATCTTCCAGGCCAAACACTTCCATTGTAGTGTGTATCATCCCCAAGGGAACGGCCAAGTGGAAAGATTTAACGGCACATTAATGTCGATCCTGAGAAAGTTGGCACACGAAAAACCAGATACATGGGACCAGTACCTGCACGCCGCCCTCTTTGCTTATCGGGAGGTACCCCATAGTTCAACCGGTATGGCCCCGGCAACATTATTGTTTGGAAGGCCAATAAAAGGTCCACTTGAAGCTTTGTTAAGAACGTGGACTGATGAAAAGGCAGAGGAAAACATTACATCTTCATACCAATATGTGAATGAGCTGACCACTCGGTTGAAAACTGGCTGGAAACTTGCCAATGAAAATTTGAAACAAGCCAGGAAGAAACATGCTGCCTATTATAACAGGAAGGCGAAAGACAGAAATTTGGCTGTGGGAGAGAAGGTACTGCTTCTTTTGCCCGGGAGTCAGAATAAGTTACAAATTGGATGGCAGGGTCCATATACAGTTCTAGAGAAGGTGTCTAGAACAAATTATAAGATAGATAAGAAGGGGAAAGAAAAAATCTATCATGTGAATCTCCTGAAGAAATATTTGGAAAGAGAACATCAGGAAGAGACACACTTGTTGACCTTGTCCATCGCCATGGAGATGAAAAAGGAACCACTTTCATCATTTGAATATCCATTACACCCCTGTGAGACAGCAGCACAGGTGAAAATCAGTACACATTTAACGAAAACTCAGAAAGAGAGAGTGCAACAGGTTCTAAAGAATCATGCAGAGGTGTTAACAGACCGACCAGGGCATACAAACCTATTGGAATATGATATGAAACTCATAGACTCCACACCTGTCTGTATGAAACCATATTCGATTCCGTTTGCTAAGGAAAAAGCTTTGAAGGAAGAGATAGACTATCTATTGAAGGAAGGAATTATTTCGCACAGTGAGTCTTCGTATAGTTCCGGGGTGGTACTCTTAAGGAAGCCCTCTGGAGAACATAGACTCTGTATAGATTACAGGAGACTGAATGCTATTACAGAAGGACAGGTGGATCCATTGCCGGATACAAATCAGCTGTTTGCCAGACTAAATAAAGCTAAATATTTCTCAAAAGTGGATCTGAGTAAAGGATACTATCAGATTCCAGTAAAGCCTGAGGTTAGACCATACCTAGCTTTTAGTACCTCAGAAGGACACTATGAGTTTAATAGATTGCCATTTGGATTGAAGAATGCGCCTAGTGTCTTCTCTAGAATGATGAGAAAATTATTGGATCCTCTGAATAATCCCTGTATAACAAATTTTATGGATGATATCCTTATAGCAACAGAAACATTTGAGGAACACATTGACTCTCTGAACATGCTGTTTGATCGACTTAGGGAGGCAAATTTAACAGCCCGACCAACCAAATGTTGCGTTGGATGTAAAGAATTGGAATTTTTGGGACACACAGTTTATCAGGGAAACATGACCCCTGACCCAAAGAACTTAGAGAAACTACAGAAAGCCCCGAGACCACAAACCAAGAAGGACGTGAGATCCTTTGTCTCATTATGTGGTTTCTACCAGAAGTATATCAAAAACTTTAATTCCATATGTGCACCGTTAACTGAATTGACACGTAAAGGACATCCAGATCGCATTACATGGACTCCACAATGTGAAATGACTTACCAAGAATTGAAGGAAAAGCTCACAAGTAAACCCATTTTGAAATTACCTGACTTAAGTCAAGAATTCATAGTAAGGACGGATGCAAGTAATATTGGGTTAGGTGCAACTTTACTACAGAAATCAGATGCATTGGATGGGGAATTAAGCCCAGTGGCATATGCTAGCAGAAAGTTGAATAAAGCTGAAATCAACTACTCAACTAGCGAAAAAGAATGTCTTGCAGTAATATGGGCAATAAAGAAATTCAATATTTATCTATATGGGAAGGCATTTAAGTTGCAAACTGACCACAAACCTTTATCGTTTTTAGCACAGGCTAAGCATGAGAACTCTAGGTTACTCCGATGGTCTTTGCTTCTGGCTCCATATAATTTTAGCATTGAATATATATCTGGAAAAACCAATCTGGGAGCGGATTTTTTAAGCCGCCATCCGTGTGATGAGAATCACCGTAAACCCCAGAAATAATAATAAATTTCTCTATGTGTATATAGAATAAAGGACTGACATATAATGTCTGTTTTAAGAGGGGAGGTGTCATGAAATATTCTAATCCTCATCTCATCTCATAATCGAAACCTCATCTACCCCGTGAAACGAGGTGTAGAGGGTACCCAAGTGCACAAGGCCCATGGGTGGACATGTAATCGAAATGACTTGGCAAACAGGTGATTAGCCCATTGTGCTATTCTAATCCACATAAATAAATTATTAGGTAAATATGAAGCCTAACAAATAAAATTAATAAAGAGAAGAGCAATGGTAAAATGACAGTGCTGTCACAAGGAATGTACTCGAAATCCCCCTTGTTTTCTGCTTCGTCTGCAAATTGTAACGCTTTCACGTTGATATAAAAGCTTACTGTATTATTACCCGCTTTCTTCAATGAAACGTGTGCTGTATTTCTTGGAAAAGCATTGAGAGGCCCTGCGTAATGACCTAAATTAATCCTAACATTAATTATATTACGTTACCAAAACGAACGAACAGATGGACAAAAGGATAGCGAGAAGGGAGAGGCAGAAAGCCAAACACTAAACACGCTTCGCGCGATACGCAAATGCTGCCATCACGCGTGTAAGTCTACATGCACTAATTTTTTTTCAGACGGACAGTGATAAAATACACTACCCTTTCCCAGAGTTAGGTTTATAAATCATAACAGACTCTTATTAGAAAAGATAACATTAGATGGGTTTACGGTTGAAAACATAACAGTACCCAGACAGCACATCTTCGAAACAGGAGGTAGAAGAAATTGCATATTTTGAAAGCAGCCACGTAGCTCCTTTAAATTAGTATTTTTGGGTTCCTTAGGGCTTGCTGACAAATAATATGTAAAACGTTACGCAAATAGTCCAGGAATTAATAAATTATACCCAAAATAAAATATTGGGGGTGCCTGACAGCATAAAATCATTTCTGCTCATAAGATTTTTTTTTTTTAACGTGTTTGAAAAAAATTTACGTTACAGAAATAGCCTACCATGTAAACTCCAAATTGATTGGAGCGCAACAAATGAAAGCCTAACCACGATTGGTCGGGCTATAAATACTATCTTGGTTGTTAGGGGAGACGGGAAAAGATAACATTTTTTCAAACACTTGTCGAAACGTGGCTCATTGGCCAGTCTCGCTGATATACACACTTGGGAGCGTTAGTTCGAGACCACTTGTTTAAATGATCTTGATAAAGCATCAGTGCGTTGAAGCCAGCTAAAATTTTGCTCAATAAAAGCCTGGAAGATAAGCAGATGGAAATTTGTGCCAGTTTGTGCCAGAATTCATTGCTAATCAACGTATCTGTGTTATTCGTATGAATTGTGGTAAGCTTGAACCATTTAATATCTTTTAATGAAAATTGAATGTGAATTGTTGATTTATGCCTGTATATATATGTGTAGTTCAGTGGCAAACGTGAGGTAAAGCCTAAAATGCTCCAGCCTGAACAGAGGGTGTCGGAGAGAAGTAAAACGGCATGGAATGGCCAAACAGTACACTGACACCTGGATGATTGACTAGAAAGAAATAATGCTGGAAGTGCAGAGGCGTAGTAACCATTAGGAAGGGTAATACTGGAATAAAGTATTTCAGATGAAGCTGACTGTTGGCCTAACGCTCTGAACGCAATGTTTGTGATGTATTGTGATCAGTGTAAAAAGAAAATATAAATTAGTTATGAAGTAGAAGGTACATCCTTCTTGATTTCAGGGACAGTGGTCTTGATGGTACTGAGCAGCACCTGGTCAGAGCTTTGCTGAATCCAGAGTCGGACAGCATACTCCTTGGTCTTTTTAGCTATCAGTGAGGTGTCTCCTGAGCCCAGAGGAGAATTCGAGCAGAGGAGTCCTTTCCTGCCGCCATCACGCCAGATAAGCGAATTGGCCAGCTGAGCTCAACATTATGTCCCCTCATCTTGAACTGACTTTTTAAAATTAACATTAAGAGGGGAATTTACTTGTCTTAAAATCAGGAACTGTGAACATCTCCAATACTAGTCCCTAAAGACAAACTATTGAAGTCATGATGACAAATACCAACAGAGCTTGAACAAAACAAAACCAGTATTACCTCATTTTACTACTACACAACTGACACACATAGAACATTTGTAATAATATATGTCACTACAATATTCATATTAAATACATTCTGTACATAACTTGTAATTTAAATTGATTGTGATTCCTGGTTCCCTTGTAGTTGAATCAGGACACATATTCATTCATGCCAGTAATGAATACATATTGTTATTTGAAAGTTTATCAGTGACTCTTTTAAGATATCTTTGTAGAGTGTTATATGTATGTGAGTGTCACAGTGTTGTCAAGAGTAGTGGATTAAATTAAATTGTTTATCTGTCTGTAGTTGTGACTTACACTTCACCATACTCATACCCTAGACACATAACGTAGCATCACACTATTCCAGAATAATTCTGACTGAGATATATAGATATGTGGTAGCAAGTAAGGTTATCTATAATACACTACTCTTAATAGATATAGATACCTTCACAGCTGATCTCAGTCAGTACACTAAGTTCCCTATAAGTATTTATAACATCCCACTTCACCACAACAGGTACAGTGTAAATTTTAAAAAAAATACAAATGGATAAAAGACAATTTAAGCAGTAACATAAGTACAGCAAGTTCTTTAATTGTGTGATTTTTTTTTTTTAAGCAATTTAATAAAAATTTTGTTCATATGCCCATCTAGAAGTTCTGCATTTGGCAAATTCTAGAAGAAAAAATAAGATCTAGCCAGTTACCAGAACATACCACCACACTGCTTAAGATTTACATAGTGAAAACTATCAGATAACATATTTTTGAGATGTTGTCTGGTTATTTTTCTACACAATCACTGCACCTAATGAGGCAATTAAACAAACAAAAACCTTTTTAATATTGATGTATTTTAATGATTAAATAGATGACAGTTTGAATGGGAAAGAAAAGTTCAATGACTACAGGAGCATCAGCTGTGCTTGTGTCAACAGTTAAGATGCTGGGATTTATGCCTCTAATGTACCAAAAAATCACACGCAAAATGGGGGGGGGGAAGGCCAACACTATGTATATAATAAAATGTATTATTGTATTCTTTAAATACAAAACAGGCACATCATACAACACCCTTTTTTAGAAATGTCTGGCTTACTTACAATCATATTCTGTGAAGCCTCTATTTGTGTTATATTCTGTACTCTCTGTCACTTCTGCACCATTTCCTGTTTTTATTTTAATACTGTTTTTCTATCTTGTCTATTTTATTCTTTGGTGGAGCTTTCTTTCTGTACCTTTATTTTGTTCCGTACAGTTTCTGTGTGGCTCTTAGTCAGCCTCTTGTTCTACGTTTATTCAGTATGCCCTGACCAGCTTTGAGGTTTAATTTTTGGATGCTGACATTGACAGGAATATGAATAATTGACATATGGTTCATATCTGAGTGCATACACATTACAGAATGATCTGTGCTGGCAGATAATACACTATGTAGAGTGTATTGGTATGCAGAACATTATGGGTGGCTAGCTGAATAACAATGGTATCATGAAATGCATGAGTTGTTTTACCATGATTATAAATCATCATCAGTTTCCTTTTCACTCTGTATGGTGTCATTTCTGCAGCTGGTCTTCTTGTATGAAGCTGCAAAAGTCATCTCTGCAGCTGGTCTCCTTGTAGGAAGCTGCATGTAGCCATCAATACAGCTGGTCTCCTTGTAGGAAGCTGCATGTAGCCATCAATACAGCTGGTCTCCTTGTAGGAAGCTGCATGTAGCCATCAATACAGCTGGTCTCCTTGTAGGAAGCTGCATGTAGCCATCAATACAGCTGGTCTCCTTGTAGGAAGCTGCATGTAGCCATCAATACAGCTGGTCTCCTTGTAGGAAGCTGCATGTAGCCATCAATACAGCTGGTCTCCTTGTAGGAAGCTGCATGTAGCCATCAATACAGCTGGTCTCCTTGTAGGAAGCTGCATGTAGCCATCAATACAGCTGGTCTCCTTGTAGGAAGCTGCATGTAGCCATCAATACAGCTGGTCTCCTTGTAGGAAGCTGCATGTAGCCATCAATACAGCTGGTCTCCTTGTAGGAAGCTGCATGTAGCCATCAATACAGCTGGTCTCCTTGTAGGAAGCTGCATGTAGCCATCAATACAGCTGGTCTCCTTGTAGGAAGCTGCATGTAGCCATCAATACAGCTGGTCTCCTTGTAGGAAGCTGCATGTAGCCATCAATACAGCTGGTCTCTGTGTAGGAAGCTGCATGTAGCCATCAATACAGCTGGTCTCCTTGTAGGAAGCTGCAAGAGTCATCACTGCAGCTGGTCTTCTTGCAGGAAGCTGCAAGTAGCCATCAAAACAGCTGGTCTCTTTGTAGGAAGCTGCATTTAGCCATCAATACAGCTGGTCTTTTTGTAAGAAGCTGCATGTAGCCATTACTGCAGCTGGTCTCCTTGTAGGAAGCCTGCACAAGCAGTTACAATCAGTTTCTGTAACAATTAGTTTTACATGACGAGAATGCTAACAGCATGCACAACCTCATGTTAGTCACTTTGTATGACGCCTGAGGGAGCAGTAGTCTTTCTTTGTCTCACAGGAACTACACAATGAACGATTATAAAATAAAGTTGTGTAATTCATGAGACTTACTCCAACAGTGCATTGCGCTGTGTTGTGACAGCGTCAAAAGAGAGATAAGGGTAACCACTTTCAGCAAATTACTCTGAAAATATTTTTAAAAAGCCTAAAAATGTATTTCACTGAAAGGTATTCACTAGTGGCGCAATATGACTGTACGTTCAAAAATGTTGATACACAGAAAAAGTATTGAAAATGAACTGCCGAGTACTGCAAGTCTGAAAATAGCATGTCCCAATAACTGCTGAATCTTGCAAGTTTGAAACTGTGTGTCCCAATGTCAAGTTACAAGAGAAACAAGTTTACGATAACTCTTGAATTTTGAGGAATCATCACAAATAATGTCACAGCCAAAAGTAGAGCTGAAGATGAGATCTCAGCTCTGCACCAATGATCTCAAGGCATGCAACAGTGAGAGCCAAGCTCATGGCTTTCTCCTGGAGTCTCACATAGGAGAAAGAAACTCACTTCAATCTTCTTGCTGCCCTGCACGCAGGCTGGGGACAGCTAATGGTTAATCGGGGCTAACTTGATAAAAATGCCTGTTGACATAAGATATATAATGCCACAGGGCTAATGAAACAGTGAAATGTAATCTGCCCTATAAAAGATGCCATGAGAAAGAAAAGCCGGACCCCCTGCCTCCAAAGGGTGGTCCATGCTACCAGTGGTCACCCTCCCCTATTCTGTGGAGTCAAGGCAAAGAGCAAGTGAAGCTGACCGAAAGCCACAAATATGCTGCAGAGGCATGCTGAAGATGCCTTAAAAAAACAAAAGGCCCTTCTAAGACATTTGTATGAAGAACAAATTGACATACAAGTGACTCATCTTAACAATAACCAAAACTTGTCAGCCAAACGCTATCAGATGCTTTAAACTGATAGAGAAGGTCACAGTGGAATTGTGCTGATACTTATATGCAACTGATTCCAACATGTTACCTGATGTATCAGTAATAAAGCTGAAGTAGTAATAAGTGTCGATATGACAGTTAAAGCAACAAACATTGGAATATATGACCTAAACGGTCTTCCAAACAAATATCAGTCACGACCATGGCAATAAAACTCTCCCACTGTACAGTAGTTGGTGATTTCTGCAGCCACTCTGAAAGATGAGGATACTCAGGAACAGATAACAGAGGATGCAAGGTGGAATTCTGGAGATAACTGAGTTTCTACCACAGAAGGTGGCAGACCACCTGTACTCAATATAAAGTCTGAAGGTGTTTGAAGTAGAAGAATTCTGACGAACACATAGGTAAGACAAAGAGTTTTTATTCAGATACAGTTCAAAGCAATTTACAATTTCTTGAAGCTTTGAACTAGATCAGGAGCTGCGATAGTGCACTGGCGTCTTAGCTCAGTGGTCCATGGTTCGATCCCCAGTTGAGGTGGGATCTTTTAGACCGCAAATGGCTCCAGGTTCGAACCAGCCTCATGAATTGGGTACCAGAGCAACTCTGGGAAGGTTAAGGCAGCCGGGGTGATGCTGACCCCATCACCCCTAGTGTGCAGATGGTGAAGAAAATCTGGGCCTAACACCATATTCCCAATATGCTTCAATTGGCATGTAACGGGATCCTTTTACCTTTACCTTTGAACTGGATCAGTTGTGAGAAGCTTGAATTTCTGAGAAATTTCTCCATAGACAATTTTCGCAAGCATTGCTGAATGCTTTGTGCACTAAACAGTTAGATCGGACTATGTCTTATAAAATTTTCTTGCACAGAAAATTTGCTCCACACAATGTCGCTGCAGCAACCAAGTCTTGCATATTGATAATAATGCATGTAGACAGAGCATATATAACACAATGCATACTTTTAAACACAATTTTTATATAAAAAACACAAGGCAAATTTTCTTAGCAACAAAATAGTAATATTGTAAGCAACTTTCAAAATTATATCAAAGGCAACTTTCAAAATTATATCAATAATTTTCAATCTAATTAAGATAAAAGAAAAACCATGAATAACAAATTGTGGAAAAAATTGAACAAAGAACTTTGAATAAATATGGAAACACCTTTTTAAAATGAAATAAAACATGAATTGTGAAAGAACATTGTAAAGCTGAAAAAAAAAAGTAAATACTGATCCCACCACTTTGTAATGTTCACATAATGGCCTTTTGTTAGCCAGTAAAAAAGTTGCACCTTTTCCTTACTATTAAAACGAACATTAACAAGAAAGAATGCTCTTGTTTTGTCGTTTAACTTGTTATCATCTTTAAATTCTGAATCAGAAGATTAATACGCCACATTCGGCCAAAAAAAAGTGTATAAAAATGAATTATATAAAAGTGAAAGTGAAGAATACTGGTCTGTTAAAGTAAATAAGTATAAGAGACAAATACAGCACTCAGAAAGACATCACCTTTCATTATTTAACTTTATAAAAAAAAAAGTTCACTGAAAAGTATGATTCTGAAGTTACTGCTGTGCTCTTTAGATAAAACAACAAAAGATTTGGATGGCAGTTAAAACATTATTTACTAAATGATGTTTAAAATGAAGTATTTGGTATAGTTTTAAGTAAAGTATATTATAAGGATAAATCCCACATACACATGTCAGATTTACACCAGCACAAGACTATATAAAATGAAGCACTACAGCACAATTTTATGCATGAAGATTTCTTAATAACACTTTAGTAATTGCAAAGTCCCTTGAGAGATTAAAAGAGGCCTTTGACATACAGCCACGGAGGAACAGACAGGTTTTCGATCAAGAAAGTCTATACAGACCAGATAGCTACACTGTCCACGACAGTATGGGTTGACTGAAAAGTCACTTCTTATTTTTAAATTATTGTTTCTTCAATAAGAAAGACAATTAAGTACCATTTCATTAAATAAAATAGTATGTCACATTATCATTACAGCCCAACATGTGATCCGGTTTGTTCTAGATGACTTCATAATGTGGAGACATTTTTGCTGTCTCTTGTAACGTCAGCTTAAATTTTATTTTGCTTTATTCTGTTTCTGGGAATACATAATGAAGCTTATTTGTCAAACGGAGTTATTGCGGATTTCGCCCAAAATTAGCCAAAAAAATCAGTTCAAAAATCGCTCAAAAGTCTGCCGAAAAAAACGTTCAATTTTCTGATACCGGCCTGTATATCCATTGGACAAAAGCGAGGATTTAACAAATTTAAAAATAGGAAGTGATATTTCAATCATCCTACAGAGTAGAGATTAGAACTGAAATCATCACTTTAGATTTTTCAACTATGAAAAGACCAACAGTTTAGACAGAGAAACACTTTGATAACTGATGAGATACTATGGGGTTCCCCCTTCGTTCATTAACCTAATAAGGAAAACATATGAAGGCTGGAAATTCAGTTATTCATAAGGAGTATAACTTACTGAAACCTTTGAGATAAGAGCTGGAGCACCGCAGGGATGCCTCCTGTCACCATTTCTCTTTTTTTTACTGGCTAATGACTGGACTGTACCAATATCATCATCGCCCTTCAGCTCCCCAAGGAGATATGGCCTTCCTGTCTCACGCCATTAGCTTAAGATCTTTCTATGTCTCTTCATACCCTTTCCCCCTTCAGGTCTGTCTCCCATGAAGATCATTAATAAAGAAGACCTATGAAGACACGACATGCAGAGTTCTTCATGAAGGACAACTTACAGAACCGTTTAGGATTAGAACGGGAGTGAGACAGGGATGCCTCCTGTCACCATTTCTCTTTTTTTACTGGCTAATGACTGGATTGTACCAACATCATCATCACCCTTCAGCTCCCCAAGGAGATAAGGCCTTCCTGTCTCATGCCATCAGCTTAAGGTCTTTCTATGTCTCTTCATACCCTCCCCCTTCAGGTCTGTCTCCAGTTCTCTTCTCCATGTGCTCCTTGGTCTCCCTCTCTTACCCTGGGGATTCCAAAAAAAGGACTGCCTGGTAATGCTATCAACATGTTTCCTCAATGTGTGTCTGTTCCATCTCCAGCTTCTTCTTCTCATCTCTTGTTCCAATGACGCTCGTCTGTCATCATTAACCACCAGAAATAAATTATGTGGACTCTATGATCTAGATCTTCTCACTGACAATACCCTTACATTCAATAACCGAAACCAGAAGTAAGACAAACTCAGAATGCTGAATGAAAAGGACATATCAGCTGTATCTGAAAATCCAAAGAGGGAAAAACAAAACAAAAAAAGATTAAGAGAACAAATCTGGCAAATGATTGCCAGAAAGCACTTGAAGAATACATCTGCCAAAGATGTAGACTCATATATTTTGGCACCAATAAAAAAGGACTGAGGTAAATGGACAGTGCTATTAAAATAAGAATACAAATGGCAAGAGGAGCTTTCACTGCACTGGGAAATGTATGGAGATCAAGATTAATCAAGTCCAACACAAAAATAAGAATCTTCAACTCAAACGTAAAGGCAGTTTAATTGTACAGCTCTGAAACATTGAGGACAACGACAATCAAGAAGTTACAGACTTTGATCAATTGTGTCAGCACAGAAAAGGGGAATTAAAATGGGTTGGAAATTTCATCAATGTGGAACTGATAGAAAGAGTCTAATAATTACCGGTGGACCAAGAGGTAGGTGACAAAATATTGACACTGAATATGACACACAATGACTAAACGAGCTGAGAGCATTACAAGATAATCCTTTTTTTTCTAGAGTTGACAAGGTAAAATAAAGGGAGACAACAACAAAAAAACACGGAGAAGATAATTGAGAAGAACTTAAAATGAGGACTAAATGATGACTTTTACTCTCTTTAGCTGATATTGTTATTCTTAGTCTCCATCTTGATCAGTCATGCATCTTTTCAAGTGACAGGTACAACTTAATCCCAAACACAAGCTCAATAACATCTGCGCTTCCAGCACTTTTGACATAAGCATGATCAGTAACAAGTGGCCTTTGGAAATTTACAATTAACTAAATGCTATACAGTACAACTGTATTCATTTAGAAAGCTATAATTGATTCTAGAACAGTGTTTTTCAACATTTTTTCTTGTACACTGCTAAAGGTAAACTAGACATCTTTATGTATCACTAAATACAAGAAAATAGTCTACGTTACGGCCACAAGGCCTTAGTCAGGAAAAGGACAGAAAGTGAAGGCTAGATAGGACACATAAGAACTTAAATAAATATAAAAATAAAACCTAGGTACTTCCCTGAAGGCAAGGCATCGAAATCCTACCACTATTGCTGTCAGTGAACTGACGCGTGTGGCCGAAAAGGAAGTGACTTCCGCCACCGGATGTACACAATACATACTAAGAAACTAACAAAACTAAAAAACGAAACTGAACAATAAACTACCCAAACGTAATAAAAGTGGGGACTGAAAATAGAAGAGGACAGAATGAGTTGGAGATAAATAAATATGAAATAAAAAATCAAGACATATTAAAAACAGTGTATTATATATTCATACATATTCAGGAGGACGGTATAAAAATAGAAGAATAGGATAAGAGTGGAAAGAGTCAAAATAGAGCAAGAGAGGAAAGGGTGACTTCAGACAAAGGTGTGTAAAGTGTTAAGGCCAGCTAGTTTTAGACACCCCATGCGGTGGATAAGATGGTTCTCAAGCTGTTCTCGGCTAGCAGTGTCAGAGGAGCAGGATCGGATTGCTGTGACCTGGATGTCGATGGGACCATGGTGGTCAGGACCATTGAAGTGTATGGCAACTGGTGTGGATTTTTGCTGAGAGATGTCATTTAAGTGCTGGCTGAATCTGTCTCCAAGTCGTTTGCCTGTTTGGCCAATATAGGTTTTGCAGCAACGTTTACATATGATCGTATAAATGACATTGCGCGACTCACACATGAAGCTACTGGTGATGGTGTACATAGCCTCAGGAAAAGACACCTTGTGGGTTGAGATGACATACTTGCACGTGTTGCATCGTGTCCGACCACAGGGTAGTGTGCCAAAGTGAGTGGCATTCTCCTTTGGGAGAAGGCTGTGAACAAGAAGATCCTTCAAGTTCTTGTCGCGTCTATATGCCACCAAAGGTGCTTCACCGAATACTTCTTGGGTCACAGACTCTGCTTGGAGTATAGGGAGGTGGCGGAAAAGGATCTGTTTGACTGCAGTATTGTGAGGGTGATGGGTCAAGATTAATTTGACTCTATCCAAAGTGGATTTATAGTGAGGTTTGAGGGCCTCCTGACGAGAGATGGGGAGCACACGTTGGAGAGCAGAGGTGAGAACATGTTCCGGATAAAGTCTGCTACGGAAGAAATCCAACATCTCATTGGCTCGGAAGTGAAAGTCATCGTCGTCTAGGCACAAACGGCGGAGGCGGAGAAGTTGTGAAAATGGAAGGGAGTCACGACAAGCCCGAGGATGAGAAGAGGTATACAGAAGGTAGCTGTACAAGCAAGACATCTACAAATAGTGCTAAATGCAAACAGACATGGCATACTCTCCATGTACTGAAAATGCAAATAACGTGTTTATGCTTTTTGGGCATTTATGTAATCTCCACATTACTAATTGGCCTATTGAAACGCCTGTAACCAGGAAATGAAACAATCCCATCAGCTTTTCAGGAAAATATGGACATACTGTGCCGTAAAAACGAAATTGAACATATTAAAAGAACACGATTGCTTTGCAATCTTTTCATGTGCAGTTTTGGGGAAAAATGGAAACTGCTCATGGTGCACTGACCACAAGTCATGATAAGGTTGACTACAAAGAACCAATGGTAATGAAATGAACAGAAAGGAATAAAATGATCACAGGAGAAATAATGCCAATATCAGGACACGCAGAAGAAAGGGTACACATAATTCATTGCTGTCATTTTTTTTGGTCAGTTACTTGTTCATTTAATGCTGTGACCACATATGATTTTTATTAAAAGAACCAAAAAATAAAAGACTTCCAACACACTCACTCACTCAGAAAGAGTACTCCATTCACTTAATCCAACATAAAGCATTATCTACCTTTGTAAGGGAACTAGCTTTTTTTTTTTTTGTTAAGAATATTTATTTCCTATGGTGTCTTTAAAAACTTGATCTGCAAACTCACAGATTTTTTTTTTTCCACATCAGTGTGCCGAAAAAAATATTTTCAAATCAGATTTGTTTAGACGTTGATTTTTAAGACAGAATTAGAATCTAAGACTTCCCTAACACCTGTATGTTAACTCCAAAAGATCTGTGTACCACCAGTATAAGATTTCTCTTGTTTTTATTGCTTGTCCCTGACGAAAGCCTTGTGGCCATAATGTTGGCAATTTCCTTTGTCCTAGTAAGACACAGTATCTATTCCATTTACCCTGCTGTGTATCACCAGTAGCACATGTGGCCAGTTTGAAAAACACTGTTCTAGAAAAGCAACAGACTTAATGACAACCACATATTAATATTTAAAAGTCCCAATACTCGAAATAGTCAACAGAATTGAAACAACCATTTTACAGACACAAATTACATTATCATGCATATATGTCCATTCTGGATGCCTTGTTGTCATAGCACCATGTCCAAGGATTTGTTACATGAGAAAGCTCTCATCATAGCAAAGTTACTAAACATAGATGACCAAAGTCATAAGTTTGTTACACGAGAGAGCTCTCATCATAGCAAAGTTTCTAAATACAGATGACCAAAGTCATAAGTTTGTTACATGAGAGATCTCTCATCATAGCTCAGATACTAAACAAAGATTACGTTACAAAGGTCATAGATTGTTTACATGAGAGATCTCATATTATAACAAAATCACTAATTACTGATTACAAAGGTCATAAGTTTGTCATATGAGAGACGACAAAGGTCATAAGTTTGTTTACACGAGAGATCTCTCATGATAACAGAGTTATTAAAACAGATTACAAAAGTCATAAGTTTGTTTACATGAGACATCTCTCATTATAACAAAGCTACTTAATGCATATTACAAAGCTCATAAGTTCGCTGTACCAGCTTTAATGTTGATAAAATCAGGCTGTCAGGAATACTTCACACAGATGATACAACAGGAGGCAATCTGATCATCAGAAGTGTTCCCCGCCGTCCATCAAGTGTTTTCGGCTCTTTTTAAGTCAAAATTGCATTTATGGTAACAATAACACTACTACTACTTTCTCAAACAACTCTTTCATGGACAGCATGAGGCCACCTATGCACCTGGTCCTTTATGCAGAAAGCCTGCACTAGATCATTTCATGCACTCTTATAGTGGTGGTTTTTTGTAGCAATAGGTTTTCCACAAAGAAAGTTGCCAGCAGGATGTTATGTGTCACCTCTTATGACCTCTTAACAAACCAGTGGTCCTATTATATCTTTGCCTCTGCACAAGCAACCAGAAAAGTTACAGGTTTCATTTATGATGCATATATACAAGTCTTGTGAACAAAATTAACTGCTAATCTGCACAAAGTATAAACAAAACTACGCAATACATACATTTATTTCCCACATGCAAACCTTTCAGTGCATGATACCATTGTCAAAATTGTTTTATATAAGCTGGCAGTCATGAATAACCTTAATGTTTAATTTTACATTAATTCTTGATCAGTTTTTGGCTTTCCTAAAATACAAAAATGCTGAAAATTAAGTGTCAGCATTCTGACAACATACTGAATACTCTAGGCTGGCAAGGCTCTTTGATTACTCCATTACTGCTGTGTGTGTTACAACAAAATGGATCTCGCTGTTTCGAAACGGCAGTGTCCTTGTTATCTGTGACCCAACTCCTGTCGTATAGCTGGAGAAAACAAAATCACAGAATAGAACAGAAATTGAAACTTACATTTCAAATTAAAATTTCGGACATCATTTTTTTGTCATACGGGTATTTCTTGGTTAATGAATGTGTTGCAGCAGTGTAGGCACATAACTGTCTTTTTGCAAGATAATAAACCCTTTTCCCTTTAATTAAAAAAAAAAACCAAAATGAGAGACAATATAATTGTTTCCTTCTCAGTTTGGTAAATTTAATTGGTAGCAATATCATCTTTGACTTCTTGTTTTTGCTGAATAGAATCGACATCACTGCACTCCAGGCAAACCCACAGGTGCTCAGTCTCCTTCAGTATATGTTGAAGAGTCTCTTCTTCTTCTTCTTCTTCCTCGTTCGTCCTGAAAAGGACGTTGGTTGCGTTGTGTTTGTTTACGCCAGAGCTGCGATATCTGCGCCTTTCGGCCGACACATCCGACTTCAGCACGGCATTTTTTGGGACCGGGTTTGCCTTCCCTCTTCGATCCCTACTCTCTCAGCCAGACTGCAGTGATGCAGCCTGTTTCCAGGACCACCACGTGGAGGTGGAGTAGGGTCTTGGTCAGCTCTGGTTTGCTGACCCTGACGCAAGCAGTCAAGCTATGGGTCGCTGATTGCATTCTCTATTGCTGCATCTTTGGGTCCCTGTCGAAGAGTCTGAATGCAAACTGTTCCTGTAGCTCGCTGGTTATATACATGATGGATGCATCCTCTCATACGTCCATCTCTACTAGCCTTACGTTTGATGCCAAATTCCAACAGTCTTAACCTTGATGATTCATCTATTGTAGTGTCATTCTCTAACAGGTGATCATTAATTGTTCTCAGTATCTCTCCCTTATCCATATCCAGTGTCCTCACTGTGGGTGCTCTTGATGCTAGTCTGTCAGCTCTCTCATTACCGTGTAACCCTGCATGACCAGGACAGTAGATCCACACCAGCTCCTGCAGACTTGAAGCTTCTATGGATGTTTTCCATTCATGCCTTAGCCAGCCATTCTGAACCTTTCGATGCATGAAGTGAGAGTCTGACACAAATACTGCCTTAGTTAATGAAGTTTCAGATAGCCACCATAAGGCTGCAGTAGCTGCCTCTACCTTCATTCTCATGCTGGAAGTTGTTATCTTGTAAGCCCTGCTATGTTCTGCGACAATTCTGCCCTTTACCCTAGCAGAGAAGCCCCAACCTGATTTCTCACCACAGATCATAGACACACCAGTATACACAATGGCATCATTATCCCCGGCATGATCATGTACCAGTTGATTAATTTCCAGTTCTGCTTTCCCACTGCACCAAGTTCTACACTCTCTGCCAAGTCTGATGATGACTTGCTGGTAGTTAATCCAATTCTCATCTGACTTACTCACATCTTCCCCTTTGAATATATTTAACTTTGACTTCACTGTCTGGTAAACATAACAAGCCCTTAGCTTCTGACAGCCAGATAAGCTACAAATCTTTTTTGAAAAGGCACTTGGTCTATGTGTTATTGGAGCTCGAAAGGGGAGCAAATTATATCAACACTGTAACCTGCCATGCATGTCATAAAAGGTGAATAATGAGAGCTGTGCATGTGGCTGACTGCCCTAACATGTACAAACAAAGCCACAAAAACTTCAACAACAATATCTTCTTCTTTGATCCATAACCGTCAAAGCAGTCAGCGGCCATCACGCCTGGTGGCGTCCTGTAGGGCAGCAACAAATTGATTCCACCTTGCTTGGTCAGCGGCCATCCTTCGTACAGTGCCCCAACTCTGGTTCATTCTTTGCATCTCGGCTTCCACAGTTCTCCGCCAAGTTGTTTTTGGTCGGCCTCTCTTTCGCTTTCCCTCGGGGGTCCATAGCATAGCTGTTCTTGTGATGGTATCAGGGTCCCTTCTGAGGACGTGGCCAATCCAACTCCAGCGTCTGCCAGCTATGATGGTGTGCATGTCCTCCTGGTTACTCTGAATAAGTAGTTCTTGGTTGCTGATGGTGTTTGGCCAAAAGATTCTGAGAATTTTCCTTAGGCAGATTGTGTGGAAGGAGGACAGTTTCGACATTTCCTTCTCTGTTACTCTCCAACATTCCGCACCATAGAGAAGCACAGAAAGTACACAGCTCTCATACAGTCTTAATTTGGTGTTTGTGCTGTACTGGGAAGACTTCCAAATGTTGTTGAGAATAGCAAAGGCTGTTCTCGCTTTATTAATTCTGTTGTTAATGTCCTTGCTTGTTCCGCCGTCACGTGTTACTATGCATCCTAGGTAAGTAAATGTGTCTGTCTGTTCTAACTTCTGGTTCCTTACTGTTATTGGCTCAGGATTGCCCATATTTAGTGTCATGACCTCTGTCTTCTTCAGATTGATGTTCAGGCCAACCTGCTGGCCATACTTATTCAGTCTATCGGTTTTGTCTTGAATGTGTTGATGTGAAGAGGTCAAGGATGAATTCTATCAACAACTGCAGAAAGAAATGGAAGACACACCTACATATGATCTTATTGTAGTAATGGGAGACCTCAATGCGAAAGCTGGTACACACAATACATTTAATGAAAGAGTAATGGGGAAATGCGGCAGCGGAACAGCAAACGAAAATGGGGATAAATTAATAAGTTTCTGTAGTATTAACAACCTGGTCATTGGAGGAACACTTTTCCCACATAAAGAAATTCACAAATTAACATGGGAATCACCAAATGGTCGGGACAGAAACCAGATAGACCACATCATGATTAACGGTAGATAGAGACATGCATTACAAGATGTGAAGGTAAGAAGAGGTGCAGATGTGGGAAGTGATCACCATTTAGTAGTAGCAAAACTGAAAGTGAAACTAAGAAGGGCTGGACCAACTGTAACTACACAGAAAAAGTTTGACATCAGCAAATTGAAGGACCCCCTTACCAGAAAAGCTTTTGCGGCTGACATAAAGAAACAATATCAATTTGCCAAAAGTCATGAAAAGACATTGACTGATGATATAGACCAGAAATTCAACACCATTTCAACAATATATAAGGAAAGCAGCAAATCATGCTTGGGATTCCAGGAAAGGAAGAAGCAAGACTGGATAACACCAGAAACATTAAACACCATAACACTGAGAAAGGAAATGAAAAGAAAGAAAACAGAAGCGAAGTCCCCCAGGTTAAAGCAACTATATAGCGAACAGTACAGTCAGCTGGACAAGGAAAGGATCCCGTTACACGCCCATTGAGAATATGGTGTTAGGCCCATATTTTCTTGACCATCGGCACACTAGGGGTGATGTGGTCAACATCACGCCGACCGCCTTAACCTTCCCAGAAGTTGCTCTGGTACCCAGTTAGGGCTGGGTCGACACAGGAGCTGTTTGCGGCCTAAACAAATCCCACCTCATCTGGGGATCGAACCATAGACCACTGATCTAGGAAGCCAGTGCACTAACCACTATGCTACCGCGGCTCCCCTGGACAAGGAAGTTAAACGCCAAACCCGAGCCAACTAAAGGAATTTCCTAGACGATCTTGCAAGACAAGCAGAAGAGGCAGCACTGAGAAATGAACAAAGCACAGTATACAAAATAACTAAATTCATCAGCGGAAAACGAGGTGCAAACAATCTGGGAGACTTAGCTTCTGTTTTCTTTCTTTTCATTTCCTTTCTCTTCGCTATGGTGTTTAGCGTTTCTGGTGTTATCCAGTCTTGGCTCTTTCTTTCCTGGAATCCCAAGCATGACTTGCTGCTTTCCTTGTATATTGTTGAGATGGTGTTGAATTTCTGGTCGACATCATCGGTCTCTGTTCTTTCCTGGCTTTTGGTAATCTGATTTCGTCTCTTTACGTCGACCACAAAAGCTTTTCTGGTGAGGGGTCCTTAAGTTTCGTGATGTTATATCTTTTCTGTTTGACTGCAACTGGTCGAGCAGCTCTGAGTTTCACCTTCAGTCTTGCTACTACTAGGTGATGATCCCTTCCCACATCTGCGCCTCTTCTTACTTTCACGTCTTGTAGTGCATGTCTCCATCTGCCATTGATCATTATGTGATCTATCTGGTTTTTGTCTCGTCCGTTTGGTGATTCCCATGTTAACTTGTGCACTTCTTTGTGTGGAAAAAGTGTTCCTCCAATGACCAGGTTGTTAATACTGCAGAAGCTTATTAATTTGTCCCCATTCTCATTTACTGCTCCACTGCCGCATTTCCCCATTACTCTTTCGTTATAATTATTGTGTGTTCCAACTTTCACATTTAGGTCTCCCATTACTATAATAAGATCGTAGCTGGGTGCAGTTTCCATTTCCTTTTGTACCTGTTGGTAGAACTCGTCCTTGATCTCTTCATCGCTGTCGTTTGTTGGTGCATAGCATTGTATAATTGTGGTGTTGGTGAATCCAGAATGAAGTACTGATTCCCTTGTAGCTGTTTTTATTCTCTGCGGTCAGGGCATTCCGTTTTTTTTCTTTTCCATGCTTATTCCCAATGGCTTCCTTTCGGCTTTCACCACTGTCAGTCATACGAGCCTGAGACTCCGGATGTCCATCCCGCATCAAAGTTTCTTTCATCTGTTGCTGTTTCCGTAACATGCAACAACAATATGCACAAACATTAATAAAACCAACTGACAGCATTACAGGGAAATCTCTGTTCTGGAATCCCCAAGGTAAGAAAAATAAAAGGAGATACAAAAAACATACAGATGACAACTGGAGATGGACATGAAAGGGATAAAGAAGACATAGAAAGACCATGAAGAGATGGCACAGGACAGGAAGGCTTTGGCATGTTTTTGTTAAGGACATGTGCTCCATACGGAGCTGAAAGGAACTGATGATGATTTTCTATAGATGTGTGAAATGTTGCATGCAATTTATTAGAGGTTTCTGTCCCAGTACCCACTGGCTGTATGCTTTGTTTCAAATTACTTCTTTCTGTCGAGTGAATATCAAGATTTTCACTTTGGGAGGGGTAGATAAGTGTTGAAGATCTGCACATGATCATCGAAGACTTAAGGTTTTCCCGATAGAGGGTTCCTGCAATTAACGTTGCGCAGTCTTTATAAAAGAAGTAAAATATGCGTTGTTAAGGATGATGTCAATGTGAAAGTGTGATGTCAGTTGGAGAGTGGATGTTGGTCGAGCAGGTGGAAGGACAAGGTGTCCATTTTAATTGTGCGCAGATTTCATATTATTCAGGATTTGTGTAATTCTGAGGCAGGTTAGCCTCTCAGGTATCCGTATGTGTTGTAACTGTTGAATTTATTAAGCATCTTTATGTTTTTGAAAACTTAAAAAAAAATTAGATGAGAAATATTTAACACAGAATACTTGTATAATTTAATTCAGTGGGTGTGTCTGTGGGTATATTTAAGATAAAATGAGAAAGAAGCAAACATCAAATGTAAATGTATTGTTATCTCCTAGGAAATATAAATTTATATCCTGGGACTACAAAATTTAGTGTGCAGGATATAGTATGCATGGAGAATATAAATCTGTATGCAGAGACGGGAAAACTGCTAGCTGATGTATAATTTAATTCAGTGGGTGTGCTAAATCAGAGGCACATCTCCAATCCAACCTGCAAGTCTGGAAGGAAGAGCTGGAGAAGAGAGGGATGGTCATAAGCAGCTCTAAAACAAAATCCATGGTGATATCACGAGAAGAAAGAAAACATCAGATTAAGTTGGGAGAACAGGTCCTGGAGCAGGTCGACCACTTTAAATATCTCGGAGCTATTATAGACCGAAAGGGAGGCATCAAAGAAGAGTTGGCCACTCGAAAAGCAGCGGCTGGGAGACTTTTTCAGGCCATAAATCGTGGATTCCTCAGCAAGAAAGAGGTTGGTAAGAAAACGAAGATGGCTGTATACCGCTCCACCTATGTCCCAGTCTTGACATATGGATGCGAGTCGTGGGCAATGACTACAACCCACAAAAGCCAGATCCAAACCTCAGAAATGAGGTATCTGAGGAAAGTGGTTGAAGTAACAAGAAGAGACATGGTCCGCAACCAGACGATCCGTCAAGGCCTAAAATCCCATCCGCTGCAGACCCAAATAGAACAGTCCCAACTAAGATGGTTTGGCCATGTCTGCAGAATGGGAGAAGATCGGCTACCACGACAAGCATGGGAAACAAAGAGCCAGGGATCCAGACCTCCAGGACAACCCAGAGTCCGCTGGGAGGACAACATTAGACAATCTTTGAAGGACCGAGGACTAGAATGAAACCAGGCCAGGAAGAAGACAGCTGATAGAATGGTCTGGCACTCTCTCTTCCAAACCTCTACACCTCACGGTAGAAGGGGAACGACTAAGTAAGTAAGGGTGTGTCTGTGGGTATATTTAAGATAAAATGAGAAAGAAGCAAACATTAAATGTAAATGTATTGTTATCTCCTAGGAAATATAAATTTATATCCTGGGACTACAAAATTAGGTGTGCAGGATATAGTATGCATGGAGAATATAAATCTGTATGCAGAGACGGGAAAACTGCTAGCTGATGTATAATTTATTTCAGTGGGTGTGTCTGTGGGTATATTTAAGATAAAATGAGAAAGAAGCAAACATTAAATGTAAATGTATTGTTATCTCCTAGAGAAATATAAATTTATATCCTGGGACTACAAAATTAGGTGTGCAGGATATAGTATGCATGGAGAATATAAATCTAATATGCAGAGACAGGAAAACTGCTAACTGATGCCACTCTCTCTGTGTAAAGAATTAAAATGGCAGAAACACTTGCCTGATAGAGAGACTAGATCTGATGATCAGACTACCCCGTGCAGTAATGCTGCATATACAATTTCCTACTAATATAATCAATAATACTTTTAAAAAAATGTCTCACCATCAATAATTTCATTCTTCATCTTGTTCATTTCCCTCCTCATCTCTGTCAATATTTCTTGTTTCAAGATCTCCAAATCTCCACTCAGTGCTCCGACTTGAAGTATGTATGTATATATATATATATGTGTGTGTGTATGTATATATACACACACACCCACCCATATATGCCCACTTACTTCCTTAATGGCTTTGGCGATTCAGACCCGTTGATTTGTCCTGGCCTTGCTGGTGCTCCATTGACAGCATTCTTCTCCCAAGGTCGCCGTACATCCGGAGATGTATTTGGTCCAGCAGATGGTGCTGGCAGGTCTCCATCTCCCTATTCAAAAAACAAAGACTACATTATTCCTTAGTCTCTTGTCTAAATATGCAAGGTTTTAGTTCTGGTAACCTAAGTTCAATGTATTCCTTACATTAGGTGATACACCTAAGTGAAGCGAGTTTAACCATCTGTCACCATTCCTACCATGCTTCATCATTATGATGTGTCTAGGATGACTTTTCAAAACAGGCAGAGCCAAACCCTCTTGCCTTAGACCAAGCTCTGTTAGACTATGTCCCAACAGATAGTTACCCACTCACTGTTAGACTGTCCCAACAGATAGTTACCCACTCACTGTTATACTATGTCCCAACAGATAGTTACCCACTCACTGTTAGACTATGTCCCAAAAGATACCCACTCACTGTTAGACTATGTCCCAACAGACAGTTACCCACTCACTGTTAGACTATGTCCCAACAGACAGTTACCCACTCACTGTTAGACTATGTCCCAAGAGACAGTTACCCACTCACTGGTAGACTATGTCCCAACAGACAGTTACCCATCACTATTAGATTATTCTGAACCGATAGTTACCCACTCACTTTTAGACTATTCCCAACAGACAGTTACCCACTCACTGTTAGACTATGTCCCAACAGACAGTTTTCCATCACTGTTAGACTATTCTGAACAGATAGTTATCCACTCACTGTTAGACTATGTCCAAACAGACAGTTGCCCACTCACTGTTAGAATATTCCCAACAGATAGTTACCCACTTACTGTTAGACAATGTCCCAACAGACAGTTACCCACTCACTATTAGACTATGTCCCAACAGACAGTTACCAACAGTTACCCACTCACTGTTAGACTATGTCACAAAAGACAGTTACCCATTCACTGTTAGACTATTCCCAACAGACAGTTACCCACTCACTGTTAGACTAAGTCCCAACTGATCAGTTACTCACTATTAAGACTATGTCCCAACAGTTACCCACTCATTGTTAGACTATGTCCCAACAGAAAGTTACCCACTCATTGTTAGACTATGTCCCAACAGACAGTTACCCACTCACTGTTAGACTGTGTCCCAACAGACAGTTACCCATTCACTGTTAGACTATGTCCCAACAAAAAGTTACCTACTCAGTGTTAGACTATTCCCAACAGATAGTTACCCACTCACAGTTAGGCTATTCCAAACAGATATTTACCCACTCACTACCACTACAATATGGGGTGGAGAGGGGTCTGAGTTGTACAGGAGGGTGCAGAACATCAACATGTTAGCACTTTAATTTGTCCGCCATCTTAACTGAGAGCCTGCTGAAAACCAACACTGCTGGATGCTATATCAAGCATTTAAATACCTTATAGATCCCAAAACAAGTATTATAATGAGATCAATAAGTACAGACCAAATGGCATTCCAGCAGAGGCCATCAAAGCCGATATCGACACGGCTACATAGATGTTATATAAATTACTTGGTAAAGTCTGGGAAAAGAAAGAGATACCAGCAGAATGGAAGGAAGGATATCTGGTTAAGTTGCCTAAGAAGGGAAATTTACAAGAGTGCACAAATTATAGAGGAATAACGTTACTATCAGTGCCAGGAAAAGTATTAAATAGGATTAACCTCGAGAGATTAAAAGAGTCCATAGACAAGAAACTGAGAGATGAACAAGCAGATTTTCGACAAAACAGATCCTGTACAGACCAGATAGCCACTGAGAATAATAGTTGAACAAAGTCTGGAATGGAATTCACCACTATACATTGGATTTGTGGACTACGAGAAGGCATTTAACAGTGTAGACAGAGAATCACTTTGGAAATTGATGAGGCATTATGGAGTTCCCCTGAAGATAATTAATTTAATAAAGAAAACATATGAAGACATGACATGCAGAGTTCTTCATGAAGGAAAGCTTACAGAACCGTTTGGGATAAGAACGGGAGTGCGACAGGGATGCCTCTTGTCTCCATTTCTTTTCTTACTAGCAATAGACTGGGTTATGAGAACATCGACAACACACAACAGAAATGGAATCCAGTGGACTCTGACTAAGCAGTTGGATGATCTGGATTTTGCTGATGACTTGGCTCTTCTGTCCCATAACCGTAATCAAATGCAGGACAGATTGAAAACACTAGATGAGAGGTCACAGCAATTGGGTCTGAAAATACACAGGGAACAGGCAAAACTAATGAGAATAAATGCAGGTAATGATAACAGGGTTGAACTTGACGAAACACCACTACAAGATGTAGAATCGTACACATATCTTGGCAGCAATATAGACAAAGTTGGAGGGACAGACAGTGATATCAAAATAAGAATACAAAAAGCAAGAGGAGCTTTCATTGCATTGGGAAATATATGGAGATCAAGAGAAAACGGATCCAACACAAACATAAGAATCTTCAACTCAAATGTGAAGTCAGTCCTATTACATGGCTCTGAAACATGGAGAACAACAAAGACAACAACCAAAAAGCTATAGACTTTCATAAATGGGTGCTTGCGTAGAATAGAGGGATTAAAATGGTATGACAAGGTTACCAACGTGGAACTGATGACAAGAACCAGACAAGTGCCAGTGGAACGAGAGATGAATGAGAAGAAGACGATGGCGATGGATAGGACACACACTGAGGAAACCTGTTGATAGCATTACAAGGCAGTCCTTGTTCTGGAACCCCCAGGGCAAGAGAGGCACAGGTAGACCAAGAAGCACATGGAGAAGAGAGCTGGAAACAGAGGTGAAAATGATGAGGAGAACGTGGAAAGAACTTGAGATGATGACACGTGACAGGAGGACGTCATGTGTTTGTTGTAGGCCTATGCTCCTTTGGGAGTGGAGGGTTATGAATGAATGAATATGAATAAGTACAGGCTCTGTAAGATGAGAGTTGCTGAATAATCTGATCAGAAAAACTTACTGCAGCTTATATTAAAAAACTATGAATCAATTAGTCAATGTCTTTTGATTGCTGAGATGTCTGTACATTTGAGATACAGAAGGCTTGTAAAAGGATCTTCAAAAATTAATCTCTCCTTGAATATATTCTTATCAATCCTTCACTGTCCTACTTCTCTCAAGAATATTATTTTACCTCTTTTCCACATACTCTTGCTTTCCATGCTCTTCTTCCATGAGAGTTTAATGTCGACTTTTGTTATGTTATATCATACAGGGTAAAGGTAGTCCCATAATACTTGGCGCCCAGTGGATAATGTAACTGTAAACCTTTACCTTGTTCCTTGATCTCCAAGACATCCCACATAAAACTGTTGTCTGTAACGATGTCTTGCTGCACATCCTCCAAGTTTCATCTCCATTTTGGCCAAAAGAAGTTGGCAATACAAAGCCACACCCATTCCTCCACACTATTTTACATCAAGCAATGACAATCCAAACCTCCAGTTTATGCATACAAGACCAACCTCATCCTGTATGCTTGATCAATCTGATCCTCCATCCTGTAGCAACACCCATGTCGCCCTATGTATACTTTTATACCGAAACATGCACCTTCCTACAGCAAGCTGACCTGAACTCCATGAACTTCTCGCCACCCTCGCTCACCGTCCCATATCAATATTCCCTCCATGATCTCCCCCCAGCCATTACTATCAGTTTTCATCTTTGAATCCAGCTGCCCATTAAGTCCATGATGTCTTCATTTCTCATTTCATCCATAACACCTTGAAGTCTGATGTAAAATTCCTCCCCTGGTCCTCTTTGTCATCAGCTGGAGCACAGGGCTGGATGATATTCATGTCCACTTTCTCACTGGTAGCAGCCTTGAACACTGATAATATTAGTCTGAAATAATTTTACTCTGAATATCTTACGAGACTAGTACATCTTAATTTTTATATTTAAAATACGCTATCCCCCCCAACAGAGTATCTGACTGGTATTTTTGTTAGAGTACTTGCCTCTCGTAAGAAATTTAGCAGGTTCAAAATCTGGTAGTCTCATGCTCCAGTCTACCCAACTGTAAATGGGTACCTGACTCTGCTCTTGAGCCAAGGAAGGCAATGGCTGCAAGGAAGGAAAGAGGTCACCCCACCTCATAAAGTGGGACCTAGTATAGTGAAGTCTCTAACACTTCGTTCCCTTATGGCAGTATTTGCTATGGGACTACCTTTAACTTTTAACCACTTTATTATAAATATATATATTCTTCTTCTTCTTCCGTCCTTAGCCACCGACTGGAAAAGCAGTCAGTGGCCATTACGCCTAGTGGCGTCTTAGGGCAACAGCAGATAGGTTTTCTTTGCCATTGTTTCCCATCACGCCTATTGGCGTCTTTAGGGCAACGGCAAATCAATCCATTTGCTGTTGTTTCCGTAATCGAAGTAACTGGCAAACGGGTGATCAGCCCGTTGGTATATATATGATCCATTGCAAATAATAACCAGCCTGAACTTTCAATTAAGCATACGTCTTGAAAAAAATCATTTTCAACATCATCATCATCAACATTACCACCTTCAGCACATCATTATAATTACCTTAATCATTTATTACCATCATCATACAGAGATAAGTACAGAACATGGAACACAGTGCCACACCTGTAACGCTCCTGGTGTCTCAGACTTTGCTTTCCTGGCCTTGAGCTTTTGTTGCATCTCAGATATAACATCGATGTGACCACCAGCACCACTTCCACCACCACCAGGACGGCTGGCTCCAGGATTAACAACACCACTACTGGAACTACTGCGGTCTGTATTTAAGATACCTACATCCTTTTCCTCTGGCTGTCAGTAAATTTAAACATCAAAATGAGATTCACAGCTTAATGGCATAGAAATATGAAATACAACACACAGTTCCACAAATCAGTTCTATAATTCATTACAGGCCTGTAACCTTTTATTCAAAATCCACAGGGAGAGCTTTGTGTCTGAAACCAGATTTTGTCAGTTTTTAGATGTCGTAAGCTTTGAGAACCCTCATAAGATCAGAACAGCAGCCACCAGCTAAGATAGTAATCTTTACTAACTGTAGATCACTACTTGAATCAATACAGAACACCAAAAATGAAAACATGATGCATGAGATCAGATCTGAGCTTAACATTATCCAAAGGTCATCAACCATTGCTCTTCAATGGTTACCACCTTCAAATATTTCAGGAGTTCTGATTCTATACTACCCCAATGTGATCATACTCGAATTATTGTCTGATTTACCGTATAGATGTTTTGCATTTGTTTTTTTTGTTTTTTTTGCATTTGTTTTTCTTATTTTCATTACGGTCTTATTTGCTTTAAAAAATGCTTTATTTTGATTATGATTAGGTAATGTCAGTGTATGCTGTTATATAACCTTTATAATGTTTTATGCCTTTAATTTAATGCTTAAAGTAACGTGGGAATGAAAGGGTATAGTATGCAAGATAAGTGAGAATGGAAGGGCAGAATGTTAGACGGGCCTGCGCGCCCAATTCTTAACCCTTTGAAAATAAAGTTCGTTCGTTTGTACCCTCCCATTGTGGAATCACTGGAAATGAGATAGCTGATGCTTTATCTAGAAGTGGCAGTAAAATAGAACAATTTAACCACCCACTGCTCTATCGAGAAGTTAAAACCATCAACCACAAGTACAAATATCAGTGGAAGAAGGAAGGTGATATATACAACAGATATGACCCAATCCACCAACTTAACAGACACCAGCAGACCATCATTTTCCGCCTGAGAACTGGCCACTGCAGATTACTAGGCCACCTCTATCGCCTCAGGATATCTCATATGAATGAATGTCCATGTGGAACCACAATACAGATCATTCTGAACACATTATTAAAAACTGCCCAACCCATGATGACCCACGATGCCTGCCCTGGCCAGTGGGTGCTGAGCTCAGGCAGAAGCTATGGGGCTGCCGCACTGTCCTGGAAAAGACTGTGGACTTTGTCCTAGTGACAGGCCTGCAGATTTAGCATTACTACAAACTGAACGCAGAAGAAGAAGAGATGTCCAAATCAATCAAAATTGTGATAGAAAAGTAGCTCGTAGTGATCCAAAGAAACTTTTGATTTTCAGAATACTTCGGTTTTCAGATAAAAGGTTATAGACCTGTAATAAATGCATGCCCTAATTCAGCCATTATTTCTTTCATCTTTATATCTCTTGCTCAGTAGGCTTTATCTGGGTCAGTCATAATGTCTTCATATCTTAATTTCTCTTGCCATCCAATATTTCAGAGGCCTTTTTAATCATCTCATAATAAATGTTTGTATCATGTTTTGTTTATTCTTACTTGTTTTCCATTCTAACCTCCATACATTAAAACAGCCTTTTAAAAACCCTACTTAAAGTTTTGAACTCTTTACCTTTTGCGTTTTCCTCAGCTTTGCTCCCTGCAGAGCTGCAGCGAATGCTCCCTGGTTAACACCTCCACTTCCCACTGGAGGCTGGAAACCTCCACTTCCCACTAGAGGCTGGAAACCTCCACTTCCCACTGGAGGCTGGAAACCTCCACTTCCCACTGGAGGCTGGAAACCTCCACTTCCCACTGGAGGCTGGAAACCTCCAGCAGGAAAAGGAGGGGGCGTTGGTGGTCCTCCAGTTGGTGCAGGGGGAGCAGCTGGTGCTGGGGGTGCAGGAGGGGCAGCCGGCACTGGGGGTGCTGTTGGGGGAGCAGGGGGAACAGCAGATGCTGGCGGGGCTGAGCTTGGGGGCTGGGGAGGGACCTGAGAGGAAAGACTTGGTGCTGGCTCTGGGTATGATTCTCGCATACCTAGACAGTACAAGCATGAATGTTATAAGTATTAATAGTAAAGCAAGCATGTTATCAGTATTAAAAGTACCTTTAAGTAAGCAAGTTATCAGCATTAACTAAACTTGTGAATATTTAAAAGCAATGTTAAAGGAAAATTTACATGTTTAAATTATCAATGTTAAAGGAAAATGTACTTGTTTAAATTATCAATGTTAAGAGAAAATTTACATGTTTAAATTATCAATGTTAAGAGAAAATGTACATGTTTAAATTATCAGTGTCAAGAGAAAATTTACAAGTTTAAATTATCAATGTTCAGAGAAAATTTACATATTTAAATTATCAATGTTAAGCGAAAATTTACATATTTAAATTATAAATGTTAAGGGAAAATTTACATCTTTAAATTACCACTGTTTAAGAGAAAATTTACGTTTAAATTATAAATGTTAAGGGAAAATTTACATCTTTAAATTACCACTGTTTAAGAGAAAATTTACATATTTAAATTATAAATGTTAAGGGAAAATTTACATCTTTAAATTACCACTGTTTAAGAGAAAATTTACATCTTTAAATAACCACTGTTAAGAGAAAATTTACATGTTTAAATTATCAACACTAAGTAAACCCATGTGTATTCAAATTAAATGAATGAAAGAAACCATCATATCATGAATTCAACTTCTCACATTTTCTTTGCTAATTAACAAATACAAACTTTCATAAACAGATGCTGGCACTGAATAGAAGAATTGAAATGATAAGCCAAGTTTACTAATGTGGAAAAGATGGAAAGAACCGGACAAACGCCAGCGGAACAGGAGGTGAGGAGAAGACATTGGAGTTGGATGTTAAGAAAACTATGTTGATAGCATTACAAGGCAGTCCGTTATCCTGCAACCTCCAAGGTAACATAAGTAGATCATATTACAGGGAACACTTGAGGCATGTATATATATCAAAAGCATTCACATTTTCAGAGAGTTCAGTGTCTTGAACCACAGGGCATGTAAATTTTTGTCTAATCAATCCTCGTAAGACAGCAATAACTTGAAGAATAAAAAAAATAATAACAAATATCTGAATTAGTCTTGTGTTGTTAGTTCCATAGTGGTTAGAGCGCTGGTCTCTCGCAGCAAAGGTGCCGGGTACAAATCAAGGTACCAACACGCTCCAGTCTACCCAGCTGTAAACGGGTACTTGACTTGGCTCTTTGAGTTATGGAAGGAAAAGACAGTGAGGAAGTGAACTGGTCACCCCCCACCTCTCGATGCTGGACCTAGTATGATGAAGTCTCTAACACTTCACTCCCCTACGGCAGTATCTGCTATGGGACTACCTTTACATTTCAGTTACTTCCATGAGCTTTCTGATGGGACAAAGAATAGGCTTACTATTCTCTCAAGCATGTTGTTAGAGATGACAAACATAAGGTTTAACAAGAGGCTTGCAACTTCACCATGTAAAACAAATAGCTACAGAAAACAGCACAACAGCAGCAACTTTGATGCAGGCTTCCTACAAAGGTTGACCCCATTGTTCTGGTGGCTGTATGCACTGTAAAGAGTGGACAATAAACGGAAATGGAATCTTAATTACTGCAGAGCCGAATAAGTTTGCCCAAACCAGAAATCAGAGTTTTTTTTTTAATTAGTAAAATTTTGCCTCGTGTTGGCGAGGCACGTCCCGTTCAACCTAGTCGGTTATATTACGAGCGCATGTCCAAATATAAAAGACCTTTAGGTTGAACAACAGCTGCTGCCCTATGATCCATGCAGAAGAAAAAAGGATTCAACTGAATCAGTGACTAAATCAACACAAACACAGATTAATAATACAGGGCTCTGAGGAGATAAATAAAGCACAGAACTACTGTTCCATCAAGCATTGCCGTACAAGGTGACTAACAGGACATGGGAGTTGGCCAACCTCATCATGTCAAAGAAATGTCTACAGAAACCACCATTACAACAGCATGTGATTGCTTGGTGCAGGCTTCCTGTGAGAGGACCGGCAGCAGAAGTGGCCCCCATGCTCCACAGAGCAAAAAGGAAAATGATGATGAGGATGCTGCATGCTCCCAACCCTGTTAATGGGAACATAAGAATGACCACACTAACATGTTCACGCAGGGGGTTGGAGTGGCTAAGAGGTATGGCATCCGCCTCAAATTCTAAAGGTACCGGGTTCAATTCCCAGTAGAGGGATTATAATTTATGGAAATTTTTTTTCCAGAACCAGTGGTTCTAATGATGTTATACTCCCCCAGTCTCATGGGTAGTGAGATTGGATGCCTAGTCTTCTCGGATAAGGGCGAAAAAATAGGAGGTCCCGTGTGCAAGTTGCGCACGTTAAAAATCCCACGACAGTTGGAAATCATAAAGAGTAGGCCATAAATTTCGCTGCCGTGGCATAATTTAAAAATTAGACACCTACCCACCACAAAAATATTTATGGAATGCGTGATTCCTACATACACACATTGAGATTCTTGCCAGTGCTACAGAGTTCGTGCACTGTGCTGAGATCCTACTCGTGTGATCTAAGGGAGGAGATCGGAGCACTGATGAAGTTGTCAGTGTGCAACGAAGATAGTTCTTAAAACTAAAACCAAACCAATGTTCACATACCTCCACCAGACATTTGCCTTTTGTGATTTGAGGGCTCCTCTCTGTGTATCCTGCAACCCAAAAAAAAAAATTTATCAGAATAGTTCAGCAGTTGTCATGAAAGATAATCTTAATAATATGTTGGAGGATAGAATACTGCACTATGTTTACAAGACTAATAAAACCGACTCAGTAAATGAAAGACTGAGAAGTAAGAGGGAAACGGTTGTTTGTGAGTGACTGAAAATGAATGAAGGGGGGAAAAATATAGTACCTTCTATATTTGTACACATTATGCAGCTTTAAGGTAGACCAGTACAGAAAAGAGTGAATGATGAAGTAAATTACTTGTTTATTTAGAAGTGGAAAAAGGATACAAGGTATTTACAAGACAAAGTCAGAATTAACAAAACTGCAAAATATAACGCATATACCTTTTAAACAGAAAAAAAAAGAAGAGAAGAATAAGAAGGGAAGGAAAAGACTTAGAGGACAAGAGAACAAGCGAATGAATGTCATGTTCAAAGGGTTGAGGGTTAGGCATGCAGGCCTGTCTAACATTCTGCCCATGTTGTTTCTTGAGGGTTTTTGCCTTCTTGTGGCAAGACACGTTGCTTTCAATCTAGACTTAAGTCAGTTGGTTAAATCGGAACGCAATTTGCCATTCAAAAATAAGTGAACTCTGTTAACTGAAGCGCTGCGTTGATAAACTCTAAGCCCTGAAAAGGACTACTAGCACCTATCAGCTAGCATGAAGTAGCCCTGAAAAAGACTAGTCCCGATATTAAGTTGATAGATATTAAGTCCTGAAAAGGACTGCGAGCCCGACCAGCGTTGGAAGATACTAAGTCCTGAAAAGGACTCACATTACCTATCTGCTATCATGATGCAGTCCTGAAAAGGACTTGTCCAGAAAATGGACTGCTAGCTATTCCAAAGCTGCCCGTACTTCCTCAGAGTTCAGCGAACAATGGCTGTAATGTGTAATTCGATGGCCCGTCCCTTTCTCTCACCTTTTATACCGAGTTTATTTATTCTGACATGCCTTTTAAATATTAATTTCAAGTAATGCATTGTGGGAGAAACATAAAATAACAGCACACTCATATTTCATCATCATCATCACCCTTCAGATCCCCAAGGAGCAAAGGCCTTGAACAAATAAATGCCAAGTCTTCCTGTCCCGTGCCATCAGCTCATGGTCTTTCTTCATATTTACAGTATCTAATTACAATCAAGACATAAAACATGTTGAAAAGGTAAAGAACAAGGTAAGGAACAAGAAGAAGATGAATAAAAAGATGAGAGGAAGGGATATAGGAACAGGAGGATAAGGAGAACAAGAGGAGGAGGATGCGGAGAAAAACAGGAAAAATAATACAGAAAAAAAAAAAAAGGATGGACAAATGAAAATCTTTATTTTATCAGGACTTTTTTTTATTAAGAAGAAAATTATTCTATTAAGAAGAAACAGGCCTTTTTACACTTCTGCTCTGCAGTAATTCAATTTACTAAATAAAAACATTACTTGATAATGAAAGAAAACAAAATTAGAATAATAGATGAAAGCAAGCATATTTTTAAAAAGTATTTCTTTGTGACTCCAAAAACAACCGTAAACCGAAGCACCAGTAGTAATATATTAACTCCTAGTTTCATCAATTAGGAGCATCATTCGCTGGGGTCAAAAAGGGGGACCAAAGAACTGTAACACTGTGACCTACTCAGGCATGTTGTAAGAAACGGGCTTCACCCATCCTGTGGATGTATTAAGCAATATAAAGCAACAACAAACAATACGAGCAAGCCATCCAAAGCAAGTAATTCAACTCAGCCCTCCAAGATGGAAGAAGGTGCTCTATTAAGGAGGTTCCTGAAGAAACCATAGAAAGCTGAAAGGGAATCTGGGCTGCTGACTCATTTTACTTCCTTAGGAGTACCTCCAGATTGGCCCCTGGAATGTTCAATAACTAAACAAACAAGGACGAACAACACATGTGGCAGCACAAATGCAAACTGCAAAAATGGCATCTTGAAACTGCAAAACAAGTGGGGGTGGGGGGGGGGGGGGGGGAGGGGGGGGGGAGAGAAATTTAACACAGGAGAAACAATGCTATCCCCAGGACAGAAGAAGAAAGTGCTCCTCAACATTAAGGTGTGACTCTTAACACTGTCAAAGATGGCACAGAAGGCACTTACTGAATGGGAAGCAATGAGACCAAGACTATGATAGGAAACTCTTTACAGAGCGATACAACAGGAAGCAATCTGATCATCAGAAGGAGTCCCCCCGTCCGACAAGTGTTTCGGCCCTACATACTCCTTTACACTCTAAAGGAGGGGGGGGGGGGGGCAGGCCCACTTGTGTCATGACTCCCAAGCGTCTCAGCCTCCTGTTGTCTTGTATCGAAAATGAACCCATTTCACTTATAGTAGCAACTTTAATCCCCAACTCCGCCAGCCGTGGAGGCAATTGTGAAAGTAACAAAGAGAAGACAGATTATTCCATTCGCTCCGTAGCATATCAAAACTACGGACACACACTGAGTCACCTGCGCGACGCCGACGAGACTTGACACTGCGCGCTCGCCACTGAAATTCTTCCTGACACCCCTTATAGTATACATCGCCTGTCGCCTCTCAGCCACAGCCTTTTCACTAGTACGCCTAAAAACTCAGCGTATTAATATTAGTAACACTGGAAACAGCCAAAAGCATACCTTCCCATTGTCACGGATTGCCTCCCCTTAGCTCTGCAGTAGTGGTCCACCAGTGGCCAACACTCAAGAGTATCTAATATGGGTCTTCAAAGGTGTCTACCTTCGTACAAGATTACTCTTGGCAGAGTTGTAGATAGAAGGATAATGATGCTTCTATCTTAAGGGACTGTTCATAAGATGTTTTCAGAAGTCAAGAACAATGCTGCATAGTGCAGAGCACTATTAACTTATATCTGATCCGTCGCCTTTCGTGAAGAATTAAGCAATGATTTTAGCCTGTTCAAGCCCCCAGATGGTGTAAATCCAGCGAAATTCTTTTATAAGCATTTTCTCTATAGATGTAAATATATGTCTCGATGTATATATATATTAAAGAGTCTTGCTCATACATTTTCTTTCATACATATAATAACTGAATCAACAATGATTGTTTTGTTTTATCATAACGTAACAAATTTAATAATCACTTAGTCTTTAACAGGTTAAAATAACTATGGAATGATGGTGAATTTTAGATGTAGATATAAAAAGTGTCTTCACTGAGAAAAGGGTGAGGATTTATTAAAACTTTGTCCTTTTGCTGTTTCCTTTAATAAGAGCTTAGCTGGTCTAAGCGAGTCCTGCAGCCGTGGTTTTGTCAATTCTTTTGTGATGAAGGCACTTCTCCACACAACTCGTCCAATGTAGGCGATTAGTACTGAATCCCTGCCCCTCCATTTGGAATCGGGGTCACCTCTGCTGTCGGTTTTCTGTACGACTAGCAAGAAGCAACCACCAGCACTTGCTGTAGTGGTTTATGAATATACTATTTTCATATGTTGAGGTTGCCAGCCTCCTATGACTGGTATAACCATTTAGCAAGTACAGACATGTGACTATTCACATTGTAAAATAAATGTTTACACTTAACCCCAATGGAATATATAACCTCCTCGCACAGATGTATGGATACAGCACTTTGAATAGATGCTTCGAACACTGGTCTGGGACATTTTATTATTCCTCTTATGACTTGATTCTGATTCCTTAAGTATCCAGTCTTTGTATTTAAAAATGCAGGCTCTCTTTTAAGTTATAAAGACACCCAAATACTTTGATCTGTCACTTATAATTTTGGAATTCTTTGTCCGATCCTTCTCTCTGGCTACTGGGAGTTGCTAATTTGACGTTGCGATGCAGTCTGATTTGTGTCTCCGATTTCGCTAGATTATATTTCCATTTCTCAGTTCAAATCACAGATTGTACTTTTAGACCAACTTGCCAATGAAAGTCAAAGTCTATTCCGGCTCTCAAATTTAACCAATGGTAAGCTCTTTAGAACTATGTGGGTTGGGGTGTTAAAGCATTTCTATCCCCCGCGTTTTAAAATATCAATTTTAAAATTTAAACGCGTGATCTCTTCCACATATGTCGTAATACTTTCGATTGCACTTTTATGCAAACTCACAAACACATCAGTGGACTCATTTCCTGGGCTAATACCTTCTGCCCATATTGTCTCCTCTGACAGGTTATCTGTAATCTTGATACAGAGATGGTCCAGCGGAAGCAATTACATATATCCCCTGTGTTTGCGTACATTCCTCAGACGGATTTCTTAAACAGCCAATCTGGCTTTCTATCAATCGATTGTGCCAAATAATAGGACGATGAGTGAGGAAAATGAAGAAATGAAGTGATACTACTGGAGAGAACGAGTCATGAAAAGTGCACAACTGATTTGGCACACCCATGTTACATGCCACCAAAATAAGATAGAAGAATCTGTGAAGGAAATTTTTTACACCAAAGTTCAAACTATTATAAATTTTTTTTTAAAAAGAAGAAAAGATACTACGATCATGGTGTTCGACCTAAAACAAAGAAAGGGTCACACAACTAGAACTATAAAGAGATCATGGGAAAACGTGGGCTTGGGACAACGAATGAAAAGGAAGAAATTCTCCTAAAGTTATGTGTTTAATCTAACTTCTTAAAGTATGAAGCGAGTTTCAAAACTAAAAAATGTACAAAGCAATATGGATACCCTGGACCATAGGACAGAAGATAGAAGTTATTGTACGTATATAAACATATAACTAATCGTATGTACATAAACAAGAAGTTTAGATCATTAGCATAATTCATTACTGCCCTTCAGCACACTGGGAGACACTGCCTTTCAATCTGTTTACACTATGCCCGCCTGTTACACTATCATTACATGATATATACATACATGCCACACCTCGGAGATGAAGAACCTGTACAAAAAATCCAAAACCCTGTACAAAGACCCACAAAACCTGTACAAAGACTGAAAAAAAACATATCAAAAGAGTTAATTCATGTAAAAATATTTTCAATTACAGTGGACTGCATTATAAATGAGGCACGGGGACTTAGCCTTTTAAAGCAGGTCTTCACTTATTTTAAAACCCAAACAATAAATGTGTGAGTTTATTTTACACTGTAAAAATAATGTGATGGTGTCATCATTTAGTCTATTTCTGTGCTAAATTATCACTAACAGACTGGGAAATTCTGTGTTCAATAGGACCTTATAAAAGAACTCTGAGACACAGTAATAAGGGAATGGGTTAGAAAACCTGTACAAAAAATTATGTACAGGGTGTACACATCTGACAACGCAAACACCATGTACAGATTATGGGTAAACCATAGCATGTGGCATGTGTGTATATATAGTATATAGAGGAGCATATGTGGGATCAGATCACTATCTTCTGTTAGCCAAGTTAACCTGTAACCTGAAATTAATAAGATGTATGGCAACACATAGTTACATGTTGCAGTTTAATGTCAGATATCTCAATGAAAAAGAAATGAAAAACTTATTCTGTCACAACATCCAATAAGTACCAAGTACCTCAACAACTATTAGACTAAGCAAATACAGAAGGCAACTTGCAACATATAATAAATAAATGGAACAAGGCATTATGGGAAAAAATAAATACCAGAACAAGGCATGAATAACAACAGAAACTAGCAATTAGACGGATGAAAGAAATAATAAGAAAGCAGATTCAAACAGAAACTAAACCAGAGATACAGCTCATGAAACATACCTATAAAGAATACAACAAAGAAGTAAAAAATATCAGAAGAGACAAATGAAATAAATTTTTTGAGCTAGCAAGAGGCAGAGGAAGCAATGGTCAAATGAAATATGATTGATGTGTTCAACAGTACAAGGAAGCTAACAGGGAAATATTAAGAAACCTAATATCCTTATCAGTGAAAAGAATAGAAAACTGCTTAGCAACAATTTTTAAACAAATGAAGAGATGAATGGAACATTCTAAAGGAATTTCTAAATCGACCAGCTCCACAAGGTCGTCCAGAATATTCAGCCAGCAGAAAAGGAGTTAACTGAAAAAAAAAAGAAAATAAAGGAAGAAATGAAGAAAGCCATAAAGCTTAAAAAGAGATGAAAATACTGGCCCAAACGGCATTCCAAGTGCCATCACCAAACCAAACAATGACACCTCTACACATATACAAATTACTTGTTAAAGTGTGGGAGTGAAAAGAAATACCTGCAGATATACCAGGGAGGAAGGAAAGCTCTCAAGTTACCAAAGACGGGAGATTTGCAGGAGTATGCAAACACTTCTTTATGTGCGATGCAGGCTAGGTTAGACGATCACTTCTCTCCACAACTTTCTGTCCTCAGGGCTGTTAACCAATTCTGCTGACTTCTTTCCATGCCATGATTTTAAACTGTCCAGAAACTTTTCTCTATTCTTTCACTATCCTTTTTTTTCCCACCAATCTTCCATTTTATTATAATATATTCCAGATATCACAAGCACAGTTATGCTACGGACCCCTGAAGGAAAGCGAAAGAGAGGCTGACCAAAAACAACTTGGTGGAAAACTGTGGAAGCCGAGATGCAAAGAATGAACCAGAGCTGGGGCACTGCATGAAGGATGGCCGCCGACCGAGCAAAGTGGAAGCAGTTTGTTGCTGCCCTACAATACGCCACCAGGCGTGATGGCCACTGACTGATTTGACAGTCGGCGGCTAAGGATCAAAGAAGAAGAAGATATTCCAAATATATGATTCTCACAAAAGGCCCTCCAAATAAAGTGGAATGCTACTTTCTGGTTGAAGTAATGAGCCTCCTTTGTGTACTGGTTTCTTGCTGGACATTCTCATTATCATTTTAGTTATCTATGGCGTAATTAACATTCTTCTGTAAAAATGATATCTCTGTGGCCTCCAGTGATCTTACTACTTGTTTACTGACTGCACGTAACTCGCTTCTTCACTACAAGACTGATTATAGGTTAACATTGAAGACCTCTATTCCACACTTCCACTAACAAATATTTGTAGCATAGAACTCTTAAGTTTACGGAATGCTGCTTTAGCTTGTACTATTCTACTCTTCACCTAAAGGATGCATTGCCCAGATATCTGTATTTGTTGTTTCAGAACGATCCAACTTACTCTGATGGTGCCAACTGGGGGGAAGTTCATTCTATTTAGAATAAACCTTCATTCTTAAATTCTTAAACTACTGTATCAGTCATTTCTTGAAACACTTTCACTTTTGAACATTATAAGTGTATAATTAGCACATTTTAAGCTGCTTATATTACTGCTGCATACTCATTTTCCAGGCACATCCTCTATGGATCTCATTATATTTTCAATACGCAGACAGAACCAATCAGACGACACCAAGTGTCCCACCCTACCACTGTTTTATAATGTCTCACCCTTACACCCTGTGTTATCTCCCAAAGAAACCTAGAAAACATCACAGGTTTCTCATTTCTTTAACACAAATTTATCACAGTATGGCAGATGTGAAACAGAAATTATGATGAGAAAAGGAAAAGCCAAAAGTGCAGATACTAACATCTAAAATAATAACAAACTAATTAAAAATGAAAGTCATCAAGTATTATATAATTGTGTTTGTTGAACAGAATCTACATCATTGCACTCTAGGCAAACCCATAGGTGCTCAGTCTCCCTCAAAGAGTGTGAATGCTAACTGTTCCTGTGGCTTGCTGGTTATATACACGACAGATGCCTCCTCTCATCTGTCCTACTGGACGCCATCTTGAAAAGGTGGGTCATTCTAGTGGTAAGCTTTGATTATTATATTTACTGCATGCATTAGTTGCATTCTTACTTTTGCAGTAGGTATATGTGGACATGAGTAGTCTTCTTCTGTTTCTTCTTCCTCAAGTACCATGCCTAGTGACATAGGAGATCATGTCTCTCCACAACTTCCTGTCTCCAGTACAATTTATCAATTCTGTTGTTGATTTCTTTCCATGCCACAATATCAGACTGTCCAGTATTTGCTCTCTTTGTCTTCCTCTATTTCTTTTTCCTTCAATCTTACCTGTTGTTATGATATATTCCAGCTTTCCTCTTCTCATATCATGCACACACAAAATGGATTGCTTCTTTCTAACTTGTGAAATAAGTTTCTTTTGTGCACTGGCCTCTTTCAGGACATCCTCATTACTCTTCTTGGCTGTCCATGATATTTTTAATATTCTTCTGTAAAACCACATCTCTGTGGCCTCTAGTGCTTTCCCCTACTTGTTTACTAACTGTCCATGACTCACTCCCATAGGTCATGATTGGTTCTATATAACAGTGAAGAACTCTATTTCTTACTTCCATTGGAATTAAGTTATATAATATATAACATTGGAGTGCTATGTAATATAAATATACATTCTTTATTAGTAAATGTTGCAGAACCATGAACAAGCAGTTAAAATAAAGAATTAAGGCCCTTGAAATGCACATACTGTTTATGGAAGAATGGGACATTTCTCATGGAAAAAGACGAAAAATAAAAAAAAATAAAGAAGTCATAGAAAAGTCAGGAATGATAAGAGAGTAAGTGAAAGAAATCAAAATTAGACAGACAAAATATTGTGGATGACATATACAGAGACATAACACACTGGGCAAGAGGTCGACAGCCAGCATTATCAGTAGAAAAATAATAACAAATGGATAGGGAACAGCCTACCATTGTAAACCATCAAGTGTTAAACAAATGTCTATGGCACATATAAAAACACTGCCAACACTTTCGTCAAAGCAAGTGATGTTGACAAATCATACAGAAAAGATCCTGAAAATGTGAGGTTCCAGCACTGAATTTTATACAAATTATGAACGGCTATTACCAGCAGAGTTGTGGAGTCGGCCAAACAATTCTCCGACTCCGAACATTTCAGAAGTTCAACTCCGACTACAGTTCTTTACTAGTCATATGGCATAAAATTTGGAGTCGGATTCCGGAAATTTTTTACCGACTCCAACTCCATTTAAAAAAAAATGACAGACTCCACATCTCCACAGCCCTGAAATCAGAGCTGGTGGGACAGGAGGACTTAGCGTGGGTTTTTCTAAGACCTATGCTCCTTGGGGAGTCGAAGGGTTATGAGGAATGGTGATCCTAAGAGTATCACTACGGGCCAACAACAGCTAAAGATCTGGGTTTTAGGCCACAGGGACAACCAAGAGACAATATTACATAAATCCTTCAACAAGCCAGGCTCACAGCAGGGTTGCTGATTGCCAGAATGTGTTTATATGTTTTTAGCACTGGTGACGAGCGTCCAATTGACAGAGTGGTTTGAGCGCTGGTCTCTCGCGGCAAAGCTGCCGGGTTTGCTTCACGGTATTGACACGCTTCAGTTTACTGAGCTGTTTATGGGTACCTGGCTTTGCACTTGAGTTAGGGACGGAAAAGGCAGCGAGGAAGGGGACTGGTAACCCCACCTCTCGATGCTGGACCTAGTATAATTGCAGTCTTTAACACTTCACTCCCCTGCTTTGGGACTACCTTTACCTTAGTATTGGTGATACAAGCAAAAATGTAGATTAATTGTTAACGGTTTGACCGCATCATCGAGTATCAGGATACAGGCTGACAGAAAAAGGGCAGGATGTCAGACGGGTCTACATACCCAATTCTCAAAGTTCTTTCACAATTGAGTTCGTTCGTTTGTTCGACACATATGGCTCAAACACGAAAATTCAGCTTCCCACGGCTCTTCACGTTAATGGTTGACCAAACAAGTCAGTAAGTAACTTTACCTTTTAAGCAGGGGCGTTTTGTCAGTGACAGATGCTTTCCTAGATGAGCGAAGGAATTCGAAGCACATGTTCCGTTAGCATGAACATCAATATCCTCAAATAACAACACAATTGCATGGGTCGTTGTCTTTGTTTTCACGTAACATTGTACAACCACATAGAAAAAAAAGCACAAGGCACAAATATGAACCGAGATTATTGCTGTACTGTCTTCGCCACCCGCCGTCAAAGTAGCACGGTGATAAATAAGCGGGAACAACCATCGTCATTATCACGTGATTCGTGACCGTCAATAACATCATACACTGGGACAATATATTTGCTTTGGTACACACTCAACAAACAAACATCTACTGTCTTTGGTGCTGTGTAAATACTTAACATCCTGTATCGTGTACTAGGACGCAGAGTACGATAAACATTCCAAAGCGTTGTTTGTTAGTTCTTGTAAAAAACATTGGCTTGTTGCTACCTATCAGTAGACAGACGCACCCAAGACGAGGCATGCCGTAGAGCTACGGCCGATAACATGCGCTCCGAAACAGTGAAAGAAAGAAAGAAATAAGAAAAAGAAAAGAAACAGAGAAAGAAAGAAAGAGCGAGAAAGAAAGAAAGAAAGAAAGAAAGAAAGAAAGAAAGAAAGAAAGAAAGAAAGAAAGAAAGAGCGAGAAAGAAAGAAAGAAAGACAGAGCGAGAAAGAAAGAGAACGAAAGAAAGAAAGGAAAGACAGAAAGAACAAGAAAGAAAGAAAAGAAACAGAGAATGAAAGAAAGAATAAGAAAGAAGGAACGAAAGAAAGAAAGGAAAGACAGAAAGAACATAGAAAGAAAGACAGAAAGAACACAGTGAGAAAGGGAGAGAGCATGCATGTTAATACCCGCACTTGTCACGTGTGTGTCATTCCCTCAGACTTAAAGCATCATCATTAACCCTCCAGCTCCCCTAGAAGCATAGGTCCTTAACAAACTCATGACAAGTCTTCCTGATCCGTGCCATCACCTCAAAGTCTTTCCATGTCTTCCTCACCTCTTGCATTTATGTCTGCAGTTCTTTTTCTCCGTATGATTTACGGCCTCTCTCTCTCTCTCTCACCCTTGGGGTTCCAGAACAAGGACTTTCTTGTAATGCTATCAACAGGTTTCCTCAATGTGTGTCCTATCCAAGGTTGCCACTCAAGTTCTAGAGATAAACCCATATTTTCTTCTTTAAAAAAAACCCCAGAAATACCCAGATTGTTTTATGCTTCAAATACACGGGATAGACGATGCTTACACAATCTTTTAGTGCAACTTTAGCACAAATAAGCTGTGTGCTACCAATTTTTATTTATTTCTTCATTTTTATTTTATTTTTTATTACCAAAAATTCACAATTATATAAAAATGATTTTATTAACACCCCAATATATGAACTTTTGAAAATGAGTTATTTTAACAGTAACATACTTACAGCAGTTACATTAACAAACTGTTCCTCAAATCAAATATAAAATGTTAGTTGTAACTTGTTACTGTTGAAAATTCTCACTTGTCAGCGACTCGGCATCCATGTCGACAACTTCTCCTTCGTCAAGATCATATGCATGAATTGACAATGTGGAATCTTGATTGTGGAGTTCCAAGATCTTTGCATATCTCCGCCGACAATGTCCTTCATGCACATCTTCAACCGCGCTTTTACTAGGATTAAACTTAAGACAAACTGCTTGCTTGGCTAGTGTTCGAGTGGAAACTGCTGCACACAAAAGCTTGTTGGTTTGTTTAGTTTTAACTAAGTTAACCTTCGAAAACTCTCTTTCGACGCATGCCGAGGAGTGAGGTGGCATGTGTGTCGTCATGCTGCTACAACTACCTAGCGTACCTTCATCATCGCTCATTTTATAATCTTATAATAACAAAAAAACAATATGCTGTTTATCTGCTTAAGTGAAATTTAAAAAGAATACTTTAAAACACATCGCAAAAATGACTGAGTATTGTAGATGACAGCCATTAACAGAATAACAGGAAATAGATAGTTGATGTAAACGAGTAAAAAAACAAAGTCATTGATGTAGTTAAAAACAAGAATTAAATTTAAGTGGTATAAAAAATATATAGCACATAATTTTTTACATTTAATTATAATATAAATATAATGTATAATGCTCAGTGCACAGAATATACATACATTGTAAATGCCAATTGTCAAATATACCCAGATTAATGCAGATTTGGAAAAAAAATACCCAGCCGAAGCCAAAAGACACAAATCTAGTAAAAAATACCCAGCTGTGGCAACACTGGTCCTATCTACCGCCAACGTCCTCTTCGCATCTCTTGCTCCACAGGCAGGTTTTTGTTATTAGCGTAAACAGCTCTACGAAATATTCACAACGAACAGTTAAGTAGCAACTGTCTATAACGACTGTTGTATGTATCGGACAAATACATTTCCTAACATATAATAACCAGACGTCCATTTTTAATGGGTCTGTTCCATTGTCCTGACGACCATATAACTAGACGTCTATTGTCCGCATCTATTTTCTTCTATCAATCACTTCTTTTTTTTTAAACAAAACAGTGCAGTTCTTTCCCTTCGGCTCCTAGTAATGACCAAGAAAGAAAGAAAAACGCGTAATCTAACCGCATTAAAAATATAAGAAATGTTCATTTCAAAGAAATTGCATTCTCCACAACGCGACATCAAAGCAAATGGGACACGTCTGAAAAAAATTCACATATTATTAAATAATTTTGGACACAATAACTTCAGATGGCAGAAGCAACTCAGAATGGGGGGGGGGGGGGGGGGGGGGGGGGGGGGGGGGGGGGGGGGGGGGGAGAAGAGAAGAGAATCGCAGGCAATAAGGAGCATTCGAGAAAATGAAAAAGCACCATATGCTTCTTCTTCGTTCGTCCTGAAAAGGACGTTGCTTGCGTTGTGTCGCCGTTTACAGCGAAGCTGCGATATTTGCGCCTTTCGGCCGACTCATCCAACTTCAGCACGGCATTTTTGGGACCGGGTTTGCCTTCCCTCTTCGATCCCTACTCACTCAGCCAGACTGCAGTGATGCAGCCTGTTTTCCAGGACCACCACTTGGAGGTGGAGTAGGGTCTTGGTCAGCTCTGGTTCGCTGACCCTGACGCAAGCTCGTCTAGCTATGGGTCGCTAACTGTATTCCTCACTGTTGACTCATCTTAGGTTCCGCACCATATGCAACTTTTACGTCAATGAAAGTAAGAGAGTTCTGTATTACAGGCAGCCGTTTCTGTTACATGAAAGCGAAGTACGGACAATTATTCTTTAATCGATTTTCCCTGACAACAGGGAGTAATTGTATATAAAGGTAAATGCAGTCTCACATCAAATACTGCTGTAGGGGTGATGTGTTAGAGACTTCACTATACTAGGTCCAGCATCGAGAAATATGGGGGGATGACCAGTTCCTTTCCTCGCTGCAGATGCCTTCCCTAACTCAACAGAAAAGTCATGTACTCATTTACAGCTAGTTAGACTGGATTGTGACGCTGCCGCCAATCAAACCCGGCACCTTTGCAGCGACAATCAGCGCTCTAACCACTCTTTCAACCGGACGTTCAGTTGTATATAGCTATCTATGAAAAGAGACCACAAAATCTTTACAACTAAACTTGCGCCTAGGTTGAACGGAGCTCGTCTGCCCAAAAACCAGATAAAGCTCTTTTTTTTAATTTTTTTTTTTTAACATGTAATTTCAGTGAAGAATATTCATAATTCCATGGGCAGTTCAATAGTCATAGTCCAGTGCCGAAATTATGACTTCTTAATTACACACAGCAGAAAAAAAGCAAATCACTTTCAATGCGAATGAAATGAGAAGAAAATTTTGAATACACTGTATATGTAGCAACACGCAATACTAATAGGGACAGAAAATACAGAGTACTACTGTTTCAGTTGATACTACACCGCTTAACGACATCGCAATCGCATGGCAGACAGTGAATAAGAGAATTAATGAAAAGAACTAAGAATCAGAAGTGTGTGTGTGTATGTATATTATATTATATTATATTATATTATATATATATATATAGAGAGAGAGAGAGAGAGAGAGAGAGAGAGAGAGAGAGAGAGAGAGAGAGAGAGAGAGAGAGAGAGAGAGAGAGAGAGAGAGAGGGAGAGAGAGAGAGAGAGATAAAATAAACATTTCGAAGCATATTTCACCGTCTGGTTTAACGCTCCACCTTTTTCTTGCTGTTCAATATCTGGTCACCGTATGATGGTACAATGAAGTAATGATGATAGCAAACTCTATGCCGTAGGTTACAAAAAGGGGCAACCTGATTTGATCATCAGAAACAGCCCCCCTCAAACAAATGTTTCGGTCCTTTTGTCTTCTTTACACTCTACGGGGGGAGGCGGGTCGGCCCCACTTGAGTTACGACTACCGAGTAGATTATTACGACTACCGAGTAGATTATTACGACTACCGAGTAGATTATGTAGATTATTACGACTCGAAGAACAAAACATGGGCGACGACATTAATGGGAAAAGAAAAGTGGCGGGAAATAGTGACGCTAATTAACAGAACTAAGCAAAGCAACTCCAAATGACACCTTCGGTTTTGCCACGAGGAGAAATAGCCAAAAGACATTCTGCCACTCACGATAGCTCAGCAGTATTCAAGACATAATAAGAAATTATGTCATAAAACACTAGCCATCAATATCTGGAATCAGATACTGTAAAAACTAGCAGAAACTACAAACAGCGAGATGCAATAGTCGAGAAACATACAATACAAGATGGGGTACAGACAATTCAGATAAAGCACTGTTAAAAAAAAAATAAGAGAGAATAAAAGGATGGAATCAAACCACACTTGGAACGAGCAGAGCGTTGAGAATACTGTGTAACAAAATAGGGTACTCTGTCTTCTTCTTCCTCGTTCGTCCTGAAAAGGACGTTGGTTATGTTGTGTCGCCGTTTACAGCGGAGCTGCGATATTTGCGCCTTTCGGCCGACACATCCGACTTCCGCACGGCATTTTTTGGGACCGGGTTTGCCTTCCCTCTTCGATCCCTACTCACTCAGCCAGACTGCAGTGATGCAGCCTGTTTCCAGGACCACCACTTGGAGGTGGAGTAGAGTCTTGGTCAGCTCTGGTTCGCTGACCCTGACGCAAGCAGTCAAGCTATGAGTCGCTGACTGCATTCATCTCTTTTGCTGCGTCTTCGGTCCCGGGTACTCTTGTCTGAATATAAGCCAACTAAAGGTGGGCACGCTTGTTCATGAGGACAACAAGTCGTAAATGGCACGAGGAAGACCATCGAGTGAAAATAATGAATCGTTGTAGTATTACTAATAGTGTTTTATCTCATAACAATAATGGACTAGTTGAGCACTGCTGAATCTTCCCACAACTCTTGATGAAAACGATAGTAAACGTCTAAATGTAACAAGTTAATTGTTGGATGATAATATCGGTCAACGTTGTGACGACCCGTCAGTCACTGACATCTTATTGTTAAAAACTTGTCACGTTTTGGCGACGCAAAAAGTTACTGTAATTCGTCAACATATGTCACACCTGAATACTATTATTCTTGTAAACAATGCGCTACCGCCTGAGCCACACACAAAATTATAATTCTTACTTTCAATCTCTCACAGCTGTGCTTAAGCATAATACCCATTCAAACAATAATGCGTGGCCAAAAGCTCTCGGTGTTGGTTAGCACACTTGCCCACATTAATTTTCCATTCACAGTACTTGTATAGTACTTGGAAATGTGTTCTAAACTGCTTAAATTTTCCATTATTTTCCGCAATGCATTCGGAAACTTTGTTCTGTTCAGTCACACACAATGGATTATTTTGGTAAATCTAACAGATTAAGAGGGAAACCAGAGGCCTGCGAATAGCACATAATAAAAGAAAATAGGTACGTGGCAGCATCTAGTAAGAAAGAACAGCACTAGACAACATAACAGTAACATAAGTGATAGGCACGCAATGGAATCGAATCAGGGGGCCATCCGCACGGTGACATCGCCTCGCTGCGGGAGTGAATCGTAAAAGGACACACAGTCAACTCTTTTATTATTGTTCTTGTTATTATTATTATGAGACAAGGAGACTGCAGGAATAGTTCTATGACAGCCATAAAAATATAGACTAGAAGGTTCACACTGCAACGGTTAACTTGTGACAACGACTTGTATATTTTTAATGATTACAGCAGCTAATTGTAACAACACTTCCGCGGTGCACGTATAAATTATCTCCCCTTCCCTGGTTATGCCAATCTAGGAAGCCAACATCAACACCGTGTTCAATCTACTTATATCGTGATTTTCAAGTGTCAAAACAGAGTCCATTCTGGGATTTACTTGAGTGACTACATTTTCCTTCTTCTTCTTCTTCTTGCGATCGCATATTTGATGATTACACCGTCAGACGAGTTCTCATGATGAATTCGACTGTTGTTTGAAGTTCCTCTTTAACTCCATATAGCTTTGAGTTGGGCCAGTATATCTTTCTTAACTGGTCATACAGAGGACAATCCTGTAGAACATGCTCAGCAGTTTGTTCGTTTAATCCACATGTGCACAGTGGTGAAGCAGACAATCGTAGCTTGTGCATGTGTTTATTCAGTTTGTTATGCCCTGTCCTGAGTCGAAAATAGTTATCTGTCCTGCCGGTCGAGAGTGTGATAGTCGTCTTTGGGTTGGTTCTGTTCTCTTCTGATAGTCTGGATAGCTCTCTTTTTCTCAAAGTATGTGACTTCATTATCTTCTTGTTCACATTCTCCTCCCCTTTTTTGCAAGTTTATCTGCCTTTTCATTTCCGGGTACACCACAATGAGATGGTACCCACTGAAGTATGGTTCTCTTTTTGGCAGCTACCTTGTTTAGTTCATTTCTCAGATGCGGGAGTTTACCACGCTTGAGAGCTTGCAGGACAGACAGTGCATCTGTGAGGATGACTACCTGGTGGCAGTCAGAGTTGGTGTTATAAATCATATTTGCAGCTTGCTCTAGAGCTTGAACCTCAGCTGTATAGTTGGAACAGAATTTACCAGTGGGAATGTGCCTGTCTCATAGTGGTTGTCAGGATATGAGATAAAGATACCGGCACCTCCATTCCTAACTGCATTAGTTGCTGATCCATCTGTATAGGCATGTATCCATGATTGATCGGGATAGCTTTCTTGGATCATACTCAATGTAGCAGTTCGTTTTTGCAGATCATTATACTCACATCCACTTGTGAGACCACTGACGATGTATTAATTTGGAGGGCACTGCTGGCCTGCTCCCATGGTACAGGGTATAGGGTGGGCTTCAGTGGTGTTGTCTTCATGGATAGGTCTTCTTGATGCTGTCTCTTAAGTCTTTTTCCCCGATGCACAAAGCTGCTACGTTTTAGACGTCCCAATGCCAGATCATCTAGTCTTGCCTTCATTGGGTGCGTTGGCATCCTGTTGTACTTTTCCATCTGGATCATACTTTTTGTGTCTCTTTTATGGGACAATATCTGTAATCCAGCAGCCTTCTGCACCTCTGATGTTGGTATAGTTTTCATGGCTCCTGTAATGAGCCTGAGAGCTTGATTTTGCACCTTGTCCAAAGACTGCAGATGTGAGTTAGCAGCTGATGACCATGCTGCTGAGCCAAACTCTAAGTGTGGTCTTATTACTCCATTATAAATCTTCTTTAGAGTTCGTTCATTTGCTTCCCAGTTGGTACCTGCTAATTTTCTGAGTATGCCTAGTCGTCTTCGGGCCTTTCCTTCTGCATTTTCAATATGCTTATTCCATGTAAGCCTTTGGTCAAATGTCACCCCAAGATAGGTGGGGTAGCTTTCTTCCTTGTTCACGGTGGTCCCTAGGTGTATGTTAGCTGATTTGTCCTTGGGGGCGAGGGAGAACAGTGTTGTGGAGGTTTTGTCTGTGTTTATTGTGATAAGCCATTTCTCTGCCCATGACACTAGCATGTCTGCTGCCCGCTGCATTCTATAATTTGCTGTGGTGACATTTTCATCAGCGCACCAGAGTACTAGGTCAGCTGCATATAAGGCAGCTTTAACTCCTGCAGGGAGATCTTTCACCAGGTCATTGATGTAAACAAGGAAGAGTGTTGGGGAAATTACTCCTCCTTGAGGTACCCCCTGATGGAGCAACACTTTTCTGCTCTGCAGACCGTCAAGAGTGACTCTAGTTCTCCTGTTATGCAAGAATGACTGGATCCATTTCATCATGTTGCCTTGGATTCCACTTCTCCTAAGTTTTGCAATGAGGCCATCTTTCCACACCTTGTCAAAGGCCTGCTTGAAGTCGACCCAGATCGTTAGGACCTTTTTCTTCTCCTGGAAGGCATCTTCTATTGCTTGAGACAAGTAAGTAACTTGGTCTTCTATACTGTAGCATTCTCTAAATCCAGCTTGTTCCGGCACCAGGATCTGCTCAGACTCTAAATACCATTTCAATCTGTGGTTGACTATTCGCTCCATAGTCTTCCCAACACAGCTTGTGAGACTGATTGGCCGGTAACTTGCAGCCTCGGTCTTACATTTCCCTTTCTTTAGTATGGGTATTGTGATGGCTTCTCTCCATTCTTGGGGTACCGTTCCTTTCAACCAGCTGTGGTTGAATATCTCAAGCAGTTTTGTCTTTGCTGCTGAGCTCAGATTTACTAGCATTTCGTTGCTGATTTTGTCTGGGCCGGGTGACTTTTGAAACTTAAGCTTGGAAATAGCCTTCTGTAGTTCTCCTAGTGTGATGGGTTCCCTCACTGGGGCAGGAGTATCTGTCTGTCCCATGGTTGCCAGTATTTCTTTTCTTATCTCTCTCTGATGATCTATGTTAATGGGTAAGTTGCTTTCTGAACTGTATCTTCTAGCAAACAAGTCTGCAGCTTGTTTTCCTCTGAAAAGTTTGCCACCTTCATCCAATGTGATAGTCTGCCTAGGTGAGGAACGCTCTTCATTTAGAGACTTGACTAATCTCCAAAGTTTCCTGCCGTCTTTCTCAAGGTTCAGCGATGACGTTTTAGTTCTCCAGCTTTTCCGTTTTTCTTCTAGCTTTGTTCTCTGAAACTCTGCTACAGCCTTTTTCCATTTGTTGTGAGTTTCAAGTGAAGGCTGAGACTCTGCGTCCTTTCTAGCCCTGTCCATAGCTTCCTGACGTTCTTGGAGTGTGCTGGACCAGTATGGTATGTAGTTACGCCGGCATCCTTTGGGAATGGTTTCTTTTGCAGCTTGTAGTATGCATCTGTTGAAGTCTTTTACCACTTCATTAATGTCTCTGTTCTGTACCTTGAGGGTAGACAGCAGCGTGTTCACCTGATGCCTGAATAAACCCCAGTTGGCTTTTTTGTAGTTCCATCTTGTAATGGCTGGGCCTGTACTGGAGTTGCACTCTGGACAGTAAGAAAGATTGGGCGATGGTCGCTTCCCCCTAGTTGGTCTCCTACTTCTCTACTAATAGATCCAGCTATATCTGGTGTGGAGAAGGCAAGATCTGGTGTTGAAGTTGTGTGCCATCCTCTGGAGTAGAAGGTAGGAGTATCTGTGGCATTATTGACTAGGATTAGGGAGTGATCATCTTGCCAAGTTTCAACCTCTTCACCTCTGTGATCCAGATGGTTATAGCCCCAAGCTCTGGGAATTGGCTATTAAAGTCTCCAACTGCTATAAAGTTGGTGGCTGGTACCTGTATAGAGCTGAGACTCAGGGGTTTGTTGTTCGGACAGTATAGTTCAGGAGTTCTATTTCCATCTTGTCTACCTTTATCTGCAACAGCTGATATTCTGCTCCATCCATGAAGGTTTTCCTTTCGTGTGCAGGAATGTTATTCCTTACAAGAGTAAGTACTCCTCCTTTTCGTCTATCTTTTCTGTCGGATCTGAAGCATTGATATCCCCTTATTTTAAAGGTTTGATCTGCTTTCAAGTGAGTCTCTTGGATACAGCAAACACTGACTTGCTTCTCATACAAGATGTTTTCCAGCTTTCCAGTGCATCATGACAAGTGGCACTCTGGGTTTCTCTTTTTCTGTTTTGTTTTGGTCAGTAGTTCTCCGCCGTCTGCTGACTCCACAAGACGGTCTAGAGGGTCCTCCAGTAGCTGAGGGTGGGCTCTGTCGAGGCTCAGAGCCCGGCACTGCACCTGCCTGGTGGAGCTCCACAGGGCGAGCACCAGTACGAGATTTATTTGACGGTGTACTCTCCATAGAAAAAAAAAGCGAGTTGCGTGATACTGTGGTTTCCGGTGCGCCTTCTGGCCCAGTATCTACGACTTTAGCACCTGTTCAACGGGAGAGTGGGCTCATCCCTAATCTGTTTATGTTCTCAGTAGTAGACTATTCGCAAGCAGCCTGGGGGTGTCACTGCTCTGCGCGGACCTTGTTTACCGAGGCGGCGTCCGAGCTCGTATGGTGAAAATATGGTTGCGTTATCTTCAAAACAGCCCTGTCTTTCCCATGGCTTTTCTGCCATCCTGCAACTTTGAGTTAGGGAGTTCTGAGCTCCAGTCTCTTTCCCAGGCATTTTATCCTGGCCTGGCAAGCATACAGAGGACCCCACTTCTGGTTCTAAGTTAGCAGTTGGGGATAGGTGGGGTAGCACACTGTGCATTCCCCGTCATCCAGGGGGCTCTCCAACTATGCAGAGCTTGCACAATGCTGTGCTCTGGTTCTGGGCTCTCCCAAGGAATCCTCACGTCCTGCACAGAGCCACTTCCAGATACCCACCACCTGCCAACCCTCCATTGTAGAAATCTCCTGCATGCGGCCATCCAGTCAAGAGCCAGTATTAAGTCTGGTGCCCAAGTGATCCCCCCAAGCTCAGTGTGCAATGCTGGGTTCTCATCATGCTGCAACACAGGGGGGATTGTGATGCTCAGCCATCTCTCTCAACTCTGCACCGATAAGTGACATCGGGGACTTAACTGTGCCTCGGTAGTGGGAGGCCCCGTTTCGGGGTACACCACACACAGCCAAGTGTGGCAATGGTCGCCGTTGGCATGTCTTCAGTGGGGGAGTTGTGGAGTCTTCCTGGCCATGTTCTGGCACATCCTAACGCTGCCCGCAAGACATCGGAGGTTTGGAGAGTGGCCTTCTGCTTTTTTTAGCCAGGGTGGGCTCCCCGGGCAAGTCTCGATGGGGATCGGGACGTGTCCACGCGCCAGTGGGCCCAGCATCGGGGCCGCATCTGATGGAGGACTTGCTCTGCCAGGTTTGAGTTAGTAAAATTCCAACTTTGTCATCTTCATGGCATTGTGATGCTGGGGTGGCCTGTGGATTTCCTACCGCCCCGGGTAGAAGCCAGAAGTGTTACTGTGCCAGCTCTGGGGGAGATAAAGGGGTGTTTTCTGCGTCTCCTTGTGATACGTAGCCAAGGTAGGGCTCACAGTGCTCTTTCCCCGCCACCAAATTGCCTGCTGGTTACGCCGAGGTCTCCGAGGCTCTAGGCATGTGACCAAGAGTTGAAGGCAATAGGATCGTCACGTCCTGAGTCTCTGTGCCTGTACGATGGGTTCTGATCTTCATTGAGCAGTCCACACTCGTTCCCACTCCCAAGACTTGTTTCAGTATCCATCTGGCTCCTTCCCACCCACAGAGGGCGTGTACGGTGTAGTGCACCGGTTTTATTATCGAGGTTTGCTCCTCTAGATCCGTTGTGTTTTAGCCTGAGGATTCGCACCCTCAGTTCCCAGGACTACCTCGCGGAGCGTGTGGCTCTTCACCACGCCCAACGACCTTGGGGTATGCGACGCTTTACTAGGCCCCGAAACTAACACCGCAAGGGTCGCTCCTTTCAGGAACAGAATTCACTAGGCCTAGGGTGAAGCAAGGGGGGAAACCCACTACCCACAACACCAGCACATTCATACCCCCTGGGTAAAAAACATTTATGGCCACTACCATTTTCCTTTTTATCAGCTGTTTTTGTCCGTTTGTCGCGGGCGAAGATGGAAGTATTTTTACACCAGTTAATCTATCACTCCCCAAGGGCAAGGGGGGGGTTCACCCTATAAATTTACGAGTCAGGTAGAGATTACCTGGGTTTACCCCATCTTTTTGTGGAGGCTCTTGTCGCGGGCGGAAGATGGAATAAGATCTTTTGTTAACTCTATCACCCTAGGGAAGTCAATAATTTACGATGTCAAAAACCACCAGCTATGCAGCTATGCACAATGTTACAGTATGTACATTTGGATGTGAACCTCTGTCTGTACGGTAAATTTCACCCTCTTTGACTTTTGAAATCATCCACACACTTCCAGGGATTCCCCCTGTGGTGAAACATGTTGAGAACCCAGCATTGCATACTTGGAGAAGTCACTTGAGCAACTGAAGTAACTCTTTGACCTGGTTGACTGCATGCAGGAGTATCTTACTATGGACCCTGTGATAGGTAGGGGGAGCCAAGAAGTGGCTCGGTGCAGGACATGAGAGCCCAGAACCAGAGTACAGTATTTTAGCTCTGCATAGTTGGGAAGTCCCCTTGGATGGTGGGGCACTGTATGCCACATACTTCGTCCTCCTGGCTTGGGACCAGATGTGATGATCCTTTAAATGCAAGCCAAGCTGGAGAAATTGAAGCTCATAACTTCAACTCAACATGTTTCAGAATGGCAGTAAAGCCATGGGAAAAGCCTAGATCTACAGTGTAGATAATACCAAGGACTCTTCAACTTGGTATTGGCTACAAAAGAGTGAAAATCTCAGCAGCCCAATTATGAGGAAAATTATATAGTTTAATCCACCAACTTCACTTATTTATTTACTCGTGTTAAACAATAACTGATTATTCAATTTGTTATATGTATTTACAAATTAATAGTTGATTTAATTATTACAGAGAGAAGTGCACACATATTCAGTTATCTTAAATATATAAACAACAGTAATATTTTAAAGTAATATTTTACTGAATAATTCAGTTGGTACAAAGTTCATGACTGCTTTGATAAATTCAGCTTTGTGCTTGATTTCTGAAAAATCCTATGAAGACTCCCTAAAACAGAAGCACCATCCTTCTATTTACAACTCTGCCAAGAGTAATCTTGAGCGAAGGTAGATACCTTTAAAGACCCTCATTGTACTCTACATTTTGGCCATTACCATCACTGGAGAGCAAGGGAAGCAATCCTGTGACAAGGATGATCCTGTTTAATATTTTTTCAGGTACTGATAGTAACATTATTCCTCTGTAATTTGTGCACTCTTGTAATCTCCCTTCTTATGCAACTTGACTAGATATCCTTCCTTCCATTCAGCTGGTATTTCTTCTCTCTTCCAAGCTTTACCAGTAATACAATATGTCTGCAGATGTGTCATTATCTGCTTTGATGGCCTCTGCAGAAATGCCATTTGGACCAGCTGCTATTCCATATTTTAGAAACTCTATGGCTTTCTTTATTTCTTCTTTGGTTGCTCTTTCACAGTTGACTTGTAATTCTTCTTCTGCTGGCTGGATGTCTGGGGGATTTTGTGGTCCTGGTCTACTGAGAAGTTCTTCAAAATGTTCTGTTCACCATTTCATTTGCTTTTGCAAATTGCTAAGCAATTTTCCATTTCTGTCTTTGATGAGGTCATTTGCTTGCTTGTATTCCCCTGTTAGCTTCTTTGTTCTGTTGTACAGGTCTCTTATATTTCCTTTGGCTGCCGCTTCATCTGCCTCTCTTGCCAAATATTCAGTATATTTCCTCGTCTCTTTTGATGTTCCTTCTTACCTCTTCATTCACTTCTGTGCCGTCTTCTTAAGCCTTGGCTTTGGAACTTCTGGTCTTGCTTCTAAGTACTGTATTTAATCAAGTATAAGTTAAGAAATTTATACCCATTTTGGACCTTAATAAACGTCTCACCGACTTATAGTTGAGTCCAAAAAAGAAATTATAATTCATGACACTGGTTCCTGCCCTTCCCGCCGCATACTGGTATCCTTCAGATATAAACTTGCTGCTTCATTAAATGTTTTTATCAAATTAAGTAATACATGTTTGAATTCCTACAAAGTCATACATTTCAACTGGAGTACGCTTCTCAGATCCCAAAGTAAATATTTGACTGCCTAGAACAGTGTTTCTCAAGCGGTGTGCCACGGCACACTAGTGTGCCACCGCGCCTATCAAAGTGTGCCGCAAAGATTATGTAACTTTACTACATGAAGTATATTTTTAGTGATCATGTAATATAAAACTGATCTTACAGCTTGAATTCATTCAATAAAAATTGGAGCTATTAACTGCTTTGTACAAAAATAGATATACTTCAAAATTTCATGATATTACAAAAACGCGACAGGCGCATAAACAACGTTCAAAGGCCGTGGACGAAGCATAATACTTCCACTTAGACCTAGTTATACCTGGCAGACATATTTAGACACTTAAACAGCGTGAATACCAGTATGCAAGGGTGAAATGAAAACATTCTTTCATCTACTGATAAGCTATTGCCATTTAAAGTATACTAATGTGGTTAAATAGAACTAGGGAGGGTAAGCTTGATATGTTTCCACTGGTACCCAAAAAAACAATATAAAAGACATTGCTACCCGCATAATGGAGCATTTGGAAGCATTGGAGCAAAATATACAACATTACTATCCATCGTTGACTACAGAGAGCTTCGACTGGGTAAGAAATACATTTTTGCCTGTTTCATCTGACTTGGATTTTACAATTATAAAGAACAGTTCGCTTCTACTTCAACTTATTGAAGTCTTAAAATGAAACACTGTGAGATATCCCTGGGTGCATTCTGGATTTCTGTTAAAGACGAGTATTCTGTTATTGCAAAACGATCTTTAATTATTTTGATGCAGTTTTCTATGTCATATTTATGTGAGTTGGGATTTTCAACACTTATAAGCGTTAAATCCAAAAAAAGGGAAAGACTTTTCTGTGTTGAAGGTGAAATAAGAGTTTGCTTATCTCTTCTTCTTTGATCCTTAGCCGCCGACCGTCAAAGCAGTCAGCGGCCATCACGCCTAGTGGCGTCTTGTAGGGCAACAACAAATTGATTCCACTTTGCTTGGTTGGTGGCCATCCTTCGTACAGTGCCCCAACTCTGGTTCATTCTTTGCATCTCAGCCTCCACAAGGTTGTTTTTGGTCGGCCTCTCTTTCGTTTTCCTTCAGGGGTCCAAAGCATAGCTGTTCTTGTGATGCATCGGGGTCTCTTCTGAGGACATGGCCAATCCAGCTCCAGCGTCTGCCAGCTATGATGGTGTGCATGTCCTCTTGCTTGCTCCGAGTAAGCAGATCTTGGTTGGTGATGGTATTCAGCCAAAAGATTCTGTGAATTTTTCTTCGGCATGTTGTGTGAAAAGAGGACAATTTTGACATTTCCTTCTCTGTAACTCTCCAGCATTCCGCACCATAGAGAAGCACAGAAAGCACACACCTCTGATATAATCTTAATTTTGTGCTTGTGCTGTATTGAGAGGACTTCCAGATGTTGTTTAGGCTAAAGAAGGCTGTTCTTGTTTTATTCATTCTGATGTTGATGTCTTTGCCTGCCCCGCCGTCTGGTGTTACTATGCATCCTAGGTATGTGAAGGTGTCTGTCTGTACCAGTTGCTGATTCCTTACTGATATGGGCTCAGGGTTGCTCACACTGAGCGCCATGACCTCTGACTTCTTTAAATTGATGTTCAAGCCCACCTGCTGGCTATACTTATTAAGTCTATCCGTTTTTTCCTGGATGTGTTGATGTGAATGTGCTAGTCATCTGCATATTCCAGATCTTCCAATGTAGTCCATCTTATTCCTCTTGGACTGCCCTCTGTTGTCTGGTGCATCACCCAGTCTATGACTGTTAAAAATAGAGTGGTTGATAAGGGGCATCCCTGTCATACTCCTGTCTTCACCTCAAAAGTTAGGTTGCTCTGCCCAACAATACACGTAAAGTTGGCATAGAGGCTTTTTATGATTGACACTATGCAGCTTGGAATTCCATAAGCCCTCAGTATTTTCCATAAACTGTCCCTATGTATGCTGTCAAAAGCTTTTTCAAAATCAACGAAATTAATGTACAGCTGTTGCTTATCTCACATACGCCCTAATATCCAAGCAACTATTCAATAGCATCAAGCCCAAGTATCACATTAGGACCATCAAGTTTGTATGATAAACATTTCTTTTTTTGTTTGTTTGTCAAATATATGTTCTAATTATTTTAAACAATTAAAAGAAAATCAAATTGAGAGTTTTTTAAATTCTAAACTACCCACAAATTAGTGTATTTAGCTTCGTACATATCACTGTAATTATTTATAGAGGCGCGGGTCAGATAAGTGCCGCAAAATTTTAGAAATTTGAAAAGTGTGCCGTGAACACAAAAATGTTGAGAAACACTGGCCTAGAAAGTCATAGCTTTAAGAAAATGGAAAAAAATCATAATACTGATCGATTCAAAAAAAATTTTTTTTTCTGATAACAGAAGCTTTATATGTACCAGAAATCTATTTATACCTCAGGTCTAGCAAGATACCAAGATCTTGTTACTTGCTATTTAGCAAAAACCAACAACGGTATTCAGGCTTTCAAGGCAGGCGACAGATCCAGATATGCGATGGCCCAGGCAAAAGCCTATATGTGAGTAACCACAGACAAATAGCACTTCCTGCACGGAAACATAGCTGACATTAAGGGAGCAAGAGCAAAGAGGGGGATGTCATGGATGGCACAGGTGGAGGCGATGATCAAGCAGGTGTGACCACAGTTAAAAATATATTCAAAGAGGAAGAGTCGAGTAAGTCAGATGAGAAATGGATTAATTACCAGCAAGTCATCAGCAGTCTTGGCAGAGAGTGCAGAACTTGGGGCAATGGGAAAGCAGAACTGGAAATTAATCAACTGATACATGATCACGCCGGGAATAATGACACCATTGTATATACTGATGGATCTGTGATCCATGGTGAGAAATCAGGTTGGAGCTTCCCTACTAAGGTAAAGGGCAGAATCGTCGCAGAACATAGTGGGACTTAAAAGATAACTTCCAGCATGAGAATGGAGGTAGAGGAGCTACTGCAGCCTTAAGGTGGCTTAGTGAAACTTCATTAACTATGGCGGTCATTGTGTCAGACTCTCAGTCCATGCTTAGAAAAGTTCAAAATGGCTGGTTAAGGCATGAATGGAAAACATTCATAAAAGCTTCGATTCTGCAGTATATCTTTATGGATATACTGACCTGTTCACGCAGGGGTACGTGGTATGAGAGAGCTAACAGACTAGCATCAAGAGTACCCACAGTGGGGACACTGGATATGGATAAGGGAGAGATACTGAGAACAATTAATGATCACCTCTTAGAGAATGACACGGTAATATATGAATCATCAAGGTTAAGACTGTTGGAATTAGGCATAAAACATATGGCTAGCAGAGATGGACGAATGAGAGGATGCATCTGCCATGTATACAACCAGCGAGCTACAGGAACAGTTTGCATTCATACTCTTCGACATATAGTGAGGGAGACTAAGCACCTATGGGTTTGCTTGGAGTACAATGATGTCAATTCTGTTCAACAATAACAAGGCAGGCGATTTCAAGCATTTTAAACAGGAAAGGGTTATGCTGAAAGTGATAATAATAATAATAAATAATAAATTCTTTAAGCACCAAACACGGCGCATAAGGCAGAAACCAGTGCTCTCCAGGTTGTTCGTTGTGACGCCACTCCTCTTAGCTCTTGCACATTATTTAGGCCCAACGTTCTTCCTTCTCTTATTATTGTTCTTCTGAGTGTTTCTTTTGGTCTTCCTTTTTTCCTCTTACCCTCAGGAACCCAAGTGAGCGCCTGTAGTGGTATTCTGTTGTTTTGCATTCGTAGGACATGACCGATATATGACCATCGTCTTTTCCTTATATAGTCGGAGACATATTTCTGCCTAGAGTCTTCTCTTATTTGTCGATTAGTCTTGAATTCTTTCCAACTGATGTTCATGAGTTTTCTAAGACATTTGTTCTCGAATGTATTCAGCTTGTTCTCCAATGATTTTGTTATTTTCCAACTCTCACAGCCGTATGTTAACACTGAGATAACATTTGAATTAAACAGACGAAGCTTGGTATGTATATTCAATGATCGTAATTGTGAAATCCGTTTCTCACCTTAGACGCCGAAAGAAAAACATCAGGAATGTGTGTATTTCGATGGATAGTACCATGTTATGTTAAATTATAGAATAAAAGATACACCAGAGTATCTAGTGGTGTAGATATTTTCCTATAACTGACCTCGAAACCCTCGAATCGGTCGATTGGATCGGAGGGTTGATCAGTGAGTTAACAATTCACTATCGTAAAACAAGCTATTGTTACCGAAACAGAACCAGGCTCGACAGTAAACATGACTCACTCTAATATCTTGGGGGCTAAGGAGATTTTTAAAATTGAAAGTGATAGAACTGCAGAAAGCCACAGAAACTGCAATGGCAATGTGGGAATTCAGAATCGTCAAAAAACTTGTTTGAGTTATTATCTGGTCATTCATTTATTTAAGTCCTAGAGTCTAGGGGTCGACTTATAGTCGGATCAACCTAAACTGAAGTATATATGGTAAATCTGATTTCTTGTTTTTTGATCTTATTGATAGTTTCTACTGTTAATCATGCTTGTGCTGGCATTCTCTTTTTCCCAGTACTTCTTCACGTGTCTCATTCCATATATTTTTGATCTGTTGCCCGTGGTCTTCTGTATTCGCCACATCTTCCAGATGTTGGAGCACTTGATATTTTTTGGACATTGTGACTGTAAATGTGTCTCTTGTTTCTTGATTCCTTAGATACCCTACATTAAACTGCTGTCTACAGCCATGTACTGTTGTATATTTCTTGAGTTTCATCTTTATTTTGGCTAACAGAAGATGGTGATCTGATGCTACATCTGCTTCTCTACATACCTTTACGCCATGCAATAATGATGTAAACTTCTTGTTTATGCATATCTGATTTCCTGTTTTGTGGTCTGGTGATATCCATGTTGCTCTGATGCGATGCATATAAGGGAAACATAACACATCTTTAAGGAGATCTATCTTACCAAACAAGCGTTACCCAGCAACCAGTATCAGTCTCCCTCCCCCAATCCCTGCCCCAGCACAAATGCTAGGAGGACACAACGCCTTGTCTTTATGCATACAGTGATTTCCTGTTTTTGGTGGTGATAGCTGCCATGTAGGCTCCTGTGAAGATTCAGGTTTCTTAACAATTTTTAGATTTTTATGTGAAAACATGCTTTTGCCTCAAAAACATACTGCTCCACTGCCTACAGCCAGTAGAAGGAATTTTGAAGGCACAAGTAAAGTTGTTTAGGTTTCCCCCTCCCTTTCCATGTTTTTTCTTGAAAGAAGCCGCTTTTTTTGTTATCTGTCCTGCCCTATCACTCTTAGCATATGAAGGTCCCTCCCATCCCTCCTCTGCAAAACTGTGATGTCTCACATCTACTACAGAGGAAAATTCTATATGCCAAACACCAAAAAGCAAATATCAAACCAACCACCCCACTGAGCAATACCCCCAAACTAACAGGGGCCCAACAACCAACTAAACCACACCCACAGAAACTTAAAACAACCACACCCCAGAACAATAAAAAAAAACTGTCGATACCAAAACTAAAGACCAACACCCAGCATACACCTAACATGAAACAAAAACCCCTGTCAACCTACCCCGTAAAAAACCCCAACCCAACAAACACCTGTACAAAAACCAGAACCCCCGAACCACACCAAAATTACATAACCTGTACCACACCCTGCAATCCACCCCGTACCACCCCAGTTCTTATCAACCACCCTAAAACCAACGTACTCATTCACCATTCACTACTGTTTGCACCATCATAGTGACAGACATGCGGCCTTTGCTTTGTTAAACATACAGTTATCAAGGGGGGACAATGTGTGATTTTGGTTCCCAACCAATCCCAACCACACATGTGTTTGGGGTGGGGGGGGGGGGGGGGGGTGTGTTGTTGCCTTTGGGGGGGGGGGGTTTAAAACACCTACAAAACCTTAACCAACCAAGAGGTTAGAAATTTATTTTGGGGCATTGTAGAAATGCTGTGACTATGTAATCATCACATTTTAGGTCCTAATTTCCCTGCAGTTCCGTGTGAATCTTTTTTCATCATAGAGAAAGAACCTCTTCAACAGGTCACAAAAGCATTCAAACACTGAAAAGCAATCTCACAACAAGTGCCCGAATAAAACCATATCACCAAAACCCAACACATCAACCCCATCCCACACATTCACCCACATCCAAATTCCATCCTTAAACTATGACTGCCCACTGGGTTGAGACCAGCACCATCCAGGAGCCGTACGGTGCCGACCAGTGCAGTAGGTGAATTCCCCAAGGTTGATACAAATGTCCCAGAGCCATGTACCTAGGAAAAGCTCTTTTTTTCCTTTTTAACGTTTCCAAGAATCAAATCAATTTGAAAAACTTTCGTTTGATTACATTCATCAGGCCCAGCACCACACCAATAATTTCCAAAATTCATCCTTTAACAACCCCTCTTGGAACTCTCACAAATGGTGGTGACCACAGAAAAATCACCCGCTTGGTCCAGCGTTACTCATTGCACCATATTGAAACAAACGGTCTAGGCACACGGCTGGATCCAGATTTTGATACACCATTCCGGGACTTCCATTTCACAACCGGTGGCCCAATTATCCGCTTCTCCCAACCGCACATTTTATTTCCCCAAAGTAAACCATACACGAATTACTAGTGCCATCTCTGAAACATTGAATTTTCTCACGTGAGAAAAAAAAAATTTCTCCCCTGAGCCCACCCGCTGTGGCCATCTCAACCCCAAATACTACACTCCTTTACCGTAAAAGTCCTGTTTGACAACACAAGCAGCAAGTGTATCGTCATCATGGCTCTAAACTCACTTTCCCAAACGCTTCATATTTTCTACACTCTCCCAGTAAGGTCCTTTCAAACAAACTTAGGACCAAACAACACTTTCATCTATGCGGTTAATCACGTTCACATAACTAAACAAATATTTTATCTTTACCTCTTTTTCTATTCTCATCTTCTTACAAACTTTGAGCAATCCCTAATGCCGATCGTAGGCAGAGCGATCCATTCATCCATCTTACCAACCTTATTTGGAGGACTCATCTGTCTGAAAAAACATTTGTTAAATGCCAGTCAAACAGAGGTTTTAGCACGAAATTGGAGCAAACGGTTTAGAGTCAGTCTGGGTCAGTGGGTGAATATTTAAGTAACTGATGAATGTTTTTTTGGACAACGGCATGGTTTTTCCATATCGCCGTCGTGGCTTCCTGCGAAAGTAAATGAAGGTAGCAGCAGAATATTGCATTTAACAATTCTGTCCCATACTTTTCTGCACATTCCTGCAAAGAACGCCAGCGAGTCTGGCAGTGCTTTAGTTATGTCTAGGAGTGCATCCCCACTCCTGTAAACAGTTTGAAAACTCTCTGTATGTATTTTTTATTTTTTTTTTTTTATCCGTTTTTTTTTTAATTGTTTTTTTTTTATATTTCCTTTTTTTTTTTTTTTTTTTATTTTTGTTTTGTGTTTTTTTTATTTTCCCCTTTTTTTTTTTTTTCAATTTATATCCTGATATATGGCGCTCTGCACCACCCAGGCACGCAGATCATCTATCACCCCAGGTCTTCAACACAGGAATAGTCAGCTGCTTTATACCCTCCTTGGCACAAAGATTTGCAAAGGTGGCAAAATCATCCCAAACCCTCTACTAAAACCACATCAGGGTTCTTGCTACTTGATTCGCGTTAGTACAGAGTTTTGATTTGCCAACCATTACATTGCAGTTGTCACTTGCAAAAACCTATACAGTTCAATCCATGGGGATTTGTAAGTCGCTGAACACTACAGGCATCAAATATCACTGAAAATAGCTTCACTGGTTCCACCTGTTACCGACCGACCGGCATGCCCAGCAACCTGGTTATCTAGGTCCTATCATGCCATCTTCAAAATAACCCTCACCATTATTAGCTAAACGCTTGTCAGTTTTTCTATTCATTTTGACTCATCGATCATCAAGGAAAGGTGTCTTCCTGCCCATAATTTGCCAATGACTGGCTCCGTTGCAGATGGAGCCAAGCAGTTTTTAATAATGGCTGTTGTTTTCGGTTCGCTTGCATTTGAAACGTTTGGCAGAAATAGCACTGTCCGGAAACATCTCAGCTGATAAGTCTGAAAAATGGTCATAGCTATAGAAGCAGCTATGTTGTGTTGAGCATAAAATTTTTGCAAATAAAACTTCAGCCCTCGTTATTTTATCAATTCTTCTTGTTGAGGGGCTGAGTAGTTAAAGAAGGCCTTGTCATAGAACTTCCGTTCTTCAGCTGATAGTTCCTTTCATGCAGTTTGTTTTGAAATGCTCTCCCTCAACATCGTGTAAGCCAGAAATTGTTTGCCATACACTTTAATAATCTCTATTGCATATTCTACAGTTATGCCATGTGAAGAGCCTAAATTGGATGCTCTCAATAATCCCAGGGAATGTAGTTGTCCTCAGTCAGATTGAAACTTCCCACGACGTTGATCTTCTTCTAACCTCCATTTATTTTTTTTAAAAGTTACGGGCTCAGCCATGCTGTTAGATGGATGCAATATTTCCTGCTAGACCAGAAAAAAAAATATATTAATGTGGAAAAAAGTAAATACAAAATATTAATAATCAATTTGGACAAAATATATAATTATTTGTAATTTTAATATTATTATAATAATGGAAATAGCAAATCTTGGCCAAAACCAAAATCCCCTGACCCAAATACAGGATTTATGAAGCTTTTTTTCTGAAATGAAGTGGGACTGGGGGGGATGTGGCTGTGTATTTCTAAGTAGTGCCTTATAAAAGGGAGTAACAGGCCGTTGAAAAGTAAGAGACCCAGTAATAAGCATTTATGGGTTGAGGAATCTTAAAAATTTAAAATCTAATAAATTTTTTGTCTAAAGCTGGTAATGAAAATATAAACTAGCGCTGGCGTAATGATTAGACCTGTAATAATTTTCTACCGAACTTCAAAAAATTGGAATAATAGCGTTAAAGCCCAACTGGTAGTTTTAAATAGACCTTCCATACAAATAAAATTTTAGTGTCAATCAAACGCCATTTGATAAGGTAGGCTAATTAATTATTTTTAATAATTATTAAATCATTGAATGACCGTAATGATGACCACCAAAGGGCAAAAAAAATAAACATTGTTTTTTAAAAGAAACGAAATTAAAACTAAGAAGAGAAGTAGCTACAGCTATTACTCCAAACCTCAACTTTTTTCTCGTGATCCTGCTCAAAAATCCCCGCCGACGTAATGTGGGGTATTGTTATGACCAGATGGCAAAATAACATTTTTTTTTAGTTTAAAATAAACGCTATTTCCTCATCAGTTTTCCCAAATAAACTTTTCTTAAATTCAGTTTCACGGCAAGGTTAACGTGGTTTAGACTTCTTTTGGTATAACAATATCGGTAATGGCTAATATCGCTTAAAGTTCGCCGAAATGCTCCGCGTGTATTTTCGTACCATTTAGATTTAGGGTTGAACCCTAGCTGTAACCCTAATTATAACTCTAAATGGTACGAAAATACATGCGGAGCATTCGGCGACCTAATTTGTAGGCTATTGTATTATTTTTCAAATTTACATTTCTTACGCACTTTTTACAAGTTTTAGTGAAATCAAATAATATGTAGTGGTATCAGCCTTTTTTTTTTTTTACCAGCCGTAAATAATAAATTATGCTAAACCTTAGGGGAAAAGAAAGCATAGGCCTAAGTTATCTGACAGTTAAATCTAACTTCATCTAAACAATGTTATTGTAATATTTTTTTAAAAATGAATTACTTACCAATACTAAACTGGAAATTAATCCTAAACAATAGGCTCGACTCAAAAAAGATTTCAGTGCTGCGTAATCGTTCAAATAATCAGTAACCTCGCGCTAGCTTTAGCGAAAAATTGTGAATGAACACGCCACGCACATCCCGCGGCAATTGAAAAATAGGCAGCTTGATTTTCATTGGTTATTTTTTTTTTTATCCACTTGGCTTAAAATTTTTGGCTGTTCTGAATGTTGCTATTACAATTCTGGGTCCCATTGCTTCCCATTCTATGAGTGCTTTCTGTGCTTCCTTAGATAGCAATAGTCTCACCCCTTCACTGTGGTGATCACTTTCATACTCATGTCCAGAGGACAGCACCATTTCTCCTGTGATCAGTTTCTTCCTCTCTATGCCTTTCCACTTGTCTCACTGAATCCCAGGATATCTATCTTATAATTCTTTATTTCAGCTGCCACCCATGTAGTTTTCCTTGTTGATCTAAAGTATGAACATTCCAGTTGCCAATTTTGGAAATTTTCCTAGCAAAAAAAAAAAGGTTAGTCGGCAACCCAGACTCCTTTCAGTTTTCTGTGTTTTGCACAAGGAGGACCTTCTACTGTCTTGGATGGCTGAACTGACTTATTGTTTGTTGAAGTTTTTGTCGTTTTCAAAATCTTCTACAGGATCGAGAGGAACTGCTCCCACGCCAAACCCTCCTTAGTTTCCTCTTACGACATGTGTGGTAGGTTGTAGTGTAACTATTGTTTGCTCCCCTTTAGGGCCCACTTAAAACACGGGCGGAAATATTTCCATGCCCTTAGTCAATAGTTTATTTCTGTGACACTTTAAATATCAGTCTCTTTTCTCTCTGCAGCATTCCCTTATCCTTCTTAGTCAACAGCTTCTTTCTGTGACACTTCTACTGTCACTCTTTTCTCTCTGAAACATTTCCATGCCCTCAGTCAACAGTTTGTGTCTGCGACACAGCTACTGTCAATCTCATCTCTCAGAAACATTTTCATGTCCTAAGTCAATAGTTTATTTCTGTGACACTACTTGTGTCACTCTCTTTTCTCTCTGAAACAGTTCCATGCCCTTTAGTCAATTGTTTATTTCTGTGACACTTTTTGTGTCACTCTCTTTTCTTTCTGAAACATTCCTGTGTCCTACTTAGTCAACCCTTTCTTTCTGTGACACTTCAATTATCATTCTCTTTTCTTTCTGAAACTTTTCCATTCCTTCTTAATCAATATATTCTTTCAGTGACACTTTAGCATCACTATTTTCTCTCTGAAACATTTCTCTGTCCTTTTTTAGTCAACAGTTTCTTTCTATGACACTTGTGTCCTTCTTAGTCAATATTTTCTTTCTGTGACACCTCTAGTGGCACTCTCTTTTCAATCTGAAACTTTCCAATGTCCTTCTTAGCCAATAGTCTCTGTGCCATTCCTAGATCTCTGTTCTTTGTTTCTGTGTGACTGGCTCTTGTTTCTAGCACAAGTTGTGCTCTGAGGCACTCATATCTCTAAATCTCTGTTTCATTCAAGTGTTTCTCAAAGTCACTTGTGTTTATTTTATTTTCTGGAGTCTCTTTTCTTAGCCTCTCTCATTTCTCCTGCGCAGTGAGATTAATAATTACATCACAACTCTGTTTAACTTTTACTTCCACAACCCCAATACAAATGGGTAATTATTAATCACTACATACTTTTACAACAACTGTTGTCTTCAAATGTATAACCACAGTCCTCTCTACATCAATCTCTCCACTGGGCAGCACATACAGAAGACAATACAACAGAGAAATATGGGACATGCCAGGTTTTTGCACACAGACATACCTGTCATCCTGTTCTGTAGGTATGTTCACCGCATTGATAGCCTGGGCGTACATGTTGCCCGGGTGTTGGGGAGGCTGTGGTGGTGGTGCTATAGGAGGAGGTTGGCGATATACACCTGAAGGATAGGATATTGCAACATGTGGTAAAAGGGACATGACAAAATCTTATCAGAACTAACAATTATCAACAAATTACATACAGCATCATTTGCCAAAGCACTGTACTGTTTGTGCTTACCCATAACTGCATAAAATTGCAGTGCTGGAATATAATTTTTTAAAATATACATATAAAGTGGTAGAAACGCATGGATTAAAAAAACCCCAATAAAACCCATCCCACTTAACAGGGAATTGTAGTTCTATAGAACATACTGCCGTAGGTTAGTCTGTAGTGTTAGAGACTTCAGTTATACTAGGTTTCAGCTTTATGAAGTGGGGTGGCTAGTTCCCTTACTAGCTGCTTCTGCCTTCCCTAGCACAACAGTAGAATCAGGTACCAATTTTTACAGCTGGGTGGACTGAAGACTGATATGACCTGGTTTCAAACCTGGTCCCTTTGTCTCAAGAACTCTAACCACTCCGCCACTCCCATCCCACTTAAGGAAATATAATTCAATATTACATGACTTAGATGAGGAAATCAGTTTGCTATGAAATGTTTATACAATCAAACATCTCACTAAAAGTCAAGATAACCGGATAATTATTTGCTATATATATAATGTGAGAGGTTTTGTTTTGCCCTATTATACTTTCTTTTGTTTTTATAGATGGTCTATTGTATAGAACAGCATGCTGCTATGTTAAACAACTAGGCTCTCATTGTAGACATGTAATGTTTATTTCTAGCTGGTCATGAGTATAACAGACAACAAAAAACAGAAAGGTGTACATCCCCTATCCCAATCCCCTCCACTTCAAAAATGTTGGAGAGAGACAAAATGTCACAGAGTGAATGTGTGGCTGATGAATGGAAAAGCCATTCCTACCCCATGCATGCATAATTATTTTTGTCACACAAGTAATCATGATGACCTTGTGACATCAAAAGCACTTTATGAATGATGTGTCACTAAGTGCACTAAACAAACTGTGCGACCTAAATTAAGAGAAGGCTTATGACATTCATGGGAGCCGTGGTAGCATAGTGGTTAGTGCACTGGCTTCCTAGCTCAGTGGTCTATGGTTCGATCCCTAGATGAGGTGGGATTTTTTTAGGCCACAAACGGCTCCTGGGTCGACCCAGCCCCAAATGGGTACCAGAGCAACTCTGGGAAGGTTAAGGCGGCCGGCGTGATGCTGACCACATCACCCCTAGTGTGCAGACGGACAAGAAAATATGGGCCTAACACCATATTCCCAATATGCTTCAATGGGCGTGTAACGGGATCCTTTACCTTTACCTTATGACATTCATACTTTTTATATAAATGATGAGAGAGGACATTTCATATACAAGTGATATTGTGGTGCTAATCTTCTACTTTGGATAATGCTTCAAAATCATCTGCGTTTTTTTTGTTGAGAATTTAGAAATTCTGCTGGACTAACATATATTTCACCTTTGTGTTGCCACAGCACAAAAATATTAATGCTGTAATCTACCAAGAATGTTGTAAAAAGTGACTGCGGCGGGTTGGGCATGGGACTGACTACTCCATCTTGTAGCAATTTAAGCCACAAAACCGTCAACAACTCAATCCTACTGTATGGCTCTGAAACATGGAGAACAACAAAAACAAACAACAACCAAGAAGTTAGTCTTTTATAATGGGTGCCTGCGTAGAACAGAATGGTTGACCAGATCACCAGTGAAGAACTGATGGCAAGAACCAGATAAGTCCCAGTGGAAAAAAGGGAAGAAGTTGCTGGAGATGGATAGGAAACCTTTTATTATAATTGCCTAGCAGTCCTTGATCTAGAGCCCACAGGGCAGGAGAAGTAGAGGGAGGCAGAAGAATACAAGGAGAAGAGAACTTGAGACAGAAATGAAAATTACTGAGGAAAGCATTGGAAAGACCTTGAGCTGACAGCATGCGACAGCACTTGGCATGAATCTGCTGAAGATCTAAACTCCTGGGGTAGCTGAAGGGTAATGCTGAATGAACATATATTCTAAGAGAAATATGCTTATCTTTATAGTTCAATTTAATCAATTTACATTCTGACCAGGCGTGATGGCCCCTGACTCCTTTGATAGTCAGTGGATAAGGATCAAAGAAGAAGAAGAAGAGGATATTCTGAGCAAGCAAGATCAGACACTCACTGTTTAAAGTTTCCAAGGCAGCCAGCATGGCTTGAGAGAAATTCTCTGCATCTTCCCGCGAGGCAAAGTTGAGACCGTAGACCTGGCGACTGTCTCGCCACTGGTGGAATGTGGGAGTAGCCTGGTTGTATTTCAGTCCCTTGAGGATGGCACAGTTGATCACCACCTGGAAGCACATGTAAAAATGCCAGCTGCAAACTAAATTCACTGAGCATCTATGCAACAATCATAAATTAAATCCTTATGATCTATGATATATACTACAGAGTGACTTGAAAAGTCACTCTCTAATTTTAAAGGTTTATATCCTGACTTTTATCTATTTGATATACATGAAAGAAATGTCAGAAGAAAGAGAAATAATTGTGATTTGACTAATAAGCTTTACTTTTTTTAACTCCAGAATTAAAATAACATAAAATAAAATATAAAACCTGGCCACTAAACTGACATTACATAGGACAGCAAAAATTGCTGCCCACGATGAAGTCTTGTGTTGATGAGGCCGTTATCTCATGTTGAGTTGTAATGTCAATGTGACAAATGTCTTATGTAATAAAATAGCAGTTGATTATATTTATTTTGATACATTTTTGTTTCATACAGATCAGTTGGATCAGAGTGCAGAAATAAATATTTTAAAAAATAGGGCGTGACTTTTCTATCACCCCGTAGAACTGGACTCGTAATAAAAAGAGATTATTCCTAATATTTGTAAGTATCTTCACGGGTCTTTAAATGCTGATTGGTGATGACATAAGATATGGTATCAAATTATTGTTTTACACTTAATATAACTTTTTAAAAATTTATTTTTTAAATAAAATTTGGACCCATTTTGGCGAGGCGCGTCCCGTTCAACCAAGTCGGTTATATTAGGGTGCATATCCAAATATAAAAGATCTTTAGGTCTGTATGTGTAGATTATAATTAATATAACTAAAATATACCAGTGGCATACTCCTTTCACCACAAGAAACTATCGTCTTTAAAAAAATGGAAACTGGCAAAAAACATAACACAATTTCTTTTTTCTCCCAAAATCACTCCTTACTCCTGATGTAAGAGAAGAACAAAACTAAAAAAAAAAATATCTATGTGTATAAATTTCTGATTTAAATGAGTGTCCAGTTTATTTTATACTCTTAAGATATCTGTATGTAAGCCATGTCGTGGAGTATAACATTTCACTGAAGTCACAGACAATAAAGCCTTTCTTTCATTTTAATTCCAATTGTTCTTTTTTAACTTTTACCGCTGAGCATATTGGAGAGAGTTTAATTTCATTTTACTTCACAATATTAAAATATTCACGCAGGCTTGCAAAGCCTTTTGCAGTTTATGAAACTTTTCAGTCTGATCCAAACATCTAACAGACAAGCTAGCACACCATTTTCCTACCCCACCATGCACTTGCTGGGAGGGCCCATTGCCTGGAACACCATACACAGCCATATGAGGCAAAGATCACTAGACCAAAAACTGTGTAACTTAATACATTTTATTATGAATCACATCCCTGTATGTTTCACTGAGGGTTGTGTCATTAAGAAATAAATTTCAGCATGAGTCATGTAATAAATGCATATATCTCATCGCGAGTCACTTCATAACATGGTATATCACATGAAGCTCCCTCTATGACTGTGATAAAATGGACAAGTCACTTTCAATTTTTTTGTTGGAAGTTCCGAAGGTTGCGGAAATGATTCTAGGTTCCATCATACACTATTCTTGTGGCGCTTTCTGTGCAGTACTTGAAAGATTATGGGTCATTCCTTTACTGTGTGATTCAATTAATTTCTGGTGGCCTAAATACAGCACTTTTACCCTCTGTTCAATCTTTCTTGTACTGCTCAACTTCCAACATGTTTCCCACAATACTAAGAAATAAATTTTATGCTCTTTTCATTTCCAGCTGCCCCTAGGTCTGTTAACACAGTGTCTCCCTGTTGCGGAGGCTAGCTATTAAATGCTCCTCAATGAGAAGGTAAATCAGTCACTCAGGTTTCTCTGACCATCCTTCTTGCTGGTGGACCTTCTGCAATCCTGCAAGGCTGATTTGCTGATTCAAATGACATGATGATGAAATGCTTGCAGGAATTATTTTAGCCAGCTGAGAAGACAGGGAAAGACTAGGATTACTGCTCCCTCAGGCATATCGTTAGAGGCGACTCAAACGAGGTCGTTCATGGAACTGACAACCTCGTCATGTAAAACAAATTGCTAAAGAAACCACTGCTGTAAGATCACATGAAATCTTTGATGTGGGCTTCTCCTGCCAAGGAGACCGGCTGTAGTGGTAGCTCCCTGCTCTATAAAGAATAAAAAGGGAAATGAATGAATGAAGCTTTCACAGGATGTGGTAGCCAGCCCCATGCCAAATCATCCATACTGCCTTATAAGACATGTAAGTAGCAGCTGTCTTGTTTTTAGATCTCTTTCTGGGCCTTGAAATCCATGTGGGAGAAGATGTGAATATTTACATATTTTTTAACAATAAACAAACCAGGTTCTCTAAATCATATAAGATTATTATTTAATTTTTGGCATCACAAAGTCATCCTTATGCCACACTAGAAAAAGTTTAGAGGTCAGAGATAAGATAACCATGAGTGAAAACCAGTGGCTGCTAAATTAATGCCAAAACATTCTGTTTTGTTGAATAAAAAAATATCAAATAAAAAAAATGAACTGTGAATAAAAATTATAATCAAGCTTCTATATAAAGTAGACTCACTAGGTGTGATGGCCACTGACTGCTTTGTCAGTCAGGGGCTAAGGATCCAAGAAAGAAGAAGGTACAAAGTATGGTATATAGAACTTCAGTATGAAACGTGAGCGTGTCTTATTTCCACAGATGTTTCCACTTTTGTGATATCCCAATGGATATTTGGAATTTTTTTTCTGTACTGACGTTGGTTTACTGAGGTTGTACTGAAGATACTCCCATTAATCTTTGTTCGCAACACTGGTGGAGATGCCAGGGAATGAACCCTGCAACATTGATGGAGATACTCTATCCCATTATTCTTTGTTCACAACAATTCATTTATTGCTTGATATCTCCAAGACCCTCCTAACAATGATGTATAGAAACACTGCCTTAGTCTGATTCTGCCATACACATTTTAGACAATTTAACATTCTGTCTTGCTTATTGAGATGCTTTATCAAATAAGGTTATCTGCAGTTCAGTCTCACTGACAAAGACAGATTTGATTTGGTCTGCCTTTAAGGACTATCTTCATTGCACACGGACAACTTTCATCAGTGCTCCAATCTCCTCCCTTAGATCACACAAGGAAGATCTCAACACAGTGCATGAATTCCATAGCACCAGCAAGAATCCCAATGTGTGTATATTGGAATCACACATTCTATAAATATTTTTGTGGTGGGTAGGTTTCTAATTTTTAAATTTTGCCAGGGCAGCAGCCTTATGGCCTACTCTTTAAGATTTCCAACTGCCATGAGATTTTTAACGTGCGCAGCTTGCAGACGGGACATCTTATTTTTACGCCCTTATTTGAGAAGGCTAGGCATCTGATCTCACTACCCAGGAGACCAGGGGGGAGTATGACATCATTAGGACCACTGGTTTTGAAAAAAATTTCCATAAATTATATTGCCTCTACTGGGAATCGAATCCGGTACCTTACGAATTTGAGGCGGACATCATACCTCTTAACTACTCTAGCCCCCCAAAAAAGACAGATCTGACCACACAATAATCACCTTCAGTCACTGCCTCTCTATACATAGTGAAGCAATTACTATGCTGCATAAACACTGACAATTCAACATTTTTCCAAACTTCCCAAGGCTTCTTAACCTGTGGTCCATTGGCCACTCGGGGTTCCATAAATGTATTTTAATTTTGCTTTTATGTACATTTTTTACAAGGGGTTCACAGCCTTCATTGGGCAAACAAAGGGGTCAATACCCTTCACTGGACATTCAAAGGGGTCCATGGCCAAAAAAAAATTAATTAAAAAAGGCTAAGAAACCCTGCCATAGAGAATAAGGCAGTAAAAAAATGTTCCCACCCAGAAGTACTGTGCAAGTCATTGTAGTTCTAGTCAGATCTTGCCCGCTTCTGTGGTCTTCCTCTTTGCTGCTCTTCTCCGTGTCTCCCAAAGTCCTCTTCAATTAATGATGGGTTCCACCTGTGGGCCATGTTGGGCTACCACAAAACGGTAAAAGTTAAAGACAGCAACAGAAATTCAAACATAATGAGGACTAATTAATACAGTGCTGCTTACCTCATGATCTTGAACTTTCCTGCCCACAACCCTGAAAGTGTTGTTTGCAGTATGCTGGTATATCTGTACCTTGGACAGACCTTGTGTTGACCCACTGGGCACCCACTTTTTGTTGGCATCATCATAAATCATCACAGATGCCCGTGCTGAGATTATGGGCACCTCACTGGGGGAAAAAAAAAAGCAAAAACTGAGAGCTACTTCTTTACATGTTTTCTTAAATAATGGATAAACAATTTCTGCAGTCTCAAGGTCAATAATGGCTTCAAAATTGAGATCACTGGAAGTGATGAAGGGTGGTGCGTCCTACAAAATAGGAAAGACAACACATTAATGGCTTCATTGTATTATTTCAATGATAACTTTCCTTACCTAACTGAATATTTTTTTTTTGGTCAGGATGGTTTCTGTTACATATTGCTCTTTTCAGAAATAGCAAACCACCATTATGCTGATCAAAAGTAATATACCCAATAATGAAAAATTCTGAAATAAAAAAATTCACACAATAAATTGCCCTTTAGAATAATTTTCAGTTTGCTAAACAAAATTCGACTTGCACAAATGAAATCATAATGACTTTTTCTTTGTTCTGATTTTGCTTCTTTTTTTTTTGGCGATAACTGAAATGTAAAAAGTCATTAATACATGTGATCTTTTACTGAAAATAATGACAAGGAAATGGAAGGAACTATTATTTTACAAGAATAAACCAGCTCAGTAAAAAGTGGCACTGTATTAAGCAATGATTTTGATATGAACTTGCTTTGTATTCTGAGACTGATAATTCACAGAATTATATTCATGCATTACCCTTTAACTCTGTGTGGCACATAACCCTTCAATTAATTCATGCCTCACCTTCCTATTCTGAGCCGTTCAAGGTCTTTCTTTGTCTTCTTTACATCTTTAAAATTTGTATTCTTAATCCATTCTTAATACCAGGCTTTCAGACTCGACCGAGAAGGACACAAAGGAGGTGTGCTATTATTTACCCGAAACTCAATATCAAGTAGCGATGTATCCGTAAACTTCAACCACCAGGCGGAAATTTTAGGGGTTGACATTAAAATAAAGGACACGAACATGCGTATTTATAATTTGTATGGCCCACCGAGCAAAGACCTGTCACTTGCAGGTATGGAAATAAAGAGCTCAAACTGCACAGTGGTCGGAGACTTCAACAGCCACTCGGAAAGATGGGGATATCCGGTTACAGACAGTAGAGGAGAGGAAGTGGAGGACTGGGAGATAGACACAAACCTTCACCTTATCAACAGGCCAGATGATAAACCCAGTTTCTACTCTAGAAGATGGCACACCACATCCACACCAGACCTAGCTTTCGCCACAGGGGACATCCTTCACAAAACTGACCGACAGGTACTTGGCCAGCTAGCAGGCAGCGACCACAGACCAATAAAGCTAGTGGTTAATATGGAGTATGTTCCCTGTGAAGTGAAACCATTGCCCCGATAGAATTACAAAAGAGCTGACTGAGACAGTTTTGCAGTGCTGACTGACAGTCATTGCGAGACCATCAATACACAAAACAACAGCATGAAAAATATGGTTGAAAGCTTTAATAGAGCAATACTTCAAGCAGCTATTGAGACTATTCCGAGAGGGGCAAGAAAGAACTATAAACCCTACTGGAATGAAGAACTGCAAAAACTTGAAGAAGCCAGAGACACGGCAGAAACACAACAAACAACTGAGGCAAACATCTTGCTCAAAGCAACCACTGCAAAGTACAAAAGAACATTAAACCGAACAACAAGAGACTGCTGGAAGCAAACAACAGAAAATCTCAACCTAGATAACGAAGGGAACAAACTGTGGAAACTAGTTAGAGCTTTGAACAACGAAGAACCTTACAAAAATCACATCACAATCAAACAAGGACCCCAAGACGCAGCAATAGAGACCGCAGTCAGCGACTCATAGCTTGACTGCCTGCGTCAGGACCAGCGAACCAGAGCTGGTCAAGACCGCACTCCACCTCCACGTGGTGGTCCTGGAAACAGTCTGCAGCTGTGCAGTCTGGCTGAGCGAGTGTGGATCGAAATGGGAAGGCAAACCCGGTCCTAAAAAATGCCGTGCAGAAGTCGGATGTGTCGACCGAAAGGTGCAGATATCACTGCTTAGGCATAAACAGACACAACGCAACCACCGTCCTTTTCAGGGCGAACGAGGAAGAAGGAAGAAGAAGAAACAAGGTGAAAATATGTTATCGTGAAAAAAAGCTGCAAATGCACTCATGGAACACTATGCTGGTGCAAACCACATTGATGTCCCTATAGACAGAAGAAAGGTCCATCACTGATGAACAAAGGAGTCATGACAACAAAAAGCTTGCACTAGAAGAACACATGATGGCAAAGTTAACAATGCAAGAAATGGAACGAACGAACTTTATTTTCAAAGGGTTTAGAATTGGGCACGCAGGCCCGTCTAACATTCTGCCCTTCCTTTCTCTCATCTTCCATACTGAATCCATTTATTCTCACATGTATCCTAAATATTACTTAAATAATAAAATAAAAAAAGTACAATAAAATAAAATCGAAACATTGTAACAGTACAATAACAGTTACACAGATTTACAGATGCGTATCATAATTTATACTAAACAGGACAAAATTAACTTTAAAACCTACATATGATGTTATGTAATTATTTAAGAACATAACGAAATTAGGGTGGCATATAATCTGCACTCATGATGTATTTGAAAAGTCTGTGATTGAATGAATATGGACTAAGAGTATTTTTTAAGTCGTGTGGAAGAGTATTCCACAGATGAGCAGCAGAAAAAGCTCAACTTTTCTTGAATAAGTCGAGCCTAGGCTTGGGCATGTGTAATTTATTTAAGCGTTGACTGCGTCTTCCGCTGTATTTGAAAATAGGCCACAGATACGTTGGAGCATTCTGTGACAAGATTTTGTGAATAAATTTGGCTTTGTTGAAGAGAAGGCGCTTTCTTAGTGGTAATATGTTAAGATATGTATATGCGTCTACACACTGTGTGAGGTTTTTGTCTGAAATTAGGCGCACTGCACGTTTTTGTAATGAATAGAGTCTTTTAGTGTTGGACATGGTGCAGCCATCCCAAATTGTGGAACAATAGTCTAGATGTGTTTGTATCTGGGATGTATAGAACATTTTTCATGTCTCCTCATCTAGGAAATGTTTGATTTTAGCTAACTGGTAAACTTTTTGTGCCGTTTGTTTGGTCAGTGCTTCTACATGTGAATTCCAACTTAAATGTTGGTCAATTATGAGTCCTAGTGTTTTATATTCATTTACATTTTCAATTAAAGAGGTTCCAATGTAGAGCTGAAGTGTTGTTTTCGGCGAGTTTTGTAATTTTTGTCTAGTTGATATTATCATACATTTTGTTTTAGTGATATTTATTTGCATGCAGTTTTCATTGCTCCACTTAATAAGATTGTCTGTGTCGCTTTGTAATAATATTTCTAGCGTGTTGCAACTTTTATCACTAGTATAAATGGTACAGTCATCGGCAAATAGGTCGCAGGATGAGTGCTCGATGTGTAGTGGAAGGTCATTTATGTAAATGGAAAAAAGTAGAGGGCCGAGAATAGAACCCTGAGGAACACCGGTGTCAATAATAGTTGGGCTTGACAAGAAGTTATTGTACCACACTACTTGCTGTCTGTCGGACAGGAATGATTTAAGTAATGTCACTAGTTTAAAGTTAACTTTCATTGTTTCTAATTTTCTTATTAAAACAGCGTGATCTAACACGTCAAATGCTTTCCTAAAGTCTACAAAGATTGCTCCACATATGTTATCGTTATTTATGTTTAGGTGCAAGTTGTCTATCATCTTAGTTAGAGCTGTGTGGCATGAATGCTTTTGTCGAAACCCTGACTGACTGTCAATTAGCAAGTCATTGCTAACTAGGTAATGTAGTGTTGCTTTATGTATGTGTTTTTCTAGTGGTTTAGAAAGCGATGATAAAAGAGAAATTGGTCTATAGTTACCAAGATAACTGTTATCTGACGAGCCAGGTTTGAAGAGAGGATATACTTTGGCAATCTTAAAGGCCGAAGGAAAATAACTTTTAGCAATACATTGATTATATATAAAAGTTAGTGAATCACTAATAGCTGGTGCGGCGTAACGCAGTATTCGATTACTAATTCCGTCAAGCCCTGATGAGCTATTATCCTTAAGGCCAATAAGATAGTTATACACTTCATTAACTGTCATAAAAGGAATGTCGGGTGGAACTGAGTTTGTACATTTGTTCTTACAGAATGCTGAAAGTTTGTCTAAGTCACTAGAGGAAGGTGGAATTGTGGATTTCAGACTGTTTATTTCTGCTTGAAAGTGATTGCTGAAGTCGGTGCAAGTAAATGAAGTGTTGGAAGAGAATGAGTCTGGTGCATTACGTTTTTTCGCTAAGGTGTTAATTGCCTTCCATATTTCCTTACTATTTGGAAGAGGCAATGAGGGCGCTAAAGAAAAAGAAGTCACCTGGAAAAGATGGGATAACCAATGAAATGCTAACAGGCCTAGGAACAATGGCAAAAAAGAAGCTTCTGGCCATCCTAAACTGCAGCTGGAAAAGAGGAATAGTACCGCAGGCATGGAAAGATGCCATACTGATTCCAATACCTAAGAAAGACAAAGTTCAGACAGAACCAAATGGCTACAGACCTATCAGTCTACTTATCTGTGTTGGAAAATTGATGGAGCGCATAATTAATACCCGACTAATGTGGCATCTAGAGGAAAAACATCTCCTAGCCCCACAGCAAGCAGGATTCAGAAAACACAGATCCACTGAAGATCAGATCACTTATATAACTCAGAAAATTGAGGACGCTTTCCAAGAAAAAAAGCACACATTGGTGGTTTGGGTGGACTTAGAAAAAGCATTTGACAAAGTGTGGAAAGATGGACTGAAAGTCAAGCTGCAAAGAAGTGAAGTGTGTGGGAGAATGTTCAAATGGATTAGCCACTATCTTGAGAACAGAGCTGCCAGGGTCCAACTACAAGGACAGACCAGTAGGAAGATGGTACTGGAGCAGGGTGTTCCCCAAGGGGGAGTCCTGTCACCCACATTGTTCCTCGCATATATTAATGACATTTTAGAGAATATTCCAAGAAGAACCCACAATGCCTCCTTTGCAGACGACTTGGCCCTGTGGATCTCAGAGGAATATATCACTACGGCAAGCATTCGGATGCAGCAAGCCCTAACATCATTGGAGGAGTGGGCCAAGGCATGGCTAATAAAGATAAATGAAGGGAAAACATCATACACAGTGTTTTCTCTCTCAAACAAACCACAGATCTCCAAATTGGTGCTAAATGAGAAAAATCTACATGTGGATGAAAACCCAAACTACCTAGGCATTACCTATGATCGCCGCTTGACTTGGAAAACCCAGATTGAAGGAAAACCCAGATTGAAAAAAAAAACAGGACAAGAGCAAGGCAGAGAATGGCACTCATGAAAAAAACTTGCTGGCACGGGTTGGGGAGCAGACGAGAGAGTACTGAAGAAGCTATATACTGTGAGACCAGTCTTAGAATATGGCATTGCAGCATGGTCAACGGCAGCTAAGTCGAACTTTGACAAAATAAACAGAACCCAAAACCAAGCATTGAGAATCATAACAGGGGGCATGAAGTCAACACCCATTGAAGAGTTGGAAAAGATTACTCACCTCCAGCCTATGGAGGATAGAATAGATAGCAGAGCCCAGCAACAAGCCGAGAAATTCAGGAGGCTGATAGACCACCCAATGCACCAGGGAATAAATGGACTTGGAAGGGGAAGACTGAAGCGAAGCAACTTTGTAGAGACAGTCAAAACAAAGATGAGAGCATACCCCATAATCGCAATATCAACAGCTATGCTGTACTGCATACAGGCTACCAATTTGGAAACAACAGTGCTTCCCTAAAATGATAGAAAAAGTTCCTGGTATTGAGAGAAAGAACAGCCAAAATGAAACAGAAAGGAGAGTCCTAACCACAAAATATATAGAGAAACATTACCCAAGCAACACCTGGATCCATGCATATACAGATGGATCAGCAACTAATGCAACAGAAGATGGGGGTGGAGGAGTCTTCCTGAGATTAAGCAATGGCACCAAAAAAAAAAAAGATAGTCACAACAGGGAAATTTTCAAGTAACTTCAAAGCAGAGGCAGAGGCCTTAAAAACTGCATCAGAAATTCTAATGACAGAAGAAAGCTCAGAGAGGCCAGTAGCTATCTTCTCAGCTATGCTGTCAGTGATTACAACGCTGAAAAATCAAAGTAATGCTGAACTGGATGACCTGAGAGTAACACTTCACAGACTATCTCAGCAATACAAAAGAGTCTAATACAGTGGATCCCTTCTCACTGCAAAATCCCTGGAAATGAAGAGGCTGGCAGATTGGCAAAGGAATGGGGAAAGCTTCTTCAACTTGAAACAAATATAACTTATGAGGAGGCCAAGAGTTTTATCAAGCGCAGGTACAGGCACAAGTGGGAAGAAGAGCATCCAGGTCACACAAAAAATGATCCGTATTACCAGCTCAGCAGAAGTGAACAAGTGGTAATCTTCAGACTTCGCACAGGTCATAACAGATTGAGATACCATCTATTCAACAAATTAAAGATAGGAACTACTGATGAGTGTGACTGTGGCATTGATAAAATGACTGCCGAACATCTGCTTTAAAGGTGCCCAACATATGAGGAACAGAGAAAACGCATATGGCCATCACCAGTACCATTCCTGGAGAAAATCTATGGAGATATCAACAACCCCAGGCTGACCACTGCTTTCTTTGAACTCATTCAAGTTGACATCTGAAGGTGAACGAAGAAGAAAGAAGAAGAACTACTGTAGTATTTTTTTTCTGTCTCCTACATGTAAACCACTGTAGTATTATTTTTCTGTTCCCCACATGTTAACTACTGTAGTATTATTTTTCTGTGTCCCACATGTTAACTACTGTAGTATTATTTTTCTGTTCCCCACATGTTAACTACTGTAGTATTATTTTTCTGTTCCCCACATGTTAACTACTGTAGTATCATTTTTCTGTCTCCCACATGTTAACTATTGTAATTTTATTTTTCTGTTTCCCACATGATAACTACTGTAGTATTATTTTTCTGTTCCCCACATGTTAACTACTGTAGTATTATTTTTCTGTCTCCCACATGTTAACTACTGTAGTATTATTTTTCTGTGTCCTACATGATAACTACTGTAGTATTTTTTCTGTCTCCCATATGTTAACTACTGTAGTATATTTTTCTGTCTCCCATATGTAAACTAGTACTTTTTTCTGTCTCCCATATGTAAACTAGTATTTTTTTTTGTCTCCCATATGTAAACTAGTATTTTTTTTGTCTCCCATATGTAAACTAGTATTTTTTTTTTCGGTCTCCCATACCTAAGCAAGCAATTTGTATAATATATCTGTACAGTTGTGGTATCTGCTTTGATGACCTCAGTTGGAATGCCATCTTGGTCTGTTGTTTTTAAACCCACCTGGAAGCATTATGGCTTACTTTATTTCTTCATAATTTGGTTTTCCTTGGTAAACTTGTAACTCAATTTCTGCTGGCAGGATGTCTGGGAAATCTTGTGCAGCTAGTTTATTTATAAAACTACTTAACTGCTTATATTTTTCCTGTTTGCTTCTTTGTATTTAGCACCGAACAGTGGAATAAAAGGTGAGAGAAGGATACTGACATTGAATATAACACACAATGAGGAAACTAGCTGTTAGCACAACAAGGCAATCATTGTTTGAGAACCCTCAAGGTAAAAGAAATAGTGGGAGACCCAAAAACCCATAGAGAAGAGAACTGGAGACACACCTTCAAAAGATAAAGAAGACATAGAAAGAACCTCAACATATAGAGCAGAATAGAATAGCTTGGTGTGAATTCGTTTAAGGCCCATGCTCCATATGGAGCTCAAGTGTAATGCTGAATGATGGGGTAAATATGCTGAATGACAGGGGGTAAAATGCTGAATGACAGGGGGTAAAATGCTGAATGACAGGGGTAAATATGCTGAATGACTGGGGATAAATATGCTGAATGACAAAGGGTAAATGTGCTGAATGACAGGGGGTAAATATGCTGAATGACAGGGGGGTAAATATGCTGAATGGCGGGGGGGGGGGGGGGTATGCTTAATGACAGGGGGTAAATATGCTGAATGACAGGGAGTAAAATGCTGAATGGCAGGGGGGTAACATGCTGAATGACAGGTGGTAAAATGCTGAATGATTGGGGAGGAGGAGGGGGGAGAATATGCTGAATGATGGGGTATATATGCTGAATGATGGGGTAAATATGCTGAATGACAGGGGGTAAATATGCTGAATGACAGAGGGTAAATATGCTGAATGACAGGGGGTAAATATTCTGAATGAGGGGGTAAATATGCTGAATGACAGGGGGTTAATATGCTGAATGACAGGGGGTAAATATGCTGAATGATGGGGTAAATATGCTGAATGACGAGGTAAATATGCTGGATGGGGTAAATATGCTGAATGACAGGGGGTAAATATGCTGAATGATGGGGTAAATGTGCTGAATGACAGGGGGTAAATGTGCTGAATGATGGGGTAAATATGCTGAATGATGGGGTAAATATGCTGAATGACAGGGGTAAATATGCTGAATGACAGGGGGTAAATATGCTGAATGACAGTGGTAACTATGCTGAATGACAGGGGTAAATATGCTGGATGACAGGGGTAAATGTGCTGAATGACAGGGGTAAATGTGATGAATGATGGGGGGGGGGGATATGCTGAATGACGGGGGGGTGGGGAGGAATATGCTGAATGACAGGGGGTGGGGGGTGGGTGGGTATGCTGAATGACAGGCGATAAAATGCTGAATGACAGGAGGTAAAATGCTGAATGATGGGGTAAAATGTTGAATGACAGGGGTAAATATGCTGAATGACAGGGGGTAAATATGCTGAATGACAGGGGGTAAATATGCTGAATGACAGGGGGTAAATATGCTGAATGACAGGGGGTAAAATGCTGAATGGCAGGGGGGTAAAATGCTGAATGACAGGTGGTAAAGTGCTGAATGATGGGGAGGAGGGGTGGGGGGGAGAGGATATGCTGAATGATGGGGTAAATATGCTGAATGATGGGGTAAATATGCTGAATGACAGGGGGTAAACATGCTGAATGACAGGGGGTAAATATGCTGAATGACAGGGGGTAAATATTCTGAATGAGGGGGTAAATATGCTGAATGACAGGGGGTTAATATGCTGAATGACAGGGGGTAAATATGCTGAATGATGGGGTAAATATGCTGAATGACGAGGTAAATATGCTGGATGGGGTAAATATGCTGAATGACAGGGGGTAAATATGCTGAATGATGGGGTAAATGTGCTGAATGACAGGGGGTAAATGTGCTGAATGATGGGGTAAATATGCTGAATGACAGGGGTAAATATGCTGAATGACAGGGGGTAAATATGCTGAATGACAGTGGTAACTATGCTGAATGACAGGGGTAAATATGCTGGATGACAGGGGTAAATGTGCTGAATGACAGGGGTAAATGTGCTGAATGACAGGGGGTAAATATGCTGAATGACGGGGAGGAGGGGGGGGGGGGAGAGGATATGCTGAATGACAGGTGATAAAATGCTGAATGACAGGAGGTAAAATGCTGAATGATGGGGTAAAATGTTGAATGACAGGGGGTAAAATGCTGAATGATGGGGTAAAATGTTGAATGACAGGGGGTAAATATGCTGAATGACAGGGGTAAATATGCTGAATGACAGGGGGTAAATATGCTGAATGACAGGGGTAAATATGCTGAATGACAGGGGGTTAATATGCTGAATGACAGGGGTAAATATGCTGAATGACAGGGGGTAAAATGCTGAATGGCAGGGGGGTAAAATGCTGAATGACAGGCGGTAAAATGCTGAATGGAGGGGAGGGGGAGAATATGCTGAATGATGGGGTAAATATGCTGAATGATGGGGTAAATATGCTGAATGACATGGGGTAAATATGCTGAATGACAGGGGGTAAATATGCTGAATGACATGGGGTAAATATGCTGGATGGGGTAAATATGCTGAATGACGGGGGGTAAGTATGCTGAATGACGGGGGGTAAATATGCTATATGACTGGGGGTAAATATGCTGAATGGCAGGGGGGTAAATATGCTGAATGGCAGGGGGGTAAATATGCTAATGGCAGGGGGTAAATATGCTGAATGGCAGGGGTAAATATGCTGAATGACAGGGGGTAAATATGCTGAATGACAGGGGGTAAATATGCTGAATGACAGGGGGTAAATATGCTGAATGACAGGGGTAAATATGCTGAATGACAGGGGGTAAATATGCTGAATGACAGGGGGTAAATATGCTGAATGACAGGGGGTAAATATGCTGAATGACAGGGGGTAAATATGCTGAATGACAGGGGGTAAATATGCTGAATGACAGCAGGTAAATATGCTGAATGACAGGGGGTAAATATGCTGAATGGCAGGGGGGTAAATATGCTGAATGACAGGGGATAAATATGCTGAATGACAGGGGGTAAATACACTGAATGACAGGGGGTAAATATGCCGAATGACCGGGGAGGGGGGGGGGGGGGGGGGGGGGGGGGGGGGAATATGCTGAATGACAGGTGATAAAATGCTGAATGACGGGGGTAATTATGCTGAATTTTTAGGGGTAAAATGCTGAATAACAGGGTAAAATGAAAGTAAATATGCTGAATGACAGGAGGTAAAATGCTGAATGACAGGTGGTAAAATGCTGAATGACAGGGGGTAAATATGCTGAATGACAGGGGGTAAATATGCTGAATGACTGGGGTAAATATGCTGAATGATTGGGGTAAATATGCTGAATGACTGGGGTAAATATACTGAATGACATGGGGTAAATATGCTGAATGACGGGGTAAATATGCTGAATGACATGGGGTAAATATGCTGGATGGGGTAAATATGCTGAATGACGGGGGTAAGTATGCTGAATGACGGGGGGTAAATATGCTATATGACTGGGGGTAAATATGCTGAATGGCAGGGGGGTAAATATGCTGAATGGCAGGGGGGTAAATATGCTAATGGCAGGGGGTAAATATGCTGAATGGCAGGGGTAAATATGCTGAATGACAGGGGGTAAATATGCTGAATGACAGGGGGTAAATATGCTGAATGACAGGGGGTAAATATGCTGAATGACAGGGGGTAAATATGCTGAATGACAGGGGGTAAATATGCTGAATGACAGGGGGTAAACATGCTGAATGACAGGGGGTAAATATGCTGAATGACAGGGGGTAAATATTCTGAATGAGGGGGTAAATATGCTGAATGACAGGGGGTTAATATGCTGAATGACAGGGGGTAAATATGCTGAATGATGGGGTAAATATGCTGAATGACGAGGTAAATATGCTGGATGGGGTAAATATGCTGAATGACAGGGGGTAAATATGCTGAATGATGGGGTAAATGTGCTGAATGACAGGGGGTAAATGTGCTGAATGATGGGGTAAATATGCTGAATGATGGGGTAAATATGCTGAATGACAGGGGTAAATATGCTGAATGACAGGGGTAAATATGCTGAATGACAGTGGTAACTATGCTGAATGACAGGGGGTAAATATGCTGGATGACAGGGGTAAATGTGCTGAATGACAGGGGTAAATGTGATGAATGATGGGGGGGGGGAATATGCTGAATGACAGGGGGGGGGGGGGGGTATGCTGAATGACAGGCGATAAAATGCTGAATGACAGGAGGTAAAATGCTGAATGATGGGGTAAAATGTTGAATGACAGGGGTAAATATGCTGAATGACAGGGGGTAAATATTCTGAATGAGGGGGTAAATATGCTGAATGACGGGGTTAATATGCTGAATGACAGGGGGTAAATATGCTGAATGATGAGGTAAATATGCTGGATGGGGTAAATATGCTGAATGACGGGGTAAATATGCTGAATGATGGGGTAAATGTGCTGAATGACAGGGGGTAAATGTGCTGAATGATGGGGTAAATATGCTGAATGATGGGGTAAATATGCTGAATGACAGGGGTAAATATGCTGAATGACAGGGGGTAAATATGCTGAATGACAGTGGTAACTATGCTGAATGACAGGGGTAAATATGCTGGATGACAGGGGGTAAATGTGCTGAATGACAGGGGTAAATGTGATGAATGACGGGGGGGTGGGGAGGAATATGCTGAATGACAGGGGGTGGGGGGTGGGTGGGTATGCTGAATGACAGGCGATAAAATGCTGAATGACAGGAGGTAAAATGCTGAATGATGGGGTAAATATGCTGAATGACAGGGGTAAATATGCTGAATGACAGGGGTAAATATGCTGAATGACAGGGGTAAATATGCTGAATGACAGGGGGTAAATATGCTGAATGACAGGGGGGAAAATAGGTGAATGACATGGGGGTAAAGTATGCTGATGATGGAGGAAAATGCTGAATGGGGGGGAGGGGAAGAATATGCTGAATGATGGGGTAAATATGCTGAATGATGGGGTAAATATGCGGAATGACAGGGGGTAAACATGCTGAATGACGGGGGTAAATATGCTGAAATGACAGGGGGTAATGATACAGGGTAAATGTGCTGAATGACAGGGGATAAATATCCTGAATGACGGGGGGTAAATATGCTGAATGACTGGGGTAAATATGCTGAATGACAGGGGGTAAATATGCTGAATGATGGGGTAAATATGCTGAATGACGAGGTAAATATGCTGGATGGGGTAAATATGCTGAATGACGGGGTAAATATGCTGAATGATGGGGTAAATGTGCTGAATGACAGGGGGTAAATATGCTGAATGATGGGGTAAATATGCTGAATGACGAGTTAAATATGCTGGATGGGGTAAATATGCTGAATGACGGGGTAAATATGCTGAATGGTGGGGTAAATGTGCTGAATGACAGGGGGTAAATGTGCTGAATGATGGGGTAGATATGCTGATTTGATGGGGAATGCTGAATGACGGGGGGTAAATATGCTGAATGACAGGGTTAACTATGCTGAATGACAGGGGTAAATATGCTGAATGACAGGGGGTAAATATGCTGAATGACAGGGGTAAATGTGCTGAATGACAGGGGTAAATGTGCTGAATGACGGGGTAAATATGCTGAATGACGGGGTAAATATGCTGAATGACAGGGGTAAATATGCTGAATGACAGGAGGTAAAATGCTGAATGATGGGGTAAAATGTTGAATGACAGGGGGTAAATATGCTGAATGACAGGGGGTAAATATGCTGAATGACAGGGGTAAATATGCTGAATGACAGGGGGTAAATATGCTGAATGACAGGGGTAAATATGCTGAATGACAGGGGGTAAATATGCTGAATGACAGGGGTAAATATGCTGAATGACAGGGGGTAAAATGCTGAATGGCAGGGGGGTAAAATGCTGAATGACAGGTGGTAAAATGCTGAATGATGGGGAGGAGGGGAGGGGGAGAATATGCTGAATGATGGGGTAAATATGCTGAATGACAGGGGTAAATATGCTGAATGACAGGGGGTAAAATGCTGAATGACAGGGGGTAAATATGCTGAATGACAGGGGGTAAATATGCTGAATGATGGGGTAAATATGCTGAATGACAGGGGTAAATATGCTGAATGACAGGGGGTAAATATGCTGAATGATGGGGTAAATATGCTGAATGACGAGGTAAATATGCTGGATGGGGTAAATATGCTGAATGATGGGGTAAATATGCTGAATGACAGGGGGTAAATATGCTGAATGATGGGGTAAATGTGCTGAATGACAGGGGGTAAATATGCTGAATGACGGGGTAAATATGCTGAATGACGGGGTAAATATGCTGAATGTCAGGGGTAATATGCTGAATGACGGGGGGGAGGGGGGGTAAATATGCTGAATGACAGGGTTAACTATGCTGAATGACAGGGGGAAAAAATGCTGAATGACGGCGGGTAATATGCATTAAATGACAGCAGGTAAATATCTGAATGACAGCAGGTAAGTATGCTGAATGACAGGGGGTAAAAATGCTGAATGTCAGGGGGGTAAGTTTATGCTGAATGACAGGGGGGTAAATATGCTGAATGACGGGGTAAATATTGCGAATACTGACTGGGACACTGGGGGTAGAATATGCCGAATGACCAAGGGGACAGGGGGGGTGGGGGGCGGGAATATGCTGAATGACAGGTGATTAAAATGCTGAATGACGGTTGGTAATTATGCTGAATTTTTAGGTAGGGGGTAAATGCTGAATAACAGGGTAAAAATGGAAGTAAATATGCTGAATGGCGGGAGGTAAAATGCTGAAGGACAGGTGGTAAAATGCTGAATGACAAAGGTAACTATGCTGAATGACGGGGTAAATATGCTGAATGACAGGGGGTAAATATGCCGAATGACTGTGTATTCTTTAAATATGCTAATAGAATGACTGTGGGGTAAATATACATGAATGACAGGGGGTAAATATGCTGAATGACAGGGGGTAAATATGCTGAATGACATGGGGGTATGTGAATGCTGAATGTAGTGGGGTTAAGTACTGGGATGGGGGTGAATGTTTGTAGGGGAAAGTATGCTGGTTGGTCGTTGGGGGTAAGTATGCTTATGACGGGGTAAAGAATGATTGGTGGTAATGACAGGGGTAAATATGCTGAATGACTAGGGGTAAATATGCTGATGGAGGGGTAAATATGCTGAATGACAGGGAGTTTTATGGAATGAGCGTGGTTGGTAAAAATATGCTGAATGATGGGGTAAATATGCTGAATGGACAGAGGGGTAATATTCGTGTCTGGATGGGCCTGAAATGTCTGACATGATGGGGTTAAATATTGCTGAATGACAGGGGTAAATATGCTGAATGTGAGGGTTAATGTTGAATGACAGGGGGTGAAATATGCTTGAATGTTATGGGGTAAATATGTGATTTGACAATGGGTAAAATATGCTGAATGAGCAGGGTATAATATGCTTGAATGAAGGGGGTAAATATGCTGAGATGTTGGGTTACTTTGCTGAATGACAGGGGTAAATAGGTTGAAGGGGAGGGTTAAATAGTGATTAATGACAGTTGGTAAATTATGCTGAATGAGTCAGGTGTAGGTAAATAATGAAGAATGAAGGGGGGTAAATATTTTAGGTTTTGGGTGTTTTTGTTGTGTATAGGTGGAGTGGGGAGGGTTTGGTTATGAAATTTGGGGGTTTTATGTGTGATGGGGATTCTTATTTGATTAATGTGGGTATTGTTGTTTTGGGGGGGGTTTGGAGATGGGAGTTAGGGTGAATATTGGTATATGGGTTGGTTAGTGGGGATGGGTTGGTGGGGATTGTTGATGGGGTAGGGTATGGTTTGGTGTGGGTGGGGGGGGGAAGGGGTTTGAGGGTGGGAGTTGGGGTGGGGGGGGGGGGGGTTTGAGGGGGGTTGGGGGGGGGGGGGGGGGTGTGGGGGGGGTGTTGGGGGGGGGGGGGGGTGGGGTGGGGGGTGGTTGTGGTTTGGGGTTGGGGATTGGGTTGTGTTGGGTGGGGGTATTTGGGTTGGGGTTTGGGGGGGGGGTGGGGGGGGGTGGGGGTTGGTGGTTGGTGGGGGGGGGGGGGGGGGGGGGGGGGGGGGGGGGGGGGGGGGGGGGTTTTGGGGGATGGGGGGGGGTTGGGGGGGGGGGGTTATTGGGGGTGGTGGTTTGGGGTGGGTGGTTTTAGGGGGGGTGGTTGGGGGGGGGGGGGGTTGGGGGTGGGTTTGTGGTGGGGTGGTGGGTTTTGGTGGGGGGGGGGGGGGGGGATGGGGGGGGGTTTTTTTTTTGTGTTTTGGTGGGTGTTTGGGGTTGGGGGTGGGGTGGTGGGGGGGGGTTGGTTTGGGGTATGAGGGGGGGGGGGTGGTGGGGGGGGGGGGGGTTGATGGGTAGGTTATTAGTTTATGGGGGTTTTGGGGGGGTGGGGGGGGGTGGGGTGTGTATGTGGGGGGGTTGGTGGGGGGTGTTTTATGTTTTTTTGGTTTTGGGGGGGGGGGGTTGGGGGGGGGGGATTTTTGTTTATTGGGGGGTTTTTGGGGGGTTGTTTTAGTGTTTGATTTTTTGGGGTATGTTTTTTTAGGGGTGGGGGGGGGGTTGGGGGTGGGGGTTTATGGGGGGTGGGGGGGGGGTGGGTTGAATGGGGGGTTGGGGTGTTTGGGGGTTTGTTATGGGTTGGGTATGGGGTATTGTTTTGGGGTGAGTTGGGGGGGGGGGGGGGGGGGGTTTGTTTGGGGGGGGGTGGGTTGGGGGTTTTTGGTTTTGGGGGGGGGGGGGAGGGGGGGGGGTGTGGGGGGGGGTGTGGTGGGGGGGGGGGGATGGGTATGTTGGGGGGGGGGTGGGGGGTTTTTTTTATTGGTTTGGGGTGGGGGTTGGGGTTTGGTTTGGGTATTGGGGGGGTGGGTTTGTTTGGTTTGGGGGGTTGGGGGGGGGGGGGATTTGGGGGGGGGTTGGGTGGGGGGGGGGGATTGGGGGTTGGGGGGGGGTATTTTTTTTGGGGGTTTTTTTTGGGGGGTGGGGGGGTAAATTGTTTATGGTTGGGTTATTATGGGGGGGGTTTGGTGGGGTTGGGGGGGTGGGGGTGTGTTGGGGTGGGGGGGGTGGGGTGGTTGGGGGTATGATATGGGGGTTTATGGGGGGGTGTTGATTGTTGGGATTGTTGGGGATTTGGGGTTGGGTTGGTTTGGGGTTGTTATGGGGTTTTTTTTGGGGTGGTTTTTGGGTGGTTGTTGGGGGGGGGGGGTTTGGTTTGGTTGTTGGGGTTTGGGGTGGGGTTTTGTGAATTAGGGTGAATTTTTTTTTTGGGGGGTATGGGTTTGGGGGTATTTTATGGGGGTGGTGGGGTAGGGGGGGGTTTTTTTTTGTGTGTGGTTTGGTTTTTGATAATATTTTGGGGGTATGATGGTGTGTTTATTGGGGTGGGGGGGTTTTTTGTTGGGGGGATTTTGGTTGTGTTTAAATTTTTTTGGTTTTGGTTTTTTTGGGTGTATGTTTTGTTTTTTTTGGGGGGGTGTTGGTGGGGGGTGGGGTATATTTGGGTGGGTGGTTGGTTTGGTTGGGGGGTTTGGGGGGGTTTTTTTTGTTTGGGGGATTTTGTTGTGGGGGATTTTGGTGGGGTTTTTTTTATGGTTTGGTGTGTTTTTTTTTTGTTGGGGGTTTGGTGGGGTTTGGGGGGTTGTATAAGGTGTGGTTTATGGTTTGGGGGGTGTGGTTTTTAATTTTTTGGTTTGTTTTTTTTAATTTTTTTTTGTGTGTGGTTTTTGTGGGGGGGGTGTTTTGGGTTTTGGGGGGGGGGTGGTGGGGGGTTGTTGTGATGTTTGGGGGGTGGTTTGGGGGTTGGGGGGTTTGTTTGATGGTTTGTTTGTGGGGTTTTATTTTTTTTTGTAAAATTGTGTGGTTTATGTGGGGGTTGTTGTATTTGGGGTTTGGGGGGATTTTGGGGTATTTGGGTTGGTTGGGGTTGTTTGGAGGGGGGTAGGGGTTGGGGTTGATGTGGGAATGTTTGGGGGTAGATGGGGTTTTTTTGGTTTTGTTTGGTTTATTTTTTTTGGATTGGTTGGTGTGGGGTGGGTTGGGGGTTGGTTGTTGGAATTGGTTTGGTTGGGTTTTTAATTGTTTGTGGTGGTGGTTATTGGTTTGTTGTTTGTTTGGGTGTGATGTGTGTTTTGGGGTTAGGGTGGATGTTTTGGTAGTTGGGGTAAGGGGTTGGGGGGATAGGGAAGGGGGTTTGAGTTTTTGTTGTTTTTTGGAATGGGGGGGGGGGTATGTTGGGGGATTGTTAGGGATGTTGGGGTAAAGTGGTTGGGGTTTTTTTTTGGGGGTAAAAAGGTTTGGGGGTTTTTATATGGGTTTTTTGTTTTGGGGTTGGGGTTTGTTTGGGTATTATTGGGGTTTTTTAGGGTTTTTATTTGTTGTTTGGGGAAAGGGGTTTGTTGGATAGTTTTGTATTGTTGTAATGTTTTATGGGGTATGGGGGGATTTTGTTTTTTTTTGGTTTATTTTAAGTTGGTTTGTGTTTATTTGGGGTTTTTTGTGGGTTTTTGGGTAATGATTATTGTTTGTGGTTTGGTGGGGGGATTTTTGTTTGTTTTTTTGGGGTTAAGGGATAAAGTGGGGTTTTTTTGAGTAAGGTTTATAGTTTTATGGTTGGGTTTTTTTTTTAGGATGATGGGGGGGGGGTGGGTTTTTAGGGGTTGTTGATTTGTGGGTTATTATGATTTGGGATTTGGGGGGGTAGATTGGATGGGGGGTTTTAGGGGATATTAGTTGTATAAATTTTTTGGTTGTTTGGGGTGGGGGGGGGATGTTAGTTTTTTATGGGGGATTATGTTATTTTTGATTTTAGGGTTTTGGGTTAAGTTTGTTTAAGGGGGGGGGTGGTGGGTGGTTGGGGGGGGTTATGGGTGTTTTATTTGGGTAGTTATGGAGGGTTTTTTTTGGGTATTTGGGTGGAATTGTAGGTTTGGAAAATTTTTTTTTTTTTATGATGGGTTGGTATTTTTTTTGGGGATGAAATTTTTTAAATTTTTTTTTTTTTTAGGGTTTTGATGGATTTTTGGGAATAGTTGGGGGGTTTGGTTAAATTTATTTGGAGATATGTTAGTGTTTTTTTGGTTGGGGTGTTTGGGGGGTGGGGGTAATGGGGGTTTTTGTATGGGGTAGAGGGGTTAAATGGTATTGGGATAAATAAAATAAAAGGTGTTTGTGGTTTTATTTTGGGGTGTATTGATTGGGTTTTTGTATTTTTGGAGTTTGATTATTTTTTTTATGGGGGGGGTGGATTTGGGAAATATGATAGGGTTAATTTGGGGGTATGTTTGATGGTTTTTTTTTTGGGTTTGGGGGGGGTTTTAGATTTAGTATTATGATATTGGTTAATTGGAGGGTGTTTGGTTAGTAATGGTGTGGGTGTTGTTTTGTTAAGAGGGAGGGGGATTTTGGGGAAGTTAAATTTGTTGGGGAGTTAGTTGGGTTTTGGTGGGGTAGTATTTTATGTATGGTTTTTTGGGATTTGAGGGTTAATTTGTTTTGGGGGGATTTATTTAGGGGGTGGGGGGGGGAAGTTTTTATGGTTTTTGTTTGGGGGGGAGGTTTGTGGGTTATTTTGGGTGGTGTTTTAAATTTATGTTAGTTTTGTTAGGGGAAGGTTTTATTTTTTTTTATAAGAATTAGTTGAATGTGGGTAATTTGGGGTGTATGGTAGTTATGAGTGTAAGTTGTGTTTGGGAAAGGTTGGTTTAAGATTTAGATTTGGTGGAATGTGGGATTTGGGTTGTAGTTGGGTTATTTGTATTTTTTGGGGTGGTTGGGGAGTGTGATATGGATGTTTAGATGATTATATTGTATTGTGTTGGGGGGGGATTGGGTTTTTATGTTTTGTTTGGATAGAATTTTGAAAAATATATTTGGGGTTAGTGTTGATGGGGTTGGGGGGTTTTCAATGGGGGTTGGGGGGTATTTTTTTTTGGGGGTTTAATTTTTTTGGTTGGTTTGGTGTATGTTGGTGTGGTAGTTTAGTGGTTTGGTTGGGGTGTTTTTTATATGAGTATTGGGTTTTTTTGGTTTGTTTATGGGGGTTCCAGGGGGTGGGGTGGGTGGGGTTTTGGTATGGGGGGGAATTTGATGGGGTGGAATTGGGAGAGGGGGTTTGGGTTTTGGGATGAGGTTTTGGTTTTAGGGGGATTGTTATGGGGGTTTTTTGTTTTTTTGTTTAAGATTTTTTTTGGATTATGGAGATTTTGTTGGGGGATAGTGTGGGGTTGGGTGAGGGTTAAATATTGGGGATTTTATTTTTTATTGGGGGGAATAGAGTAGGTAATTTATTTTGGATGGGGGTTATGGGGGTTGATTTGGGGTATAGGGGTTTTGGGGGGGTTTTATGGGTTTGTTGGAGTGGTGTTGGGTATGGATATAACAAGGGAGGGATGGGGGGGTGGTTTTTTGGGGGGGGTGATTTATTGATGGGGGTTAGTTTAATGAGATTTGGGGTGGGGTGTGGGGGTGGTGGGGGGTATGGGGGGGGGGTTTGGGGGTTATAAGGTTGATGTTAGGGGGGTGAGGAGGGTTAAATGTGGGCGTGGGGGTTATTATTTAGATGGGGCATTTTTTAGGTTTGGTGGGGTGGGTAAGGGGTGGTTGGGGGGGGGGGGATATGTTTTGGGGGGGGGGGGTGATTGGGGGGGGGGGGGGGGGGGGGTTAGGGGTGGGGGGTTGGGGTTTGGTATTGTGTTATGAGTGGGGGGGGGGGGGGGGGGGGGGGGGGGGGTTTAGGGGATAAATGGGGGTGTTGTTGGGGGGGGTTAGGGGTTGGGGGTGGGGGGGGGGGGTGGGGGGGTGGTTGATTTGGGTATATGGGGGTGAGGGGGGGGGGTTAGGGGTATGTGTTTCATATTGGTGTTCATGGTGGGGGAAGTATGCTGTTGAGTGGTATTTGGGGGGGTGGTGGGGGTAGGATTGTTTGGGTTTGTGGTAGTTGGGGGACGGGTTTTGATGGGGTGGGGTTGGGTTGGTGGGTGATTGTTTTGGGGGGATTAGGGGGGTTTTGTTGTTAGGGGTGTTGGGTGGGGTTGGTGAGGGTGGATGTTTTTTTTTGAGGTGGGGGTTTTGTTATGGTTGGGTTTGTTGGGGGTGGGGTGGGGTATTTTGGGGGGGGGAATTGGAGACAGCGGGGTTTTTTTGGGGTTAATTGTTTGGATTGGTTTGTGGGGGGGAGGGGTTGAGTGTGAGAGGGGTTGTGGGGTAACGAATGGTATTGGTAGGGGTGGTGTGCCCGGGAAGTGTGGTGGGTTGGGTGGTTTGGGGGTTCGGGGGGTGGGTTTGGTGGGTTGTCGGGAGCTGTTGCTGTGGTTAGGTATGGGAGTGGTGTAGGTGGGGTTATGGCCTCGGGGTGGGTCAGTGTTATTGGGGGGGGTGTGGGGGGTGGGGGTGTGGTTATTGTTTGTATGCTGGAATGCAGGGGGTAAATATGCTGTATGCAGGGGTGTTAAATAGGGTAAAATATGTGAATGACAGGGGAGGTAAATAAGCTGAATGACGGGGGTTCTATGGAGTATGAGGTAATTATCACTAAAGTATATTCAGAAATACATGAAACAACCCTAAACTAGTCGATTATAGAATCGGGGGTTAAATATGCTTGGGATGACAGGGGGTTTC